>OY728145.1:1398303404-1399553404 GCA_963277665.1 Viscum album | reverse complement strand
AAATATGCCTCCCAATAGTGGGAGTGACCACCCAAATATGGAAGAAACTAAAGAGAATGAATTATAATCTACTCCAAAAAATCTGAATCTTGTAAAATTCATCCCGAAAATAGGAAAATCATGAGCATCTCCCAACCAAATGGAATAAAAATTAGATGAAGATATCATATTTGGTAACTTCAATGAGATAAACATAGAAAAACCCTTTGACATATATGATTACGCATCATAATATAATTTCCCTATATATAACCAAGGAATGGGAGGATGTATACTTTATAACTAAGAATACATGGGACATAATGAATATGGTCAGACCCAATATTCAGGAAAGGTACCTATGAAAATTATATACACAACTAATACCCTTGGGAATGTGTTAAATTAAGATAAAAAGAGGAATGGTGGTGTCATCGAAAATGTTACTGGTCATTTGTGAAGGTTTCGGGCGTAGCAGAAGCATGTGGGTGGAGGTGCCCAGTTTGATTTTTGTCATTAACAATGATCAATCCGGGATCAATATGGAAATAAACACCAGTCTCCACGGAACGAATCACAGAAATGGACAATTAAAGGAAATGTCCCAGAACCAAAAGGTAGGATCATTACAAGTTGATTATAATTAATTTAATCAGTTGAAAAGAAATATCATCTGGGTGTTCTTTCTTTGTTGATGTTCATGATCACGTTTCGATGTGATTCGTCATTGCGTCACAGAAACCAAGTGTAGAATTCCTCGAGTGGTGATCCACACATGTACCTCGTACCTCAGGACATCACCAAAGGAGTCTATGGGTGCTAGCATGGAGAAACCTTTGCTTGTGTTGTCTG
Organism: Viscum album; assembly: GCA_963277665.1. Classification (NCBI taxonomy): domain Eukaryota; kingdom Viridiplantae; phylum Streptophyta; class Magnoliopsida; order Santalales; family Viscaceae; genus Viscum; species Viscum album. The sequence continues at coordinate 1,399,552,573 of OY728145.1, read as the reverse complement.
CCTTAGATCATCTTAATCCAAGGTAAGATGATCTCTCTCGGTCTTGAGAGCATTCTTGGAGGAAGAGGTTCTTTCGGCCTTGAAAGAATTCTCCAGAATTGTTGTGTGTGGGGTAGGAAAAGAGTTGGGGTTGTGAGGATATTTATAATCAGGTTTGAGGTTGTAGAGTTATGACAATAAATCAATGTGTTACATGTTTTATTTATTCCATTGACTCTTATTTAAAACCCCCATGTCGAATAATTAATTCCTTAACATGTGCCCACACTGATTATAATAAATATCATTTAAAACAATATCATATCCTCAAAATCCCGACTGGAAAAACTACACGGCATGTATTAATAAATACACAACATGTACTTGTTTTTCATTGAAAACTTCATGGAGTGTACATTAAATGTACATGATATGTATATCTAATTTTCATTTATTCATTTCCTTTCCATAAAGAAAACTACATGGCGTATAATTATTAATACATGACGTGTACTTGTTTTCAATGAAAAACTACAGGGCGTGTAATCTTTAATACACGCCGTGTATATCTTGTTTTTTACTTCCTTATTCCTCCATCATTAAAATTATTTAGGCTTCCTTGAATAATTATTAAACCACGTACGGGAATAATCTTTATTCTACTTGAGATACTTGAATACACTTAGTGTGTGACCCTCTAGGCCTCTTTCTCGTTGGCATTAGGCGAGCTTGCCTAAAGCCCAAGATTACTATCTTGTAATGGGTCAAGGCACCCAAGAGAAAGATGTTGACACCACATTGATGTATCACCCCATATGAACGCTTACTGTGTAATTTAATCCCTTTATCTCAATATATCATCAAGAAGGTTTCATGGTAGTGTCATAAACCTATATGCAAGATCTGTCGTTCTTTGACTACCTGAAATAAACTCGTCATTTCCACCATGGCCATGGAATTTAATGCAACAGCTCTATTTCAATCAAAGGGTTGACATATCAACTTCCATAAATGGAAGGGACAAATCCTTCCCCGACATATCCATTAACAACATGTCATTTGTGACACACCCAATGTACCCAACTTCCCGCCAACTGTCTGCATGACAGTTTTCTTCAGTAAATCTAAGTGTGCGAGTCATGACATGAGTTAATGATAATCTTCCAGTCTAAGGACCATTACACTCGCTCGTAGATAGAAATGTATGATGACACCAAGAGATGCAGAATTGGTACTGGCGGGTCAGTTCTCATAATCTCCCATCTTGGAGATTACCAAGTGAAAACTCCATGAGAGAGAGTCTCGTCTTCTTACGAGTACTCACACATGACGGTCTGTATACTATGTGTCCTATCATAGTATGTCATCCAACTGCAGAACTCTATTTATGAATATTTTTATAGCATTTCAAGGTTCTCATCATAGCAGGTATCTTCCATGACCTTATTAATGCAACAAATATTCTAGGACATTATTATATTATATTCATGCAGAACAATGATCAATATAATAAGTGAACATTCATGTAATCAAAATACAAAACAGTTGGTTATCAGGACACCAACCCTTACAAACTCCCATTTGGACTAGATCCAACTTCCTACGACTTTTAGTCCGCTAGACCTCACATGATGATCATGTTTCTACTGAGTCAAGGCTTTAGTCAAGGGGTCTTCCATGTTGTCTTCCGTGGAAATACTGCTCACTGCAACTTCACCTCTATGAGAAAAATCATTCAAGAGATGATACTTCTGAAGTATGTGCTTTGTCTGCTGATGTGACCTTGGATCTTTTGCAAGTTCCACCGCTACAGTATTATCACAATAGAGTTTGATAGGATCTTTACTGCTCGGTATAACATCCAACTCTTGGACGAAGCATCGCATCCATACTGCTTCTTTAGCTACCTCAGAAGCTCCGATATACTCAGACTCCGCTGTAGAATCTTCCACCACACTTTTATTTGAGCCCTTCCAGATCACTGCACCTCCATTCAAACTGAAGATGTATCCAGTCTGTGACTTCATGTCAACTTGATCAATCTGGAAACTAGCATCTACATGTCCTCTGATGACTAGTTCCTCATCTCCTCCATAAACCAGGAACATATCCTTAGTAATCCTCAGATACTTAAGGATAGTCTTGACTGCCATCCAATGGCGGCCTCCTACAATAGCTTGATATCTGTCTACTGCACTTAATGCATAAGAAACATCTAGCCTCGTACATAGAATAGGGTACATGACTGACCCAATAGCAGATGCGTAAGGGATCCTTTACATTATCTTTCTTTACTCATGTGTCTGAGGACACATTTTCTTGGAAATATGAATGCCATGTGACACTGGAAACAATACCCTCTTGGATTGTTCCATACTGAATCTCTTCAGTATCATGACAATGTATGTACTTTGACATAGGCCCACCATTCTCTTGGATCTATCATGATGTATCATGATCCCAAGAATATATGCTGCCTCGCACAAGTCTTTCATAGAGAAACATTTATGCAAACATGCCTTAACTGACAGTAAGATAGGTACTTTGTTTCTAATTAGTAATATGTCATCAACATATACTATTAGGAAAACGACAGCACTCCCACTAAACCTCTTGTAGACACAAGGAACACATTCATTCTTAATAAATCCAAATTCCGTTACGGCTTCATCAAAATGAATGTTCCATGACCTTGATGCTTTCTTTAATCCAGAAATGGGTTTCTGCAACTTGCATACCTTGTTGGCATCCTTTAGAGTCAAAAACCCTTCTGGTTGTGTCATGTAGACATCTTCTTGGAGGTTCCCATTAAGGAAAGCTGTGTTGACATCCATTTTCCAAATTTCATAGTACTGGTAAGTGGAAATGGCCAATAGGATTCTGATGGATTTAAGAATCGCAACCGGTGGAATGGTTTCATTATACTCAATTCCTTGATGTTATCTAAAACCTTTTGCAACCAGTCGTGCCTTATAGGTGCTGAATTTCCCCCTCCATGTCCAGTTTCTTCTTGAATACACATTTATTAACAATAGGCTTTACATCAACTGGAGGATCTACCAAAATCTAGACTTGGTTTTGGTACATGGAATCCATTTCATAATTCATGGCTTCTTTCCACATGGAAATGTCTGTTCCTTCAACTGCTTCCTTGTAGGTAATAGGATCGTCATTTTCAACCAATAATGAGTCACCATCCTCGGTGACAAGAAAACCATATCATTCTGGTTCTCTCACCTATCTCGTGCTCCTACACAATTCTTGTGTCTCTGGAACAGATTTTTCTTCCACGGGGCATTGTGGAATCTGTTCTTGTACCAACTCATGTGTAACTTGAGCCTCGACTTCATCGAATTCTATCTCCCTCCCACTATCTCTTTTAGAGATGTTCTACCTCCCAAGGAATATGGCGTGTCTTTCCACTGTAACCTTTTTTTCTGAGGTTTCGTATGGGTAATATCCCCTTTTTTCCTTGGGATATCCTATAAATATACACATTATGCCTCAGGGTGAAAGTTTGTTACCTGAAGAGGCCTTAACAAATGCTTCGCTACCCCACACATGTAAATTCGATAACATGGCTTTGCGTCCACTCCCTAACTCGTATGGAATACCATTTATCGATTTAGTTGGTACTTGGTTTAGTATGTGTTCTGCTGTTTGTAATGAAGATCCCCAAAAGGATAATGGAATACTCACATGACTCATCATTGATCTCACCATGTCCAACAGGGTCTGGTTCCTCCTTTCGATTACACCATTCCATTGTGGTGTGTAAGGAGGAGTGAGTTGAGATAGAATCCCAAAATCCCGTAAGAAATCAATGAATTCAGGATTAAGTTATTATCCTCCTCCATCTGAGCGGAGTTTCTTAATCTTCTTACCAAGCTGGTTCTCAAATTCATTCTTGTATTCTTTGAACCGATCAAATGAATCTGACTTATACCTAATTAATTATATATATCAATATCTACTAAAATCATCAGTAAAAGTTATGAAGTATGAGAACCCACCCCTTTCCTCAACTAGAAATGGCCCACACACAACTGTGTGAACTAATTCTAGAAGCTCCTTATCTCTTTCCCCTTTCCCACTAAATGGGGCTTTGGTCATTTTGCCTTGTAGACACGCATGACAAACACCAAGTGGTTTTAGTTCGAAGGTTTCTAAATACTCATCTTGATGTAATTTTTTCAAACGTTTCTCATTGATATGACTTAGACGGTCATGCCAAATTTGGGTGTGGTATGAGTCATGTGAATTTACTTTTTCATCTATTTCTATTACTTGGTTTGTGTAGTCTAACATACAAAGGCCGTTATATAAATGTGCCCTACCAAAAAAATTCTATCTTTATAAAAGTAGCAACATTAATTTCCAAACTTGAATATGAATCCATCAGTATCTAATCTGGATACTGAAATAATGTTTTTGTAACAGAAGGAACATAATAACGACCCTTTAACATCAAGATCATTCCAGTTGGAAATGTGATGTGGTAGTCTCTGACAGCTACAGCAGTGAGTCTGGCTCTGTTGGCTGCTCATAGATCTACCTCCCCTCGATCAATATTCTTGAATCTACTTGGTTATGGTATATGTATACAGATATGAGCACCACAAGTAGTATATAATACCCAATTTGTAGAAACAGATAGATTGAATTCGATGGAAAACACACCTGAAGCTTCCACTTTCTTCCTTGGCTGGGTGCAATTTTTCTTTTAGTGGCCCTTCTTTCCACATGGGAAACAAACAGCATCCTGCTCCCTTGACTCCCCTTTGATCTTCCTTTTCTTGGAAGGCCTTGAAGAAGCTTTGGGCTTAAAGCTCTTCTCCTTCCCTTTGGTTTTATTCACCATAAGTACAGAACGCTTTTCACGCTTCATGTCATTATCTTCTTGGAGAATAAGGATAAGAAGATCAGATAGAGACTTCTCAATGTTGTTCATGTTGAAATTAACAACAAAGTTCGAGATGCTCTAGGGGAGTGATTCAAGAATGTGATCGGTGCCCCGTTCTTCAGGGAGATTAAACACTAGAACCTCTAAGTGCTCAATGTAGCCAATGATCTTGACTACATGAGGCCTAGCTAGGGAACCCTCTCCATGATTTCTCTGAAATAGAGCCTTGGAGATCTTAATCCTTTCATGTCTTTCTCCCTCCTATTATAGACAAAGAAGGTGCTCGAGCATGCTATAGGAATCCATGTCTTCATGAGACTTCATGATTTCATTAGACATCGATGATAGCACCAAACAATGAATTTTGAGACTGTCATTCAAATGTTGATCATAGACCAAGAAATCTTCATCACTTTCCCCTGGGGAAAGAGAATCAGGAAGTGAGGACTCCAGCACGTAAAACATTCATTCATGGCGTAGGATAACCATAAGGTGAATAAACTATTCTTGAAAGTTACTACCAGTGAGGATATTCTCTTTATCTAGAATTGATCGCAGAGAAAATTTGGTTGACGAGTTTGTCATTTAGATTCTACAAATTAAAAGAGCTGATTTATTAGTAATTTCTTGATTACATTTTATGAAATATAATAACTGAATTTATTAATTCTCCAACTATTTTATCAAGTCCTAATGGCCCTCACCATTGAACTCTGAATGTCCAGTTTCTTTGACATTCTAGTGGAAAAGATCCATATTCCACTTTGCATACCCCCCAACAAGGGTAGGTCAAGCTATTTAAAGGTATTTAGGTAGGCAGGTCTTTGCCAACTGTGAGCTTATAGTTCCTTGATCTGTTGAGTGGACTCCTCAATCCTAAAATCCAAACATGGATTTCCTCAACTCTTGCCTCCAATATTACACCAAGTCTAGAAAGGGATACTACTCTTGATGTAATATGGTTAAGGTAACCCGAAACCTTTCATAAGGGATTCCTTTATAAAAGTAAGTGTCCCAACAAGGGATGGTCAAACACATAGTTTTATTGAGTATTTCCCTTTATCAGGTAACAACAGGCTTGGTCTGACTTAATATGGTATTGAGGGATTTTAGTCCTTTATGCGTAGTTTCACATTATCACATGCAAGTTAATATTAAGTGATGCATGCTTAAGTGATTAACCATGTTCTGATAAAGTTTACACATAGTCTGGTTTTTTATTTTATTCAATCTTTGAATGCTTGTTCATTTTATTAATTATGTGATCATGATAACACATACATAATAAATAAATCATGAAATCAGACAGAAATAAAATAAGATTTCATTATCATGAGATTCTATTGGTTAGCTTATCTAGCGGTTTTGATAAGCTAACCCTGACCTAGGGAAAACACCTTGAACTTGTTGGTTAATGTTTTTCATCTCCCACCAGTACACCTTTGTATCTTCTTGCATCGGTTTCGCCTCGGCTTCTGGATTTTAACCGTCTGCTATTGCTTGGGAGATCCCCCATTACATGGGTTTACATTAAAGAAACCATGGGCATGTAGGCCCTACATTTTATTGGAAGAAGGCTCACAGGGCAAAAAAATTAAATTAAATAAATTTAAATGAGACCATACACATTAAAAGGGTCTTTGGTCTAGCTCATGATCATCCATAGCATGCAACGACATTTACGCATATTTATAATTCAAATTCTTTTAATCGTTCTTTCATTTAAGATAAGACACGTTCAAATTCAATTAATTATGATCTTATAATTAATCAATTATTTATCTTAAATTCCTTTCAGAATTTCCTTGAGATTCTTCTAATCCATATTCCCTTTACGAGTCTTTGTACATTGGAGGAAACCTGGTGAAATTTCTTTTTTGGAATGTACACGGCGTGTAGTTTATAATTACACATCGTGTATTTATTTTCACCCTTTATCCAACGTACAGTTTGGGGCTCTGGCGTGCTCTCTTTACATTGGAAATTATTCAGTACATGACATGTAGATGAATCATACATGGCATGTACTTCCTTGTTACGCGGTAACCGGCTTTGAAATCCCGTGTACACAGAACATGGATTCTCCTTGTACATGGTTTCACCTAGACCGGATCGGACTACACGACGTGTTGTTCCAATATACACGCCGTGTATTCCGGTTCCCACGGGCCGTTAAATTCTGGTCAAAATGGCGTGATCAAAACTTAGTCATAATAAATTCACACGGCATGGTTTGGCAGACCAGTGCCGGTTTGTTGAACCTAAGTACACGACGTGTAGTTTTAAGTACACGCCGTGTAATCCCTTGTTGTACAGACAGAAAGAACGGCTCCTCCGGATGAGTTCCTCATTTTTATTTTAATCAAAAACAAAATTAAAAGTTTATTTCTATGATGTGAATCATGAAATTAAGGAGGAAAAACAGATCTCGTTTATTCATATTTTATAGAACGATTAAATTGAATCAAATATAAATGTGTAAATTCTCAAAGAAAATTAAATAACTATAATCAACATTGTAACCTCCCTCTGATACCATTTTAAGGTTCCGGGTGCAGTGGAAGCACGTGGGTGGAGATGCCCAATTGGATTATTTTCATTAACAATGATCAATCCGGGATCAATACGACGATAAATTCCAGTCTACACGTATCGAATCACAGAAATGTACAAAGAAATGAAATGTCCCGGAACAAAAAGGTAGGATCGTTACAAGTTGATTATAATTAATTTAATCAATTGAAAAGAAATACCTTTTGGGTGTTATTTCTCCATTGATTTTATTGATCATGTTCTGATGTGATTTGTCGTTGCGTCGCAGAATCCAACTGTAGACTTCCTCTAGCGGTGATCCACACGTGTACCTCGTATCTCGGGACGTCACCAAAGGAGACTCCGGGTGCTAGCGTAGAGAAACCTTTTCTTGCATTGTCAGCATTAGATCGTCTTGATCTGATGGAAGATGATCTCTCTTGGTCTTAAGAGAGTTCTTGGAGGAAGAGGTTCTTTTGGCCTTCAAATAATTCTCATGAATTGTTGTGTGTGGGGTAGGAAAAGAGTTGGGGTTGTGAGGATATTTATAATCAGGTTTGAGGTTGTAGAGTTATGAAAATAAATAAACGTGTTACGCATTTTTTTTATTTCATTGAATATTATTTAAAACCCCCATGTCAAATAAATAATTCCTTGACCTGCACCCTTACTGATTAAAATAAATATCATTTAAAACAATATTATATCCTCAAAATCCCAACTGAAAAAACTACACGGCGTGTATTAATAAATACATGGCGTGTACTTGTTTTTCATTGAAAACTACACAGCATGTACATTCAATGTACACATCATGTATATCTTTTTTTCATTTATTCATTTCCTTTCCATAAAGAAAACTACACGGCGTGTAATTATTAATACATGATGTGTACTTGTTTTCCATGAAAAACTACACTGCGTGTAATCTTTAATACACAGTGTGTATATCTTGTTTTTCACTTCCTTCTTCCACCATTATTAAAATGATTAGGCTTCCTTGAATAATTATTAAACCACGTATGGGAATTATCTTTATTCTACTTGAGATACTTGAATACACATAGTGTGTGACCCTCTAGGCCTCTTTCTCATTGGCATTAGGAGAGCTTGCCTAAAGTCCAAGATTACTTTCTAGTAGTGGGTCGAGGCACCTAAGACATAGAAGTTGACGCCGCATTGATGTATAACCTCATACGAACGCTTACTGTGTAATTTAATCCCTTTGTCTAAATTTCTCATCAATTAGGTTTCATGGCAGTGTCATAAACCTATATACTTGATCCGTTGTTCTTTGACTACCTGAAACAAACTCGTCATTTACACCCTGGCCATGGAATTTAATGTGACAGTTATATTTCAATCAAAGGGTTGAGATATAAACCTCCATTAATGGAAGGGACAAATCCTTCCTTGACTTATCCATTAACAACATGTTATTCGTGACGCACCCAACATACCCTACTTCCCGCCAAGTGTCTGTGTGACGGTTTTCGTCATTAAATCTAAGTGCGCGAGTCAGGACATGAGTTAATGATAATCTTCCAGTCTTAGGACCATTACACATGCTTGTAGATAGTAATGTCTGATGACACCATGACATGCGGAATTACTACTAGCGGGTCTTTTCTCATAAAATCCCATCTTGGAGATTACCTAGAGCGAACTCTATGAGAGAGAGTCTCGTCTTCATATGAGTACTCACACATGACAGTCAATATACATTGTGTCCTATCATAGTATGTAATCCAACCGTAGAACTTTATTTAAAAATATTGATATAGCATTTCAAGGTTCTCATCATAGCAGGGATCTGCCATCACCTTATTAATGCAACAAATATTCCAGGACATTATTATATTATATTCATGCGGAACATTGAACAATATAATAAGTGACCATTCATGTAATCAATGTACATAACAGTTGGTTCTCAGGACACTAACCCTTACAGTTTTCACCCAGTTTTCCAAAATATTCTCCTAGTGAGGAATCAACTATCCGATTAACCCAGGAAATGAAAAAAGTCAGCATGAACTGCACCATAGAAAGTTGATACCCTCTCTACCTATGAGGAATCACCAGGCCCATCCACCTTTATTTCCTCTCATTCAAAACCACGTATCTTGGAGAAACCATAGACTAGGAAACACCAATATCTTCAGAAAAAGTATGACATTCTAAAATAGTTGGTAGAGGTCCTAACAACGCTCTCAATCTTGGATGCACTCCATATGTAAAAATTACACAATTATTTACTCATTGAATCCCTATTAATCCCAGAGTAGTTCGAGACAAAAGTCTCTATAGCTATGGTCTATAATGTTGTGAGTATGCCCTCTAAATTTTAGGTTGCCATCCTTTTCATTGATCAGGATTAAGAAGAGGTCCTTAAATGTAAAATCAGTCCCCAATATGTTTTCAGTAGACTAAATAATGTCGATGTTCAATGTGCCTTGATTGATAATGGTTTTGGGATTAACCACATCTCAATTCAAACCCCATGCCATTTGGGATATGAAGAATGGGATTTCCCCCCACAAAGATGACCATTCGAGGGTATGATAAGCATGATCAAATGCCTCTCGATATGGTCAAGTTTAAATATTAGTTTTAGGATATCACATCTAAAGTAGATTTTATTTTAATCTAGTAAAAAACCATATACAAAGTTCTACTTGGAAGGCCCTATCTCCATAGTAACTTGGTGGTAACTTCAACATTCCATCATTATTCGATGTACCCTATTAATGTAAGGTTTTCATACTTCATGGGGACAACAACCCCACTGATACATGAAAATCGACATATGCTGAAAAAGATATCAAAAAATGGGAGATAAGAAAATGATGGGGGATGAGGATACATAGGTTACATCCCTCAATGTATTTGGTACTACCCCTACAAATATTTGGTGTATTCTTGAGGGAAAATATGTGCTACCCATAAATCTAATTGAGGTGATAGACTTTACCCCAGAAGACTATGGCCCTTCTGTCCCCTTCAATAATGTTAAAGGAAATAAACTCCAGAATATCTCTACAATGAATATAGAAACATGGGATGATAATTTATCTTCTCATGGACCCTCTCACCCTGATAGGGGTAGAGATTCCCCAAGATTTTAATCATTATATGAAAATCTATCTACATAATCAGAGGTTAAATATGGTGTGAATGAACCCAAGATCACCCCTCCCTCATTCGAGGAAGGGGTATCCACCACCACTGATGAGATCAGAAAGATAAATCATTGAATATAAAAACACCTACAATCTACACTGATTAGTGTCTCCATACCCCTCAATGAGAAAGATATTTATATCACATTTCTGAAGAAGCATTGATACAAGTTTTCCTGGAAATACGTAGAAATTCTGAGACTGAATCCAGATGTTTCTATGCACTATCTCATACTACCCAATGATTATCACAACATCATGTTGGAAAACAGGAGGATTCCCCCCTTTCATTCCACTAATATAGAGTCTGAATTTGACAAGTTAATCCAATCAAAATTTCTATGTGAAGATAAATACCCATGATGGATTTCCAACATCATCCATATCATGAAAAAGAATGAAAATATAGGGACATACATCAATTTTAGAGACCATAATATATATTTTAAAAAATAAATTTTCCCTTTATTGGTCACAAAAACTCCTAAATATTGGAAAAAATATATTCTAAGCCCTTTTTTCATGGATGAATATTCAAGGTTCATCAACATATGAAGGAACACATTATGAATAAGTTCCTTCCTTCACAGAAACTCACGGGATCTTATTCAATCAGGTCATTCCCATTGTTTTATGGAATGAAAGCACCACATGTCAACATGACATGCATCATATCATTAAGCCATTAATGGGAAATATATCCCGATGTTATGTCTAAGACCCGTTGTTCATATCCTGATAGTGATTTGATCGTTTTATACATCTTCAAACATTATTTTAAAATATGTGACAACACTGTCTATAGATGATTCCACTGAAATGCACATTTGGGGTAAAAATAGGGATGTTCAATGGCTTTGTATTATATCACTAATACATCAATGATGACTCATTGAATATTAGATTCATCTCATTAATGTGAACCCATTAAATATTAAATGACTAAGGGGTACACAATAGAACATTTCATTCATTTTTCAATTCAAAGCCAACCTATTCATAAAATTTATTCCTATAACAAGGATAATGAGGAATGAACTCAAATATCAATGTGATGATGATTTATAAAAATCCTTTGAAATTATAAAGCAGTGTCTCCTTTACCCATTGGCCAGGATTCCTCTAGTAGAAGGTATTCTAATAATCTTATATGCATATGCCTTGGAACTCTCACTACACACCCGACACACATAGAAAATGATGTGGTGTGTGAGAACAATTTTTACTATCTCAGCTGAACCATGGTAGGTACTAAGATCTGATATATTAACAACAAGAAGAAATGCCATGCAATCATATTTATAGTGAAAATATATGGTATTTCTTATAGCACCACAAATTCCATCTACTCTCTCATAGTGATAAAATAATGTACAAATTTGGAAACCCTATACTGATTGGGTGCATGGTTTGATGTGTGGAACTTTTTAAGCAATATGACATTCAATTCATGCCACATAAATTTCTGAAAGGGATAGACTTAGAAGATTTCCTTGAAACACATACTACCATGGAAAATACACTGGTGGACACCAAAAGTCTAGATTAGGAGGTCCTCTATGCCCATGACATTCCCAAAACACAAGATATGTATTTAGATGTCACCTCCCAATGTTCTATATACAAAAGGCTGGAAAACGTGATCCCAATAATGTTATTCTTGGTATAGTATTTTTCTCTCCTAAAATGTAGTTTTTACTTACTCTTTCTCACTATGTGAAAGCTACACAGACAATGAGGAAGAGTATCATGCCCTCATCACTAGGTTGGAATTGGACCTACAATTACAAATAGCTTACCTGAATATAAATTTTAACCCTGACCTAGTGATAAAGTATTTTAATGGTGAATATTATATTAAAAAAAGAAATGTCTACCCTCATTGGTTACATTAGGGGACTTATATAAGAATTCCATTTTGAGCCCACATTGCATCATGTACTCGGATAATAGAATACTCATGCTGACACATTGGCCAATGTAGCCAATGTCCTATCCAAACCTGATTAGGAGGAAATGATCATCCAAATCACACAACAATGAATGGTCGCCACTATCATCATATGTTACATGGATGAAATAAATCAGGAAAAACCATCCCAGATCATGTTGAACAAATAACCACCCCACGATGGATGGAACCTATAATTTTTTACCATTAAAATAGTTTTCTCCCAACAGACCAATCTAGAAGAGAACAAATTCGACACCTTTTGTGGAATTTTACCAAGTGGGATGTACCAAATGATAAAAAAGTCCTCAAAATGGTGTATTTGATGAAAAAATCCTCAGATTAATAGTAGATGGAGAGATTATAACTATCATGGATGAAGTAAATGTTGGTTCCCATAGTGCTCAACCATCTTGGATCAAACTCTCCCACCCTATATAGAGGGTGGATATTACTAGAAAACTATGATATTGGACAATTTGGAAATCAACAAAAAATTTCATGCATTCAAAATCATTGAAACCCTCATCAATCGACCCTTATAATTTCTACATATTGCTAAATATTTTTCTTCCATTCGTTGTTTAGGGAAGGGATGTTGTTGGGCCATATCCCCTAGCTAGAACTAAGTAGATCAAGTACATCCTCATTACTACACTACATTTTTAAATGGGATAATGAAATACCCCTCAAGAAGTCAGGTTGACGAACAAAATCAACCTCATAAATCCCATATCATTACCAGGTTTGGGGTCCATTACACAATATTGATAAAAACAACACCAAATTATAGTATACAGAAATTAGAAAATTGTACTATGAGTACAATATTGATTCCAATCACTAATCTCACTATCATGTAGTTAAAAATGGATGGGTAAATTCCTTTAGTAAGACTCTAACAAATATACTCCAAAATATGGTGAACAAGGATACAAATTCATGGCTGAAAAGACTCATCCATTCTTTATTTTCCAACCATACCACCTCACCTACCGTTACAAAGGAAATACCATTTCCATTGGTGTGTGGTACCGAGGCAGTGTTTCCCCTAATAGTCCAGCTTTTTTTCACTGAGTAACCATTTGAAGATAGCTCTTTAATGATGTGAAATCATTGATGAAACTCAATGAGTTAGGGTGGTTTGATGAGAAGGGGATGCATACATTTCACAACATTGAGGTTCATCATAATTGGATCACATGATCCTTTAATAAGAATGTTTAACTCAATTAATTCCACTATGGTGAGTGGGTGTTGGTGGTCTAAATACAAATGATACCTGAAAATAATAATCTGAATCTAGAATCAAATTGTTATGGAAATTATAAAATACAAAAGGCCTACTATAAAAAATATTTCTCATTGAAAAAAAAATATGGGAGCATGTTACAACCCCCACCAATGTTATGTTTTTCAATAAATACTTTTCATTTATATCTTCATATTGACATACACATCTGTATAAGTCCCTTGAATACATCTTGGATAAATGAAATTAAATTGTACATGTTCTTCTTGGTAACATGATGATAAATTGTACAATATTATCCTAACCACATGGCATCAAACTATATGATTAAATAGAAATAGTAATACATTATACCACATATTATACAACATTCTTACCATATTACATTAAATTTCATGACTGATATCCTTGCTACATTATTTCAAACATTGTGGATCCTCAAGAACTATGTATGGATGGATTTCATCAATTGTATGATACATAGTGATTCCCAAACATAATTTTTTGGTCCAAGACACATTTTATCCCATACTACATGTTTGTTGATCCATGTACCTACCACAAGATGTCAAAATGCATGGATGATTTCCTTTACTGGTGGAATTAAAATCCACATGTATTTTAGAACTATGTACAACTTGATTTAAATTTTTAATGAGTTGTGTAGGGACACCATGATTCTATATCTTACTCTATCCACCATATGATTCTATATAACCCCTTTCATATTGTTAATTTTTTATCATAGTGAATGTATCCCTTCTTAGTCCTTTTTTTCTCTAACATATCATAGAACAAGTGAGATATGAAATTTCTATAAGCGCTTACTCGAATAAATGAGGTACAGATTATTATGATAGGCTCGTCAATTTCGTTGATACAAGTACATAAAAGTAATTCTATGAGTCATCTCTAAAAGATGATAAACTACATGGTTTATGTCCGTTGTATGACATAAAACTGAATATTCCCTTAGACCTCACCAGAGTGGATCACCATTTTTGGTGTTGGTCTCCAACCACACCAGCATTCAAGATCAATGTGCAACTTGATTCTTAAAATCACATTTTATGTACTACCATAAGACTCTTATATACAAATTATAATCATGATAATTATTAAAAATACAGTCGATTTTTAAAGGAATGAAAATAAGGTCAGTCTCCAAGAATAACCCCTGGCTTGATCCTCATTTTCATGTGGTATGTGGTGATGAGAAGACTAACACCATTGGTCCCAACCGCAAAATTTATATTATTTTACATCAATTCATATTCTTCATCATCACATGATGGTAATCTACATGGGATTTCAATGTCTATGAATGGCTTGATTCCAATTTCTATATTATACATAGTGACACCTTCATTTCCATCCTTATTTCAATCCACCATTCGCCTTTCCACATCAGGAATACCAAATCGTTGACTGTGTTATTATATAGTTGGATGATTATGTTTTTGGACTCACGATGTATTTTATTTTTTGATCAATGAAGATTCAGAAGAAAACAAAATCACTTCACTTTGTATAATTTTGTGAGGAATGATAAGAATGTTATAATACATACCACATAAGATATGTTGATTCTTACCAGATCAATATTTCACAAGGATCATAATTTGGTAGGACAACATGTGAAACAATATTTATCAAATAAAGGGGGTGAAAAGATGTGATCAATAAGAATGGTTGGTCTGGCAGAAGTAGGTGTCTAAGGTGGCATAGTTTTCCAGTGTTTTCCCAAATTTTGGGAACCAAAATTTGGGGTTGAGCTAGCATTGAGAAATGTGGATTTCTTTGATTATATCTTCAAAATATATAAAATAAATTAATTTTGTGAATATGGTCTTCATGAATTAGATATCACAAAGAGATGATGATTTTTAAGGTGTTCTTCAATATTACGATGAGATTTGTGAATGGCTGAGGAAAGAAGAATTATTGGAGACCATTATTGTGTTGAAGGTGAATATAATTATGATTGCACAGAAGAATAAGGACAATAGCTGTAGTACATAAGATTTAATGGAATTCTTCATGATCATTACAATCATTGAGCATATGATAATTTTTAATGGTGTTTCACAAAACAGAGTGAATTTCGGATGAAATTTCGGAGCTCTATGATTTGGTTTTAAGGTGGCTGAAAGGTTATAGAGTTATTAAGAAATGAATATAAATAATCCATTTCCCCCTCATGAATTATATAGGGACATAACAATAATTTTAGATATCATGAATTGTGAAGAAGGTTTGCGAAAAAAGCGAGCTATGGGAAGGTAGTAAGCTTCCGTAGAAAAAAGGAGCTTCGCAGTGAGCTATTGGGATTTTCAAAACAAATGAAATTCACGAAGACCAATTTTTACAATGTGATATAGTGAGCTCTGTGATCGAGTATGCTTTGTAAACTGAAGATATTTTTGAACAAGGGTTCTTTAAGAAGCTGGGAGCTTTGCAAAGTATTTCTCTGAAGAAGCTCTGTGATCTAAATAATTGATTTCCCAAATTATGTGAGAAGTGATTTCAAGTGAATAAAGATATTTTTGGGGTATACGTCCATGTATTATTATGAAGTCTAAGTAGTTCTTATTATCTTAATTTTATGATTGAGATTATTTGTTTTCAGAGATCAAATTTGTTACCGTTTTTTTAACAGCACAATGATTTTTCATTACCCAATTTGTTCTAAGAGGATGCACACACAGTTGACGATTATCTCTCATGTTCTACATGAGTGTTAGGGTATATCATACCCATTTTATTCCACATAAAATGATTCTTCTCTAGTGGATTTTGTTGAAATCTACTATTACTATACCCTTCCAAGGATGTAGCTACTCTTGTTGAGTAGTGAACCTTGTAAATCTTGTGTTCTTATACTATGAGTGTTCAGAAGGGAAAAAACTCTTTAACATGAGGTGAATGTTGTTTTAATAATAAATTCAACATAAAATAAAATGATATCACTGATCTAAACTTCCCTCTCTCAGTGATACTTGGATCTTGACTGGGTAACTTTTTTCTCATGATGTTAATCAACATGGTTCTTTATGTTCTACATGTGTCTTGATTCCTATCATATAAGATTTATAGTGATGTTCTGACCTTCAATTGTGGTCCCATCAGTAGTGATCAATGGAAATATTCCAACCTCAAAACACATGACAAAACTATAGATTGTTTCTCATTCAAGAACTACATGTCTCTTGATTCTTATCATCATAGGATACATAAAGGCATCTGAACATTCAATATCATGTCTAACTACAGCAACTGATAAGAAAATCACCCCAAAATGAAAAGGGTACCACGTCATACTAACTCACTCTCCCTATATATGAGTCAAATATATTCTTAGCCTTTATTAATATATAATATGCCTTGATCAATTTTTCAAGTCAGTTCCCACATCCTTACCACATGATGTTATACAATACAGAAGTAAGTCATTACCAAATGACATAACAATTCAAGGAGAATGTCTTGTTATCTTGAAAATAAAACTGTATAATATAATTTCCATTAAGATAATAAAATAAACTACACAGAATAAGTCCTTACAACATTATGTTAAAATAATGGTAAAATTTCACCAATCCATGATGAAAAATTGTGTAGAACATCACACATTTTTCGTCCATATCAAGGGACGAAAAGAGCCTTACCCTTATCAGTGAGAGTACGGGGTGATTCAATCATATTTTAAGGAACCTCAATCTATAAGACACACTTCTTATCTCATGATGTTTAGGATGAAAAAAACCATTTGTAGACCTTGGAAAGGATACATTACATCATGGTACCATTTGGATGACTATTCATATATGCCTTTGGATCCAGAACATGTTCCTATGGTCATCAACAAAATGTTTCCCTCTAAAAAATTGAAATTCTTTTGATCCTTAAAATCACCATAGATTAACTCAACACCTCAACATGATCTGAAATACTCCCAATATTCTTGTCTTATATCATTACTCCTGAGATGATAACCTTTATTTATGATTTAAAACATTTTCATCTCTCCCTAGAGAGGATGGGGGTAATCATGGAAATTGGTATCCTAATTGGGATCTTATGTATCTTCCCACATATTATGTCGATGTGTGACATGAACGTAAAACTACTTACTATTTGGACGAATATTTCTGGCCATTAACTCTATCATATAATTTTCCAAAGCACAAAACATTAAACTACTATTGAAAGGGGCACAAAATATTTCTGGTGGAAAAATTGCAATGGGCATCATGATAAAAATTAATGTGTTCATTCCCTCAAATATTAATCTCGAGAGTTTTGAAAAAATAGGATGCAGAAAAATAAGGCACAAATTTCATAGGGATACTCTGTAGCCCTCTTAAAATCCATGTTATTCTCACTTTAACCCCATGATCTAGAAAATTTTGGAGTAATGAATAGTAACATTTCCTCTCCATGAGAATATGTTTTCGAGGAAGTGAAATAACATATAGGGTTCTCGATCTCCTTTGGGATATTACAGATTCCACAAATAAACATACATGGTTTGGGGTTCATAAGATCACCATAATAATACCATGGACCTTGTAATGGATACATGGATTCAATTAACTTTTTCATGACTATGAATGTATGCTTATGGATAATGCATATGCAGCTATAGTTGTCAACCAAATGCGCCATTTTGAAAAAAGGATTTCAAATCCTTGTGAGCTCTGACATCAATGTAGTAGAACTCCAAGACTATGTGAGATATGTAATACTACTAGTATGAATATCCTACGTCATCATACTAACCCATGCACTTTGGACCACAACATACTATATCCATAACAAAATATCAAATAGGAATCAATATCCTCAACTTTATGGCACAATTTTGTGTACCCTTTCTCAAGGATGAAATATGACACCCCATTCTTGAACCTTTTTTGGACCCCACATCATGAGTCAAAATCATAGGGAGTAGTTATAGAGAATCATAATAAAGAGATGATTTTTTCCAAGGGTTCCAAAACACTTCTGGGATAACTTTATTCCCATTCCCAACCTCATCATATTTATATTTCAGTCTTCAAAAATATTCGACGGCCCTCAGAATGAAGTAGAGATCATATATTTCGTAATCATGCTTCCAACACATAAATTCCTTGAACATACACCATAAGGAATCCCTTCCTTTACTAAAATGATATTCAATTATTTTGATCCATAGAAACACCATGTTAGAACCTATCATCTCATAATGTCATGGGACATACCCAGCAAGTCTTCCCCATATTATATTTATATACTCAAAATTTTGTGTTATGACATAAATTACCTAGACTCAATGTATTCAAGAGTACATAATATCCACTGAATTTATTGGTAAACTGATAATACCTCCATAAATCATCTAAATCCCCTTGAAAAATACTCATCTTATAGATACACATTTATTGACTATGTGTGTTCCTATTTATCATGCATATGAACCTATGGCCTTCAACCAAACACATCTATCTACAAAAATGGATTTCTAATCCTTGTGTGCCCCAGAAACACCATGGTAGAACACAACACATTAGTGTGTTTTGGGTCATTCATAGTATGTATTCACCATATTCCATGATCATTTGTTCAGGTCTGAGCTAAATAACCCTATACTAAATAAATACCATGTATGAGCTAAATGATCCTCAACTAAATAAATATATTGTCTGATCTAAATGACCATAAAAAAATAAATATATGGTTTTATATAAAATAACCTAAATTAATGAAATTTCTGGTTCAATATCAAATACCCTATATTAAAACAACATTTTTTTGAGATAAAAGACCCAAAACTAAGTAATAACATGTTCGAGAGAAAATACCCTAAATTGGAGAGATAGAAGGTATGAGCTAAAAGATCCTAAAATAATGAAATATGAGGTGTGATTAAAAAGTCCCTAAAATAATGGATATAATATCTGAGATAAATGTCCCTAATCTATGGAAATATCATGTTCAAGAAAAAATTCCCAAAACAAAATCTACAAAAGATCCGAAATAAATGACCCTAAACCAAAATAATATAAGTTCCGAGATAAATGAACATAAGATAATATAATTGAATGTCTAAGATAAAAGACACTAAACCATAGAACAACAAATATTTCTCTTACAAGGGATTGTATGGCTCACCGTATGACCTTTACAAAAATCAATATATGCTCGCCAAGAATATTTTCATCAAAAAACAAATTAGTGCCATTCGTCTGGGAAATAAATCCTACCCAATTATCCTTTCGTAATTCCTAAAATTTTAAGATATTTGGAACATAAGTATCATTAAATAATATTATTGAACTTTGAATTCATGATCAATTCTGAATAAAATTTGATAGAAATTATATTTTAAATCAGGGCATTTATGTTTATATGATATTATGTTTTTAACATAAGTATCAATAAATAATATTATAACACTATGAATTCATGATCATTTCTCAAGAATAATTTGATAGAGATTAAAATTAAAATCTTAGAATTCATTTTTACATGATATTATGCAAGGTACGAGTATCGATTCCAATTCATATTGGAGAAACTACATTTCAGGCATATCACAAATGAATTTTGTTTTTGACAACCCAAAAAGAGTTATGAAAATTTATTCATAAAGCATGCAATATGAGGATGATCCAAAATTTAGAGTCTCTCCAAGAGCCCTACCAAAAAGGGGATCATGTCACTGACTGATTAAAAATATGATATGGTCAGCTAAGCTAGAAAAAATGGTTAGAGTCTGGAGAGAAACATCATTGGAACTTTTATGTGTCGCTTGCCTCGCCACATCCGTTTATAACTCGGGATGGTGAGTTTCGACCAAAGATGCCAACTATTCAACTCCCTTTTTAAAAATATCTTGAAAGGATGGTGATGATGAATGTTTATACCTCATATGGGCCATGATTTCATTATGAACCCATATGTTAATAGGCTATGAATCCATATGAGCTTTTAGTTTAGATATTAACTGGTGACTCTTCTCCAATTCATTTGAAGTATCCTTCATCTACCCATCAAGGAGAGCCCCGTATGTAAGATAATTAATCTCGTACACATTGGTGTATAAGTTCCTCAATGTAAGAACAATTTGAATATTTGTTATACAATGTTTTGAAATCAAAACCACCTTCCCCCTAAGTCATGAACCAATTGATTACGGTAGTCCCCTTGGTCATGTAATTCTTCCAGGGGATTCTTGGAAACCATGGGATGGATATATTTCCAAATAATCTTATGTTGCATATAATCCACTATGATTTATAGAGTAGGTGTGGAAGTAAGAGGAATAACTAGGTGAGCCAGTGAAGAAGCGGTAGAGGAAGCCTCATATGTTATTCTCTTGACATGCATATCATATTCATCATCTGGTAGAAGAATAAAATCATCAAATTATGATATCTCATAGTCAATGTAATCTCCATTAGAATAAGTGATATTCCAAGAGTTATTACATAGTTCTTCAACAAATTCCTTCAACACCATAGATAGAGGGGTTGAAAAGGTAATGGAACTACACATAGAATGAGATAGCTTGATCAGTGCACCACTAATACAAGATGATACCCATTCATTGGCATAAACATTTGTAAGGATGAAACGATCATCAATAGGTGGAAGTATGATCCCATCCTCAGTGTTTTCACCATCCAACATTATCAAAAACAAGTGGAAAGCCCCAGTATGTTTCTCTCGTCAAACACTAGTCAAAGGAAGAGGGTATACCTCTTGGGTGAAACCAAACTGACAAGAAAATTGATATGGTGTTTATGGATCACTGATGATTATTTCATCAACCAAATATGCATGAACCCCATCACGAAGAGAGATCATATATGAACTATCATCAAGTGAATTGTTCTTGTTATTAATTATCATCCATATGGGTCACGGTAGGGTTCAAATCAAATATATCACATGGTATCAGAACATACTTATCCTCATAAGTGATTAGAGACATGGTTCCAACCCTATGTATATTCAGAGGTCTCAGATGGGATAAGGTGTTTGTTATCATTGTGGAAATATAGTATTCATGAAATTGACAATTCTCCACTATCCAGTCAAACTGAAACTTGAGAGGACTACTAATCCAATAAAGGCTTCTTGCTAGTTGAATATGTCCAAGGAGTTGAAAAAGGAATAAAATGACCAAAATTTCTAAATTGAGGCACATTACTTCAAAAATCCATTCCACATTCACCCACATGCCTACTCAAATCCATTAATGTACATCCCGATCAAGGGAAATCCACCAATTAAAAAACATGGGCACAAAACCTGTCGGAATAATTTCTGGTGAGGTCTTCGAGTTCATTGGGTAGCCCCATGATGTATAGACCCTAGATTCCATTGTGGCCCAATATGAGCCAAATATGTAAAAAACCTATTGATAAGGGAACCAAATATGGTTTATGATAGTTTTTATAACTCCTCTGTAGTTGGAAATAATATAGATCCAGATCATGAAAGAAATAAGAGAGAAAATCATCAAATCCTTCCCCTGTTTTCATTTAAAATGGTTAGAATTTCCTCTACAAAAAATGGGATTCTATGAAGTATTATCTCAAACATTTTGAATAGGAAAAAATCATTATAAATCTCTTCAAGAGGGGTAATATCAACCAGTTGTTAGATGTTACATAGGATAATTCCAACTTCACTAGGGGGAAATAAAATGTTTTGGTAGTAGGGAACCGATGACCAATGATATCTCAAAGGATACAATGTTGGAAGTAGATAGTTATTTTTTCAATCTACAAAGATTCAAAAATATGAACCCCATATAAATTATTAGATGACTCAATGCAACAGTTCCTAACCAAGAAGGTCCATGCACATTTGTAAGATAAATTACTACCAAGATAGAGATCCCATTTTCAGCTCTATCTGCAACCACAATTTTTCAGAGAGGAAGAAAATATACTCAAGCATTTTTGATCGATAAGTTGTTCAGTTAAATCATAGTAGTCCGAAATCAAGGGAGAGTTTTCCAACATATGATAACCACTATGGGGTTGAACTGTGACTAATTGTCCTTCATCAGTATCTATAATCTAAATGAAATGAGAAGAACTTTACACCGAGAAAATGGAAGAATTAACTTCAAAGGGGGGATAATATAATTGTATAGTAATGAAAACCCATATAGATGAATCCAATGATTTAATATATAATCCAAAATCCATTTTGAGAGTGACCTATTTAGAATTTAATTATCCAAATACTCACAATATCAAGGTCTATTATTTTGATTTTTGGAAATCATTTCCCTTTGACTCTCCATAGTTGAGGATGGTTGAAAAGAATTAGAATTAATCTGAATGAAAGTAAGTTGTGTATGTCAGGTAGATAAAAAAATATTGTCAAAGGAAATAAATAATAAACCAGCCACATAATGCATATCACATAAATCATCAAGGGATTCGTGAATTGCATAAGGAGTTTGAGAATAACCTAACTCTCAAAAATATCGTGAGTTGCATAACCCTAAATGGCATCACATGATTGCATAAAACCTTCGAGAATTGTGATCTCAAGACCATGGCATGGTCACATAAGTCACTTGATATTTGATCAATCATATGATCATGTTATTGACCCCATGAAAGCCTCATGACTATCGCAATCCTTACAGCAAAAATTTAAATAGTCAGTGAAATAAAGTTCATAGTTTGTTCGAACTAGAACCTAATAAAATGGATATTCTATAACAATTTTCAAAAAAGAGGCTCACAGAGTGGTCTTTTGATCAGATCTTGTAGAAGGGTATTTTGATGGGGGCACACAATGGATACAAGATAAGAGTAGTATGATGGAATGATTAGTCAGTGACATGATTGGATATCATCATTATATGTACAATAAATACGATGGAAAATCAACAATCACCTGGAAGACCAATTATTGTGCAAGACAATGATTCTAGATAGTGCCTAAGACTTAGGTGATCATTTAGTTTCCTTATAATTGAGCCATTTCCCCTACGGACATCGCTCCCGAGGGGGTTTTAATTAATTCCCACCAAATGAGCATCCAAAAATTAAAAAAGAAAATATTATATGGATGTGGTTATTGTTTTCTCTAAAAAAGAAATTAAAGTAGAAGGTGGCCGAGACCCATTGATCATGTCAGCATCCAAAGGATTCCTGATCACATGACCATCATGAGCTGACAGGAAGGAACCATGTGTAGTCGATAGCCCAAAGAAGGTCCATCATAAGTCTCGTTGACAAGTATTATGCTCCTTCGAAATTACCTCAGACAACCAGTGATCATACGATGGAAGCTAGATAATATTCCCCTAGCCATGTGGGTTTTCAACTATAATTCATTTTAAAAAACATCAAAAAATCTTTTTAAATAAGTAGAAGTTATCCAAAATGTATGATCCTCTTGCGATGTTGAAACCCATTAAATTGATTAGAAATGGGGACAAATATTTTCCATGACATCATTTGAGAAATATTGTGAAAACCCTGACACTTTGTAAAATAATAAAATGGAAATAAAAGGGGATGAGGTGGGTGCCACTCATTGTCATAAAAATCAATAGATGACCCATGATGATATTCCTGATATTGAAAAACCCCGATGACATTCCCACCTCATCTCATGAATGAAAAACGAAATTGCATTCTCACCACACAAAGATTCTCAGCTTTTTCCATGAGACCTCTCAATCTTCATTGGGCTCCCCATGGATACATGGATGTATTTTTCCACAAATTTCTCATGTATCTACACATGACTATTATTGGTCAAGCAATACATCACCAAGAGGTAAATTATTTTTCATCGACAATACTGAATCACCCACACAAACTCCCTAACCATTGTAAAATAAAACAAAGGAAATATATATTGAGGATGTGAAGTCATCTCATAGTAGTAAAATGCTTGTGACGTGATAAGGCAATCCACAACATGGTCTCACAAGACCCCCTAATAAGAAAACCTGATTCCATAAACAACCCTTAAAAATCCATTCTCATCCAGTGAAAACTCCAAAACAAGTCACCCAAGATCACATGAAGGACTTCTACATGTTTCATAATATCGAAAAATACCTTAGACATTAAAATATGAAAATATGGACAATAATCAGCTTGCCTGCATGATTCAAAATTACCCATTAATAAGAAATAATCCACTAAAGGATGTGTTAATGTGAGGTAATTTGTGTCACAAAAAATATATCGTTGGCCTCATAACGATAAAAAATAGATACTCACGAGGACACATGATGCATAATCTATCAATTAGCTCTAGGATGGATTCAGGTGATGCGTGCTATGAAAAAAAGAAAATTACCGGGTCAGTGTGGCCTATATATCCCCCACCCCATAATGAAAAATGATTAACTACCTGTAGCAGGGAAGACTACATAGCACAATGTGAAGGAAAAGTATTTAGATAAGATGTTAAACCTTTTTAATTTTATCTTCATAGAAGATTTGTCATAGCATTCAATATTGGAATAGGAAACACTTCCATCATGTAAGACACTAGAAAAAAGATGTAGTAATATTGTTCCATGTAAAAAAAATTGCATCATCACCCATAGATCAGGTAAATAGATATTCAAAAGTCCCACAAGAAACATCTGACAAATCTACTATATCATTCAACACTTAAAAAGAAACTAACACTGAATAAATATAAGCCATTCACAATACAATGGATAGATCAATGAATACATGTGGAACACTTATATGATGTATATATATTCTTAGCCTCATGTTCATTGTGTATCATCCAAGACAAGTGACATCACTGGAGTACGTCACCCTAATCTCACTATGGCATATTGGCATGCTCTTTTGATCATGGGATGTCCTCCAGAACTTATCGAAGCAAGTCAGATGGGGCTCCGCAAGACAGTACCTTAGCCTCTTGAATCTCTATTGGAACTCCATCTAGACCTTGATATTTCTTTCTTACTTTTTTCCTGCTCATATAATGGCACAAAATCATGTCATCTGAGTCTCACGGTAGAAACTAGATATGTATATTATCTCTCCTGTTTCCCTAAATGCAATCCATCCATGTCTCACAACTACCTCAGGACATGTCACATTGACTCTCACTACACCATCCATATGTGTCTGTTAGCTCTTCTGATGACACTAGGGCAAGTCAACTTGATTACGAGACACTCCTCAGACAAATAATCTAGGTCTTGCGAAGGCTCAAAGGGCAAACGTCCATGTCTTAATATTTTATACAAGAAATTCATCCCTGAACATGAGACAACATTAGATATTCATTCTATATTATGAGAAGTCCCCATAAAAGTCAACTGAATCAAAAAAAACATCCTTTGGAGAGGCCAATAGGACACTCTCTGACATGTAGAGTAGGAAATTAATGAATTTTTAGTAGAAAAGTGACAAGTGTCAAGGTAGGAAAGAAGGCCAGGTCAATAGGGCATCCTAAGGCATGATAACTTTTTCCACCCTCTGTTTGTATGTACAGGCCCACATGACACATTTTTTTGTAATACTAAATTCAACGATCTATAAGAAATAAAATTCTCTCCATAATGAGGATATGTTGAGTGCTTTCTTGTGGAAGGATATTTTTATGAAACATAAATATGTCTATATCAGTACATAATTCCTATATCCATAAGTAGTGAGATTTCTCATTTTTCATCCCGTGATTTTACCACTTTACATGGATCATGTGGGATTCGTAAACTACAATTTTCATATCATTTACATCACATTAATTTACTAATTCAATGGGGGACCTTAATGTGTAAGGCTTTATCAGTGGCATAACATGATCTATCTTAACTATAGGG
This sequence comes from Viscum album, assembly GCA_963277665.1. NCBI lineage: Eukaryota > Viridiplantae > Streptophyta > Magnoliopsida > Santalales > Viscaceae > Viscum > Viscum album. The sequence goes on along the minus strand of OY728145.1, from coordinate 1,399,525,945 downwards.
TAATGTCTATATGTAATCCACATTCAAATGAACTATGTCAACTCTTATTGTTATAATTACCATGATACATAGCAAGTATTCCTTATTCCAGAGGTAAAATAAAAATACATTTAGATATAAGCCACATGTCTTCAAAATTTAGAGGATCGAGACCCAATCAATTCGAAGGGATGATCCCTTCACCTCATCCTTCATTGTAATGATAAATCAACAATGCTATGATGACTATGATTCCTCCCATAATCAAGAAATATAGGCTTCCTATTTCAGGCCCACCCTCCATATTTAACATCGCAAGGTAGGTCAGGGAACATAGGAACTCGCATATGTTTGTAATGATGCTGGCCACATGTTATCTTTTGCTTCACACATAAATCATGGCTTACATGATTTTAGGGAGTCATAATGAACACCTAATTAGAATCATGAATTTTCATCATCTAGGTAAATACTAGTATCTATGCCCTAATGAGTGGAATGATATAAACAAACACTGAACATATGTGCATCTACCTTATGGCCAATAAAAGGGCATGATCGAACTGTGGTACATATTATTTTTTCCAGAATCAAGATACGTTGGACATATCCTCATGGATGGAGCTCAAACATCTAGTGCTTTAGTTCCCAAAAATATGTCATCTCTTCTTGAAATTAATCTTCATGGGTTTAAAAAATTACATAGATTTTTATTAATGTAATAAACATGATACGAAGGATCCCTAAAAATGATTGAATCCTCTCCTCATTATATCAATAGCCTCCCTATATTGTAGAAAATTCTTATGTACATGGTAATACAACATCCAAAAATAAAAATCTATCCATTACTCTGAAAAAATTTGAAACCCCAGTTACATATAAATGTATTCACTAATCAAACCCCCTTTCCTCTATATTATAATGAGATCTCCTTTCTTTTGTATATAAATAGAATTAACAAATAATAATTTTGTTAGGGTAACCAGTCGCATACTGGGATTAGGAAAATATTAATGAACATATCTCAAAACCACATGAGAGTCCAAAAGTAGGAAAAATTTCCTCTCAAAAGGTCATGCTGAACCCGAACTCCCATACTCTCAGCCAATACAAGTCCGTAAGATTCTTTGGGTCGGAAACACTAATTGGAAACCTTCCATTGGAATGAAGGTTTATACCCAGTTACAGATAAGGATAAAACGTGGACTTCCAATTAATAATGAAAATTGTGACCTGATATTAATAATTGAGAAAGAAATAAACCCTATAGAGTCAAAAATGATTCCCAACCAGACCCGCCTTAGTGAGGGTTTCCCCATTCATCACTTCCCCATCGAAAAAATGATCTGGGTAGTAGAAAAAGATATGATATTTACAATTTTATTGTAACAAAAAGAATAGAATAATTGTTACAATTTATTGATCTAGAAATTTATTGTGTTAGAATCCACCACTACTCTTGACCTATAATCATAAGAGTATGAGCCACACATGAAGATATTGAATGAATATAGTGAAATTTATTGCAACATGCTCAACATAATGAATTGATGAACTAAATAAAGTAGATACGTAATAGATATATTTCAAACATAATCAGAAACTATTTTTAAGAAGGAAAAAACTAATAAAATAGCACCATTTGATGTTGAATGAAATATTTTTGTTCAAATGAGAATTTTTAAAAAACTAAGATATTTAATGACACTTGAAACAGAATGATATAAAAGCGAGTTCATAAATAGAAATAATAATTTTATGGAAACTAAATAGAATGAAAATAGGAATGAAATGAAGAAGAAATAATTATATAATGTTGGGCTTCTGAAGATACTATGCATTTTGTGGTCGCTATGAATTTAGAGACTTTGATAAGTTCATGATGTTTAACGGGTTTACATTGTGTACATACTATAAATGAATTATGTATAAATTATTTCACATCTTGTAATTTTATTTCACATCATGTACTTCAGATCATCTAATTTCTACAATGATATTAGATGTATAGATTTCAATGCTTATATCTTCAGTGGAAATTTAGTTTCAATGTATTCACAATGTGTATTGACTTCAAACTATCTATCTTTATTAGGTTTGAAATTAAAGTCATTCATGATGTATAATATGGATTCATGTCATGTACTTGGTTCAAACTGTGAAATTTTTATTGAAGGTATATCATCTAGATTTCATGTTCTCTTATTGATGAATACACATTTGAAACTTTACATTCATGATATGTAATGATGATATTTCTGATTTTTCAACATGTCCCCCATGATTGTTGAGTTACTATTCCTTGGAATGAAAAGTCAGAAACTAGTGTGTTATCAAATAAATAATGATTAAATATTAATTAAATGTATCTAAATGTTGTATATGAATTTATATTATAAAATACCCCAAACTTGACGAATTTATTTTTCTCAATCTATAAGCATCAAAACAGGGATTCAAAACGAAACATTTTTTTTAATCAAGAAACATGCATTACAACCGGGTAAATACAAAATATTTCATGAGGAAAAACCATGTCCTCTAGAATCAATATTTTAGAGAAAATAATGAAATCCTCATATTTATATCATTTATATAGATTCATTTTTCTTTTAATTGCAATTTTATAACCCTACCTCATATGTAATACACATTTTTCAATTTACCTTAAAATAAAATTTCTCTCATCAGTCATGGTAAATTTTTTTAGACTAATTATTATACCCTGAATACCTATTCCTAAATATAGGATTGCATTGGTTTCTATATATACACATTATAAATAATAATAAAAAATTTAAAATGATGTTTTAAAAAAATATGGTTCAAATGTCTCTGAATCTTTGGAATGAATGGAATATAGTGAAAATGAAGCACAAAAAGTAGACTAAAATATAATGTACAATGGATGATAATCACGAATAGTGAAATGAAGTCAATCCTCCATGAAACAAATGTCTCCATGCTCCAAATAGATGTAAGCGGGTCAAAAAATATTTCACGATAGCATAAAAAATGTTCAAGGTCCCATTATTTTATCTATTTTCATTATTTTCAAAATTAATGATTTGGATATATCTCACATTAGTTACCTCACCAGATATGATATACCGTAATATTAATTGATTTAGTAATGATGAATTGTGCCATCATAATATAAAACCCAATATATATATATATATGTACATTTTAAAAGAATAGGGCAAGCATAGAAAAATCCCAAAGTAATCTTAATCTATGTCATTTCAATCTGGTGAAAATTACATTATATGTCTCCTCAATATCAACATGAAATGTATAGGAGAGATTAAAAATCCTCCACATTTGTTCAAAAGAAAATAATGAAAATCACCATGTGTAGGGTAGGAAGGGATAATATAAATGAAATGGATCTATCCAAACTAGTTTATTCATGGGTACTACAATATAAATAATGAAATATGTATTAGAGGTTCATAAGAAAAATTACTAAACAAATATCACTTAAATAATATTTATATTTTATTTTTTAAATAATATCATAAAAAGATTCAAATTTATGTATTCATAGGTTTTCATGCACCATGTATCTCTGAAGAAATTTTCATAGAAAAGGAGATGAAAATTTAGGTCAACAATCCCCTCGAGAATGGGTATACATAAAATAATTAGCAATCAATAAAATTATTGAATATAGTAATAAGTAAATCAAAAGAAACTGAATGAATTAACAGTTTAGAACAATATTTCACAACTCAATAATCATTCTAAATGCTAAAAGGGAATAAGAAATCGATTTCACATATCTATAACCAAACAATGTATTTTATTAAAATGGGAAAAATGAGATTTCACAGCTCAATCATGATTTTTGTATAAAATTACTCCCAAAAACTTAAAAGAAGAAATAATTCAAGGGAATCTCCATTAAATATAGATAATGACTCCCTATACATAAATGGGTACATTTTATACCCATATGTAAATTTTCATGGGAGATATATTAACAGAATAATATACAAAATGAAAATGAAATTTATAAATTTTAAATAGGGAACTGAGAGATCAATGTAATGAAAATCATTTCATGGGGAAATTTTTTGGATGTTGATGTGAAATTTGGTTATCTAGAAAAACAATAGACAGTAAAAAAATACCCAAACTAGATAAAAAATTATTATACAAGGGTAAAACAATATGTAATCAGTAAAATGGGTAGGAGAAGAAAATAAATATCAGGAGAAAGAAGTTCATATAGTCGAAGGAATTGACAATCTTGATGTTTGGATGACTAAAAAACATAAATTGATAAAAATGAAAATAGATGGTCCTAAGACCACTACATAATGAAAGAAAACAAAAAATATGGGTTTCCTCCCATAAACATCTAAAAACAATGCCAGCATATAGGTGGATTAATAAAAATAATGATACGATCTCAAAATAATGGGTACACCATTCATGAAATGGATCATGATAAGTTTTTACTATACTTCCCTTAACCTTTAAGGGTGTTTGTTCACCTTGTTGAATTTTTATTACCCCATAAGGAACACATTGGAAATTGTAAAGGGAATCAATAATTGAGATTTTAGATTTCTATGGAATAATTTCAATCAGTAATTAAAATGTATAACTCTGTCACATGGTGTTAATATTCATCATGAAATGTCTCAGTAATGAAATTTATTCATTTTTTCATTATAAATATGATATTTTTTATATGTATCGATCCGAATTTCCTCAATTCCATCTACTTGTTTCATTCTATATTCCTTACACATTGATCATGCATATTTATTTTCTAAATTTTCCTTTATGTGAGATACACTAATTCAACTGGAATGTGTAATGGATTCCATAAATAAGGTAGAACATAGAAGTTCATATGTCTTTTTTATATGTTGTGTGATACACCAAATGTGGGAATCCAATTTGAGACTCTATTCCTTTCAACAATTACCAACAATCTTTTCTAGAATTTGATTAGTAACCCTATAAGAAAATACAAATATCCTTCTTGTCTGTGGGTTATAGATAGTTCCAATGTTATTACAGATTCCATATTTTCTTAAAAATCCTTTTTTAATATTGTTTTCATAGTGTGCACCCTGATCGCTAATGATAAATTAGTTAAAACATTATCATGAGACATTTTTTTCCATAGATATTTGTTGTCTATTATAGTTGTGTCATGGGATGCAGTCTTGGATTATGAAACCATTCAAACATAATCCACACTAAAGTTGATGTCCAATTTCCGATGATAATTTGGTAATGGACTCATAAAATTGATTCTCCATTCATCGAAAGTTTTTATTCCATTATTGGGCTTTTTATGGAATTTCATTTCACATTTTATTAATGTGTATTTTCATGCATCGATCATAGAATTCAATGAAACTCATCACATCCCAATGGATTGTGGGATAGAATAATCTGATATTTAGGATTTATATCCTAATGAATTTAGGCCTATAATGTCATCTGTCTGGAAACATGAGAGAAGTATAGAGTACACTATGAACATCATCTTCTAGGATGAAACTTCACATTATGCCATAATCACATCATTTAAATAATGGTGGTTCATCCCTATAATTTTTTGATTCCTCAAACACAAATTAGTTATTTTATCTGTATGAGAAGTGGTGTTAATGTGTCCAATTGGAAATAGAGTTTATAATATCATAGACCCATGGTTAGACTTATTTATATATCTATATACCTATATATATTTATATATTAAAAATCAAATCATTAGGAATTTTCTCTATAATGCTCAGATTATATTTATCTTCAATGATTGGTAGTGGAAGTATTGATAAGTGATTAGTGATGAAGTTTTCAGTTCCCTTTGTTTCCTTAATGATGTTGTCAAATTCTTGAAGCAGTAGGATCCATGTTATTAATCATGGTATGAAATCATTTTTTCTCAGAAGGAATTCCAATGTTGTATGATCTATGTAAACTGATACATTCTAAAACACAATGCATGAGAAAATAATTTAAAAAAAAGAGGACTTCCAGAAACAATTTTATTTTCATTTTACCAGATTGAGTTTCATTTAATGTGTGACTGCCATAATAATTTCTGTGAAAAAGATTTCCAAATCACGGTCCTAGAGCAACACTGAAAACAAAATTGTTAATATCATACATTAATTCAAAATCCTTATCACAGTTAGGTGATATTATAAAAGGAGAGGCCACTAGGTTATTATTTAGAGTGGTAAATTTCCACCAATACTCTCTAGTGAATTTGAAATGGAAATCCATTGATAAAAGTTATTATTGTGGGTGAGTTATTTTTTCAAATTATTGAATGATGAGAAAATGAAATCCTTCATTGACAAAACAATCCAGATTCATTTCACGTTTGTTTGTTCGACTTTGTCTTTAATCACAGTTATATTTGAAGTATTTTTCTCCATGACTCGATTTATTATCTTATGCATGAATATTATGCATCCTTTGACCATGAAATGACACTTTTCCTAGTTTAGAACTAGTATCTTCTCTTCATAGTGCTACATAACTAGATCTAGATTATTTAGGACAAATTACAAGGAATTCCAGACACCATTGGATCATCAATTAAAATCTATTTGAATAACTCCATAATATCAAGGAATTCTTTTATCATGAACCATTGATGTTTCATCAGTGCATTGGACATTTAAAATGACATTAATCAATAAAAAAGGGTCTCAAAATGACCTATGAATGTGGTTTCAAAGTAATCCAGTGGATCGACTACAATATTACTATATCTTGAATATCCACCCAAAAAGTTATATAATTTTTACCAGACAATCAATTTTTCATATGATCATTAAAAAGAAGACGATAAATTTTATTCTGAGTCACCTTATTGAAATTTCAATAATCATCACTTTCACAACACATAGTGATGGTTTAAATTGAGACTAAACCATCATTATCATTTTAACAATGGCAATGCAACATTTTGTTGGGTTGAAATTTAGCAGGCTCACCCATTTTCTATCGGGGATTAAATATATTATATCAGTGTAAATAATCTTCCATAGAAACCTTTTTACTACCACTTTAAATGGTGTAGTGAGTCTCCTCTATGATTAAGGTTTGGGTTTTGCACCTTCCTATAAGGAAATATTTTATGTGAGTATCATAGGGATAATACTTTTATTTTTAGAAACTCAATTGTAAATTTAATTCTTATGACATTTAATGACATCAATTAGTTTTTTTATTCATTTGACAATGTTCTAAATTAATAATGAAAAGAAGGGAAGGTTCTATTTCTTTGAATAAATACATTAGTGTTCTCATAAGTGATTTGAATTATATCATTAGTGGTTGGATGACTACAGGTATGAATGGTGGGATAAAATCCCTTATTAGAGTATCTATGATATTTGTGCTCTCATTGTCACTAAATTTATATTCTTCTACATATATGGTGTCTCTTTCCTCCTCACATGTCATATAATCAATATTCTTATTAGTGGTTAGGACAAATTGAAAATCAATTTACTCCCTACTTTTCTTTTTGCCGACCTGAATGGCCCAAAGGCATTCATTTTATCTTATTATGTTTCATACCCCTTTTATGGGTTGAAGGGGAACCCGAACATAACCTGTCGGACCAAGGCACAAGGCCTGAAAAACATGTAATACATGACCTGAAGGCTTAGAGGCATACAATGCCCAATACATGACCCGTAGGCCCAGCCCACTTGAACTGACCATCCCCATCTTTCTGTGTCATTGATCATCTATCTCCCCACCTTGCATTGTTGATCATCTAACATTGCCTCATACAAAGCTACACGATGCCTCGTCCCGATGGAGGCTTCCATACCCTCTCATTCTTCCAATCCGGTTTTGTCTTCATCTAGTGGATGCTACTCCTGTTGCTCTGATCCTCTTCTAGGGCCTGTTCTATGTGATCTGGGCTATATCATGGACTACGTGACCTGAAGGCCCTGTGTCCCGAAGAACTTTCATGACTCGAAGGCCCTTGAGAAACATAGGCCCACACTGGTGGGCTGAAGGCCCAAATCGAGTGAATAGTTCCGACTACTATAGTACTGAACAGTAACTGCTACAGGGAATGGTACAGTGACTACTATAGTACTGCTACAGTATCTAGGAAATTCATCTCTACCAGTTTTGAACCCGGGACTCTTGGATGCCAAGCAGTAGCCCTTACCACTTGGGTACGGGCTCGTTGGATATTTTTCTTATTGTGTTTTACTAAATCAAACAAAACCTATTATTCACCAACACTAAATATCAACCATCCTTGGCTCACATCAATATGATACTTCAAAGTGGCAATAAATGGTCTCTCTTGGATGATAGGAACATCTCCATAATTATCTATTCCCAAGATAAGGAAGACTGAAAGAAAGATGAAATTAAAAACATTGAATAAGATATCCTCATGAATTATTAGAGGGAACATGATTGATCATTTTTCCATTTGATGTTCTAATATTTTTGATTTAAATTATTTGATCCCATTATTTTTAGAGGGACTCATATGAATGAGATTGATTCTATTCCCAATATTTAATAAGGATCTTTGGAAATCTCAAAATCTATAATGTATGGAAAAGAGAAACATATAGGGCCTCACATCTTCAAAGGTAGAATCTACTGAAAAATTTTAGAGAATTATTTATTAATTGATACATCTCTTATATCTCTCATTCTCCTATGATTTTAGAGTAATTATTTTAAAAATTGAAATAAATTGGCATCTGAGAGATATATTATTTATAGGGGTTATTGACATGTATATTCATCAAAATATATTTTTTTGTTTTTCCCCTAAATTTTTGATTGCATCATATTATATGAAATGGGGAGAGGTGTTTTGTATGGTGGAAGTCAAACATAGAAATATTCTTTTTTAGGTTTTTATTGTACATGATATTTTTAAGTTATCTAACTTTAGATCTTTTTCTTGATCAGATTAATGGGTTCCATCATTAACATCAATGCTAATGATTGATGAATTTTTTTAGCCTTTCTTATATTACCATCCTCGTATTTTTATGGATGATTAAAATATATATTTTTTCCACATCAATGGATCATATCTTTTCCCTCCTCTCATAGATGTTCTTGGGTGTTGCTGGGTAACCTACATGGTAATTTACCCAATAATGTTTTGGATATCTACATAATTTAGTTCTCAAGGATGTATAGAGAAGCCATTTGGCTCTTAACATTAGTCTCTTAGGTCTTCAACCTCTGATATTCTTTTTTCATGAAGGTGTTGAGAAGTTTCAAAATATTAGATTGTAGAAATTGGGAATATTTTTGATGCCTAGGGAGAGCTTATTGAAACTGTTACTATTTGGTAGGTAGAAATTGATGATCTATAGGAGATGGTTTTTGGAAATTTTTTATGAACAAGGAACTGGAATTTTCAGGGGGTAACAATGTGGTCCCTGATTCCTTAGTGGTATTATTCCCCTAATATGCTTATTATAACCTTGGTTTTGTTTTTCATCATTTCATACATCCTTTTAAAATATTATTATGGCTCATACCATTGGTTTTGCTTATTGATGGTAATGTAAGTACAATAATGGATTTTAGGATCCATTATTCTAGAATAAAAATGTTGATATGTGTGAAGGACTCCACACATATCACATGATTGGATCTCTATAATAGGGGCTGAATGTTGAAATTGTGGAGAAATCAATAATAATGAATCATGATTTTTTCTGGGCTTCAACATGTTCTAATAGGCAGGTATTTTCCGCCACTTGATTTATTCCATGATATGGTTATCATTTATCATTGTATAATAGCGTGGTATTGTGGAATATCTCATCTAAAAGAGTGCTCCCAACCCAAGGTGTCTTTTTCATGAGCTCACTCTCAGTGGAAGCGTCTAAAATGAGCATGTATATGGTCAAAGTCACTAATAAAAGTTCTAACATTGTAGCCACTTATTATTTCCATGATGTGGTAATTGTTTGAGTTAGCACTATGAAATGGCCCCATGCATCCTAATCCAATTATCCAGCCACCAAATTGAAATTTTGAATCTCATCTATTCGATTCATTGTTCATATTGGTGGGAAGTATTTATTTAGAAATTTATTTTCAAGATCTTCTCATGACATGATGGTATTGATAAATTTACACTTAATCTAATCCATGGATCAATTTTATAAAGATAATGCAAAGACATTGAGTCTAATGGAATTTAACGATAAAAATTTATATAAAAACATTTTAGACACTTGTTCAATATTTGAGAATGGATTCTAGGGATTTTAACTTTTCTCTCCATAGATATTTTCTATGTTCTGGTTCATATTAATGAGTTCATGTTTTATCTTGAAATAGATACCTAAGGTAGGGGTGAAAAATGTTGTGTGTCCCACCACTAATAGAAAACAATTAACAGCTTATAATGGTGAGATCGTATTATTCTAGTCACTCAACCTCATGTTCAAGTGGCACATATTTATCATTTTACTTTTTTTGTGGGACAATATTTTTGCATTCATCCATAATAAAAATCATTTGATCTTGGGTTTGAAGTGATGTAGTTCTTGTTCATCTAGTTAACTAGAATTAGTTAGGGGACCCTTGTAGATGCACTACGGTAGAGAATGGTGGATACAGGTTCTAGTCCACACAAAACAAAATCCTAAAAATGGATTGGGGAAAAGAAAAAAATGATATAATAGAGGGGGTCAGGATATCCTAGGTTTCTATCATATGTAATTATTCCTAAAAATAGTTTTCCCCAACAATGAAACCATAATTTTATAGGTATTCATGACATCATTGATTACATGTGGGAATTGATCATATTTAATTTATTTTCCTATATTATACAAGAATATAAATGTATATCACAGGAGAAATATGGGGTATAACCCATAAAGACAACTTGTATACAAGAAACCTAGAGGTAAATAATTTTTATGTATTATTCCTCACAATGAATTGTTTTTTTCTTCTAAAGTTAAAGTAGATTGGTATTTAAAATATATCAATGTAAGTGTTCAGGATTAATTTTACGGTATAGTAAATAGATAATCATAAGTGTAACTTGGGATAGACCAATGTAATAGGCCAAAACTTTGTATAAGGGTCACTGATTGATGTTGGTATAACCAAATAGATCTACATAAGACTTAAATTAATCCTTGTTATAGAAATTGTCAACAACCTATAACCATGATTCAAGGATTCTAGGTAGAATAAATATAAGGTTTTTGTTCTTATCCAACTTAACATCAATTAGTCCAAGGATCCTATTGATTCCAACTATTATGGTTAAGGTAGTTTAAAAATAACATTTAATTTTTTTAATTTAATTACTAACAATATGGTTATAATGTTTTGATCTATAAATTAATTGGGTTCAAATACACCACTACTCTCAACCCCAAACCCTATGAGGATTACCTTCATAAGAAAATATTGAATGAATAAAGGGCAAAATTTATGCACAACTCAACATAGTGAGTAAAACAGTCAAATTAAATTATTCCATTATTGAAATGTGACAAAAAAAGGAAAGCCAACTTTAACAAAGAAACACCTAAGAATCCAATGACAATTTTCTTTGAATGAAAATTAGTAATGAAGTCAGAATGTTGGAACAATATCAAATAGTAATGATTCATGTAACCTAAATCCATAAAAATTTATTTCTGAAAAAATTAATATAAATTTTTTTTAAAAATTGATGTTAAAATGAGAATGAAATATCAAACAAAGAAATTAATAAAGATGGATGTACGATGCTTCTAAGTGCATCAGTGTTGTGAGAAATTTATAGATTCAAATTGGTTCATTAATTGTTACCTATTCACTTCATTTACATGAATTAAATTTTTTCTACATCAAGGATTTCCCAGAGTTTAATTTACTTTCACTACATTTACATCAGATCTAGAAATTTCTTCAAATATCTTGGATCTCAAGATAACACTTTATATATCTTTGGTGGAAATTAGATTTAGAACTTTTCACATTATGTATTGAGTTAACACTATACTTCATTATTTGTTTCAAAACTCAAGTCACTCAGGTCTTGTAACCTATAAACACTTTTTTACATTGTTCACATCTTGTATTATGTATTCATGGATTGGAATCCGACTATAATGTGATCTCTTCAAGGAGTTTGTGTCGTGTACATAAAATTGATGACATGTAAAGATGATTTATTTTATTTTTCCGCATGACCTCTATTATTTTTTGAATTCATATTCCTTGAAAAAAAAACCAAAACCCAATGTTATATCAAATAAAACATAAGTAATAATTAAATAAAGATATAAAAAATATGTATATTAATTCTTCTTATCATCTACTATGATGGTTTGGAGAGTAGACCCATTCCAATATGATGTCCTTGAAAATTTTCCTTTATAAATATAGATATGATTTTTTATGATTATGTGTATTCCACATATCGATGTCCAATTCCATTATTATGATCTATGTCCTATGTTATTTGTTTCCCTTATTATTCATGTATTTTGAGTTGCCAATATTTTTTTCGTGACTCAGGATTAATAAATTTTATATGTAGGGACTTTTCTCAAATGTTATGATCATGTTCTCATAAAAATGTATTCATGTTATGATTTCATATCACCCTTAATTACTCTTATTGAGCATCTATGCTCACCCATTCTTTTGTTTCCATTCCCTTGGTTATGAAGAAAGTCTTAACGTAGGATTTATAATTGGAGATATAATTATGAGAAATATTAATGATCTTTCATTAATCATCAAGATTGTGTTCCTAGTTTGTGAAGGAAATTAACTATTTTAGTCTCCAAGTGTGTGTTTGAGTAATATATTGAGTATTCATATAATCTATATAATATCCATATATTAAATAAATGGTCTCAATATGATTAGTTCATAAAAATAAATATAAATTTTTTATATTAGGGTATTTATAGAAAAAAGTTACCATGGACAATTATAAAAGGTATTTTGGATGATTATGTGATCAATTTATATAATAAAATTTGATATGTTATATATATATATTTATAAATGTTTAGATAAAATAAAAAAGTAATTATTTAGTAATGAAATTGATAATAAAATATATCATACTTTGAATATAGACCATTTCATATCAAATCAATCCAAATGATAATATGAAGTGATCATATTAGCTAAAAGTTAATATTTTATGTTTATCCATGACAAAAATATAATGTTTTTATGAGTTATTTGTGAATTGTTTTTAAATTAGATATATCAGGCTTAAAAATAAGAATTTTTAATTGATTTTATTATTAACTTATTTTTTCATGAGTATAAGTTATTATATTATGAATTATGTTGTATTATGTAGTTTAAATTTCTAAAATACTTCTATACTACCATTCATAATTCTATGGGTTTATATACTAGGTATGATTATTTATTAAGTTTTATTCTACCTTGATCATGGATTGAATTATGTTATGAGTATGAATTAAGAAGTTAAATATAATTTCAAAACATTATAGGTGTTATAAAAATGATGGAATAAAAAACACTATTGGGTTATGTATACCCATGTAGATGGACTTTGGGATAGACTACTCACTAGCCTGGGGTATTTTTCTTTGTCTAAAAAAATAAGTGTTGGATATCTATATATGTATGATTAATCTTATAGGTTTTCATGATTTTTAATGAAACTACCAAATTACATGAAAGGGTTTTATGTAAATTATATATAATAATCAAATAGATATGTACGAATATTGTTGAATTTTAATTTTTATTATTAGAAAAAGTTAAGAGTTATGTAAAGGGTTTCAAATTAAATTGGTTGGAACATATTGATTTTGTGTAAGTAATATGATAAAAAATAAATCATTAAAGCATGAATAAATATAAATGGAATAAATTAGAGAATATGGTGAGATTAAATATCCATTAAATAGTAACAATATATATATATTTAATCGAAAGAAAGAACCAGTTATCACTTTATTTATATAGTAAGGTTGGTACTAGAAAATCATGGATGCCATGTATTATGTTATAGAATACATTAAAGAAATAGGTAACCATATGTGTTTGGTTACAAAATCTCATTATGAACATTGGTTAAAACATAGATTGTTAACCACTGAAAATGATTCTATATGAATAGTGTTGAGTTTATCCATTTGAAATATAGGCCCAAGAAATATTTTCTCAACTTTAAAAGAGTCATATAAGATATTTTTGGAATTATTGAGAATATAAATATTTATGGGGGAGAGAGAAACATAAAATTGGACTAATTGGATAGTTTTATATGAAATTTGGACCCATAATGGTTATGAAGAGTTAAAAAATGGTCATTGTTTGTGTAAGAGTATAATTAATAAAATACCTTATTAAAGGAATGAAAAATATATCTTACTCATGTGATATAAGATTTTATTGTAGTTATAAATTTCATTATCATATTTTTGTATTATTCTCATTCCAATCATTCCATGGGAAAAGTAAATAGTATCAACTTTTAAAAATGATATATAAATTTGGAATTAGATATCAAATTGGAAGACAAATTTTACACATTATAGTAACCAATTATCTAGAAAACACCTTTCAATGAATAAATTCAAGAGTTGAAATTTCTTTTTTATAAAAATAAGGGAGATTATCATGATATGTGTACAATTATGAAAATATATTTGGATCCTATAATCTAGACGAAACATGAATCCATGGATTTCTATATGATGCCTAATAATCTAAAAAGGTTATATCATGATAATAAAATACCTGAAGTATATAAATTTACTAAATAATTTTTAGTTTTTGATTCTTGAACAAAATTTAATATCAATTCATGTGATCAATGGGATTAGGTATGTTAATTATTAAGAGAAATTGGGGTTTTATCTTGATTATGAACCATCATTGAATTTAATTCTAATATAATTATCAAAAAGGTTCCAATAGTTTACTGGGAATTATAATATGAATTAACGCTAGAGAAGATTGGATATGCAATTAAATGGGTTTAAGATAACTATGAAATATATGGTATTGTAGGATTGAGAAATATAATGATTGAGATAGGGTGTAAAATTTTAAATTGGAAGAAGAAACTATTTTTTGGAATGTCAATGAATTAATATTATGATATATAATGAAGTTGTTTAAGACTGATATGTTGTTTTAAAATGAATGGTGGATGTTTGCACTGTGTAATGCTTTCACACTTGAAAATGAATTGTAAATATTACGTAAATAGTATAAAAAACTCTGTGAAGCATCAATTATTGGTATTATTTTTTAGATATAAATTCAATGATTCTGAATAAGGTATATGATACCAACTATATGTTTTACAAATTTTGTAAATATATAAAAGTTCATGATAAATCATGATTTAATAGAAAAAGGATTAAGTTTCCTTTTGAGTAATTGAGAAAGGTGTTTCCACATTGAGCACATTGATATATAAATGACATTAAATGTGGTATGAATTTTAATAAGGGGTATATACTTTTGATAACATATGTTTTCAGTTTTATGATTAGATATTCATATAAACATTTTTTTTCAAATAAAAGGGATGATATTTTTTATACATGTGGATATTTATTCATCATATTCGTTAATATTTCTGAAAACAATACAAGGTAAATATAAAAATTTCAATGCTAAAATATTATATCCACGATATTTGATAATAATTGTGAAATCAAGATTCATCTACCAATAAATGGTATGTTTTATTGAATGAGGTCTAATTTTAAAAATATTACTCTAAAAAATGATATAATTAATATGATATTGATACAATAATCTACTATGTTATATTCCTAATAAAGGAATGAAGTGTATTTTCAGGATCTCAAAAGAGTTTATGTATATTGATAAGATAAAATAAATATAAATAATTTATAAGAGGATAGTGGGAGTATGTTATGGATATAAGAGTTTTAAATGTTTTCAAATAGAAGATATTATGAGTCAAATATCAATGTATATATAAATTTTTATAATAAAAGAGTTTTATGTATGATGTTAAACATAAATGTAAAGTGTTAGTTTTGGTATCTATTATGAAGTGAAATAAAAATTACATATTAGATGATTTTATGATATATTGGTAATGATATAATGTGAATAGTAATATAATGTTACAAAAAAAATTCAAAAGAAAATTTTGACCAACATAATTCCTAAAATAACGATGATAATGACCTCAGAATTATTTCAATGTAACAAAATTGAATTTATTAATATCATTAAATTAAATATTGTGATGGAATGTAGGAATAATATAATGAAAAAACCATTATAAATTTAATTCCATTTTTAATGAATAAATTATTTTTTAATTAATGTAGTTACATAAAAAATTAATGTACTTCATTTTTTAATTTTCAATAGTTATAAATTATATCCATATCTTGACTTTCCAGTTTATAGGAAGATCAAGATGAACAAATTTTATTTATATTATTATTATATATTCCTGATTAAGATTACTATATAATATGTTTTATGAAAACGTATAATTGAAATATAAGGAAAGAGACATGGACTCAACAAGAAGTATCTTAGACTATGAATCCCATATTTTGGAGTATATGAGCATGATAGAATCACTAGGGTTTGTGAATGGAAATTTTTTGATTAATTTGATTACTATAAAGGGAATGGGTGAATTAATAATAATTTATTTTTATTTATTTTTTTCTTATAAAACAAGTTTCACCTAGTGTCTATGTGATATGACATTTTTAAATATAAACAGACATGAATTTCCACATGATCATAATTTTTGACAGTTTTCACCACTCAGTAATAGTATCTAG
Source organism: Viscum album (assembly GCA_963277665.1). Classification (NCBI taxonomy): domain Eukaryota; kingdom Viridiplantae; phylum Streptophyta; class Magnoliopsida; order Santalales; family Viscaceae; genus Viscum; species Viscum album. Next base: position 1,399,509,167 of record OY728145.1, on the reverse strand, counting down.
TTCTAGTAATATTTTTGGAATAATATAATACCACACAATACACTATAAAAATCAATTCATTGTTGTTATAAAATGAATGGAATACACAAACACTTGAGTTTCACTTAAATGAATTAGCAATGAATCTATTTCTCACATATGTATATGATGTGATAAATCTTTTCATAAGATCTGTTAAATTATTATAAAAAATGGTTTAGTATATTATCAATGTGTTTCATGTACTTTATTTATAATTCAATCCCTAAAAAAACTTTTTCTTCACTATTTTTCCATGTAGTGGGTGATATTTTTTTAGACTATCATTTGTTCACCCGATAGGTCCATCGGTATAGCAACCCATTCTTTTTAAATATAGATATTACATATTAATAGATTTATATTCATTTAATATTATAAAATCACACATGATGACAGTAAAGGATCAGTATCTTAGGAAACATATATACCAGAAAAACTAGTTCATATATGAGCTCCACCATCTTCCACTAAGTTCATGATAACTAACACACTTTTTAGAACTAACATACAAAATACATTTATCTACAAACATTGTAATAGAAACATAAAAAGGGTAATCATATATGTCCAGTAATGTTAATCATGGGAGATATCAGTGATCTCATAAGCATAAATTGTGAATATGTGTATGAAATCTTGATCTTATCATTTGAAAAAAACGTACGCCACATGTTAAATAATATAATATTTTGACATGGAATAAATATTTGTAGGCCATAAGATATGAATCAAAACTAAATCCAAGAAAATGAGAAATGCTAGTATAATATAGGAATAATACAGAGATATTTTGCATATACACAAGTATAGAAAATAGTTTCCTTAATAGTTCAGGACAATTTCCAATTATATCATAGTAGATTGGATTCACCAACCAAACCATCATACTAATAATGGATTACTCCCAAGACTATAATAGTGGAAAATTTCCCTTCCTAAACTCGGATCATTACTTATTCTAGTCTAGTCTATCTCATGAGATATCCATATTTACCCAGTTCATTAGAGGAATATATAATTTTAGGCCCACCAAAATCTATATGAAATAATATGTATATGTTTCACAATATCATAAAAAATCATCATATCATAACCAATGAAAAGTAAATAGGGTTCATAAACATGTCATCATAGAATAAATAATTGAAAAGAAACATGTTTCATAACATTTCATCATAGCACAACTTGTTGAAAAGAGAAGAGTATAATAACCATTCTGCCACTATAATTATACAACATCTAAAGGAAAAATATGAATTTTATCACAAAATCATATCCATAATGATTATTAAGTATTATCAATGAGTGTCATGTTTTATGTAATATGATTTGGAAATATCACTCAGAACATTTCTTGAGGAAAATATTATTTTTACGTTGAAATAATGTATTTAACATATTAAAGATAGAAAATATTAATGAAAATTTATTTTATTTAAAATATTCTTTGGAACATTTAATGGATTATTTAAATCATTAACAATTCATAACTTTAATAAGTATCTTACATGCCACATATGTTAAAATTATGATTCCTTTTATATTTTCATTAAAAGTAAAAAAGTACCGTGTTCAAAGGAAATTCTAGAATATTAAGGAAATTAATCATTCATTGGAGAATATATAAAATATATAAATTATTTTAAATAATCATGGACAATGGAAAAAAATTGATTTTTTACCGAAGAGGATAATAAAGTCAATTTTATAGAAATACTTATTTTGATTTAAAAAGTATATACAATGTATAAAATAAATGAAAATAATATATTATATAGAAATAACCATAATATAATATGTTTCATGTGTTTATTAGAAGTTATAACATAATATTTCATCATTAAAAACTTTATCAGAAAAATCATAAACGACAATTAGATTGTAAGACAAAACGTTTACCACATTGGAATCTTTTAAATCATAATCCCGGGGAAAGAAATAACATTACAATGGATTTTTAAATAAACAAATATCATATTATGAATCCTGAAAAAAAATGAGGTATTATAAAAACTATATAAAATAAACAAGTGGTTAATATGGCATGTGTCTCAATGAAATAAAAGTGAGATGAATTTCAATTTCCTCACGTATGGAATATCATTGTATGTGTTAAAAAATACTATAAAATAAATTTAGTTTTATCATTTATATATAAAAGAACCACAATAATATATATAATTTCATATTTTATTTACTAAAACATTTTTATCGGCCATTTATTAAAAATTATTTGTTAAAATTGATATTTTGGGAAATAAATTATTTGTATTTCATGTATGTTTTGGGATGTAAGTCATCGTACTCATAATTTAATCATGATTACATTATCTCCATAAATATAATTATGATATAAATATCATAAATATTCCTTATATACATATTTTAAGTAATCCATATTAGTTAGAGAAAAAAATGAATTTCCCCATTCATTAAGATGGTAGGCCCACATACGGTTGAATGATGTTTCTAGTTTCTAAATGGATAGAATAAAACAAAATTAATTATTAAATAAAATTTATTGAATAATATTTATTTTAAATAAATATTATATTTTAATTTATCTATCCATATTACCATCCATGTTTAAATAAAATAAAAAACATATCACATCGCTTTGTAGAGGGGGGAGTCCACACATACACATGATTGATATTTTTTTCCCAAAGACAAAATGTTCAAAATATGTATTCGATATTATAATTAATGAATTTTAATTTTTATCATATATATATACATATTATATTCATCATAATATCCCTCAGTTAGAAGAGGTGATATAATGTTAACTATATCGGTTTGTGAGACTATAGTCCACCATACACACAAATGATGCATTCAATCCCCTTATGAGGGAAAATGATATAGATATATGTTATTCAGTGAACAAAATAAAGTATTAGTATATTTAATATAAATTTTTAATTTTTTATAATATTTTTTAATTACTTTAAGGAGGAGTAAGAAGAAATAAAAAACATTCAGTTAATAACAATACTTCTTTTTCAGACAACCTCCTTAGGGTTGTAACAATAGACTTCTTAAGGATTGATTTATAATAAACCATGTAATGTAAGTCATGATATGGAATTGAGGGATTTATTTAGGGAATTTATGATCCAAAAATATTTGGATGTCCGATGAGGGGGGAAAATGGGAGTACTTTTATATATGTGGGGGCACATTGAATATCTGAAAAGTGAAAAATATAACAACAATTTACACACACCAAAAAGATAAAAAATGGATCATTGTAGAAAATTAGATCTGATAAGATCAATATATTCATACATTTAAGAAAATTGAATTTTTTTTAAGTCATTTTAAACCTTATATGTTGTTTAACCCTTGATAAACTTGTTTTAACCTTAACCCCATTTATTACCTTCAAATATTTTTTACTATTGATTATTACCAAAAATTTATTATGGATTACTATAAAATATTAATTATTATATTTAAGAAAATAGAATCCATTTTAGTAATCTATATTCTAATTTTTTCACAATTTAATTTATAAATAATCCCATGGACATAGAAAAAAATCATCTTTTGATGAAAATGTTTTGATAAGTATAAAAAGATTTAATATCAAATTTTATTATTGAATTGATTTAAATGGTATAAATTGGAATAATAATATTATTATTTCATTAAATATAATTTTAAAAAAAATTAACAAAATATTTATTTTTTTAATATCATTAACGAAAAATAATGTTTTCAACAAAAATCAGTGTTCTTTCACAATTCTTTGAAAATTTACTATATTCAGAAATTCAAAAAAAAGTTACTATAGAATATTTTTTAAATCACTATATGAGTAATGATGTTAATTTTTTAAAAGTATTTATTCAAATGGGGAAAATTTTAATTTATTAGTTGTTCATAAAACGAAATTAAAAAAATTGGAAATATTATTTTTGAAACATATAAATATTTTTTCAAAATTTATGTTCTTATTTGTAAAAATATTATTTTTATAAAAAATATCATAATTATGTTTCAAAAAGGTATTTTATTCAATTTTTACTTCAAAACATAACATCTAGGTTATAATAATTATGTTTAAATAATAATAATAATAATTTTATGTTTTGGTTCATCACAACATGTTGTTGTATATAATTCTAGCTACTTAAAAAATTAAATTTAGTTATAATATAATATTTAAAGAAATATAATTGTGTTAAAATTACCTTTACTCATTCATGTTAATTATTGAATGAAATGACTACTATCACAATGTATGTCTTATCACCTCAGCATTCTATCTTCCAGAAACCACCTGATATAAAACATTATCCTGTATCCTTGGGCCGATGTCATATTAATAATTTTATAGTTTCATATTTACTAGGTTTGAATGATTTTCCTGAATACTACATATCTAATAACAACTGATGGGACATATCCATTTGATATATATCTATTTAATGTAACTTAAAAAATTTTATTTTCCAACATTCTAATTTTGGTTCACTTATACTTACCTCTTCACATGTGAACAATACTATTATGAGTTTTTTCATACAACACTTTTCATGTAGGTTAACTCATGGAGAAGATGTGAGAATGAAATGTATTTACCCAGATAGAAAAATCTAAAATTTCAAATTTCCCAATCATCTAACATTCACTGGATACTACTATATCAACTCTAGAAAATTCATGATTATTTTTGAAGAAATTAACACCCACAACATTCATCAATATTTTATAATCACCATGTTATGTATCATTATAAAAAAATCTTAATTCCGCAAGTAAATGTTTTTTTAAGATCATCTCAACTTATCAATACTTAAATTCATTATGAAAAAAAAATCATAAATAACATTACAAAAGTAAATATTTATACCCTTAACTCATCCTGATTTTTTATAATCACTATTTTCTGAAAGAACTCCATCCAGTATTCATATATAATTTCATAGAATCATATCATAATTATTATACTTGAAACTTCCTCAATATTGTGCCTGGAATTGGAAAACGTTGAATGATATCTTTATATGCCAACCTATTACTTATGAACTATGCATAGAAACCTATGAATGATGATCTCTATATATAATCTTTTATTTGATGATTGTTACCAAAACATCTATCTAACAACCTTCAGTCTCATTTATTGGAGAATTATATCTAATCAACCTCAAAAAACGTTTGACCAATGAACTCTGACTTAAACATAGTAAATTATGTACTCATATTATTTTCTTTTTGACATTACCATTATGTTCCATTTTCATTTATTAATGATTTTGTTCATATCACCGTTATTTATTAGTTTTTTTACCAATAATACATTGTACTACCTGATCATCTGAAAAAAAAATTCATGAAATAACATCAGGATGCCAAACCACTATCCTATAACTTCTCTATAATTATATTAGATGTGAGTTAACCATTATGGATGAATGGACTAACATTTATTGAGAAATGGGATGAACATAAAGTGAATCCTCTCTTAACATTTAGTTGGCCACCTAGGATGGTCCTTATGTGAAGCATCACTTTACCCTTATGTGGGTGTGTTTTTCTTAATACCTATGTTTGATTATTTATACATATCATCATAGAATGAACATTGTGTGCATGAATGATTTTATCCTCCATTTTAATAAATCTATAATAATGAGTTATTATAGGCTCATGATGTTAGAAACCTAATAAAAGTAATGCAAAACTAGATTTTTCCTCCCCAAAGACTTTATCTAATGAATCATGGAATCCTAAGAAAAAAATAGATTCACAAAAACATATAGTGGTAACCATTTTCTAATGGGTTGGGTATTGTATCTAATTTCTAATCATCTCTATTTGATCACCATTTTTTTATATCTTAACAAAATAAAAATCTTTATGTACTTAACAATGTTATGTGTATACACATTGATTAAAGATAATAGAACTACTTTAAGAAAACATTATTATAATTAGAATATTCTTTCCTCTACGAAACACATCCAAACATCATGCCCCCAACAATATTCCCCTTTTTATTTTGTTTCATACCACGGAACTCAATTCACAATAACTTTGTAACTCATGGAATAAATTAATTATCCAACAATTCTATGTCAACATGAATGAACATGGTATAAGAAACATGAATACTTTAAAAAATTCATTGCTTTCCATGAGAAGTGATTTAAGATACTATTCTAACACCTATTAAAGAACTTTTTCTTTCTTTTAACAGAACAAAAATACCATATTTTTCATAGAAAGTGATTTAGAAAACCTTTTTATCACATATTAGGAAAATATTTATTGTCACATTTCCTTTTAGATAAATGTTTCTTTTATCCACATAAAAAACTAATAAAACAGTTCAAAAATTCTGATATCACAGAATAAACCATTTATAAACTCTCCGTAAATATATTCTATTTCTTAATATTTAAAGAACATACCAATAGAAATATTTATGTAACAACTATTCTCCCCTATAAAACACTTTCCAATTATAGAAATGAAAAGGGGATGGTTTCACTATAACATCCAGAGATTTTATGAGATATATTATCTTTAATTTCTTTAATGTATTCTATTATACACTACACCAATATTATATTTTACAATACGTAACACCTTATTAGCGTGCAGTATACCCAACACTATTCTTGGCTCATGTTACACAGAATTTCAAGTTCGTTTTGTGGAAATTATTCTACGCAACATTATGTATAGATTTTGTTTAATGTATAAATGAAATATGTTTGGTTATGTTATACGAAACACGAAACAGATCTTTCACTACATGCAGCCCTGACATGGCTTGCATTACACGCAATCAAGACCTTCCTCGATAGCATGTGTAGTACGAAATACCGAGTTTCACTAAACGAGATATGATTATAATATTATTATGAACTAGCCGTTCTGAATAGTAATACCAACTTTTTGAAATTTTATAAATTTTACATTTAAATATGGACTTCATTTTTGGATTCGGAATATCGAAATTAGCCTAGGGTGAATTTTTTGTATTTTTCTAAAAACATTCAATTATTGATGAATAGTGAAAACACTATGTTACAATTTAAAAACCGACTTTTTCGGTAAATAATTATTTATTTTATTTAAATTTATTTTAGGTCAAAATTGATACATAAAACCTATATAATTTCAATGTAATTCATTGGAGTCATTTTATAATAATTTTAGATATATAAAAATTTTATTGATCTTTTCACCGTCTTTTACCCACCTCCTAGGAGAATTTGAAAATTTACATAAAACATAATTTTACAACTTCTGTGAGTGCAATTATGAAAATCCGAGAGACATAGTAAATATGAAGGATTAAAATATGGTTCAATAAGAAAAATTTAATTTTTTTGAATAGTAACTTTTTACTTTTATTTACCGCGGTTAAAAGTAAATAGGGTAATTAAGGGTAAAAATGATATTACTATTGCCCTAACACATGTCCTAATTCTAATGGATGAGTATAATTAGACCAATAAAAACCTTAGGAATATAATATTATCATTTAGGTCCTCTTGGATTAGATTAGGACATTTATTATTATTTAATTCAAAGAATAGTTAAAAGAGTTAAAATCAACGTTTAATAAATAAAAAAATTTTAATATAGGGTTATACCTAAGATAAATTATACTATATATATTAATTAGAAATCTAAAAATATTTCCTACAAAATTGTATTTTAGTTATAATTTTTAGACATTATATAATTTAATTTATTTATGACACAATGATGATGCAGTAATTACTTTATTAATGAAATATTAACATAAAGGATGTTATAAATACCCAAATAAATGTAATTTGAGACTTTTTATAAATTCCAATAATTGTTTTAGGTTAATATTACATGTTATTATTGATTTAATTAACTTTTTTAAAACTAATCATGATGTTCTGAGTTTCACAAAAATCAATTACCAAATAGTGTCAAAATTGACATAACATATTTTTAAAACAAATATTATAATATTAATCTTTATTCTATTCCAAAAAATCTATGGTTAGGCCAAATGACTTAGATAAGGTTATATATTTTAATAATGAACCACTTGGGGTTCTTTTGGCTTGTTATTGTATGTTTATAAATCATATTGTTTAAGAAAACAAGAAGACATGGTAAAAGTTAAATTATTTAACATAGAGTTAAATCTAAATGATAAGGTTAAAATAGTAACCTAATCATTTCTAAAACCTATAAGTAGAGAGCATTTCTACCTATCCCCACATTATCTTCTAAATAAATAAAATTTGAGATATGGTAAACCAAATATGACTTTATTATAAAATAATATTTTATGTTTTTTCTAAGGTGCCCCTCTCCACCCTTATAAAAGGGAACCTCCTCCATCATATCTTTACAAACTTTAGAGCATTAAAGCTCGGCCAACTACTTCCCCTTTCCCTTCTCAGCTTCCCTATAAACATTATAGAGTTATGGTCTCCTCAAAAGACTAACTCTTGTGCCTTAAGAGGAAGCTTAAAAGATGTGGGTCGAAGAAGAGGTAATCTCTTCTACAGATTCATTCAAGTTTATTTCTTTTACAACATCTTCTTATTTAGTTGTTTCATTATAAAGTAATAAAATAAGTATCAATAGTATAATAACATGTTATTATAAGTATGAAACAACCCCATTTCACCTTCTATCTATCGTAAGGAAAACGAAATCACCGCGCATGCGTACGTACGGAATACCGTCTCCACGCCGTGGTGTAATCTATTTTTCCACCACCACCTTACATGGATGTGTATAATGGTGTAATTAATAACTATATATAGTTATTATAACATCATACTGATTCTGAGATATTCTATCATCCACTCCAAATCAATTCCATAATTATGGGAATGACATCATCGCTTGTGCGTTCGTACGGATTACCGTCTCCACGACGCGATGTGATTCATTCTCCATGTTAACCACTAGAAAATGATTATAAAGTACTTATAATGAATAATAATGAAATATATGACATGATAAAGCTACTAAATTTATTTATATATATATATATTTCATCATCTTACTTCCATTCAAGTAAACAAGGAAAGGAAAATAGCGTTCATGCGTACGTATGACCTACCGTCTCCATGAACGGTGTATTTTATTTCATTTATATATCTAATATATATATATACTGATTATATATGATATATAAATCATGATTTACATAATGGAATTAATTAAATCATGATATAAGTAATAATAATATCAATAACAACAAGTCCAAACACGTACGATAAATAAAACGATTTTACACAAAACGCTGCTTTAACATTGATTTTACAAATGAACGGGTAATATAAATTCATAAGTGAACCGTATATGATATAATAACAATTAATATGATTCTGTAATAAGTAAATGACATTATTTAAGTCATTATACAGGAGGTTTGGATACGTACGAAGCATATTGGACCTATGGTAAGGGGTAACTTTTCCAATCTCGTTTTTTATCCATGTTTGTTTATTCGTAAGTATTTATTGGGGTTATATTTATCATCCATGTCCCTGTTTTATAAAAATGGTATCAAGTATGTTTAAAGTCCTTTTTACCCATTTTTGACTTTTAATACATGGTACAAAAGGAGTCATTCTTTTGTTTACCATATGAGGTACTTTTTTACTTTTCCGGAAAAAGTATGAGGAGAATGTTTTTTTATCTTATACGGCATGAACAGATTTTTATGATTTTATAATGCCTTATTTTCATGAAGCATAATCTATACGATTTCATGGCTATTTTCAAAAAAAATCATTCTCTTTTAAAATTGAATGGAATTGTGTGAAAAGAAAATGATTTTGAAGAAGAAAGGATATTTTCCTCATGAATTCATTTCAAGTTTCTTATCAAAACCATTTTCCATCTAAGATGACATTATTTCATATGTGTATGTTTTAAGTATATTGTCTCTATGATTTACATGGTTTCACTTTTCTTATGATGAAATGATATAAATTTTTTTATATGGATTATGTTATGATAGGATGATGTTTATGAAACCCATTTTATTCTTTGGGTAATGATGAATGATTTATGTTCACGTTGTGGCATACATAAAATGATTTAATTATGATATGGGTGGGACCTATATATCCCTCCAATGAATTGGGTAAATATTTCTATCTCATGAGATAGACATGGCTGGACCGACAAGTTAATCCGGTTCAGTGATACAGGACTGAAACGAGGAGTGAACTCGATTCAGTAAGGGAATTTTTCCACTAAGATGGTCTTGGCAGCTATGCCTTGGCTACTATGGAAATCATATCATGTGCATAATTGTTTTCCACAATTACATGTTTTCATTCAATACTATTTTATCATGATTGATGTTCCATTTTGATCTATACCTTATGTACTTCCATGCTTTATGTCATTGCTCAAGATTTTGATGTTTAAACATTACGTTCATGTTTTAAGTTCAAATGTATATGGTTTGTATTATTTTCTCTATGCTTACCATTACTAAGAATTTTAGATCAACCTTTATATGTTTTCTTTTCCCTACGATATAAAGAATGTTTTTTGGTAACAAAATAAAAGGGGATGTTCTTTATGGGAGATGTTGAAGATCTTTCACCATGATTATAAAATTATGTTCTGAGTTTCCAAATACAATAAACTATTATGATCATTGAGTGTTGGTTTTTGTTCTATATTAAGTATTCTGAAAAAGTAATGTAATGTCTATGTACATCAGGTTATGGGTCACTACAGTTGGTATCAGATCAAGGTTTTAGTTAAACATTGGAAACTAGGATGCGAAAACTTTAGTGAGATCCCTAGATATATTTCTATGGTATGTTTAGGGATGTCCATAAGGATGAGTGTAATTATAGGTTATAGTTTTATAATTATGTTAAAGATATTAGAATTAATCCTAAGATGTTAGATATTGAAGGTTCTCCCCCTTTATTATGTTGTTTTCCTATCATGATTTTGCGTGTCACACTATTCTTTTTCGGTTTTTGATGATGGCTGGAACACGATGGAACTATTTTGATCTATGTAATTGAAGATGAAATGATTTTCCTCCTGAACAAACCAACTTTATGGGTTATGGAGTGAAAAATCATATTTCTATACTTACAATAGCTATGAATCATTCTGGTCTTCCAAATGAGTAGAGAAAGGAACAATATTTTGTTGAGTCCTTCATGAGGAAATGTCCACCTTCTTTTAATGGGTCTTCTGATCCACTTGTTGCTGAACAATGAATCAGTACCATTGAAAAGATATTTTCCATACATCGCTATTCAAAACATGAAAAAGTCATTTTAGTTGTTTACTGTTTAGAAGGTGAAGCAGACTAGTGGTAGACCCTTATTATGAATACAAGGCCCCAAGATGAAAATGAATCCATGGAATGGAACGAGTTCAAGAACATGATTTTAAATAAGTACTTCCCTCGTATTCTTCGAACAAAGATGGAGAAGGAGTTCATTGAGGTAAAGAAAAAGTATGATGAATCTCTTCGTATATACGATGTTTATTTTACAAGGCTTGTAAGGTATGCATCTGGATTTATTATCCAACATGAATGTAATGTAGATAGATTCTTCAATGGAATAAAACCAAGTCTTCAATGGGAATTAGAGATAAGAGACTTCAATAGCTATGAATAAATTGTGCATTGTGCTATCAAGGTATAACTGGAAGTTGGTGTTAGATATCCGTCTCATGGTTTTGACAAGAAACAAATGATGGAGTTCAAGGAGGAATCTCAGAACAATGGTGAAAAGAAGATAAATGTTCTTTATTCTCAATATGTGAAATGAAGCATTGTGGAGATTGTCTAAAAGGTACAAGAAAATGTATTAAGTTTGTAAATTAAGGTCATTGAGTAGTTGAGTATCGAAGTAATGGGAAAAAAGAAGGTAATTATTTTAATAGAGGAAATATTACAGAGAACGCTCCACCAACACTTCAATGCTACAATTAGAAGGAAATGGGGCATTATGCTAACCAATTCCCTAATCCAAGGGTTAATGATGATCGTCGTCAACAACCTCATAATGTAAAGGATGAAGGGAAGTCACATGCGATCACTATTGGTGATGTTGAGTATGACAACGATATAGTGGAATGATTATAATCTCATTTATAGTATTATGGAATATTAGAATATCTATGTATTGGTTTTTTATTGTTTTCAATAATTATATGGTACCGGTACCCATGAAATGTCATTAAAATATTTTCGAAAGTAGATTATATGCACATAATGAATGGATAAGGAGAAAATAATATGTTTGATAGTATTTATGAGCTCATGATTGATATAAGGACTAAGTGATATCATGGTTTGAGTATATAGAATTTTTGGGATTTTGGTATGTGGAAAGTGTTAACTCTTAACTGCATTCATGTTTTCACTAAGGTTCAATGGGTATTCATTTTTCAAGTTAATACATGATTAAGGCATTTGAATGTTTGGAATGTGACCAACAAGACATATCTTATGATATATGGGGATAAATGATGGTATTTACATGCTTGGTAGATGACCTCTCTATCAATCTGTTTCCATATACTCTGATTTTGAGTAAGCCTAAAGATTGGAATAGATTAAGTTATCCATTAGATAGTATTGTTTAAGGCTATAACATTTTGATATTATTTTTGGAATGTTATAATAGTATAGTTTTAGAAAAAGGACAACTTGTTGGATGGGTGACAACTCGTAGGACATGGGAAAACCCGTTGCGTCGGACAAGGATGCGGGAATCAAACCCACAACCGAAGTGTGGAAGGCCTTTATGGCATACCACTGGCCTACATGAAGTCCCTAGTTATTATAAATTAGTTTCAATTTATTATGTGGTATGATATACGAATTATATGTCCATTTTAGGGACCATATATGATTAATCTCATCATAGATAGACTTATGTATATTTAATAACCTTTTCTAACATTTTATTTAAGATAGAAAGAATGACCCAACGTTCTATCACATGATTTGCTAACGCTTCACGAATGAAGAATTGAACATCATTTCTTTAAGTGATGAAGTGTAAATTGTTCAAGGCATGAACAACGATGATATTTTACCAAAATCAAGTAAATATTTCTTTTTAATCAACAATTCTTCAACTTTAGGGAAATGATCTTGAAAATAAAAAATGTTGTCGTAGTGTCCTTATATCCAATGAATCAGATGGTACCTTAAATAATCACAAATTTATGGCTTTGTTATTGTTTTATTTTTCATTTCCATGTCCTCTACCACTCTCCATCAGAACTTGATGGTTTGATTTTTCTTCCATATCCATATTTCCTCCTATGTTCTCCTATGTGGAAACCCAGTGATGAGTAAATCTAGCTAACCGTTACATTTCTTACTTTACATTTTAAAATTATGTTTTAGTATTCATTTTATGATGTGGGTTTCTATGAACGAAACATTCATGTAGTTAACGATTTATAACCTAGACGAATTTCGAGGGAGAAATTCATTTTAAGGGGGGTAGAATGTGACCCCCCAAGATTTTATGAGATATAATATTTCTAATTTCTTGGATATCTTCTATTATACACTACACTATCATTAGCTTGTACTATATGCAACACTGTATTAGCTTGCAGTATACGCAACACTATTCTTGGCTCGTGTTACACGCAATTTCATGTTTGTTTTGTGGAAATTATTCTATGCAACATTAAGTATAGATTTTGTTTAATTTAAAAATGAAATAAGTTTTGATTATGTTATACGCAACATGAATCTGAGCTTTCACTACACGCATCCCTGACTTGGTTTGCATTACATGCAATCCAGACCTTCCTCGATAGAGTGTGTAGTACACAATACCTAGTTTCACTAAACGAGATATTATTATAATATTATTATGAACTAGCCGTTATGAATAGTAATAGCCACATTTTGAAATTTTATAAATTTTAATTTTCAAAATGGACGCCATTTTTGGATTTGTAATATCAAAATAATCCTACGGTGAATTTTTGGTATTTTTCTGAAAACTTTAAATTTTTTATGAATAGTGAATATACTGGGTTACTATTTAAAAACCAGATTTTTATTTAAATAATTATTTATTTTATTTGAATTTATTTTATGTAAAAATTGATACCTAATAACTATATATGTTCATTGTAATTCATTAGAGTCATTTTATAATAATTTTAGATATATAAAAAAATAGATTTAACTTTTCACCATCTTTATCCACCTCCTAGGAGAATTTTAAAATATACATAAAATATAATTTTACATCCTATGTGAGTGGAATTAAAAAAATCTGAGAGACACGGTTAATATCAAGAATTAAAATTCAGTTCAATAAGATAAAAATAATTTTTGGTTAATAGTAACTTTTTACTTTAACTTACCACGGTTAAATGTAAATTTGGTAATTAAGGGTAAAAATGATATTATTATTACCTTAACACATTTCCTAATTCTATTTGATTAGTATATTTCAACCAAAAACAACCTTAGGAATAAAATTGTATCATTTAGGTCCACTTGGATTAGATTAGGACATTTATTATTATTTAATTCAAAGAAGAGTTAAAAGAGTTAAAATTAATTTTTAATAACTAATTTTTTTTAATATAGTGTCATACATAAAAAACATTAGACTATAAATATTAATTATAGAGATAAAAATATTTACTACATAATGGTATTTTATTTACAATTTTTAGACACAAAATAATTTAATTTATTTATGACACAATAATGATGATATAATTATCTTGTTAATGAAATATTAACATAATTGACATTATAAATACCCAAATAAATGTAATTTGAGACTTTTTATAAATTCAAATAATTTTTTAGGTTAATATGACATGTTAGTTTTGATTTAATTAACTTTAATTGAACTAATTGTGCTGTAAATATTTTCACAAAAATCAATTACCAAATAGTGTAAAAATTGAAATAAAATAGAGTTTAAAAAAAATATTATATTATTAATTATTATTATTTTCCAAAAAATATATGGTTCATACAAATGCCTTAGATAAGGTTATATATATTAATAGTGAACCACTTGGGGTTCTTTTGTCTTGTTATAGTATGTTTATCAATCATATAGTGTAAGAAAACCAGAAGACACGTTAAAAGTTAAATTATTTAACTTACAGTTAAATCTAAATGATAAGGTTAAAATAGTTACCAAAACATGCCTAAAACCTATTTGTAGATATGGGTTCTAACCACCGCCACTTTAGATTCTAAATAAATTAAATAGGATCTATTATAAACATAATATGTGTTTATTATAAAATAATATTTTATGTTTCTCTTAAGGTACCCCTCTCCTCCCTTATAAAAGGGCACCTCCTCCCTCTTCTCTTTACACAATTTTGAGGCTTAAATCATTGAAAAACCCTGTACATTACCCCTCTCAACTTACCTATAGACATTATAGTGTTATGGTCTCCTAAAAAAACCAAATCTAGTGCATTAAGAGGAATCTTAAAAGATGTGCGTCGAAGAAGAGGTAATCTCTTCTATAGATTCTTTCTTGTTTCTTTCTTGTCCAAATTAATATTCTTTATTTGTTTCAATATAAAGTAATAACATAAGTATCAGTAATATATTTATATTTTATTATAGATATTAAACCACCCCATTTCACCTTCTATCGATTCTATAGAAAACGAAATCACAGCGCTTGGGTACGTACGGAATATCGTCACCACGCCGTGGTGTAATCTGTTTTTCCACCACCACCTTACATGGATAGGTATAATGGTGTAAAGAAGAACTATATATAGTTATTATAAAATCATACTTATTCTGAGATATTATATCATCCACTCCAATTCAATTCAATAATTATGGGAACAATATCATCTTTTGTGCGTACATACAGATTACTATCTCCACGACACGATGAGATTCATTCTCCATGTTAACCCATCAAGAATGATTATAAAGTAATTATAATGAATAATAATGAAATAAATGAAATGATAAATCTAATTTATTTATGTATATATATATGGCATCTATTTACATCCATTCATGTCAATAATGAAAGGAAAACAACGTTAATGCGTATGTACGACCTACCGTCTCCATGAATGGTGTATTTAATTTTATTTATATATATATTATATATATATATATATACTAAATATATATGATATATAAATCATTATTTACCTTCTAGAAGTAAATAAATCATGATATAAGTAATAATAATAACAAGACCAACAATTCAAAACACATATGATAAATAAAATGATTTTACCAAAAACCCTGCTTTAACATGGAATTTACAAAAGAACGGGTAATATAAATTCATAAGTGAACCATATATAATATCATAACAATGAATATGATCTGTAATAAGTCAATGAAATTATTTAAATCATTATATAGGAGGTTTATATATGTACTAAGCATATCAGATCTAAGGTATGGGATAACTTTTCCAATCTCATTTTTACCCAAGATTGTTTATTCCTAAGTAATTACTAGGGTTATATTTATCATCCATGTCACTATTTTCTAAAAATGGTTTCATGTATGTTTAATGTTCTTCTTACCCATTTTTGACATTTACTATATGGTACCTAAGGAATCTTTCTTTTTTTACCATATGAGGTACTTTTTGAATTTTACGGCAAAAGTACGAGAAGAATGTTTTTTTAACTTATACGGCATGAAAGGATTTTTACATTATTATATCGCTTTATATTCATGAAGATTACTCTAAAATATTTCATGACTATTTTCAACAAAATCCTTTTCTTTAAAAATTGCATGGCATTATGTGAAAATAAAATGATTTTGAAGAAGAAATGATATTTTCCTCAAAAATTCATTTCAAGGGTTTTATCAAAACTATTTTCCATCTAACATGACAGTATTTCATATGTGTATATTTCAAGTATAATGTCTCTATGATTTACATGGTTTCACATTTCTTATTATAAAATGATATCAATTTTTTATATGGATTATGTTATGATGGGATGATGTTTATGAAACCCATTTTATTCTTTGGGTAATGATGAATGATTTATGAACATGTGGTGGAACACTTAACAATGATTTCATTATGAGATGGGTGGGACCTATATATCCCCCTAATACATTGGGTAATGATTTATATCTCTTGAGATAGAAATTTCTGGAACGATAGGTTAATCTGGTTCAGTGATACAGGACTGAAATGTGGAGTGAACTCGATTCAGTAAGGGACTTTGTCCACTAAGATGGTCTTGCCAGCTAAGCCTTGGCTACTATGGAAATTATATCATGTGAAAAATGGTTTGAAACAATTACATGTTTTATTCCAATGCTATTTTATCATGATTGTTGTTCCATTTTGATCTATTCCTTATGTACTGCCATGCTTTATGTCATTGCTCAAGATTTTGATGTTTAAACATTATGTTCATGTTTTATGTTCAAATGTATATGGTGTGTTTTATTTTCTAAATAATTACCCATAATGAGAGTTTGAGCTCACCCATTATATGTATTCTTTTCCCCAGGATATAGAGAAATGTTTTAGGTAAGAAAACAAAAGGGGATGATCTTTATGGGAGATGTTGAAGATCTTTCACCATGCTTTGAAGATTATGTTCCGAGTTTCCAAAGACACTAAAGTATTACGATCCTTGAGTGCTGGTTTTTCTTAGGTATTAAGTATTCCGAAAATGTAATGTATTGTCTATGTATGTCAGGATATGGGTCTCTACATTCACATACAAAAATAATGAAGAGTGGGAGGTTGATAACTCATAATCAACCCTAACATATGAAATGTTTCTTTAATAAATGGTTTTTAAATATATCAAAAACGTGATCCATTGAATGAATATTATCTAGGTGGAGCTCATTATTTTCCACATATTTTTGATAAATTAATATATAATATCAATGATATTTGATGTAGAATCGTATAATGGAATCTTAGTTAGATTTAGAGGATTTTTATTATCAAATCCAAAGAGAATGGGTGACTTTATATCAGAAAAATATTCTTAATCTATCTTTATCCACATATGTTTAATTTCATATTTATTAGAAAGAACATACATAGATACTATGGTGATGAGAGTTTCAATATTATACTTCTTTGTATTCTATCTTCCCAATATGCAAGGGATCAAGGGAGAGACTAGGATAGGAAAAGGATGATGGGCCTGAACCTCGGGGAGGCTTCCTACAAATCTGATTGGCTGGGAATAAAAGTCCACATAGTACATAATGGAGGAAAAAAATCAGTGTGTATGTAAAGAAAATAAACCTAGAGACACTCTAGGGGGTTTTTCAAGGTTAGTGGGCCATCAGCGGAGGGACACTCTTGGTTGGACGAGTATGGTGATGTTTGGGTATTATGCATTGTTAGCTACCCATGGTGGATTAGAACACCATATAGAGGCGGATCTAAGATATTCATCCTAGAAAGGGCTAGTATTTCACTAGGAGGGTATATCCCAAGGAGGGGGAACCATATTTCAACACTAGATTGGATTGAATCTCAACTGAGAATCATACATACCCAAAAGTGATCAAAACCTGCGTAGTTTGGTTAAGGGTTGCAGTTTAACATTTTTCGGGATGAAGGTGAACCATCTTTAGGTGTCCATGATAGATAAATTATGGGTTATGGGATATAACCTCAGGGAGGCTCCCTACATACACTTATTAAAAGATATGGATTAAAGTCCTTGTATTTCATCCAGAGGGGCTTGGGGCTCACACATTGTTTGTGGCCCTAATAATATATCATTATTGTTGATATCTCAAATTCCATGTGATTAATGCTCAGTATAAGCAAAAAGATGCAGTAGAGTAACTGACGATCGCATTTCAAGAGGTGAATACGTGAGGAATGATGCATGGATTACACATGGCTAGTGTCCTAGTTAGATGGACAATGACACTTAATCTTAAAGGGAATCATGAAGAGGGTGATCTGATGTATGAGGAGGATATGGCCATCATATATATAACACCATATCAATGTGTGTCGATGATTATGTTATGATTTCCCTAGGTGCACCTGGAGACAAATTCTAAAGGGAGAGAGGATCAGGAGAGCATTGTTGCTCATTATCCATTGATCCCCCCTCATATTGTCACACATGCAGAAAATCATAGTTTAACATATTGAGTTGGGTATCAGGTATATTGGATGTTTAACATCCTTCAACTAATATGATAAGGATTCAATGCACACCCTCGGTACAAACACAACTTGTTCCAACCAAAAATTGGGGGATGGAAGGCACAACAAACATCAGGCGATAATGGGGTGGAGGAATGGTCAGTCAAGGGGCTCACGTTAGCATAGTTATGAGATGAATCAATATCAATTAATTTTCCTATGCGAAGAAAAATGAGGCAGGGAAATGCTACATGAAACACCACTCAAGGAACCATGAAATATCTTCACACAATCCTAGAGGGCCACATGAGAGAAATGATTGTGGATCAGAAGGCCTCACGGAGAAGTGATTCCTAAATATCTAGTGCTTTATAGAGAGAAAGGATATTTCAAAGAATGTTTCTTCACAAAGGAAGATAAAAAGGAACTTTATGAAGGGAGGAGATTCGTGAAGCATGATGACCTAACTAAGGAATAGATCCTACTTATTCTTATAGGTTTCTCATTTATGGATAAATGAACAATGAAATAACTAGTTACCAAAAGTGACTCCTACATTTGTGTTGGTCGTAGGCCTTCGTGAAGGGAGTCATCAGTTGATGCGGAGTAAAACCAGGATAATGGGAAAGAATATTAACAAATTTTCGATACGTTTAGCGATGAATATACCTAACAAGTTCATGAATCAAAAGCTTCTTTGAAAAATGGGATCCCAGAAATAAGGTAAGGGTAACAATGGTTATGGGGGGTGTTTCTTTTTTTAGGCACTAGATATCTCGATATTTTTTAGGTTAAACCTTAGAGGGAATGATGCTTCGTGATCATATGTGCATTAATCATAACCATGGAGCCTTCCATTAATTACTCATCACATATTATTTTCACTTTAGAATCACATAGACGTCCATTTTTACATTCTAGAAGACATGAAAGAGCCCTTTCTGCCAGCTTTTCTCTATTCGAGGTGAATATTGGGATTCTCACTAGAGATTTTTACTAGAGATACGAGAGGAATTATCCCTTTGGGTATTTTTTAGGCCTATTTAATTTATGAAAGGATTTCAGTGCCAAAAATCACCCACATTAGAATGGGAGATGAGGAGAAAATGAGGGTTGGATTTTGAGGGTGGTTCGCTGAAAAAAGTTGGATCTTGAATCTAACATGCAGTGATGGTGTGCATAGCAAGAGGTGAGATTTCTATGAATCTCAGAGCAACTAATTTCCACGAAATTCTATATAGGACATCACCTATATATTCAGAGTGATCCCCCATTTCCTACATTTAGTCATGGATAATTCGTGCTTGAGATCTCGAATCACCAAGCTCTATCAGATCACATGAATTCTATTGGCAAAAAAGGTACCATATATTTGTTCCCCATGAATACATCTTAGAAAACTTGTGAATCATGATCCCTTTAGCTCTATTAATAATTCCAAGTCCTCCAAGGATCCAAGAAAATGTTTTACATATGTTGTACTTTCGAAACATACTTTTCAAATGATATTCATGAATAAGGAACACAAACACTAATGTATTTGGAAAAAAAGCCACATCCAATAGCTTCTCATGAGGTTCATGTAGATACCACTCAAAGGGAAGATGTAGCGAACAATAAAAAACATAGAGAATATGTGTGAAGTAATTATTATCATGAGTCCCAAGTGGAGATACTAACAAAATGGTAGAACAATTACCCTCTCTGGAAGAGAATATTTTTGTACAGCTTCGGTATGAGGGATGATTTTTTTAATCCAGAAATGAAATTTGATGATATAAATTATTGGTTCAGGGGAATGTCGTGACAAGTTTAGTGGTTTCAGGCTATCGATGGCCATACCCTCAAGGACCAAACATTTGTTGTCGCTGACTTCCTATAAAACTATGTCAATACTATCGACGAGATGGTATTACAACCAGAGGAATATCCATCGCAATATAACACCATTGGGAAGGTGAGAATGGGGAACCTAGAGAAAGTGTGGGCTTAATGTAGGTACCTTTTCTAGGGAAACGACATTGTAAATGAAAGGGACTAGACCTATAATGTATACACATCCTATGATTAATTTCTTGAAGAGCTTAGATGAGTAGGCCTATATGTGGATGCATGTTATACTCAATTACACATATACCAACCTAATGAAATTATGATACAACTATTAAGATGGTGATTTTCAAGGACCAATACATTCTATTTTCACCATGTGGAGGTCAGTAGTATCCTTAGGGACCTCCACCAAATCCCAAGGATTCTGATCCTTGTGTTGATGTATGATGAGTTCCTCCCCACAATGAACACGTGGGAGGATCTAGATCAGATGTGGTGGATTAAAAATATGCTAATGGATTTGGTGTCGGATGATGATAATCAATCAGTGAGGGACGTCCAACTAAAACTATGGGTCACAAATTTCCTGAATTTCCCCATGGATAATCCTGTTATGGTAGAGTAAGTATCCATCAAACTGACAATTAGACCCCCACCCGTCCAGGGGGAGCCCAACACAAACCTCAAATGTTCCCATTGGAAAATATTGGAGGACATCCACTTGAAACTATAGGGATACAATGTTAACACTGAGAAATAACTTGTGTCTAGGTTGTATGGGTTCATTTATCCACTCATTTGATGATGGGTTTTTTTGTTTAAAGATGCTGACATGGTTGTGTGGTTGATCACATTTATTATGAAGTCCTTGAGGTGGATAACGAATCATGTTAGCTGTGGGATCCTAGTATTGACCATTTTTTATAAGGTGTTATTTCACATTAGTTAGGGGAAGATACCACAGCATTTATGCTGACGATTTCACTTTCTGTAGGGTTGGTTAGTGGCACACAGGAGGGTTTATGAATATCTGAACCACATTTACCCTTCAGGATCAGACATTCTACAAGCTCTTCTAAACGTAGTGGGAAAATCCATGATCAAGATGACAACACCAGTTATTCTAAAAAAATAGTGAGGGATGACCAATACAACATCTATACCTTCCAATTTCTAATGGCGATATTTAATAATGGCGGTCAAGGCAATGGGGAAAATTGGTTGTATCTCCTGGCATTCCTATGTGGAGTTTTGGTGGCGTGGATAGATCAAGAACCTATATGTGAGCCATATTGTTGCATCACATCATGAGGAAATTCTATTGCATGAAGTGGATAACCAAAAAATTCTATGTAGGAGTGCACTGTGAAGATCACACATGTGTAATGAGGAAACTTTCGATCATGTTTACACAGGAAGATGGGGAGATGAAAAAAGATTATTCTACATACCCCCCCTTATGAGATAGTTTCTGAGTATGTGATGAGTTGGGTGGTAGCCTACCTTCCAATGAATCTAATTAAAATTACGTCCCAAGAAGATTATGGGGTATCTCCTCATACCCAGTGTTAGGGTCCGATAATGAAAAGAACATGTTGTGCTACCAGGGCTGGTGCATATCGTAGTGCCAAGGCCGTAGTGGCCCTAAGATTAGTAATTCTAGGATCTACACCAATTGATTGTGGAAGATGAATGCTTGTAGAAAATCTGGTGGCCGACACTAGGTAGAACTGGGTGGACTGAGATCCACAAAGGGTGTTCCGTAGAATACCTAGACCATCCCCTAGGAAACTGTTTTTTTGTGTTCACTTACCTAAGGATGTTTTCTTCCAAAAGGATGGGAAAACATGGACATTAACAGATAATTCCTTAGATATTATAAGATGTTATAACATATCATCCAATTTGGGATGGGTATTTCATATATTGGTTAGACCTGGGATGGCTTTCTTGTGTCTCATGCTGAGAGGGGAAATGCATCGTTGAGTTAGAATAATTTCATCATTCTTATGGAACTCTGGGTCGAATGATGGATCATGTGAAGGTACATATTGAACAAAAATTCTTTAATACTACTATTTTTTTGGGTGCAATAATGGTGTGCTTCAATTTTCTTGAATAATGTGAGGGGTCTTGGGGAGAAGATGCTAACAAATGGATTCCAACAGAGGAAGGTGAGGTTGTGGCCTCACAGTTGGGACAATTAAACGAAATTCATGATGTAAGATCAAAGACATTCATTTAAAATATGATCTCACTCATTTCATCTTGGTCTGTGATACGAAATTTTATTTGTATAGGAGATCCTCGGGGAATGAACCCCGTATAGTGTGGAAATGGACATAGAGGGACAAGCTATGGAACCTACATCGAGAGTGAGGCGAGCATACAGTCAAATAGGGATATGGAAACAAGGGAGGTCATTCCATACTCTTCAGAGTTACCAACTATATACAGGGCCGACATTTTTGGATTTTAACACCTATAACATTGGGATGTGATCAAATATTTGAAAATTGTATGTATTTTTTCCTATATATTTCTAACCACTATCCTCCCAATCATGCATTCTGATATTATCTATGACTGAACAGTTATTCAAGTAGTTGGTGTAATGATACAACGGATGGATGGGGTTCATGGAGCAATTTTCTGAGGGAAAAAACAATCAACATGGAATTAGATGCCTGATATGAACAAACTACAACAATAAAAGTTGCATGAGGAAGTGTTGGAGGGATGACAGTGAAAACTATTGAGGTGGATTCCAGTGATAAAGATCAACCAAACGACCTAGAACTCAGATCATCTGACGTAATGAAAAAAGAGGATCATTCCACTAAAAATCTAGACCTATTACGGTAATATGAACCTGCTCACCCAGATGATCTTGCTGATGCTAAAACTGATGCCAAGGAAAACCATGCTATCAATCTCCAGTCGTGGAAGCTGATCAAATGGCTTCATCGATGACAACCCACAACCAATGTGGATAGGATAGTTGGGGATACATCATTCTTAGATTCATGACCTATGTGTCGAAGGGGTGGATTCATGATGTCTATATATGCTCATCTAGTATTTCCTTTCCGATAAGGTATAAGATAGAGACTGTGATTTCAATTTCTTCTAAAAATGGATGCAGTCATTCAGAATTAAAAAGAATCAAGAGGCCAAATACAAGATCCTACCCTTAGATACACAGATTATCAAGAAATCTTCTGTCATCAACACCCAATAGGGACACATATAATGACTACATGTTCAGTTGGTGGAAATTGGGGAGCATTTGAGGAGGGAATTACGTCAGGTGGCAGATATCCAATCTTAGAAAGATCATGGGTGGATCAGAGAAAATGGACTTCTCCCCATGTCTAATGAGGAATAAAGGAAGTTATGGTAGAGATATCATCCCCTGGAGGTCACACGCCAAAGAACGGAAAAGATGAGATGATCCATAGAAGGGGGAAATCCAAAAGAAATTTTTGTTGTCATATTCATAAACCTATTTTTAGGCTTTTATTCTCACTTATGTTTCTTATATGGATTTTTTTTATTTTTTTATTTGATTATTTCACATTTATTGTACCCAGGAAATAACCAATGACCAATCCCAAATTTCACATGGGTCATGACTAGAGTGAGAAACAAGGGATTGACATGTAATTGCTCTATTTTTATAGGAGAGCACCATCCAACCATTGGAAACATAGGGTCCAGTTGACCACCCGATGTTTTTAGACATGCAGAGGGGCTGTAACTAGAGATTATGGTTCTCAGGGAATCAAACTTTCTTTTCCCAGCATACACTAGTGCATGAGTGAGGTAATACTTGGGGAGTTAAAATCCATCTGAACAAAGGGGAATTAAAAGTGAGAGTCTAGAAACCGAAAACCTGGAACACAATAATGATTGAATGATAATGAAGGATAACTACTAACCATGTTCTATACACAATATATGTATCACAGTATCCTGAAATGGGATCAAACCAATGAGGGATGATCGCAAACCAAATTTGAAAATGAGGTATGTAACATGAAATTTCATCTAATTTCTTTCATATAATTGATCTAAAATGGTAGGTGAGCTATAGGGCTGAGTATCCATACCATCATAGAGTTACTTAAAACGTTAAAGGAGATGGGGATCCAAATTAGGGGAATGAAAATTTTGTAGATGGAATCATGGAATATTAAAAAGGATTACAAAACAATGGATATTATGTCATTGTGATGAAATCAAATTTGGTTAGTGCCCCTATCTGAAATAAGATCAAACTTTTCTTCCAAGGGGCATCACCTCATTTACTGAGTGAAAACTGAAGATGAAAACAATGTGGAAGATTACCCGAACTGTGGGAGAGCCCCCCCCCCCCCCAGGTTGAGGCCCTTGGAATACTGGAAGTTTTACATAATAATAATAAGGATAATGTATTTGTATTCTAACATCATATGTTGAGAAGGAACCATGCTACTGTTTAACACCATGTGACCAAGATGCATCCCATAGTTCAATGCCATATGACTGGGATGTTGCACATAATTTAAGGTCATACAACACATACCCTAGCCAATAGTTTAAATTTCTATTACACCGACTATAATGTATATTAACATAATGATAGCATGGAATGGAGGATATAAAAAAACATGAATGAGATATAGAAGGATTGCATAGTATAAAAAGAACAATACGGGAATGTGGAATTTGTGATGTGGTAGTGGAAACCCCAACATGAATGGAGGCCATGGATACTCATACACCACAAACCCCCATGAGGTTCCTAGTTTATGTTCATAGAGTTCAGACCATAATTACGGACAAAGGGATGGGATGGTTAATGAACCTTGGACTGGATCCGAAGACAAGATGTTAGGGCATTCCAACGTATCCTATGAGTGTAGTAATGAAGCCATACATAGCTCTAGAATTCCATGTAGTTTAATGTTACGTGGTAAGGGTGACTGTGGCGACCTATTTTATTGTCATATGCTTATGAAATGGGCATACCAAAGGATAAATGTGTGGTGTGGCACATAACGCGACACGAACGATGACCATGGAAGTCCACACCACACTACACATTCCCACATGGGAGACCCAGATAATAGGTCCCATTTGGGTAATTTATTATTCTATGGCTGGACACTGGGATAAGATGTCCATATGTCACTAGATATCCATCAGGAGCACAAATCAGTCCACATGTATTTATTCATTTATGTGTAGTTCAACATATTTTGGTAAGGAAAAAATGATTAAAATCTCTTGGGATGAGAGAGATAATATTTAATGGTCATTGAATTCAGACCATGTGGTTTCACTTTCCAGTCTATGGATATTACTTTACCAAAACTACTATGCCCATGTGAGATATGATTAGTGTGTGAAAAAAGGGGTGGAATTGGGATTTCCCCAACACATGTGAGTACACAATAGTGAAAGGGAATTGTCAGGTGAGGATATCCCAACTATACGACATTCCTAATCAAGGTACACAAATGAATAGAGGAATTGAAGGGATGGAAAAATATGCATCCAAGCACCAAATAATGGAGACACAATTTAGGTGGAATGACAGTAAAGGATAACTAAGGACCATGTTCGATACATATTATCCATATCGTATAGCATGGTATGGGAACAGACAAGTGATGTTCTACTAATAACCATAATTGAAATATAGAACCTATCTCAAAATTTTGTTCAATATCATACAGGACATTGGCCCAAAATGATAGGCGATCCTAAAGGTCAGGCATTCGTAGTATATGGGGGGTCCGTTTATATTTGAATTATGATGAGTCCCAAATAATGGTGATGCATGCAATTCAAATGTACCCATGTATTTTATCATCATGACGTCAAGATGTAGGAGAGGAAAATTTCTCTAATGGGAGGTATATGGCACAGTTTAATGTAAAACTGTAATGAATCAAGAGTATAGAAGCCTCACACCAATCAACATACTTCTGGTAGAAACCCATTCCATGATGGGGGCACAACATTTCGTGACACTGCAGGAGGACCCTGGGAAAATATTTTTGGGTGTCACTATGTATCCACTTGGGGTGAGAATCTAGACACACATAGTCCTTGAAGATGGGACAACAGATAGACAATTCTAGAAAGAAAATTACTTTTCACATTATGACATCATGGTGCTATGTAGATTATCATCATACTACATAGATACAGAAGTCGTAGATTGACATCATATGATAATGGAATTAACGATCTTAGTTAACGGTCATAGTTCTCATACCATAAAGTGTGTCTTTCCAAGAAGAAATGAGTAGTGAAACACCTCAATGAAATCAAACATTAATTAGAACTAATGATGTCTGATACCAAACCACACATTCCTAATGGAACATTCATATAGTTTAGGGCCATGATGCTTGGACCCTAAGATGTGTACCCCTAGTATAAGTTTATATGATGTGGACAACAAGGTGGTACAATTTCTTCTATGAGGGTAAAAATATTAATAAGAACACTAAGCCCATTTGATCCATGATCAGTGAGGGAAAAAAGTGGTGTTGAAGGTCATCTGACCCATGGAATCACATGATAGGGGGAACATAGATGGATAGACAAGAATGGACTCATAATATCAATCCTTACACCCAATTCACAAAGGCTCACAGAGGGGTAAAATAGAGAGTGTTAAAAATTTATATAAACATGAGTATTTGAACATGGATGTGAATCATGGGGTCTGAAATTTGGGAAGAAAAGATATTGGAATAAAGACAGAGGATAATTGTTGACCGTGTTTGATACATAGTACCCATATCATGTATCCTATGATAGGAACAAATAAGAGATGGTCTTCCACTGATCATAATATTAATGAGAAACCTATCACAAAATATCATTGAAAATCATCTAGGACATTGCTATAAAATGGTATGTGACACTAAAGTCTGACCATCCATATGGTTCGGGGGTCCTTTAATATTTTAATGATTATTATTTCCTCAACAAAGGGATACGTAAAGCATGGAAATGGAATGAAATCATGTCCATGTAGAATCTAACACTCTAAGCCCTACACCACAATGTATATGGGCACATCAATGAGGTATAATAGATGTTAGGGACTCAATTAAGGGAAAATGAATTGAAATGATGAGTGTAGGGAAGAGGAAATGTGGTCTGATAAACTCGGGACATGAACCAAAGACAATATTTATGTGCATTCTTACATATCACCTATTTATGGAAATCATGCCACACATTGTTATAGAATTTCGTACAGTTTCACATCATGCGGTAAGGATGAATGTCAGGGACACTGTTAGGTATGGAACATGATGTGGCTACTAAAAACTGAATGATAATGAGGGATAAGATGTTATCATACCACACCATACTATCTTGTGAGATGTCTATACCAAGAGGTTGAAAAATGGATGAAATTTTGGCCTTTCTGGATGGACCTGAGAATAACATTTCTGAGTGTCACTATGTATCTTGTGAAGGTGGGAATCAATCCACATGTAGTTCATTCATTTTTTATATAGTTTAACATCATGAGGTTTGGATGAATGTGATAGACTAACATCATGCCAGACGTTTGGTGCAGTTTGGTGTCATGCATGATGATGATGTTTGGAAGTTTTACATATTGCAGACTAGACAACAAATAGGATGTCGTCCCTAAGGAAGAAGTACCTGATGTGGATGTTGTAAAACCCAATTTTAATAAGACCAAGAATGTCTCACACCAAATCATGAGATTCTGGGACTCTTAGGAAATATTGATAATAGATGAAAGGATTGGTGATCCACGGGGCTTGGCTCAAAGTAAAATTTATAGGCATTATGACACATCCTGTGAGGGAATGAATTAAGCCATACATAGTTCTTGAAGATCTCATATTTTTTTAATTCTAGAAGTAAGGAAGTTATCCTAATAGGAGTTGTTTAATCCCAGGTAGGGTAACCTCTTGTGAATAAGGACCAAATATGTCTCATACCACACAATTCACAATCATAAGATCAAAGGGGCACTCACCTATTATGGTCATATAGAAATGACTATAAATGAAATATAGTTTAACGCCATACAAAGAGTATAGAGTACTATTACATCATATTGGATAAGAGTGATTCAAGTTTATGATTGTATAACGTGGACAAAAAGGTAAGTCCACAAAGTGTTGGAATGGATGAGGAACCTAGGGATAAACCTAAAGAAAAAATGTCTGGGCATTCCTACATATCCTACGACTTTATGAATCATGGAATACATACTTCTATAATCCCATGTAGTTTAATATCATGTGGTTAGAATGAATGTGAAGATGAATTATTCTTAAGGGAGTCACATTGTGTGACTATTGAAAACCTGACATGAATGAGGACCATATAAGTCTCATACCACAGCATGTTCCCCCAAGGGTAACCTTGGACAATGGGGGTGAAAATGGAGGATTGTGAGAGTATACTCGAAGACACGAATGTATACATATTCATATATATAAAATAATGATAGTATCCAAGGCACATGTATTTCTATAATGTCATTCAATTTAACGTTATGTGGTAAGGATTAATGTGATAGTTAAACATCATATAGGATAAGCTAAAGGAATATGGGCCTTTAAGTTTAATGTCATACAAGGAATATGATGAGATTTTTTTTCATGTGGGATTATAATGTTGGGGAGTTTTACATCCAAATGCATGTAGGAAGTAGTTTAACATCATGGTAGATAGTAGTGATCCTCTAGTGAAGTACCAGTTATCGAGTTTTATATTGGTTTGAGGGGAGATACACTCTCTATCGATGGTGATCAAAAATTACTCACTCTTAGGGAAAACCTTGTGAACGATATAAGGTCCCTTTTACATAGGCTTTATCATGGGTGGTTTCTTATATTTTATCATCAGAATTCTCAGTGGAAATTCAATTTTTCCCTAAATTAAATTGAGGATGTGAGCTTTATTACCAAAATCAGAAGCTATTTTCTTCTAGTGTCTCTTTATATTATGCACCGCTCAGAGTTGATTCTCATAAAGGAATTATAGATCAACCATATGGACTTATGCTATAATTTCTTAATTATGATTATCATAAACATATATTAGGAGTTAAAATAACTAGATATAAATCAACATTACTTCCTATCCATTATAAACCATGGAATATGGGGTCACCTGTGTAGTATTGTGTGCCGTCATATGATAATAAGAGAGAGCTTTTGAAATTTTTTCTGGAAAAATATTTTTAATTTGACCAAACATATTTTGTAAAATTTTAGATAGGGTCTTGTTGAACAATTCTATCTTCCCATTTTCATGTGCATGATGGTGAGATTTGTTTTTGGACCAGATGATATACCT
Source organism: Viscum album (assembly GCA_963277665.1). NCBI lineage: Eukaryota > Viridiplantae > Streptophyta > Magnoliopsida > Santalales > Viscaceae > Viscum > Viscum album. The sequence goes on along the minus strand of OY728145.1, from coordinate 1,399,478,841 downwards.
ACAGTACAATTTCTTTATCTCAGCTACTCGAAAGCTGGTTCCATTATCGACGGGGACAACATGAGGGACCCCGAATCAGTGTATAATGTTGGAGCTCAAAAAATAAATGATATAATGGTATTGAATTTGTTGATAAGAATATCCCATTCCATATATAGAAGAAATATATGGCATTCAAAACGATCATGTACTAGTGATTTTTTCCTTGTTAATATTGCCCCACATCTTTGAGCACCAAGACATAAAAGGGTTAATAGTACATAGTAGTGTGGAGGGGATATGGAGGATGATGAAAAAAATTCAAATGTATATAACATGAGTGAAACCTCTTAGAGTACTCTATAAAATTATAGACCATGGAGGGACAAAAGTAGCGTAACATTAGAATCTAGTTGGAATGTTTTGACCCAGTCTGATGAGCTCCGTAAGAACCCACCTAGACTTCTTGAATAATATGGGAGATCACACATCATTGAATGAAATAGAGGATCACTCCATCGATGAAATTTTTTTAGTGTAACATCTCTAGGATGGAATACCATGGAGGGTGAATATCACTCCCTATTGAAATATTCTCCCTTGTTCGACTCAATGTTTGAGGATATTTTCTCATTGGAGGTGTTGGAAATGGGATCTATGAAACCTACTATTTATTCTACTATCAAAGGGAGATATAAAGGTCCTGATGTGTAAGGATCTTTGGTACGATATCCTAAATACTATTTATCTTCATCCACCGAGATTATGGGAGAGATGTCCCTTTGATGCGCCACATGGATAAATCGGTCATTCAGGTATGGCTCTATAAGGGACATGGAAAAGCCAGACAATGCCTCGGCTCAACCATTTTGATTCCAAGAAACATAACTATCCTCAATTCCAAGAAGGGAGTAATGAAATTAGCGGGTGAGCATGATTTAACAACGACACGAGCTCTGGTATTCTGATGACATAGCCACTATTAACATTCTTGATGACTAGCTTGGTGTACCCCTTCACATATATGAGAGTAACATAAATCTCAATGTACAATGTGAGACCAATGATAGGAGCCTGATACTCTACATAATTATTGGCATAGCCTTCTAAAAAAATTAATGAGTAGGTAAAGACCACCAATGTTGGAATAATGAAGACGATACATAGGCCTACTGTATTGAGTGTGATGTCCTTGATCCATCGACCAGTGGGTCTCTGTGAAGTGATATCGATGTGAATCTACCAACATCGTACTACATGATTCCCTAATAGGATGGCCTCATATGGGAAGTCAATATCCAAAGACTTCTTTGTAGGTGATGGATGGGGATCCAGAAACTCATCTAATTAATAACCGTTGACACATTTCTACAAAATGAACATGATGTCGAACTGCTGAAGGATTACTTCCCACTGATATAGAAGGCATGCCAACATAAGGTGGTTCATTTTAAATTTAAGGGGGACCAAACAGGACACTAGATTTATCATATAATGATGCATGTAGGTTTAGAACTTTTGTACTGTAAAAACTAATTTGAGGCAACTCTTCTCTATAGAGGAATATCTCGTATTGATTTCATGGACCATGTGACTGAGATATTATAAACAATTATTTATACCTTCCTTATTATTATGAGTGAAAAGATTACTAAGGGAATCTTCCAGGGTATTCATGTAAAGTACAAATGTCTAACTAGATATGGGTGGCATCAAAACCATAGGGTGGAAGATCTTACATGATTTACTCAAATGTGTTATGGTATTCTTCATCTAAATGGTATATTACACAATTCATCATGAGATAGAAAAGAGATTAAACTTTCTATCCAAATCCTAAATTAGTTGGAAAATGTAGGATAAATGGATTTGAAGTCCTCATATCTCCTCAGGCTGCTTGGAAGAAGTATTTTACAGATAGACTTGATCATCTCCAGATTGATCATGAATTATATATACCTGATGAAAATGCCGAGAAACATTACAGAGGTATCCTCGAAAACACACATTAGTGGGTTTATCATAAAAGGGTGTGTGTATAGAAAACAAAACAATTTCACAAGATATATGAGATGGTACTAACACTGGAGGTATTTTTCCACTAGATCATTCATGTAGCATTACAATATTCCCTTGATGACTAGTTTGAATATACAGTGCATATCACACTGATAGGTGGATCCTATATTATTCAAACTGAATGGCATTACCTGAAAATATAAGGTTCCTTGTAGTTCTCTAATGGTGGGGGACTCTTCATCCTTACGGGGACTCAGATATGATTGTATCTGGAATATCCATCCATGAAGGAGAGACCTTAGAATCTGATGGTAGTGTTGATCAACAGTTTAATCATTTGAAGGGGAAAATTATCCTTCATATAGTGTTTGTTAAGATCCCAGAATTGGATGAAGACCATGATCTATCCACTCTTCTTCTTGACAAGAAGGATATTGGACAAACATCTGTGGTACTAGACCACCTTGATGTGGATGATATTAATGAGGTTATCAACATTGAACTCAACCATGGTACCATTAGAATGGTTCAACTTCATGGGAGGTTTTTTAAACCTGTAGTAACATTCTGGGAGACTGATATGTTGGACGAAGACATGGGGATCCAATTATGACATCTCATCATGGCTCTAGGAGAATACATCTCAATGTTTCTTCATGTTATCTACATATTAATATCAATCTTCTAAAGGTAGTGATGTGCAGATCACTGTCAGAATCTAATCTACCTAAGTACCGAGATTTACCTGTACCAACTCATAAAAATTGGTGGCGACACCATCTTCTAATTAAGGATGAGAATCCACCAGATGATCATCATTTTACAGTATAAGAGGATCAATGAAAAGTTAAAATTAATCTTGGTTATCTTATGCTAATTGAATGTTGGCGCTGGCCAACGAGGTGATGGAATATTCATTGGGAGAACCCTACACAACTAAACCCGTATAAAAGAATGGTTTGGATCTAACTTGATTTGGAATTCGACAAAAGGGCCCACACTAGATAATGTCAAACCAGTAGTGGCACATATTCTTATGTTGGTTCAACCGAGCTCAGTAGAACAAGCATGAAATATGAATAGAAATCACGATGGGGTGAACATATACACACTGTATAGGTGTAGGGGTTTTGGTATAATCTTATTCATGTTCTTTTAAAAATATTATGTGATCCTTCATCAATACTTGAATTTGGGAAAGTGTCCACCCCTTATATTGGAAAAAACAAAGCAGTTTTCTAGGTCTGGGTTGTGGTTTCTATCAGTTGAATCAGTATATTGAATTTATCATCCAATTTAGTATATGGTTTGGATGATATATTAGTTTTATCAACCTCATTGGTTTTAACTCACTTTCCCTTTCTTGTGCAATATTCATCGTTTAAAGAGAGAGATTTATGAGAGCTAAAGCAGTAAGCATCACCCTGATGTTCACCCACTCGAACAATAAGGGAGTACATAAGGCACTAGTGATTTGAGGAGGGAACTGTTATGTGAAGATGAGGCTAGAGTCTAACCATCAAGGAATTCTAGGAATTGTATTGGAATATGGTCACGAAGTAAGTTCCAAAACCCATGCCCCCGAACTGAGTCTTCAGAAAAATATTTTTGCACGACCTCTATTCAGTCTGGTCATAACAATGAATATTTTGGTTAGAGGGAGACAAATATTTTTTCACACCCCCATATTTTTTTGCATCTAGGTCAAAATTAGATTGATCCTAGATCCTTTTTTGAATATTCAATAAGGGTCTTCTATGGCATTAATCTGACCTGTTACATACAATGGTAATACATTTACCAGTAAATGAGAACCTTTATCTTCTTCTGATAACATGATGATATCTCGGCATAATGCTTGCTTAGCTTCCTTTCCATGGAAAACTTTTTTAGATTCTTCATCTATTTAAAAATATATGGGTCTCCTCAATTCAACATTTAGGGCATCACACATGTCATTGGGTAGGTAGTGTGCCTTGATAATCGAGATATTTTCATGAATGTTGGAATGGTGTTTATCACATCATACTTTTGTGTTATATGCACATTACTAGCAATAGAAGGATGCTCTGTGGTAGGAGGGATGATAGGTACTGCTGGTTGAACTAGTGGATTCTGGATGGTACTAGGGATATCCTGCTTCTCACTAATCGAACGACACAAAATTACTACCAGCTGATTCCAAGATGAAATTGGTTCATCCAAAATTGAATTTGGATGATGAATATGTAGTTTTAGTGGATTTTCCAGTCTGAGAAGTAAAAATGATGAAAATTGTGAATTTGATGAGAAAGGATGGGGGGTTATGTGCATGCTGAACTCTGTTTTGAACCCTTTGACTAGTCATAGTAGCATGCACGGTTTTTCTAGAGGCACTGGCCGGAGCATTCTGACAGTTCATGTATGCAGGGTTACATTGACGATGGTGTCAACTGGGAACATTTTGAGGACCATTCTGGCACTCCTCATCATTGGGAACCGTGTATGGGTCAACCAACTCGATGGTATTTACCATGTAAGACTTTTGGTCATCACATGAGGAATCCTCCATTATTGGACGAATCCCCAAGGAAATCCCCATTTCGGGGGCATGAAGTCACCAAGCGTACAAGACAGCTTCAGCCCTGGTAGGGGTCTTTTATTTTTCTTTTATCATTGTAGTCATATTTTCTTATAGGTTTAATACTGAGATATGAATTCCAATGTGGTACTTGTGGATGGTGTAGTGCCTTTGGGAGGATCAAGCCGATTTAGGTGTGCACAGATGATGTTGTGGGTGGAAGCGACTGCTCTGTGAGCCATCCGATCATCATATTTCTTAGAACCACTCTAGGACACCGACTTCCATTAATTCTCATGGCCACCTTCTAGATTTTTGGATACACACACCACCTAAACTGAGGCTAGACACAACCTGACCAAATTGTTTTCGACATGGTCTGAATTATAGTCATTGAACACCTAACACTACATTAGGTTATGTCCAAGGAATCAATGATAAGGAAAATGATTAGGGTGATCAGTTAGACCATCTTATTGGGGTCCTCTACAATATGAAAACTACATGATCACAAAATCCAATGTAATCCAAAAATATCTAGGTACATGAGCTTCATCAAACAAGTAGTTATGATTTCTCTTGTTTTGGAAAGAGACCTTCACAGCCTAGCCCTGATGAGGGGCCCGATCCTGAAAATGTGGTTAAACCTGATTATCTTACCTAGGAAGAAGTGGTACATTATGCGGCAGTTTCTACAGATTCTATGGTGGGTGATGGTGAACCTAAGGCTGATCCAGAGGCTGAGGCCCTAGGTGAGGTTGTATAAGAAGCATTCTGGGCATCATCTCTAGTGTCCAGGGGGCCTTTATCTTTGCAACAACAATTTTATTGACCTTGGATGATATTCTTGAAGTGGTTTTGAGAGGTAATGAATGCTCTTGTCTATCATGGTTCAAGAATTATTATAGGTGTTGAGCTTTATTAGAAAAATCATGCAATTCACTCGTGATGTTATGAGTAATAATAGAAGGATCCAGTTCAGTTTTCACATTCACTATGAAAAGTGTTTGTAATTTATCTTGAGTCAGTGGCATACTGAGGGAATATGTGAGGACCTTCCACCTAGAAAAAATCTCTTTAATATTATCATCCGATCTTTTCTTTCTCTTAAATATTTCTTCAATACTAGTCTTACACATCGTGGAGTTGAACTGATAAATAAAATGTCAGTGAATATCTTCCCAATCAACTATAGACCCTATGGGTAGTAGGATCTTCCAGTTGAATGTGGGCCCTTCAAGTGTTTGAATGATGCCCTAGATTTTGGTGGCCTCATGGTGCATTAGAGTTCCCATCATGGGTCCACACCATGAGATGAAGTTGGCCAAATTATACTACAGGTAACCAAATCCATTTTATAGTGAGAAATTAGGATTCCCAAAGCCCGTATGTGTCATTATATTATCCACCCATGCTAGATATGGATTTCCATTGGGTGGGATCACCACCTGCATGGTTTTAATAGCATTGAGGTGAGTGATAAGAGAGACCATAAAATCATCTCGATAGGGGTTCCTAACCTAGAATGGATCCACCGATACCAATGCATTGGAGGGTTCTTCAACAAGATAGGTTGGTCCAACGTCTCAGGGACTTACTGTTGGAATGAACTTAGTGGCTACTGGAGGGATGAACTACAGAACAGTTGAGGGAATAACCTGGATTGAAATTGATGGGATGTTGGGGGAATGTCATGTGGAGCAGTTGGGGCAATGTCCCCACATATCTTGAGAAGATTTGGAGATGCATATCATGACTGCTTTCCATAATATATTTCATCTATCCTATCTGGATATACAGGGTTTCCATGATCAATGGGAGGAAACTCACCCAGGTGTGCCTGCACATGACAATGATGACATATTGGAGGATGATTGGGATAAATCCAGGGATCACCAAAACCGTTCATCGCTCTGTTCCACACTCAACAAGGAGCTCATAAATGAAATTTTTCTGCTTTGTTATATATTATAGCAATGCATCCTTCTTGGGTTCACCCTATATTTTTCACACTGAACCAGATGGGTCAGAGCCTTTATCAGTCCATGTGTACCCTTTACCCATTTGGGGTCCCAGCTAAGGGGAAATGACTGAGTGTGATCCTCAAGGTCATGTAGGTTTCTTTGATAGCAAGTGACAATTACTACAGGATCCAATGACTATGGTACTATCCCCTATGGTAGGTTTTCTTAGATGATTTCTACCTCAATTTCTACTCCATGAGATCGACCATGTTTACCATGAAGTCTTTTAGCAGCATTTCATCGATATCACCAAGCATATCTAGTTTTTTCCAGATCTGGCTGAAGTAGAAGGAAAAATATTGTCAAAATCCATAGATCCAGATATGTGGATAAACCTCATCAATAACTCATTAGAGAATAATGATTCTCTGATCACTTCATAGCTGTAGCGCCTTGTGATGAGAAAGATATTTATTGTTCTCACCCACCGGAAGAACGGCTAACACAGCCAGATATAATTTCTTGATGATGTCATCATAATGATCCTTGATTTTTGGATGAGCCAATATATTATGATGAAGATAGAAGTGTGTCATCCCTAGTGTTAGGCGGAAACATATGACACCATCTTTGGAAAGAGGATTTGAAATTATGAATTCTGATGTACCGATTGGCCAAAACATCTCTATAAGATTGTCCATATCCTAATTTTCACACATAGTCCTTTGTTTGGAATTGGGATCCAGCCCTCATTCTCTCAATTCTTCAAATGGGGGTGGCTAATGAACAGGTAATGATACTGATATAGACTACTCCAGTGGTATTATTGTCAGTGGAGAGTATGATATGTGGGTTAAAAGACCACTGAATACTAGGTTGTAACCTGGGGACTGCACTGATTTCATCCCCATATCATTATAGGATATAGTATTGACCAAAACTTCTTGTGTCTGGGTGGTGATCACAGGTTGTAAATATTAGCGGAGTTCATCATCCACTGGTTCTTAGAAAAACTGTTTGTGATATTTAGTTGATGTTGATAATGTTCCTAGTTATGATAGGATGGACCACACATCCAGACAATGAAAGGTAGACATATCTTTATCCTATTGTATATAATTATAAAGTGATTCGGTGATCTTTTGTATTTCAATTTCTAGAAGGATGATGCTCATATTCCTGATTCTTGTCCCAGACTCTGAGGTAGAGGGTCGAGGTATAGGATGCTTTATTAAAGAACAATTTCTTTAGAGTCTGAAAAGAGGAATGGATTGGTAGTCATCTATTGATGTTTTAGATTATTCCATTTATGGAAACAATTTTCCCTTTTCCCAAAGGATTGTTCCTCAAGATATGGTAAATCATTGACCTGGGTATGAACTCTATGCGTGATGGTTATGGAGTATAGAACACATCCGCTAGAGCTTATATGAATGTGGGGGAAACATTCATGTGTAATATCGGCATAGCTAGAAGGACCTCCATTTTGGTTGCTGATAAATACATGGGGAGGGCCTCCATATTAGATGTGAGCGTGGGTAAAACCACTTATTTTATGCATTGGATTGAGAGGGGAAACAAAAAAAATATGTCGAACCGAACAAGGGGAGGGCCCCATGATGAGCATGAGACTCATGGGGAGGGCATTCATGGTTAGTAGTACTAGAGTCGGGAGGGAATCCACAAGAATTGGTGAGGACATGGGAAGGTCCTGCATGCTAACCACCTACAACTTGGGAAGGACCTCTGTAGTTGTTGGAAGTGATGGTACGAGGATGGCCTTTATATTGATCTATCGAAACATGAGGATGGCCTCCATTTTGATGGGATATTAGGAAATGAGGACCTTAAAATTGATAACTTAAAATATGGGGAAAAACACTATTCATTGAATCAAAAGAACGTTGAGGACCCCCATGCTGAACATCAACAAGATGGGGAGCACCTCCGCATGGACTTTAAATGGATACATAAGGATAAATACCATGTTGGGTATGAGAAAACGGATGAACTCTACCATAACCAGAAATGGTACTGGGAGGGCCTTTTTACGTGATTTGGACGTCACAGGTTATCTCGGGACAACTGCTACTCACGCAGTCAAACGGATGTGTCATCCCAGCCTACCCATGGGGTGGATGGGTTATTAATCATGGATGGTCATATAAGTGACCGTAAATTGCAATAACATGGAATTTATAGAATGAGTTGGACGGTTTATAGTCCACTAAATCTATAGAATATTACACCCCCTTATAGGAATCTTTCTAAACTTGCACCCAATGTTGACGTCAGGTCAGCCAAGTGGGGGATGATGAGTTAGGGGTAGGGACCACATATTCATTAGCCAATGAGTATTGCTGGAATACTTGATGCAGCTGGTGGGAGTCATCTTTAGTGACTCTCAGATGATGGTCAATTCCATGACAACTCTATAGTCCCTTATCTCATCAATGTAATGGAATACGTCATATGGACGCTTTAGCGAGAGGCTCCCGAAATGATTGGAGGTCGGAGTGGGGATCAGTGGCTCCCTACATGACTCTTCAGGGAGGCGATAATGATAGGGCATGAATTCCTCCAAATCATGGTGGGCCATTTCCCTGGATGGGATGACCTCCTCTTATTTGTACCGTCGAATATGAGGGAAAATCGCCCTCACGTGGATAAAATCTGATGGTGAGATGGGGTGTGGGTGCATGGTAGCCATAGTTGTGGATTAAAATGTGGAGGAGGTAGAGCCATGTTGGATTTACACATTGGCATTTCCCCAACCCATGTGTCTACAGATTGGGGGTGCCATGTTTCTGGTGGCCTCAGTATGGGTCCTGCAAAGTATGACGATTCATACATCAACACATATTTTAAGAAAACAATTCCTAACGAACCAAAAAAATTAAACATTATATTATTGGAGAAAATTACCCCCACATATAGTGGAACATAATAGAATGACCAACAATTAACTACGCCGAATTCTGTTGAGTTTCACACTAGGCCCATTATTTGCTCAAGCAAACGTGGCGCCATATATCAGAATTTGGGGACATTCACATCATCTTATGTCTTGGGTGTTACTAATCCGCACAGATGGAGGATAACATGTTCACATCAGATTAATTATTTTAATTTCTAACGCATTCTCCAGGGAATTCCGCATCATGTGTCATTATCGAATCTCACTGATAGTTCTCACTGTACAATGCATTGCTGATATCCAAAGGGGTGCGACATCCATTTCCTCTTCGGATGTGATTATTCCTTGATGATGATAAGAAAATTCTATTTTGGTATATACTGTCATAGATTCATCTATAGAATTCATAACCTATTTCGAGACCCTCTTAAAGATTAATATGTTTTTCGTGAAACTCTTTCCCAATGAAATCTCTCAACAAATGCAGGTTAATTATGCTACTTATGTCTAGATGTCCTAGGGGGTCATGTCTGGGTAGTATACTTTGGCCGAGGGAGTAGTCATGATAAGTAATATATAGAATTTCATAACACTAGAACACTATAAAAGTTTTCTTCTTTCTCATTAGAGGCATTCTCATGGTCGATGAAACCCATGGCTTCCCATGTGAATAGTGGGGTATCTTCTTCTAGATTCAAGTCTCTAATATGTTATTTATCTTCCCATATTTAATATGGGGTATTCATGATTTTAATTTCTAATGGAGATGAATCAGACAGATCGGAAAACTGATGAGAGCAGATCAAGTGGGTACATCCCATGGAGGGGGCACCTAGATGGTTTATATATGGGAGGATCAAAACACCCTATGATGATGGACCTTGGATGGGGAGTCCCAAAAAGGGGTGGTCTCACACCATGAAGGATGATCTGAATGCCACAAAGAGAGGATTAGAAAGGATGCGTCCATACAATGGGGAACAACATGGTTTACCATTGTTTGGATTGAACCTTAGGGAGTCATACTACATGCCCTATGAATAAGATCAGGATCAAAACCCATATATTTCAAGGATTGATGAGCCACCCGAAGAAGAAACTCTTGAGAAATAGAGTGAGTGAAAAATAATATGAAGGAAACGAACCCTATGGAATTGGGGTATTATCATCCTTATATGAAAGGGATCCAGGGGGAGACCATAATGGGAAATGGATGAGGGGATTGAACTACAAGGATGATTCCTAATTATCCTAGTGTCTGTGAATAAAAGGCCATGTATTTAAGAATAGAGGCATGAATTCGAGGTGCACGCAAAGGAAAATGACCTAGAGACTTTCCAAGTGGCTTACAAATGGTTAGAATCCCATCATAAGAGGAAAAATCTAGTTTGGAAGAGTATGGTGAATTGCGGGGCTTATGCGAGGTTATCTAACCATGGTGGATCAAAACACCAAATAGAGGTGGATCTATGAAATGTGTTCAAAAAAGGTAATATATCTCATCCGGAGTGTACATCAAGTGGATGGGGAACCATAGTTTACCATTTGTTGTTATTGAACCTCAAATATTTGTCCTATATACAAAAAAGGGATCAAAACCCAAGTAGTTCGGTTAGGGGATGAATTTTAACTTCATTCATGGTGAGGGAGAATTGACATGAAGTGGCTGGGATATATGAATGCTCAGTGATGGGATTGAACCTCAGGGATACATCCTATGTACCCTTCTTAGAATATAGGGATCAATTCCCATTTAATTCATCATCATGGGAATGTGTCTTACACATTGTTAGTGGAACAAAGAGGATATCATGGTTGATGCTTTCTCTAAGCCCACATGAGTCATTCTCGATGTGAGAAATAATTGGGAGTGGCGAACCTGATGATTGCATAACAAGAGGTGTAGCCATGATGAATGATGATAGGCTTACACATGGATACTAGTCTAAGGAGATGGATATTGGGACATAATCTATGAGGGAATCTTGAGGATGGTTATCCAATATACGACGATGATATAGCCATCGTATAGGGAACACCCTTTAAAAGTGTATGGGGGAATATATAAAGAGTATTTGAGGTGACTATGTTAACAAATCCCAAAGGGAAAGAGTAGTGGGAGAGTGTTGATTCTCATTCTATTTTGAGTCCCCCCATCATTCCATGAATGTGGAAAATCATATTTTAACACCATTTGTTGGGGATTAGGGAGCCACAATGTCTAAAATCTTGCATCTTGGATGTGGAGGAGTAAATCCTCACCCTTGGGGCTTATATACCATGTACCAACCAACAGTTAGGTGAAGAACGAACAAGGAATTCCAGGTGAAAATGGGGTTTTGGAATGGTCAATTGAGGGTCTCATGTTAATTTGGAAATGTAAATATGTACTAAAAATTATTGTTCATATGTGAAGAACCATGAGGGAATGAAAAATTATATGAAACACCACATAAGGAACCTTGAAATAACCACACACAAGCCTGGAGGGCCATACTAGAGAAAGGATTTTGAAGCATAAGTCTTTAAGGATATGGGATTCATTATTTTATTCTACGTAGTGAAGAGAAATGGCTTTGTGAATCATGAAAAAAAAATGATCTCTATGGAGGGAGGAGCTCCAGGAATCATGCTGACCTAGTGGAGGCATGGAGACAACATGTTCTTAGAGGGTGCATCATGAAGGCTAAATGCTCTGCAAAGACCCAGGTACCCAAATGGGACTCCAAAATTCCTGATGGATATGAGGATTAATTATGGGAATCCCCACTTGAAGTATAGGAAAATATAAAAAAAGTAAACCGGATAACAATGCTCAGATACCTTGGGTGATGTGTCTTCATTGTTGGTTCACAGAAGAAAGGGTGCTTGATGATATTGGAGCTCTTAAGGTAAATGGTCAGGGTAAAAATAGATATTAGGGGGGGGGGGACTATGAATCCTGATGCTATGAGGGAGTGTCGTGGAGAGGAATACGCTTTACGATCGGAGGAAGATTAGCCATAATAAAATATCCTTCTTTCATTACTCAACAGCTTTTGTGGTGTGCATAAGACTCATAGAGGCCTCCATTAATAATCCATGGCGGCTGAGAAGGATACATTTATAATGGATTCATGCCATTTGTAGTGATGATGAGGATTCATACTAAGGATTCATGGAGCATTCTATCTTTGGTTATATTAATTCAATGTTCATTTAATCCTGGATTTCAGTGCCAATAATCACCTTATTATACAATCTTCCAGATATATCCTAATAGAGAAATTTGTCTGATATATTTTGACCGATTTCAGTTTAACAACTCAGCTGCAACATATTTACCCTATATGACCGATTGTTTTTCACTCTATCTAAATGAGACCAAGGGATGGGAAATCATCGTCTCAAAAACCACACTCAAGATGTATCATCACAATGATGGTCCAAACAACTATCCAATTATACAATACATGAAATAATCTCTTCACATGTGAGAAATGTTAGAATGGTTTTGTTCCGACACACACACACACACACAGATATATATATATATATATATATATATATATTGCTTCACTCATATAAATAATTCTAGACTGTAAATTTATTTTCCCACTCAGTGAAAAATAAAATATCCAATATTCCGGTAATCTGAAATTCACCAGATTCTTCTCAACTACTATAGAACATTTATAAACCATTATGAATAATTCAACATCCAAAACCATATTCCAACATCCTTAACCTCCATGTTAAAGAACATCATAAAAAATTCTTAACTCTATAATATTTTTTTACTATAATCTATTTAACTTTATAGATAAAATCTATACGAAAGCCTCATAAAGAACTTTTAACTGGAACATATTCACCCCCTTAATCTATATAATGAAACCATATTGTAGAACTTTCACCCATTAATCCTCCATAAAATGTTATTATATAATTTATAAGGAGTATCTTATAATCCACCTTCTATATACTTCTTCCATTAGAAACCTTACATCAGAACACTTTGTCTGATGACTTCATATGCTAACATCTAGACATTGAACATCATATGCCAAAATTATTTCTGATGAACATCATATGGAATCATTTTTATGATGACTTCAATAATATATTTATACCTTATATACATCCATCAAATTACATAGATACATCTATCTAATCATCCTCACAAACTGTTCAACCATTAAAATCATATCGATAATATATGAAATTATCATCAAATGTTCATTAACTGGTGAAATTATCCAAAAATAATTCTTCTTATAGACCTACTTTTGAATGGGATAAATAATAATACATTATTCCACAATAGATTCCAATAAAAACATCAATAATGAACATTACACGTCCAATATTCTTTATGGTATCTTAAATATGATGAAATCTATGTTTACTTAACCCTTATATAGGAATATGATTAACCTCACATTGTAATGGGATGAAACATACTTGAATAATCTCATTACCCCTTCCAGGGTTCATGGTATGACCCTTACATGACTATTCTCATTACCCGGATGTGGGACCCATTTCTCTATATCAATTTTCAAGTGATACCGAAAAATCTACATATTAAAATATTTTTACACATAAAATGATTATCACCACCTTTTGAAATATTATAGTTACATGAGATCTTCTAGATGCATAATGTTAGGTAATTAATAACTAAAAATAATTTATAGATTTATCTTCAACGTAATTTTTTTGATGGAACATGGAAGCATGGATGAATGAATCATCCAAGATAAACCCCATATCAATAACCTTTGTCTGATAGATTCATATTGATATAATATAATAGATCATCTCCATATAATTACATTTTTTGAAAGTACATTTTAGTAAATTTTATTTATATACTAAAAAAAATTAATGTTCATATGTGTTGATAAATTAAATTAAACACCTCTAAGAAAACCATCTTAGCGTCAACATGATTATACTCCAATAAAACATTTACAAACATCTTTGTCCCAACCATTTTTATATGACAAGGCCAATGGTGAGTTTAAATAATTGAAAATAATGATAAAATTATTGTGGGATAAGTTGAATAGTACTTCAATAACATCCCAAATAATGTTTGTTGAACCAATATAATAATGTACTACCATCACACATGTTACCATTAGGGAAGAAACACATTTAATAAAAGTGTAGCAACATGGATGATAGATGTATGATTTTTTATTTTATTAATTTTTAAAAAATAATTATTATATTGACTTCTTTTCATTATTACTTTATATATAAATGGTTATATAATGAGTTTGGCAGACTAGTGTCCTGTATCTTAAGGGAAATATTACACGTAATGGTAAAAAATTTTCAAATATTAAGGAGTAATTTGAAAAAATATGAGAATCATCGGAAATTCATGGAAGGCAGGATGAGGTGGAGTATGATTCCACAAAAAGAGAACTTATAGTCATATTTTCTCCAATGGGAAGGATTGTTTTTGTGGATGATGAGTGTTTCTAACATATTCCTTAATGTAAAGCAAGTTGATTGAAAGAATACTCATAATTGAAACCAAATTTATTTACTAGATCCCATGGTCATTTGGATTGTTACTCAGATTGGGATTGTGATAATGATGTTTCCTACTATGACTATGATATTTGATCTATCTTAACATGTCTTATTAGCATTAGGGAATTCATTCTTGTATATCCATGTACATCCTTCTTTTTCGTCTATTTTCTATTTAATAAAAGGGCTCTGCCTTATCAATATTGGTATAGTGAGCATGATAAAAATTAAACATTGATATGAAGAAACCAAAATTTTATTTTCAGGAAATATATAGTTTCAATTGAAATAATTTTTTTTGAATTCCAGAATGTTGAATTAAATTTAACTTTACTAAAATTGTGTTACTAGACAATATTTCATTAATTATAAATAATAATTATAATTCAATGATTCCCAATGCTATTTTATAAAGGTCATGAAGATTTTAGTGTCATAAAAATGGTATTTTCCAACAAATAAAAAAATTATTTAATATTTTAAAATATCATATTTTTAATATTACATTTCTATAATAAATATCATTCTTGAAATTAACATGTTAAAATTAGAAAATAGAAAGTTTCTTCATACTTTTCCAAGATAAATATTTTTTGGGGTAAACATTTAATATTAAATAAATATATGATATGTGGTATGACATCATAATATCCCTAAATTGATGTAATAAATAAATTAATCTTCCTACATAAAAAAATGGTTTCCCTTCAAAATAATTTTTATATTATTTTTTGTAATTGTAAACTTATATAATTAATCCCATAAAACTATATTATATTTTAAGTTTTTAAAAAATTATTTACAATCATGAACCACTTCCACATAATGAATTGTATTCTTTTGGGGAGTTAATTTATTGACCAAAAATTATTGTAAATTGACCCTCTGTGGATGAAACTATTGGAAATACCCAATAGACTATATTTGATCTTGATTATTTTATTACATATAGTTTTAATCATAAATTTAGAAAGTAATAATGAATTCACATGTCTATCACTATAAATAAACATAAAAAATAACATTATTATTCACACAAAACCAATTGAGTATTATGATACTCTACAAATCCCTCTCTAAAGACCTCTCAAAGTCTTTAAAACCTCTGTATATGATCCTTTAATGCTTTTAGAAGCATCCTCTTATGTACGAGATTCCCTTCATCTTCCTCATAATTCAAGTGCTTTCATATTATTAGGCATTTGAATTTAAATTTTTAATTTTTAATTATTATTTCAATTATCTCGTTATATTATTTAGGATTCCAACGAAATGTTAGACGATATTTCAATTCATTGATCCTTTACCTAATCCTTTTTTATAACTTTTATACTTCCAAAATTATTCTATGATTTTCCATGTCAAAGTCATGTGTTTTGATTACCCATATAAACTTCCACTCATGTTCATTCACCGAGTTAAAAATATCCTTCATTTATTGGTTACATCCCTTCATATAACCCAAAATTATTAATCATGAGATTAAAAGTGATTAATGATTCTCTTATGGTGTATAATCAATGTGCCACAAAAATGCATCTACATGATATGAATATTATGGGTGGGATCGGAATTTTATATTCTTTTAATGCATTGGGTAATGTTTTTTTCTTTTAACGTACCATTTATTATTCTGGGGAGGTTATCCTAGAATTATGAATTTGATGTCATGTTTTTTTAGTAGAGTATGTAATAATATCTAATTAATTCTTGGGGAATATTATCAATAAAAAAGGTTATGTTTGAATTAGAGTAAATGTGATTTTTGGATGGACTAAGTAACATCCCAAGGGCGTGTTATCATCTAATAGGTAAATCATTGGATCCTTTAGATACATTCGAAATTGAAGGATTTCCAAAAAAAATATCTACAGTTGAGTTATGATGTTTCATTGGAACAGCTTTGTACTATTTTTGATCTATTAGAAACATACAAAAATTTTAAAACCCAATAACGTAGATAACATAAAAGGGATTAAATTTATTATACTAATTAATGAAAGGGGTCTTTAAATATTTTAATGAATTTGTTATGATTTATTCATGTGTTCAAATTATCCACCAGTGGGGATTCATTTTTTTATATATATTGATGCCTGAAAAATGTATTAAGTCATGTGATCATGAAAAATTAAAAAGTGATAGCCTATTACGCCCACCAATTAATGATTCATGAGAATAACTACCTAACCCATGATCTCTAATTTTCTAGAGTGACCTCCACAATATTGATTTTGTGACCTTATCTCTATGAGGAAAGGTGTCATATATATAAATGTATCAATATGTGGATCATAAAATACACAAGTATTTACTCACAAAAAATATTCCATCATGAGGTCATGAAGGAGGTTAAAGATGATCAACGATTATGATTATTCAATCTATTGGCATCTTATCAATTTGAATAGAGAAGATTATGATATGATTAAAAACAATCCCAAAACGCAATATATGATGGGGATTGAAAGGGATCCATTCTACATATACATGAAAAGGATGTACAATAAATTCATAAATGATATTCCATCCTTCCTTAGTTATATAACTACATAAAAATAGATTCAAGAGAGGATCCAAGAATCTTAAAAATTTTATTATGAACTAAAAATAATGGCAGCATATATTATTATGTAAAACTTTTCAAATGAATAATTTATAAAGTTATGAAGTTCAGAGTCCAAGGAGTTGTTGGTACCACTGAGAGAATGGGGTGAGCCTGTGGTTCCCTCATTTTACAAATTCTCTTTTTTTTAAATAAATTATCTAGAACATGTAATGATTCAGATCCATTGAAGTATTTAGGAAAAACTCACCTTTAAGTTATTTAAGTAAGAAGATATGAAAACACATAATCATTAAATGATTTAATTGAAATGAATGCAAATTTAAATATTGGTTATACCCTCCAACACGGATTCATAACTATCTACACAAGTGCATAAAATTTCATAGAAACCCCATATACATATCCCCATGAAAATATTCAGATACAAAAAATGAAATTTTGAACTAATAATTTTAACACTCCAATCTCAATCATCTAACATCTTCATAGACACAATATCTCCAATATACCCACTTCTAAAGTCCACTAGAATAATTTTTCACTTCTTTAGAGATGATTTGAAACTAGAAAAAACATTTCCCATCTGTATGATAGTATCCATCCACAATCCCACAAGATCAGGTTTTCTTGTGTAAAATTCTTTAAATGAATTTGATAATTATATAAATAAAATTTGTTTGGGCTAAAACTATTTTTTGATCCTAAATGATCTGATTCATTCAATAATCTGACACTCAACTGTGTCTCCATCAAGATATCAAAGATCTAGATCACAATCATTCATTAATACAATTATGTATTGGGATTACTAAGTATATATTACATTATGTATACATAATCTATAATACTTTTTACTCATGATCTTAATAACATTACTGAACAAATTTATCCAGAGGAAATCCAATTATTATGCAAGTGATAACTCATTTATTTTATTTCAAAAAACCCTCATTATTTTCTCCTTAAAATATAAATATGCTCATGATGTTGGGTATTATATTTCCTCATATTAAATACCCATAAATTGTAAGGGTGTTATAAATCATAAGGAATATAATTTTCAATGCATAAATGTTTTAGTTTTTCTGTAATTTTAGACGTGATATGAAAATATTCCTAGAATTTTATCCATCATTTTAAATATTATAATGAATTGGGTTCTCAATTTTATTCACATAGAAAAATAAATATAGTGACATAACATATGCATTTTATCCTTTTTTAAATTACCCATATATATTGGGTTTCTCTAATTTAATGAAACTCATTTAAAATGGATGAATTATTTTTATTAAACTCATTTATTCATATGGAATATTCATTAATGAATATGTATGGATGCACTTTTCATTATGAGACCACATTTTCAACTGGATTATGCATGAATCAAGATCATTAATTGTTCTTTAATGAATATCACATGGATTTTATTCTCGAAGACAAAATTTCTTCAACTTATCTTTTGATGTATATAAAGTTTAGTGTAATTTCATGTATATAACATTAAAATGCATTTATTTTACTTATGTTTCAGTAAATTGTTCAAATTTATTATAGGAGATAACATGACTTGAGTTATTCTTTTTATGCATGCAAAAGGGGGAATAAATTATGGAATGTGTTCTTTGAACATGGAATGATCTTAGAAGGTTGATGGAGCCTTCTATTAATTTGATAGAGGTTTTATTATTCTTCAATAGAAGTGTACTGTGAAATCTATTCATGCAGATGAATCCTCCAAAATTACCATAATGTGGAATCACACATATATGATCTGTTATCATTACACAGTCATCATATTACCCAATAAAGACCATAATACCTTTACATGGGTGAATATTCTATAATTAAGTTTTTTTACCATTACATCATACCCATTTAACCTTGTGACAGTGTTTTGTTACCTTCATGATCATAAGTTACACTTATTAAAAATTAGTTCTTTCATGTATTACCCATTTAGTTTACACTAATATATGTAATGAATTACCCTAATCTAGTCTTCATGATTCTTTCTATACATTTTCTTGACTTCAATGTACCATTAGGCAGTGCATATCACTTCTTTTATATAGGTTTAGGTACCCTTACATAGAATTGTATCAACTCAGGTACCCTTACCCAAGAAATAATCTACCATTACAAAAAATTTATATTTACCTTTAAATTGGTAATTAAAATACAAATTATCTTTATTTAGGTTTTTATTTTAACTCAAAATAAATCCAATCCCTTCATAATAAAAAAAACCTCAAGTTCCAGATCACTTTTAAGGATTTTCTCATCATGCGATTTTGGCTTCAAAGATCATGGAGGCATCAACTCTACTCATCCTGACACTGGTGGCCCATTTTACACACCATAAACTATCAAATGATTCCATCATTAGATTCTTGTTTGGATCACAGGGTTTGTAGGAGACTACATGATTTGGTCTCCTTGACAAGAAACAGATCATGATCTGGATCTACTCAGTGGATGATTTAGTTACTTCTTAATTCAAATATATCTAATTTTATAATGGATTAGACATATTATTATTTTTATAGTCATGTGAATTTCTTATAAACTATGATGATCCATCTACAATTATTTGGGTAAATCATCCTAAACATCATATTTCATTTCAAAATTTCTTAATCTTATATAGTTTTGGGGATGTCATTCGCCTTTTTTGATTATAGAAAGTAAAAAAACATGGTTTTACATCTTATGTCTCCCCATATATGTGTTGAGGTAAGATTTTCCAAAATTCAAGTTTAATGGGCCGAGATTACGGTTAGTGAAGAATTTCATTTCACGTAAAAGGTGGTCTTAGTGTCCTAGAAAGAGTATTTTTCATCTTGAATGTGGGATGGGAACTCATTTTCTTCATTCTGGAGTGTTTTCAAGGATCACAATGTTAATGAATCCCCTAGTCAGATGATCAAGCCAGCCATTCCCACAAACATCTCTTTTTGTCTTATGGTTAATGAGGAAAGACTCAATTCTATTTCACTTCAAAAAAATAAAAAAATACTGATTTCCGATCCAAGAGTAGTGGATAAGGTTTCCATGTGGAGGAGTGATTTGGATGATTCTATAAATAATTAACACGAATCTTGTGATTATGGAACATCATATGTTGATGTGGACTTGTCTGGAGGTATGGATAGTTGATAGACTGTCGAGAACATCACTTTTACTAGTGCTGATGGAATCCAAGAAGAATTAAGAGTGATTTTTGAGTTGCATGATTTTTTAGGATTGAATTTCACCATGTCTCTATGAACATGAATTCATGACCAACAAGAATATTTAAGTTCTATTGAAATCCTATGCCAATTCTATACCATAAATTAAGATGGGATGGATAAATCTGATCTTGAAGTGTGGAAAATAAATATTCCAGGTTAAAAATATCATGTTACAACTAGGTCTTATGAAGATACCGAACTAAGTGACAAATAAGAAGACTCTCAACTGATGAAAAATTATGAACAAGAATCCCAAGGGACCATGATTGCCGGGTCTTACTTGAGGAAGAGAAATAAAGGAAATATTGTCTCTAGGAATTTCATTTTTCATATGTGGCAGAGAAAGACATCAAAAATATTACATGAATATTCCAAAAACAATTATAACTATATTTTTAGGCAAGGAAAAGAAAATTAAAAAATATATAATATTGTTGGAATCAATAATTGTATAAGTTGATATGAAGTTCTCCAGCATGTCATGCGAGAAATATCACTGTATGAAAATCGAGACTCATAAAGGTGACGTCACTATGAAGAACATTGAATCTGTCCTAGTCAATTTCTTAAATAGAATGGTAATAAATGAGGAAGTTGAAAATGGGGAATGTTTGGATCTCATTCTACAATTTTTGTAGGAAGTGATTGAATAATCCTTCCATATCAATGATTCAAAGGACATATTCAATGATATATATCATACAATTATTATAGATTCCATTAATGAATAGAAATGGTATGGATCAAAAAACTCGACCATATTTTGGCATGAGGTTTCAATGAAAGGAATATCACCATGGATTCATAAATCCAGGCCTTGTACAAGATGGCTGATAATTTTTATGATCTCCTAATGAATGTTTTGGATATGAATTCAATGACACATAATTGGGTGATATATAGGGTGTATGGTTCTAATACTCTTTGTTTTGAATTTAATAACATTGTGATATACTTTTATGGCCAATACATTTGTTTCAAATGTATTTTGTTTTTTCTACTATTATCTCAAAAGTTCCATTGGAATAAAAAATATAATTTTTAGTTAGTAATTACAACAAATCATTATAATTAATGAACATGAGGAAAATTGTCACAAATAAATGGATAATTTTTCAATATTTTAATTTAATTAAATTATGTAAATCCATAACAATAATAAAAATTTCAAAACATCAAAAATTTAATCATTGAAAAAAATTTAACACATAGTCCCAATAATCCCCCCACAGTTTTATGTTTTCAATATAACTTCACATTTCTAATGTTGATATTTGGGTGAAAACATTTTCCCCCTTGTTGAAAATAAAATTCAAAGGAAATGTTGGGTTCTTAACATCAAATGTTTCTTCTCAATACATATTCTCCTCCCTTATCAGATTATTTCTTGAACACTTCTAAGAGATGGATGATATAACATGATTCTCTTATAAAATATCCATCAGTCAATGAAATATATGTCTATGTGGTATAATTTGGTGTAGAAAAAAATAGATTTTATAAGATGTCCATTACATTCTCACATATGACATCACACTCAGAAATTATCAATTCTAATTTAATATATTATTAAGGGATGGTTTTTTCATTGATGTTCCATTATTTTTTATGGTAATATTTCCTTTTAAGTATATGAATAATTTTGGATATTATATGAGTTACATATATGTACCTAGGGATGGCAGAGTTTGAATCTGAAAAGTGCATGAACACTAGATCATGCATATCTACTCCCGTCGATGAATCAAGGAAAATTGATTTTCATGAGAAGGGTGTAGATTATGTTGGGCACAAGGATCTATACTGCATGTGTGCCAAAAAAAGTTTGATGTTTTTAGGGAGATGAAATCATACATAATATTTTATGATGTGTTTAATGGTGTGGGAAATACCTTATTTATCGATTGTGAAACTGCATCTTGGGATAAATCATTCGCAAAGGGCGTGTTGCACATTTCTATGCGAATATGAATGCGTTTGAGGAGAGAATTAGGCTCTTCAAACATTCGATCATTGCGAGAGTAGTGATTCCAAAAGGGGTGAAGCCATGGAATTTCCACGAGATCATGGTGAGGATTGCTGAGATTTGGGGCTTCAATGACTGGAAGATGACAGTAATGGGTCACAGTTTCTACCATATTGTTTTCCATCAGATGAGATCAAGCGTCGTGCCTGGTGTCTTGGCTCGGTCCCTCTCTTGTCGGGAATTCATCAAATTCATGAGTGGGACCGTAATTTTGATTCATGTACTCTGAATAATACTTTTCACAAATATGGATTCGTGTATGTAATCTAAATTGGCTCTATTATCATCCTCAAATTCTCTAGGACATTGCCTTGTCGGTTGGAAACCCAATATGACATGATAAACAGACTGAGAATCCTACTTTTGGACACTATTTGAGAATTTTAGTTGATGTTGATATGGATGCCACTCTTATTGAGGAAGTGGTATTAACTACCCAAGATGAAAACCTCAATCTTGGTATTATATACGAGAGAAAAACCAAATTCTGTCTGAATTGTCACTTCGTGTGTCATATCCTCCTTGAATGCAATCGAAATAAAACCTGTATTCATTGCAAGGGTTGAGGGAATGAGGCTGAAAATTGTTGGAACAATAAGAACAGGGCAATGGCCTTCCTGACTGGCAGTAACTCCATTGCTGGCAAGGGAGACATAAATTTCCCATCCATGGACTTTGGAAAAGATGAGATGGTGGATGATGGATGTCGTATAGATAAGAATCAATGTAATTAAGTTGATGATAATAGAGTGAAGGCTTTCTCTAAGGTTGATGCAGGTTTCATGGTTCCTGATATAGGTCATTTTGGCCCAAGAACCTCTGCTGGAGTACCTTCGAATGGGGAGGGCTTGAAGGGTAATGACAGGGGGAAAATTGCAGAAAATGCTCCCAGTGTTGTTGATTCTATTGTTGTGGTTGTGTCAATTGAAAGCGCAAAACCTGTTGATGGTACATAGTCTCGGAATGAAGAACTGGATGATACCTTCGGCAAGGTCTCTACGAAGATTGATGCTGTTGCTGTAATAACTAAAAGAAAGGATGCTGTTGTGTCTGCTGAAAATGTTGAACATGCTGATGGTATATAGAAACAGGAAGCAGACCGTGTTGCTACATCGGACATTGTCCACACTGCTGTTGTAACCGTTGAAAGACTTATTGTAGAACCTGATTACCTTGTGACTCAGGGTCTTGATTCCAGTCCTGGAGTGGACCCTTTGGTGGACCATGACCATTATTTGGCCCATGTAATTGAATCTAAAAATGCTATGGAGCATGCTTATGGTCCTGCTGATTTGGGAGAATTCTTACATGTTCATTCTTATAAGGCTGCAGAAAGAGTATTACCTGCTATCCTGATGACTATTCCAGCTGATTCGGTCAACAGATTATCCTTGCTTAACTAGGTGGGGGAGGACAGTGGAAATGAATCTGATGATCAAGTATGAAATGGTGCTGGTGTTACTGGCCTACAGCCTCCCGAAGAAGATGCAAAACAGAATTCTGATGGGCCTAGCACTAGGCTCAGATAAACAAAATGAAGATTCTATTCTGGAATTGTCATGGGATTGGGAATCATCCCACGGTCAGATCCCATAGACATCTTATTATGACCAATCGTCCGGTTCTTGTTGGCATTGATGAGCCAAAGATGAAGTTTGAGAATTGGAGTTCTTTCAAATGGGCATCCATGGGATATTCCCTAGTTGCAAGCAATCAATTGTCTAGAAATTATGAATCTTTGTGGCTGCTGAAACATGATAGTGTTGTTAATTCCATTTTCATTGATTTTCAGTCTGTCAATTTCTCATGTCACAATAATAATGTATCCATTGCGGTGAATTTTGTTTATGATTTCAATATTTACACAAGAAGATGATCTTTATGAAGAAGCTTAGATGATATATCTGAGAGAATGATGAGAATTTGCATTCTTCTTGGTGACTTTAACACTGTTCTAAGGCCTAAGGAAAAAAATGGGGAGCACTTCTGTCATGACTCAGCCTCTGATTTTTTATCTTGCATAGAAAAATGTATCCTTGCTGAGGATCCAATTTCCAGTACTGATTACACGTGGAGTAGGTACACTATTAATGGGAGACAAGAAAGCAGACTGGACAGGTGATTCGTTCATGTGGATGGTAGGAATACGCCAATTAATGTGGCTGGGATAAATCTACCACATTTCAATTTTTATTACAATCCTATTCTTCTTGAGATATTTTAAAATAATGTCAGGTCTGCCCCTCTTCCTTTCAAATTCAATAATTCTTGGATTGTTATAACCACACTCATAGAGATTGTTTTGGATGATTGGAAAACTAGTGACTTGGGTAGCACATTGAACATTTTATGTTGCAAGATGAAACTTGTTAAGGCCAGGCTAATGCAACGGAACAAGGAGTACTTCTCCTATATTGATAGTGATATAAGAGTGGCTGAAATTACCCTCTCAGTATATCAAGATTTTGGTATGTCCTAGGAGGTTCCCTCCCCAGAGGAAATATAGGATGCATTAAGACTGGAGAAACTACTGGCCCTTAAGGATAATCTGTCTCATAATCAATTCAATGTTAGATGGCTGAATGAAGGAGATAGGAACTCCAAATTCATTCCCTACACTAGGAATGAAAAAAAAGTCCAGGAGGAGTTTTAATTCTCTTATCATTGATGGGAATCACTTTGATTCAGAGAATGGTATTGTTGAGGCTGTGACAGTTTACTTTGAAAAGATGTACTCTGATGTTGGAAATGATAATTCTAATAAAATTACCCAATGTTTTTACCCAACTATTGAATATAAGCAGAAAAAGAGGATAATTGATATCCCTTTTGCAAAGGACATACATGATTCCCTCTTCTCTGAGAACATTGACAGTGCAGTAGGTACATATGGATTTATTAAAAATTATTTATGTTCTACTAGGATATTGTGCAAACAGAGGTTAAAAATGTTGTGAATGAATTGTTTAGATCATCTTACATGCCGTTTGAGATGAATTAAAATTTTATTTCCTTAATCCGTAAAAAAGAAAATGCCTTGGACATTAATGACTTCAGACATGTTACCATCACGAATTAAATACCAATAGTCATCAGTAAAATTATGGCTCAGCGGGTGGGTGAAATTTCCAAAGGGCTCATTTCTGGTAATCAGTTTGGGTTTGTACCTGCAAGAAACATCCAAGACTATCTATTTACTACTTTTGAATGTGTAAATGCTATGAAAATAATGGTGAAATATGGAAATATGGGTGTTAATATTTATATTTGAAAAGATTTTGACACCATAAGATGGAGTTTTGTCTATACAATTCTAAAGATACATGGCTTATGACATAGATTTCATGATCTAATTGGATCCATTTTATGCAGTTCAAGGCTGTCTATCTTGGCCAATAGATCTCCTCGAGGCCTTTGTCAATGCTCAAGAGGTGTCAGGCAGTGTGATCCCCTTTCTGGTATGTTGTTTGTTATTGCTGAAAACTATCTAAGCTGGTCCCTCACAGATCATGCTAATTTTGGATGGTAACATCCAATGAGACTCGTAAGGTAGTTGAGTGTCCCTTCACATTAATTTTATTCTGATAACATTCTGCTATTTTGGAATGCAAGGGATGCTACAATATCTTGTATTAATGGAATTTTCACTCACTATGAAGAGGTTTCTAGTCATGTAATTAATTGGAGAAAGTCGTATGTGTTTTTTGGGGATGGAATTAATACTTTAAGGAAAAACAGAACTGTGATAAAGCTGGGAGATAAAATGGTCACTCTACCATTCATTTATCTTGGTGTACCTTTTTTTGGGGTCGGGATAAAACATGTCACTTAGAAAATATTTCTCTGTGAATCATTAATCAATTATCTGGCTGGAAAGGAAAAAATATGTCCCAAGCTGGGAGAATCTGTTGAGTTAACTCAGTGATTACCTCAATGTTTGATTATAACATTTCTCTGTACAAGTGGACGAGATTGGTGATAAAAAAAATTAGTAAAAAAATTAGAAACATTGTTTGGAATGGCTCAATTAATGAAAAGAATCTAGTTATAGTTGCCTGTATATACCGCATTAAGCTAGTTCAAATTGGATGATTGGGCATTAAAGACATTCAGATCTTCAACGACAATCAGATTGAAAAGTTTTTCTGGAAGCTTTTTTCAAATCTTCAGCCCTCCATGGAGTTTCTGGAAATTATATTTAATGGAAAATTGTAGAATGGATATGGAAACTATATGAGATCCTTTGTATGGTCTTCTATAGTGAGGCCTATTCTGATCTTATGGCTTGATCGAAATGATTGGTCTGCAAGCAGTCCAAACTGATTTGTTGGACCACCTCTTGGTTGTCACATCCCATTTGTGATGACTTCATCATTCTACCAACTCTTAAGCATAAATAGATTTCTAATCTTGGTGCATACCTAGTCCTTCGTAAAAATCTGCCCAGCCAAATATGAATGGATGTCACACAATATTGCTTCAATGACTATGATGTTCTGGTATGGACTACAGAACTGAATGAAATTTTCAGCACAAAGGAATGCTATACATCTCGGTGTGGTACCTCGAGTAACCCCCTAGATGGGTTATGGATTTCATAAAGACCTTTATTCCTTCTACGTGGTCACTTCTCATATTGAAAATTTTTAAAAATAGACTTTCCTTGCAGTTCATTCTACAACGAACTAGGTTGTATCTTGCTCTGATCTCCCATGTCTACATGGCAGTAGATGGATCCATCTCCCATGTTTTCTTCTCTTGCATTTTTTTCACAAGTTATGGTGTTACATGCATCATATTTTTCAATGAAGCCTTCATTTTCACTTGGTTGATGAATTAATGCAGGACATTGGCATGGTAAATTTTAGTGATCATGTTCATGCTCTTCTTTTGGCAGCAATTGCAGCTGTTATTTACTTTATTGGAAAGTTCAAGAATGACATGGTCATCAACAATATTCAGCCGCGGTTTAACAATGGTTTCTTAATGATGCATCGTTCCATTTTCATGGCTTCCAACATCTAAGCAGGTATTATGAGAAATGATGTTTCTCACCTGGTTTTGTTGATATCTCTTGGTATTACTGGAAGGACAAAGAATCCACTTATGGTGAAATAAATCCGCTGGATTCTTCCTCTTCCACGGTTGATTATGGTCAATGTTGTTGGGGCCGCCTCTGGTGATCCCGGGATCTCTGGATGTGGTGGTGTTTTTCGTACTTCCCGAGGGTTTGTCAAAGGCTGATTTTTTCATTTTATTGGCAACATAAATTCTATTAAAGGTGAGCTCTAGGCTATAATGAAAGCGATCAGGTATGTTGTCCATTTTGGATGGAATGAATTGTGGGTAGAGTCAGACTCGTCTGTTGCAGTTAAAATTTTGAAAAAGTTCTCGAGGAATGTGCCATGGAGGATTCTCCCAGTATGGATTGATTGTCTTCAGCTTCTTGGATCACTCGCCATTGAAGTCATGCATGTTTATCGTGAAGAAAATCAATTGGAAGATACTCTTGCGAAAAGGGCAATTAATGAGGTCACCTACTTTTTGTCTTTTTTGTCACCTGATTACTGTGATCGTCTTGTTCAGGTGAATTATTGTGGTGAGGTTTATTCTCATCTCTTTAGAGTGACTCAATGATACCTTGTACTATAATTTTATTTTATATGATTTCCTCAAGAGAAGGTTTGTCTGTCTCCAAGATTTCTTGGAATTATTAAGATAATAAATACATTATCTAGAATAAACATTAATTGACATATTATAATGTGAATGTGAACAAGAATAAATACACCTTTTTCTCATATTTTCAAGAACCACGGACTACCCCTTTATGACTATTATTAATCATGTTATAAATTATGGATGAATGTGGTACTAGAATACATAAATAATTATGTAATCTCCCACTCATGTTATGAACTCATCATTTTCATTTCATTGTTCTTAGAATAATCTTATAAAAATAATATCTTCATACTATCTGGAATGGACAAGTTGATAATTCTCCATTAATAACCAAAGTTTTAGTAAAAATATATTTTATAATATAAATAATGGTGTATTTATTTTACCAATAAAATAATCATTCGTGGTAAATGTTTCATATCATCCTTCAATTCTTTATGTTTCCATGTGTATTATGGGATTCACTTTATTTCTTTTTGACATTGTTTTTGGATTGTGAATATATTTTATTCCTATGAATTGATTTCTCAAGTGGAATTGTTTTTCTTATATTAGTATTCATTTCACCACTTGTTTTTTAAAATATAAACTATAAATTTACCATAAATTCTATCACAAAATTATTCAACCTCAGTATTTTTTATTCTTGGAATATTGGTTTGGCCAAACCAAACAATAATTCTTAAATTTCCACGATTCTTTCTTCTTCTCAGATTTTATAAGAGTTTCTACTCTCATTTTCCCACCATACCTACCCCTTATTTCCTATATATTTCTTGATAAAGATATATTAAACTATCCTGAATAGTATTTTTTACCATGTTTACCACAACAAAATAAAAATGATTGAATGATTGTTCTTCTTGGTTTATTCCATATCTCTCTATATTTTATTGATGTTTACTTTTATCGATATATGAATTTTTTCCATTGGGGGAACCAATATACATGAACTTAATTATTCCAATTATGGGGTAGAGTATCTCCCAATCTCCTTTATGGTCTCAATATATGTTGTTGAGTCAATAAGGTTTTTCTTTATGACTTTTTCATTCGTTCATACTCGGGGGAGATTGTTGAGTCGATAAGGGTTCCTTCTGAATTTACCATACCTTCTTGTTTTGAAAATTAAAAACACCTTATCTCAAGGTAAATCTCATTTTACCCTTTGTTTTACTTCTATAAGGAAAATGTTTCTTCCTCAAGGATATTTATCCTTACAACATTTTCATTTTTAATATCGTAATTTTTCTATGTTTCAAATTTGGTTTATTACCAAAACCTCATAATCTTATAATTACCTAGTTATAAAGAATTTTGTTTTCTGAATTCGAATTCTAAATGCAAATTCCGGTTACGAACTCCTTTGAGTTCTAACTCCGAATTCAGAATATGAATTCTAGTTACGAACTCCTATGAGTTCGGACTCCGAATTTTGAATATGAATTTTGGTTACGAGCTCCTTTGAGTTCTGACTCTGAATTCTAAATACGAATTGTGGTTACGATCTCTACAGAGTTATGACTCCGAGTTCTCAGAATTTAGACTCCGAACTCTTATGAGTTATCACTCCAAATTCTCATGAACTCTGACTCCGAACTTTATATGTTCAGGTTCTGAATTCTTGTGAATCCAAATTCTGAATTTCCTTGAAATTTAGTCTCCGGAATTCAATAGAGTTCAGGTTCCGAATTCCTAGAAATTAGAATATGTATATCCTTGTATTACAGAATCTGAATTCATTTTCGTTTAGACACCGTGCTTTTATTTTCTTACATTCTGAATATTGGATTTTGGTTACAGTACCATATTTTTTCTTACACCTATTTTTGTTATAAAATGATGTCGTGCATTCAGTTACTAACTAACCATTGTTTGAGTGACACTTGTATATGTCCCTCTAAAATTGAAGAAAAAATATGACTATTGGAGGAGGGAGTTGATCGTTGGTGTTGTACCTATAAATATAAGCTCATTTGAATGAGCTTAGAACTTTTGATGAACTGTTCAATGACTCAAAATAATACATGTTGTTGAAGTGATTTCAAGAGAGATACTCTCATGATTAGTGTGTAATGAACGTCTTGTTCAGATATTCATCGTGTGACTCTAGATGTGGCTGATTAAATTTGAGGGCTTCCAAGGATATGAAGACAGATGTGCCGACTACCATGAAGTTGAGGGCTTCCTTGCTGAGGAAGAAAGAGGTGTCAACTACCTTGAAGTTGAGGGCTTGTAGGGATAGAACGATAGAATCTGATCATCGAATCGAGGGCATACCCTGGTTTGGGTAAGACAGAACATCTTGAATGTATAAATAAGGGGATCTTTATCCAAGGTTGCTAGGTATCCTTCTCTTTGGGTTAAAAGACTTACTACTTTTTACTTGTTTGTTTCATGTTTTCCACTTAATTTTATTTGTTGAGGAAATTTTACCTATATTATACTTCCATATACTTGTACTCTGATATAGTAAGATTTTATACGCTTTAAGGTGTTATATTTATCATTGTAATCATTCATTATGTTTCATTTTCCGAAACCATATTTTCCTGATTCACTATCTTGGAATCATATTTCCTGAATCAATCAAGTGTGTTGAACTAGAAGTCTTGTGAATTACTTTGTTTAACCTTGTTAAACATAATCATCTTTACAAGTTCCAATGGAATTTTTAATGAATACAATTAACCCCCTCTTGTATTTGGAGCATCAAAAGATACTACATATAGTATCTATATTATTTCAATCCTACATTTGGTATTATAGAGTATATCATACTCATATACCATCTCAACATTTACTATTTAATCATTGTGATCCAGATTTTTAGATACTAAAATTTATTTTATGAATTGGATTTTACAAATTTGATGAAAACCATTACCTCACACATATGTGATGATTCCACATTAATATCCAATAATTTTTTGAAGCCATTCCTGGCCTATTTCAACTAATGCTAAACTAGAAAACAAATGGATTTTGTCTCAAATATCACTTTTTTCATTTCTTTCAATTCCTTCTAGAGATATCTCGCTATCTTCTTTAGCTTATCCAATAATAATATATTATTCTTTTTATCATATAGAATTTACTCTCCCTTATATAACACAATTTTTTTTCTCATTTTATCAATAAATATAACGACATTGATATTATATCTAAACTATTCATTCTTTACGTTTCACTTTTTGATCATTTTTTATATAAATGTTATGATATCTGGAAACCCTTATCAGATTCCATAAATTCAGTGCTAACATCTGTTAAAAAATTAAATTTTTTCCAAATTTAACCTATTGATCTTAATATGGTTATCGATCTACATAGTTATTTATCACATTCTCACCTTTATGTGTAGTAGTAAAGAATATAGAGTAGAACACGATATATATAAGGTTTGACTAAATGGTCTACTCATTTGATTATTTGTTATAAAACCAAAATTGGATTATTAACTATCTCTATAAGTGAATAAATTGGTTATGTTCAAAAGTTTAACTTCTCATTGAATCGTTAAGACAATCCAAATTAGTTTCTTTAGTGATTTTTTAGACACCCAAATAATAATCCTCTATTATCTGTTTAGATACCCCAACTATAAGATATCCATTTCTATAGTCCACCAAAAGAATTATTTTATTGATCAAAGATGATCCCTAATAGGAAAAGATCATGAACCATCTAGAATTTGATCTTCCTTCAAAATCCTAGAGAATCGGGTTTTCGAAATTACAATTCTTCAATATCTTTAACAACTACCTGAATTAAGGTTGTTTCACTTTAATCCATTCCCAAATATTTAAGTTTCTAATTCTCGTGATATTCATATACTTGGGCATGTCACTTTCATGAACTCTTGTTTCCAAATCACTAGCTTTTTTAAATAAAAATATGTATCAGCCATCTAAAAATTATCTTTCACAATGGATGAAATATTTCTTACAATTCATAATCATGATCTTCATAACCTTCATGCACACATTTTTCCACAAGGGAAAAATTATTGTTTTTATTATATCTTACTTACAAATACGCTCATAACTTTCCCATTGATTTATAAATACATTAATTGTAGTGGATAATGTATTTCATTATTTTAAATACCAGATAATTTAGAGGGAATATTGAATCATTAGGTAGATCAATTCAAATATATGGAGGTTTAGGGTTTTTATTCTTCTTTCACACAACATGCCATAATTCCAATAACTGTTTCATTTATTATAAAGACATGAAGTAAGAGGGTTCTCATTATTCTTTATATGCACAAATATGTACAATGAATCATATATTTTATTTAAACATCATTTAATATTCATGAAAAGATCAAACTCAACCATTTTAATGTAGATCAATTATAATGCTTGAATGATTTGAGCCAACCTATTTCTTCATGTGACATATTAATTCTAAAATATGTTGTCTTTTGTATTCAATCATGTGGTATCATTTACACTTATAGTATACATGTGTCAAGATATTTAATAACGAATGAATGAATATAGAATGAAATAGATTCTCAGATGGGGAATTTCATCAATTCCTCACTTAATGAATATACATGAAAGATAAATTTCTTGTATGCCACATTATTTTGAACATACTCATGTATTTATTATTCTTTTGTTTCATCTGAATGTCAAGCCTCATTATAAGAAATATAAAGAAATAGGTTATTCTGATCTTGCTTGGATAATTCATGAATATCACATGTAATGTGTGATTTAGAATCACCTCGATCTCAAGCGGTCAACACATCCATAATTTAATGTTCGTGATGATTTTTTTAGATTTAGTAGACCCAGACTAAGAAATCACCAAAAATAAAATGATCCTCACGGATTACCCTTACATGACCACACACCATTACATATAGTTTCCAATACATAGTCATAATATTACTCTTATGTAGCCTCAAGTACCATTACATGGAGGAATATTCTACCTTTACTCAAGGACAATTACATATATATAGAACTCAATTAACCTTAATTATGTGTTCACATACCTTTACATTCACACCTTACCCGTAAATAACACTTTTATGTTACATAGTACCCATCTAGTTTATCCTATCATTGATAATTAATTACCCTTATGTAGTATTAATGATTATTTATGTACCCTTAGTCTCAATATACAAATAAATAATGAATTTGACTATTTTATATAGTTTCTGGTACCCTTGTAGACTATAATATCAACTCATGTACCCTTAAGTAATGTATATTATACCCTTACACAAGCCTACAATTACTATTTCATTGGTAATATATATCCAAATTTATATTTAACCTAGTTTCTATTTTAAATAAATAAAAATCCATGCCTTTCGTAATCTAAAATCCCAATGACATAATAGAATTTTACATGTTATTAATAAAATTACCCATGAAAATAGATATTTATATTCTCTTTAGTTATTCATTTTTTTATCATGATAATGTTTCAACCCCTTTTTAAATTCTTTATATACCATTATCCAAAGTAATTAATATTTATGACGATTACATCAATATAATATTCTCAAACTTCTTGAAAAATAAATTATGCAATCTCATCGTATTCATATAAATATCATCCTAAAAAAATATTTATATTTCCTGGAAAAATTATTATGGAATAATATTTATATTGAATGGCCTTCATTAATTCTTCTTTTTCTTCTTCTTTATTATCATTATAAAAAATATGTGACATAATGACATAAGTATTTTGATTTTATGAACATGAAACTAATCATCTCAATTTTGAGGATAATTTCTGAAGAATGAATTCCAATTCCATTAAATAATTATATGAAATTTCTCCATCCATCATCACTAAACATATTAAATAATTAACAATAAATTCATCACCTTGGCTCAACATTCTCCCACTTTTTAATTTTTTTAGTACCTCTTAAATTTTTTAAAGTTATTATTTTGGATTAAAACTTCCCCCCTTCTTGAAAATAAAATGAAAACGATATTTGGGGGTCTCATCATCACATATTTTTTTCTCAAAACATGTAATCCTTTATTATAAGATATTTATATAAACAATTATAAGAGAGGGATGATATCACATGGTTTTGATAGAAAGGTTCCTTTACGTGATCATCTATGTGTCTACATGGGATAACAATATATAGAAAAAAATTGAGATATAACTATGGTTTTCTGAGAAATTTATAAAGATTCCACATGTGATACCATGGTCATTAATTATCAGTTATAAATTAATGGGAAATTAAGACAAGAAATCCTTGACCTTACAACCACTTTTAAAAAAAATATTTAGTTCTAGTGGACAAGAATAACTTCAACTTTTTATATTCTTAAATTAATAAATAGCACACCCTTAATGAATATTATTAGTAGAATTAATAATTAGGGATGAGTGTGTGATTGGATTGCCTTAATTATCTTGTATTCTCCCACTAATGGTATTGACTAATAATTTTCATTTCATGGTACATAAAAGGCTCTATAAAAGAAAATATCATCATTCTTTCCAGAAGTGGTTGCATCAAAATTCTCCTAAAATTACATAATTGTTAGTTCCGAAATAATACAATTATTGGAAATACGGAGGGTCATCTTGTTTCTTAAGAAGGTTAATTTTGGATGAGAGTTTCTCCCCATACATAATTTATTCTTCTTTCCATTTCCTATATGGGATTTAATTTCCATTTGTTTACATGATTCCTATATTGTGAACATGTTTTCTTCCCATGAATGTATTCCATGTATGTAGTTTATTTTCTTCAACACTTTATTAATGTTACCTCTTGTTGATGAAACATTATCCACCTTTTTTCATGGATTCATAGAACTGTTTTGTGCATATTCATTTTTTTGTCCGGGAAAATTGGTTTGGACAACCAAAACACTAATTATTTTATTTCCTAGATACTTTTGGATTATCACATTTCATATGATTTTTTCTCCTCAGTTTCCCACCATTAATTCACATTGGGATATGTATCATGCACTATAGAGACCTGGTAAACCAACATGAATTGGATGTTTCCCATGCTTACACAACACCAAACAATCCTTGCAACTTTTATCTTCTATGTTTGTTACATATGGAGTGATATTTGTGTTTTTGTTGCCTTATATTAATTCACTAATACTATGTCTTAGGTTGAAATGAGTATCTTTATTTCCTTTGTTCGTGTGATGGGGATTAGTTTCTCTTTATCAATTTCTTTTTCAAAACATTTACGTGTTTATCTTTGGTACAATCATTATAAAATATAGAAACTCTATTTTTAGAATCCAATTTTTACTTTTTTTTACCACTTCATCTCACAAAAAATGAAATGATTCTCCATTAACCTCTTCTTTTTTTAATACATCTCTAGCCTTATTCAAATCCAGAAAACTATTATAGAAATGGATTCTATCTCAATCATCTCTTCTTACATCATAACCAAAACTTTATTAAGAACATTCAACATCTTTCCAATCTTGACCACCTTCGATCTATTCATCTTTCATCATATGAAAAAAATTCTGGCGAGTTACTAATTCTGTTATATACTAGTAAAATATAATGGAATATATATACAATATCAAGTGGAAAAAAGATGATTAAATATATTGAAGGAATGTTTTAAAATTAAATGGATCTATGGATGTTTGTTTGTTGTATTTTATAAATAACTACATTAATAATATAAAATATTCTAATTTTTAGTCTTTGGTTTAGGTATTAAATAACCCCAAAGGATATCATATCCTAATATCCAAGAGAATTATACGGTACGTACAATATACACTCAACTATGACATTTTGTATAGGACTAGGAAGCTAGACATACAAAGATTCATTGTTGGTATTTGGTATGGTCATTTTTATTATATAAATTCCATATATGGTATAGATTTTTTCATTGGAATAAGATATATGTCATATTATTATAAAAACAAATCATTGTTCACATTATCTAACATAAAATAAGTATATGTTGTTATATCTGAGCCAACTAAACAAATTATTGATATTTTGAAATATCATGAGGATATAAATGTTATTGATAAGTATCTAATGGACATTGATTTCAGTAACGAATTTTTCATAAATATATCTATTAATATATGGAAACATTGAAATGAAGTGTCATTTCTCGAAGGATAAGGTGGTTGATATCACATTCAAGCTTCAATTGTTCTATCTGAAGAGTAGATTATGAATATTTATATAAAACCGCTTCCATAATAGTCTTATTAGATGTTGAGTCTATAAATGGGAGTGAAAACCACTTCTCAACACACACACATATATATTTTAGTTATCTATTTTTATTTAAAAAATTTATTATTTAAGAAAAGGTGAAGTAATAATCTGATTTTATAGAATCATATATGTCGTTAAATTATATTAATATGTTTATAGATTGGTCTATATAGTTTTTTTCAAATATATTTCTAATATTGAATTTGAAAATTATATATTTGTATCAGTTGATTAAATGCTTAATATACAACACTGATGACAATATTTTACTCATTTATTTTATACATTTAGTTTCATTCATGAATCATCAAATATTGATGGATGATATCACCCATTTAAAATAACATTGTCTTTATTGTTAATAAAAGAAAAAAGAAGTATTTCATGTTTCTTTCAAAATTTTACAGGGGGATTAATTAATAAAAAATGAATGATTTAGATGATAATATGAAATAGAAATATATATAATTGTAAATAATATAAACCTTTATATTTTTCAAACACATTCAAAATGCCTTTTTATTTTTCGCAATACTAGTGAATGATATTTTTAGATCCCAATACTGACTTATATGGGGTGAATTATGGTGTTAAAATTTAGCATTTTTTGTCCTCAAGATTTTTGGACCATGTTCAAATGTAACATTGAATATATATTCAACCTATTATTTTATAGAATAAAATATAAACAACACTCACATGAAATATAAAATGTAGGGGAAACTAATTTAGTTAAGATAAATTATCTAATACATGGATTACAAAAAATCACCATGTTGGTGTGGAATAGATGTAAGAATTATAAATAGGGTTATTAAAATAGATTTGGGAAGGATGTATTGGAGATCCTATGAGCAATTACACTTCTCTACTCATGAACACATTTACAGAGATAAAAAGTTATTTTATATACTTATGAGTATCTTCAATATTTTATAATAATGTTTGACTCTTCATATACAATATAGGTTTCTAAAACACATTACATCATTGATTCGATTTGGATACAATTTATTCTCCAGTGTGATTCTATTGTTCCCACAATAAAAATAATGAGAATAATACCTCATATATGAGATTTTAGTATATAGGATGAGATAAATTTGCACATATATTGCTTCTAGATAAAAAATCAAATATTTTAGAATCATCCATTTGATGGTGTTATTTTAATCTCTCTAGATATAATAATAAAAAAGTATTAATTCTCATAAATCCGTTGGGATATATACACTATAATTTCTTCATATTATATTATAAAGAATATCAATTTATGAAAACCCTTGAATATATGAATATAGTAAAATTAATTATTTCTTCATTAAACACTATTGATAGATATGTAGATCAAATTTTTATTGTAATGAAATATTATACTATAGTTGTATTCCATAATAATAATTACCTAGATGTGTTGATATATCTTGTACAATTCTCACCAATTTTAAACCTAATATTCCCATAGAACAACTCCTTTCTAATGCTAATATTGAAACATATCTCAAATATCTATCTCTTTAGGTAGAGTTTCTTCATTTAATATATATATATATATAT
This sequence comes from Viscum album, assembly GCA_963277665.1. Classification (NCBI taxonomy): domain Eukaryota; kingdom Viridiplantae; phylum Streptophyta; class Magnoliopsida; order Santalales; family Viscaceae; genus Viscum; species Viscum album. The sequence continues at coordinate 1,399,440,568 of OY728145.1, read as the reverse complement.
ACAAGAATTAATCATTGATTCATACATGAATGATGAAATTTACACCAAGATCCACAATCTATAAGATCTCTATCATATAGCCAATGAAATAACTAATACTTAAATTAAAATATAACATCGTGAATTTTGTTCTAAAATTCCATCATTTTTGTTCTTTTAATTTTTATACCCTTCTTGATGTTCCAATGTCATGGAATGAATGATTTAATTGTAGTATAAAACCTGATCCACATAATTTATGGATATCTATTTTCTTATAATCTATTTATATACCTAATGTCCTGTCATGATATCTCCATTGAAACAATCCATCAAACTCCTTATAATCATTAATTTATTTTCCACAAAAATACCTTGAATTTATAGACACGAAATATCCATTTACACTATCATCCTAAATTCCTTATTATTCAACTCAAAATAAAATTTTCAATAGATTAAATTTCAATCAAAACATCCATGATGTTGGCACCATGATGTGGTGTAATAATGATTCTAGAATCCTGATATTCAGAACACATAGTAAAATAGGGTATATAATCTCATGATCCTTATTTTTCCTATACATTTATAAGTCATATAATAACCACAAACTCTTATATTCATATGGTGTCATTTCACATTTTACACAGCAGATTCAAACCATCAAAATAATGAATTCCTTAATTTGTTGATAACACAGTCCTTATTTTAGAATGAAAATCCATACAATCCTATGGTTGGAATATAAATTAATAGATCAATGTAGACTCTTATACAAAAACAATCTATTACCTCTATGAAAAATCTACCATATACCCTTATGCATGTAATGAGTGACCCTTTCATTGATCAAAAGTCCCAATTGCACCACTATGTAGCTCATGGTACCATTACCATTCTCAAGGTCATTATTTTTACCTTTATTTAGTGAAAATCACATTATTTTATGCTGGTCGGATAAGGAAACTCAAGACGGTGGTGAACTGTGTTCCTATAAAAAATTATCTTGAAAGAATTATTTAAAAGTCCACTAATTTAAAATCAAATACAATCCAGTTAACCAACGTAATAGATTTTCAATGTATTTAACTATTGGAATGATTTCGAAAAAGAGTTATTACATCTATGTTAAAACAATATGATTTATTGATAAAAAGTTTCAAATAAATCTATTAAACCAAATTTTATTATAAGAACTATCTAATATAAATTATCAAAGTGATGAAATGTTTTCAATGAAAAAATAAAACAGTGAAAAAACATTGAATATTGGATTGGATTTTAAATCAAGAGGTTTAGTCTCAAGTTGATTCTTAGTTCTCTCCACTTTTTGAAAAACATCCACCATAAAATTTATATAAATAAACATGATCCACACCATATATCATGGCACACAACAACAAACACTATTATCTAGGTCAACTAGACATCTTCCACAATTTTCATGGGGGTGAAAATTATAATAGTCCATGAATGGACCTCTTCAAGTGTTATGAATGGTTATTATAAGACATAAATATGATATTTTTCTGGTGATATCAATGTATCATCTGGTTTGGCATATGAGTTAGTGTGTTTTCATTAAACTGAGACACACAAACTACTTGTAAAATAAGATGTTCCCAAACAGAAAATAAATTTAATATAATATAGTTATAAGGTTCTATATGATGTGATTAGCATGTTATGAACTCCCTAAAGATATTGGAAGAGAATATAGAGTTTAATTATGGAAATTTATAGCAAAATAGAGTGTCATGAGTTCTTCTATCTTATGTTTCTAGTGAAGAGTCTGATTTGATGGATGATCTCTTATTCTTAGAGAAAAATTGTATTCCTTTTATGATCTATATAGCATCTCCTAGTGTAAACAGTGTCTAGTTCTTGTGTGTTATAAGGTTCGTGAAAATATCATTATTTTTTTTATTTGTCTAGTTTTTACTTTTTGATTCAATATATGATTTATACTATGAAATTGATAAGGAGAATGTTATCTTATACCTCATACCTCATACTGGTCTCTAATATCCATTAAATTTTGTCTATAAATGGTAGACAATATCATCAATATAATAATTAGTTCTATGTTTCATAAATATGACCATTAAAAGTAAGTTTGAAATAAAATAATAGACATGAAATTTTTCTATTTCGTGAAATGTAGCACAGATCGGTAGGTAATTTTATCTGTGTCTTAGACATTTATTAGTAACACTAGATTTGTAGGTCGATCAGCTAGTAGGTGATGATTCAGTAACATATCTATTAATATATTATATATAGAGAATATTCTGAGAATTTTTCATTTTCTCTTACTGTAGTCATGTTGTTAGTGAGTCTTTCCATCAGTAACTCCAACATCAATAATGACTCATCGTTATTAAAAATTCTATGAATCTATTGGTAACTCAATGCAATGATGTCTAATATATGGGTAGGTAAATCATTGGTGAATTATCCTTATAATTATCTTACACATATCCAAACTTTATTAACATGTCTTATGAGGTAAACACTAACAAATGAGATTAAGGTTATATCTAACTTGATTACAAAATATGTAACTTAATAAAACAAAATTAGGCATGATTTTCTAGAATTAAAACTAGAGGAGGAAAAAATATCCACCTTTTTATTATTAGAAAACATGGAATTATATAGCACAACAATTGAATTATGATGATAAAATTATGGTCTTATTAACATATTATACAGATCATAAGGGGAATTTTTTTAAGAAAACACACAAATATTATATAGATCACTTATTATGTTTTATATTAATGTCTTCATGAATCTTTCTATTAATCTCATGGTACCACGTAGATATATGTAATTCACATTCTCTCCCATTTTGTATAACCATAATGTAAACAATAAATTAAGAGAAACAACAAAAAGTGAGATGAAAAGATATAATATATGTCATTTAACAAACATTATATGAGATAATAAAAAAAGGTTACAATAGATCCCTATTAAGGATCCATCCATTAAATACTTCTCCAAAGTAAAATCCATCGTGATTTTTCCATTATCAGTAGTAGTGGTGGTATAAAATGTTGTTATAGATAAGGTAGTGTTTGGAGTTACAGTTGGGTTACTGTTTGAAGGTACAAGAATGCTAGTAATCACATAAGGAGCAAGGCTTGGTATAGAAGAGGTTGTAGGGCCTGTATGTTCATGTAGAATGACAAGTCTAATTTTAATAAGAGCATGAGATGAAGTTATAGATAATGGTAAAAACGGTAAAAATGTAAGAGAAGAATAGTTCATGATAGGTCTAAGAGGTGAAAATATTGGGACCACAATTGGAATAATCTCATGATGTCGGTATGGATTCAATATATTGATAAAGTCCATTATGATTTGGAAACTATGGTCTATATCCTTTTTAAAATACTCTTACTTTTTCAATAAATGGCTTTATATTTGTAGTGAATTCTTTATGCTTCTTGACTTGTTCTTCGAAGGCTTGAGTGGCTAGAGGTAGTTTCAAATTCTCAGACAAATAATATAAATGACTATCTAGTTGATTCTTAGTATAATCCCTATTAATATAGATGTCTACATTATTGGTTTTTCATTACTTAGAATTAGTGGTTACCTTAGAGTAAAATGTTACCATATCAGGCACATTATCACTATTTTTCATAAATTTTGCTTGGTTTTCCTGATCTGAACCATCCATCCTTGTATGAATATATTATCTTACTATAGTTCTACTCATCTTAAAATCTATAGTCTTAACATCATGGGATGGTGAGGTTGTGTAACATTTAATTACTTCTTGAAGTACTATTCTCAAAAAATTCAAATCAAGGGATATGGGTGAAAGAGTGGAATCCTTATAAGACTCCTAAGTTGTGTCTCCAATAGATTTTAGAAAATTGTCTAAGGATTATCTTTATTCATTTGTTAAACTATTAATAGAAGAAAATATAACAATCAATTAATTGCACATCATTTTATTGTACGTTATAATTGCTTCAGCCACTGAAATCATACAAGGTTCTATTTGAGAAAAATACCTCTCTATTAATATAGATGCACAATTTTCATTAAGACCCACCACTAAATATAGTTTATGTGGAAGGAAAGATCTTACTACTGAGAAACATTCTTATTTAAACATATTGAGGTTAGCCTTTTTCATATAATCTATAGGCTTTGGTACAAACATATAATAAAAAGAAGGATCTATTACAAGCTCTGTTTCAATAGTAAGTTTTCATTCTACCATAGATATATTCAGATACGTTTTCTCATCCTTTGAATCAAATCACTCTAAATTCATAGTCACAAATCCAGAAATCATTTCCCATTTAAGAACAACTATATCATCATAGGGAGCAATAATATCAATGATGAGACTTTGGTGTTGTTTCTCCCCCTCAACAGATGACCTCATCACAATAATATCTTTCTTTCTAGCATAAAAATCTTCTTGCACTACAGCTGATGAAACATCTTCTTCAACATGAACATCATCATGAATATGAACATCTAGATCACATTCCTCAACCAAAACTGCCTTAGGAGCTTTATGAGATTCAAAAATTGATTCATGTTCAAATAAAGTAGTATAAACAAGATTTTAAGGCTCATAGAGAACAATAGTAAGATATATTGGTTCAATAATATGACCTTAATCATCTCAAGAAATTTTTATCCAGTATCAGATTCACCACATACTTTCTCTTCCTCATCATTGGCATTATCTACATTTTCTTCACCAGATTTTTTATCATCATTTTCTTTTTATTCATTATCTCCATATCAATAATCCTCTTATTCTTCCTCATTTTAACATTCTTTATTTTTAGCATTATAATCGTAATCTTGTTCACACCCACTTATACTAATATATTCAACATTTTATGAATCATCAGTTTCCTCATCATCATCATCATGAAGGAGAGTTCCCTTTGATAGAAGAGGCCTTTGAGGGATAGTTTGTCAATAGGTCATACATTCTAGACATCCATCTATATCCTGGTCAGTTTTATTATCAATATGTGATTCATTTACATGGTTTTTCTCTGCTTAATTGTCCTCGTCAGAATACTTCAAAACAAAATATGTTCCTATACCAAGATCAACCATATCTCTTGTCCTTTATGTATATTAAACAAGATCAAATTATTCATAAATATTATAATTTTCCTCATCCCAAATATTCTTCTAATCATTCCAATTTACCTTAATCCTTTTACAAATGACTATTGGGATGCAAAACCTATCATTGTCAGTTACTGAATCTTCACCCTCATTCACAAAAACATTAACATCTATAATTACATAAAGAATCTTGGAATAAAACAAAAAATTTGTATTATAGTGTGGTTTTATCATCTTATTTATATTTCCTATAAAATACATTAAAAAGTTAATCTTATCTCCATTTTCAACAAATATAGAAAAAACATATCTTTGTATTTCAGGGAAGAAAAACCGCCTTTTTCTGGAAAAAACAAATGTTGAATAAAATCGAACAACAACCTAAATTCACCATTAATATCTATTTATATTTCCTTTCTATGAGACCCATTACCATAAATCATATAAAAATCATCCTCGTAACTAAAAATATCACTAGGTGGAGGTTAAATTCCCTGATAATATTCAAATACACCTTCAGAGGGTACCTTCAAGCTTTATGCCTACTTCTCGGATGAAAAATAAATTCTTCTTCCATTTACTATAGTCATAATCCAAAATAACTCTGATGATTCGACATGAAATTAAGCATACATATAGAACTAATTCACTAGACCTTGTTAAAATATTATTTCGTTTTTAGTGGACAACTCCAACCATCTTTCCGTTTGAAAAACCTACACTAAGAAAAACATTCTTATTAGTAACAACTTAAAATACAATTCATTACTAAGGGTGATGATTTTGATCATGAGTTAGGGATGTATAGGTTTTGGTTTAGGTTTACCTTATTTACATTTCAGCTTCTTAGAAGGACGAGACTGATCAACAAACTACTCATGGACACACTTAACTCAATCCATTGATGAGATTCAATGTTTTCTGGTTCAAGGGTGAAGGGTAAGTGTTTTGGTGTGAAAGGTTTGAGGGAATGAGTGTGAGTGATAGAGAGTGAGAGTAATAAAATGAGTTGGATCGACTCTAATATTATCAATTATGGATTTAAAATCACTAAATGAGAAATTCAGATTAAAATAAAATTGTGACATTTTAGCTTCCAGACTTATAAATAACTATTTTGAATAGTGTGAAAAATTGATGAGGCCTGTTGGTGAGTCACATCGGAGATTCATCAATGGCAAGTCATCAACGGTGATTCATCATTAGTGAGTCATCATCTATGATACACAATGGTGAGACATCATTAGTGATCTATCAAAAGATGATCATTCTTAACTCATGTCTGATGTAACTCATTCTTTTAGAATTTAATGACATAGTTCATATATCAGTGAGATGATGTTTAGGTACAATTAAATTAATATTTATATCTCCTTTTGATAATGATATCTGAAAATGTGATGTATTACATCAATATTCTTTGATCATGAATGGGAAATTGGGTTCTTATAAATATTAATAGCCCTTGTATTGTAACAATTTATAGTGAAATGCCTAAATTGATATACATAATCTTGTAATGTATGTTTCATCAACAAATCTCAGCACAAAAACATACAGCAGCTACGTATTCAGCTTCTAAAATGGATAATGCCACATAATCTTTCTTTTTAATAAACCCTGAAATTAGATACATTCCCAAAAAGTGACATGTTCATAAGTTTTTTTTCTATATAACTTGAAACCACCAATTTCAGTATCAAAATAACTAACTATGTCAAAATATTTTCCTATTTTATAGAACAATATTAATCATGTAGTATACATAAGGTGTTTGAAATTTCTATTAACAATAAGTTGTCATGGGTCTTTAAGGATTTCCTGAAAATATCCACAAATTCATACAATAAACATAATATCTGGTTAATTATCAGTTATGTAAAGAATACTCTTAACCATACAACTATAAATGGTTTGATCCACTGATTTTCCATATTCATCAAGATACAATTATAGGTGGTACTAATATGATTATCATAACTTTTACTGATATCCATATTTATTTTTTTAATGATATCTAATATATTTACTTTTATTTAAAATAACACCTTATTTATTTTGAAATATTTTAACCTATGAAAGAAATTGAGTTCACCCATTAACCTCATTCCATATTCAATTTGCATTATTTTTGAAAAATCAATAAATAAATAATTTTTAGAAAATAAAAAAAATTATCAGAAATATATAATTGAAGAACTGAAACCTCATTAGAAATTGTATTAATGAAAATAGTAGGATCAAAAAAAATTCAAAACATTTAGAAATAATAAAAGTGTTGATCTTATCATATCCAGCTCTTGGGGCTTGTTTTAGTCTTTTAAAAGCTTTTCTTAATTTTAAATCATGATTTGGAAAATGTGGATTTTATATATTAGGGGTTATTCAAAAAACACCTAAAACTGTATAACCATATCGGAATTCACTTTTAACAAACATTTGATAATATTTGATGTCCTAATTTTCTGCTTAAGCTAGCAGGATCTTAATGGATTCCTTTCTGGAAACATCTACAATGGTTTCTTCGTAAACAATTACATCTTCTTAACTATAACCTTCTGCAACTAATCTACCCTTATTTCATTATATAGTACCGTCCTCATCCTCTTTGTTTCTATACACCATCATAGTGCCTATGGTCAAGGTTTCTTTGGTACTATCAATAAGTTTCCCAAACTTATTTCATTAAAACTAATACAATATTTCTTTAATAGGCATCACCCAAAATTTGTCATTGACTTCATCATTGATGTTCTTAGGTTCAGGATGTGAAAAAAGGTGTTGATGTTTATCCTTTTTTTGGTATAAGATCTAGTATGTTTACCCTTATCTATGTATCAAACTACAACCTCAAAAGGATGGTTCTTAAGGGTTTTTAACAGATCAATAATAATATGAGATTGTTATTTTAGGTTCTTCTACATGTAGAAGTTCCCTTTGGCCATAATCTATAGATATCCTTGAATTAGAATATTTTTACTCGTGTTTAAATATAGTGTCAGAATATTGATAAATAAAGTTGAAATTTGAAAAATCATCCTCAATATTTTCTAGGAAGGATTTAGGTTAATGTATATTTTTTCATCAAATTTGACATGTAATGATTTTTCCACACACATGGTTCTTCTATTGAAGGCTCTATAGTCTTTGATAGAGGATTAATAACCTCGGAAAATTTCTTCATCACTCTTAGATACAAATTTATCACGATTATCTTTTGTACTAAATAGATAGACATTGAAACCGAAAACAATGAACTAATTACACTTAGGCTTCATATTATTCCACAACACATAGGGTGTTTTCTTAAGGATAGGTCAAATTAAAAATCTATTAATTATGTTACAAGTGGTATTCATAGATTCTACCAAAAAAAAGTAAATCATATTTATTAAGTATAGATGGGAATATTTTTTATAAGTTTCTATTTTTCCATTGTAAAGCCACATTATGCAAGGGTGTCCTAGGAGCAGAATTTTTTTACTGTAGCAATTTTTTTGTGAAAAATGATTCCAATTATTTATTTTCAAACTCGAGTACATGATTACTTTTTAAGGTTTTGATTCTATCACCACATAGTATTTCTATATAAAAAGAGTGATTGGTAAAATAAGAGAAAGCTTCACTTTGTGAGCTACAAAGAAAGTGCATTAATACATAGAAAAGTCATTTACTAAAACATAGTCATTGTTCCTCCCATTTAAAATTTAAACTCTAGAAGGTCCAAGAAAATACATGTGAGGTAACTAAAGAGGATGATAAATTGAAACATCATTCTTTGGTTTGAATGATATAGTATGTTTATTTACTTTTTGAGAATTATTATGTAATTTATCATTTGGAAAATCATGTTTAGGTAGATAAATTTATTAGTACCATTCTAGTATGCTTTATAAGGGATTGAATGTCACATTGGCCTAGTATTGTATGCTAATGCCAATATTGTTTATGAAACACATTCAAGAAATAATTTTTTTTGAAAAAATAAGCAATCAAAAATTTTAGCATAAAATTTTTCATTTCTAAATGCAGTAGATACTCAATTATATTTACAATTGAACAATGTACATGAATAATTTTTAATGTTAACCTGAAATCCATCATCAAATAATTATGAAATGCTAAAATTATTGTACTATAGAACATCAAAAAAATCATTAGAAATTAAAACATATTTAGAGTTACCAATTTGGCTGATGCCAATTATTTTACCTTTTTCATTATCACTAAAGGTGACATTACAACCATCAATAATTCAAATGTTATTTATGCTCAAATAGTACCAAGCCATATATCATGAACACCCATTGACCATGTATCATATGATCTTTAATTAACTCATAAAACAACCTTAATATAAAAATAAATCAAACATGAAAAGACTTTTGTACCCAAATTTTCATAGGTCCAGTAACATTAGCAGTTAATGCTTTGGGAACCGAGATTTTTTTCATGGGTTTATTATTAGTACTTAATAAATTCATAGAAAAATAAACACTAATAGATCAAGAAAATATACTAGAAATTAAATAATTGAATATTCTATAACATTAGTAGAATGTTTAATTCTTTGCACAAATAAAAATTTTCTAGATTTTTATAGACAATTGTTTTTAATAAAATTTTATTTCCCTAGTTAGTATCCTTTACGAGTAGTTTATTTTTTAAAAAAATTCTAACCATGAAATTGAGTTCGATATTTTTTACCAATTTTAAATTTCAATAAATCCTTCTGTAATTCCTCATTAGATATTTTATGTTTATTATTATTATTGAGAAATGATGAATTCATTTGATTTTCTATAGTAAGTTTAAAATCCATTTAAACTCAAAGAGCATGTTTCTTCTTGGTAGATTTATACTTATCCTTTATTTCATTTCCAGTATCCTCAGTAATGTTTCATTATTCAAACATGTATTCATTTTTTATATTTTTTGGAATCAGTTTCATCTACAAAATAATAAGATTTAAGTAAAGGTGATTCTTGAGTTACCTCGAATATATAAACCTGTTTTCTTTGGGAGCCTTATCATTATGAAATGACTATGATTCAATGGATATATCCTCCTAATAACTCTAGGTGGCCTCCATATAATTCTTATCCTTGTCCTCAAACTTCTTTTTATCTTTAATTTCATAGAGTCTTATTTTACATGTCATCATCTCTTACACTAAATGAGTAATAACTCATTTGTATTTTCACATCACTTAAAATCCTTTTTACAGTTTCCCTTGTTGACATATAACCCTTTATAACTTCCCTTTATTGAGATTTCCTTCTTTGAATATGTTTGTTTTAATCGGCATACCACCTGATCCATTTCCTCATCACTATCACTTGGTGATTATTCATTTTTGGAACGTTCAACATGAACTTGCATTTTCTCTTTTTTATTTTGGTTAGAAGCAGTAGTTTGGAATGCCACTCACATTCTCATTAATTCGTCATATTCAACTCTACTAACATTAAATTTATCCTTCAACATCATCATTTTAGCTATCAAATACCTTATTGGAAGTGTGTTGTGGTCATGAGATTCACTTATTGACACTTAGGTTTCTCTCAATCTTTTAGGTAAACATATTATCATTCACATGACTTGTTTTTAGGATGGAATATCATTTCCCAAAGAGATCATGGTATTTACAATCTCATTGAACCTGAGATATATATCATAGATAAGTTCAAAAGGATTAATTTAAAATTTATCATATTTTATTGTATATATATTAAGACTCATTTCCTTAATATTAGTGTTTTCTTCATATGAAAATTCTAAATATCCCAAATATCATAGGTTGTTTTACATTAAAAAATCATATTGTATTATTCATCACCTAAAGAACAATATAAGGAATTCATGGATATTAAATTATTATAGTCTTATTTAGTGAAATCATCCCTTGTATTTCTATTAGTAGTAGTATCCTTATATTCATCTATTATTGTGGACCAGATTTCAGAATCCATGCTTTATAAATGCATTTTCATTTTAATTTTCCACTGGGCATAATTTGTGCCATTGAAAATCGGAGAACTGTTGTTTTCCAAATAATCTTATTTATTTTACATTTAAAGCAAGATTTAATGATTTTAATGAATTATATATATTGAACTTTTTGAAATTTAGGGGTATTTAAAATAGAAATGAAATAATTGTTGAAATGATTTATAAGTATTGAAAACATTGAAATTAATGATCTATCATATAACATCCAAGGTAAATAAAGAAGAAGTAATTTCAGAATTATTATTATTTGTGAATTATATATTATGTTTAAATTTAAATGGGATTATATGTTTTTTGAGGTACATGACACAAATCAATGTGTTTCTCCGAAATCTCATATTGCATGCTAGGATAAGTCATACTAAAAAAAGGAATAATATTATATTTTTATTGTAAAAGGTAGTTAACCGTTAGCCATTATATTGGTGAGAATGAATATAACTAACTAAAATATTATTATACATGTTTCTTAAATGTTTTTATATTTATCCAATAAAATATATATTCTTAAAATTAGAATGAATGCAATTTTAAACATAAATACTCAAATATTTTTAAAAGGTAGATTTCCCACCTTTTGGTGGTGAACCCTTTTTGAATCATGTTTTTGTAACTTTTATATGTTCCAATTGACATAATAAGATTCTTATTTATAAGTGGTACATCAAAATTTACTTTTGGTAAATGTTTTGGTGTTTTTATGATAATTATAATTTTATAATGAATAATGGCAAATACTGCTTTTGATGTCAAAACATTCTTTTCATTTTTTTTATTGACAAGCTCATAGTGTAATTTTAGTTGGTTTGAAAGCTTAATAAATTATATTTATATATTTTAATCCAAATTTGGTCATTTTAAGTAATTTCACATAGAAATCGGATATAAACACAAGTCAATCTTTTGATAATTATTATTTCTTAAAAACATGCTTTTTGGTTTTGATAACAAGAATTAATTTCAAATTAATTTCTGAAACTTTTGTGTTTTGAATTTTGAAAAATGGATTAAATATTTTGAATTAGGAGGTACAAATTGTGTTAATAGGTAACTTTTATTTTTAGATATTTTTAATAGTTATGTCAATAATTATTATTTTTACCATGGTTAAAAGGTAATTCTAGTAAATAAGAGTAAAAAATATGATTATAATAATATTAAATTACACAAACACAATTCCTAATGCTATTTAATGAGATGTTTTTAAAAATGGTCATCCTGGGGTCGATTTTAGGACCCCATGGAGCCACTTTTTTGTAAAAATGACATTAAATTACTTTCGATTTAATTATAAGGAAAATATAACTAACCATGTATCTTTTAGTAAAACAATTATTATATGGGGATGTATAAGTTATAGCTTCGACTATAATTATTCTTTATAAATATAAAAATAATTCCTACATCATGGTATTTTATCTATAATTTTTAGAGATCATATAAATTAATATATTTATGACACAACAAAATGTTGTGATTACCTTGTTAGTGAATGATTTGAATAAATGAGATTATAAAATTTAAAATAAATTTATTTTGAAACTTTTTATGACATACACTAATTTTAGATATGTTTATTACATGTTATATTTTAAATTATGATGTTTTTTCAAATTAATCAAGTAATAAAGGATTTTTAAAAGTTCAAGATATAAATGGTATAAAAATTGAAATAATTGATTTTTTTTAAAAAAATACTATTTTACTAAACGATATCATTGTCCTAAAATATATGATTAGACCAACATAAATACATGATGTTAAAAATTTCATTAATGATCCATTTTTTGGGTCTTTAATTTTTTTTGTAAATATATTAACTATATAGTTTCGATATACACGAAGACATGGTAAAAGAAAAATTATTTTACAAATTGTTAAAGCTAATAGAGAATGTTAAATTTATGACCTAAACTTGTCTAAAACACAAAATTTGAGATTATTTAGACCCATAATCATCATCTATTTGAAATATTTCACTTTTGAGTTATTACAATTCTAAAATAAATTAATAATAAAAAAATACATTCAAACTTTCCTATAGTGCCCCTCCTCCCTCTTATAAAAGGACACCACCTCTATCCCTTACCCACAGCTCTCAGGATTCCTTGGATCATCCAAAAGTTTCCAAAATATTCTCCCAACTTTCCTTTATTACTCTTATAAGTATTAAATAGGGCATAAGGAAGTTTTATAATGCCTTTTATCCTAAATCAAAATGAGTTACCCGATTTGAGGTAATGTCTTCTCTCAAGATTCTTTATTTTATTTTCCTTATCCAACTGCCTAAACTCTTTTTATTATATTATTTTATAATAGAAAAATCATCATAAATATACTTGGTTGTTTTTATGAGAATTATTATAACTAACTTACACACATCTCCGTCTAATGGGTATAGAACATTCTATTTCTGTGGACGACGAACAACCACCTCACGAAATGATTATTGTTCAATCATCTCCTACCACCTCCTATAGTTGTAATTATGATTGAATTGTAATTATATTTTATATGTATGATATTTATTTAATCTATATTATTATTTAATTCTAATTTAGAACATACCTATATTCCTATCATGTTGTATAAATATGATCATTTCATTGGAGGAAGTGAGGACTACCGCCACCATAAAGTGATATGACTCGTTCATGCTATACATGGAACGAATAAAGGATAGAATTAATGAACTTATATAACATATATAAAATATATATTACACTTCAATTATAATATACCTATGTATCATTTAGTTTTAATTATCTTTAAATATGAAAAAGAATTGAAAGAAGCGTTCATGCGTACGTATGACTTACCGTCTCCAGGAACGGTGGATTTCATTTCATATATTCGAATGCTATGGAAAATTATAAATAAATAAATTATATATATATACATATATTATATATATTATTTCTAAATAATTAATATCATTCTGTATATAATTTACATTTGTCCACATGGAGAATTTGTAATTATAACAAGTTCGTTTTTGTCTCAAGTTCCGAAAAATGACAAAATGTCTGATATAAAATCAAATAACTAACTAATTATTATAGAAAGTTAATAAGTGATATAAAAAGAATAAAAAATATTAAAAATATTCTGAATAAAATATAAATTTACTTAAGTTTCTTATTAAAAAGTATAAGGAACAGACGAGACAAGTCAGACTCGACATACGGGACATCATCTCAATCTCTGTTCATTAAGTCATATTTTGATAATATTAACCTCCTTATATTATACAGTGTGTAATAAAACCATTTTAATTTTAATTTCATTCAAAGGGTATGATATTTCTATGAATCATTTTATTAAAAAACAAAAGGAATGTTTTTTAATGTATGCGGCAATAACATCCTTTCTGTCCCTGCATGTATTATTTGATATTTTGGATTCCTTAACAATATGTGAAATTTTTAAATGGAAAATAAATATCATATACCATTTTTTAATATTTAGGTGTAAAAAATGGTTTTGAATGTGGATAATACTATTTAAATATCATAAAATTATTTCTGGGGATTTTAAATGAAATTTTATGATTGAAATTTTGATATTTTCAATATTTTATGTGTAATGATTATATTACAGTACTTGTACATTTGATGAGTGGTTACGTGATAAACAAAATTACAGGTGGTTCTATGATAAACCATGTATGGGATGTTACATTATATCATCCAATTCATTTTGTATGGAAGTCAACCATATGTCTATTATATTTGTAAGAACTATTTTTTGGAAGTCGACCCTATGTTTATTTCTAGTTATGTCCCAAGATTACATTTTATATGTTATGTGTGATTTCTAGGGATTTTATTTTAAAGTTGGGGATAAAAAATGGTTTGAAATAAGATTTTATTCAGTGAATTGTATTTACTACTTCATAAAGGTGAAAAGTATTACTTATGAAAAAAATTTCATGGTTTACATGTTGTTTTGAAAAACTAACTGTTTTCCTTCTTTGTGTATCCCTTACTAAGATTTTTATACACATCCCTTGTTTTTGAATTTTCATCAAGTGTACTTAAATTGAAATAGGGTCAATGATGGGATCATGGAAAAGTCATTCTATTTAAAATATGGAATTAAACATATTTATTTTTTTAAGAGTTTTAATTTTTTTTAAAAATGGATAATGGTTAAAGTGTCTAAATGTAACATTCATGTAATTATGTATACATTAGGTTTTAATTATATAATGCCATAAACTAAAAATATCATCACTGTGAATTATTAACTTAATTAAATATTATTTAATGATTAATGTCAGGTCCTTATACCTCTGATACAAAACTGTTCTTTGGATTATGACACTCAAATGGGGGCTGAATTGAGTTTCTATAAAAATTTATGTGTTATAAGATTTATTTAAATGTCCTTTAATATAAAATAAAATTTGGTGAAGTTAATAAAATTAGTAGGTTTATAAATGAATTTATCGTCAGATTGATTTTGCAATGACTTATTAGTTATGAATTAAACAATATGAATTATTAATTTCAATTTTGAAATATATCTACTAATCCAAATTCTAATATAAAAAATATCTAATATTTTATATAAAAGTGTAGAAACGTCTTAAATGAATAACTAAATTATTGAAAATATATCATTGAAAACATAGTGGATTTTAAAATAAGATGTTCTGTCTCAAGGTGAACTTAGTCCCCTCCACTTGGTGAACACTTACCACCATAAATTTATATAAATTAATACAATCCCCATCTTGGATCAGGGTACATAACAACATAAATATATTTCCATGTCAAATAGACATATTTTCTAGTTTTAATGGTAGTGAAAATTATAACAGGCCAGACATGGACCTTTTTAACTATTATATGAGGGTAGCGTAAGATAAAAAAATGAATTTTTTTGAAGATATTAATGTATATTCTAATTTATTACATGAGTCACCATGTGATTTTTAAACAGAGTTACACACAATTCAAAAGAAATTAAAATAATTTAAAAAAGAGAATAAATTAAATATAATAGTGTTAGAAGCATCTGTGTGATGTGCTTTTCCGCTCTTGAACTC
This sequence comes from Viscum album, assembly GCA_963277665.1. Lineage (NCBI taxonomy): Eukaryota > Viridiplantae > Streptophyta > Magnoliopsida > Santalales > Viscaceae > Viscum > Viscum album. The sequence continues at coordinate 1,399,424,400 of OY728145.1, read as the reverse complement.
TTTAAAGGCGGCATAATTGATGCTGGAGTCGATATTGGGAAATAGATAGAAAAATAGAGTGTCATGAGTGCTTCTGTCTTCTAATTCGTGTAAGTTATATGATTTGGTGGATAAAATATTCTTCTTATAAGAAAATGTTCTTCCTTTTAGGCTCTTAGAAGTATTGATCAATGTACATTGCGAGTAGTTCATGTGTGACCTATGATTCACAAGCATCTTTCTATATTTTTATGGTCCCCCAATTTCTCCTTCTTGGATCCAGTAATAGTTTTATACAATGTAGTTGATAAGGAGAATTATTTCTATTACCTCATACCTCGTACGTGTCTGTGGAATTATTAAAATAATTCTAAAACATAAAAAAAGATAATTAATATAATAAAAATTACTAAGATTAATAAATATTACTGGTATATGTAATTTTTAAATTAAATGAGACCTAATACATTTTATTAAGCCTTGAATTGTAGCATTGATTTTTAGGTCATTCTGTCGATGTCCCAAACTTGTATTTGTAACTCAGGATCGGTAGGTCAGTCTGTCGATTAGTAATGCATTAGTAACACAACTATCAGTAGCTTGTAATTAGCAAAAATTATGTGTTTCGTTTTGTAACTCTATCTGTAGGTCATGATTCAGTGCCTCATGCCATTGAAAACTCAAACATCAATTGTGACTGGCCAGGAGAAAAAATTATAAAAGGATACTAGTAACATGATGATATAGTGTCCCATATATTTCTATGTCACGTGTCGGTGACTTATCCTTATTAGTGAATTTTACTTATCCATATTTTTTAACGTGTATTATGAGGTTTAAACTAACATAAGTGATTAAGGTTATATATAAACTAGATTAAATAAGTTGTAACATAAAAAAATAAAACTAATCATGGTTTGTGAGCATTAAAACATGATAAGTAAAACCCTCTATGTATACAACCTATTAGAATAATTATAATTATAAATACAGTCTAAATCTAGATTCATTTACATGCACTCAAAATCTCTAAAAAATACCTTAATCCTTCATGACATATTTAATAAACTAATACATCGATATAAACTATTTTTTACAAATATTATAATTATACAAAGTATTTTTTTAAATGACACTATATATATTTTTTAATTACCAAAGTACCAACCAAATATTCATGGAATCATTAATATAAAATTTCATTCATGAAACCAAACTTTTTTATGGATTCATTATCGACCTGCAAGAATAATATTCAAATATTATTAAATATATCATCCTTAAACACATTGTCATCAAAATGAATAATATAAAACTGTTATTGAAACATTATCCTCCTTTTAATTTTATTGAAAATCGTATATGAAGTCCAGACCCATTTATCTTATATCTCCCCCTTTTTCTATTACAAATAAATATCATTTTCACACTTCACTCATGCGTACCAATTCCATTTACACCACCTTTTTCAATAAAATATTTGAACCATATTTCAGAATTGAAATAATCCCATGTTCATTAATTCATTAATTATAGATATAGATGGATTATTATCCCCATTAATAAATTCATAAAAATAAAATATGAACCCAAAAAATCTCTTTCATTATCAATATTTAATCTTTAAATGGTCGTAAAAGTGTCACAGAAAATGTAAATTACATTTAATAATTCTTATGGGATAGTATTAGAAATTAGAAATGGCTTTTTAATAAATCCCCAAATAAAAATTATTCATAACATGGTATATGAACCATATTTTTTGTTATAAATATAAATTTTATAAATAAAACCCACTATAAATTCATAAAATATGTATAGAAAGTTATATGAAAAGATTCATAATAGACATAACTACTTATTATATTAATTAAAATTTCACCAAAAAGTTTGTTTATAAATATTAATACCCAAGGCTGACATACATACATCTTATAAATACAAAACCATTGATATTTCAAGGAACCATTATTCTATAAATTTTCACCTGGATAATTTATTATTTCAAATAAGGACAAACCACCAAAATGTTCTTGACTAGAACTTCTCCTGATTCTGTGAACTACAACACACCACTTTATCAAATGTTTTTTCATTAGAAATTCTTATTATTACTAATTTTGGGTACCATTATTTCATGAATAATATTATAGGTATCCTAAAAACAAGTAAGATGATATCATTTTGTTATTTCACAAAAACATATATGAAAAATATTAAATATATTTTCTCTCAATAAATCTCTCCAGGTACTCTTCATGGAATTCCATCATAATATAAATCCTGAAATAGCATTGAGAGGCTTCCAAGAATGTCTCAACACTTCTCCGAAGTACTGGTACTAGGATTTGAAACTAGGATATCTTAAAATATGCTTGAAATATACTACATTATTTAATTCTTTCATTATCACCAAGATTCCTTCATGTTTTAAAAATCTAAAAAATAATTATTTATGGTTATATATTTATCATTAGTGTTTAATTTGTTCAATATTGGAACTATTTTTACCTTCATTATTGATGAATACAATTCCTTTTCCCCATATATTCTTCCTGAGGGATATATATATTGTGGATTATTTAATTTTATTATGAATATACAGATTTAAAATTATCATTCTTTAAATTCCATAATAGTTAATACCCTACTTTATCAATGAAAGAATGGAGAAAATCCTAGATGGATCGTATCTCCCATTTGATCCTTAATTAGATCATTAACTATATTTTGAAATAAATTATAAGGGGTAGGGGTACCTCCCATATCATAAAGTAGATGATTTTGGGTGGTCAGATTAAGAAAACCATTTCATCATGGTTTTACATTATTTATTTGTAGTGGAATTTTCACAACACTTTTGAAATATTTAATTTAAATAATTTCAATAGAATTTATCACTATATTTTCCTTAAGATCAACTTTAATAGTGAGCCTCGTCCTTTCATTACCAACATTCTTATTTGGAGAAATATTTTTTCATCTACCATTTTCATACATCCTTTATCATGAAAGGGACAATAATGAAGTTATATTTGATCCCTTTACTATAGTGTGAGTTAATACACCCATACAAGCCAATTTATTTTATGTTTATATCTAGGTTGTTGAATTTTTCCTCCCTTTATTTTTCTATACACCTTTTATTCGGTATCATTTTACAAAATCATTAACCAGTCCTACACTAATTTTTTTTTCATTTTATTATATGGTGTTCTAATCTTGGGAATTATAACCATATATTCATTATATATTTCCAAATATTAGAATTAAATTTGAGAATATTTAATTATCTATTTATTCATTCTTGTACGATCTTCACCTAGCACAATAAATATATTTTCAGATATGTTATATTTATCATCATTACAAGTAGAATACCTTCTTATAATGGGATTATAGTATTTCATAGAATAATTTTCAATAATTTTTTATGTAGTTCATTATATCTAACCATGGGTAACCCAAATATAACATTAACCAATATAATCATACCTCATGAAATATTATTATATTTTTATATAGTTTCCCATAGATGACTCATTCTTATGAAACCCTCATTCTTCCACACACACACATAGTGTTTACAATCATAACACAAATATATAATTTTAGTTCTATACACCATATATAACCATTTAAATCAAATTTATAATGTTTTTTTGTCTTTTACTAGGATCCAGATTTCTATGTATCCCACAACATGTAGAAACCTACATGTGCGACACTTTGTCTTCTAACATCTTCCTCTTAATATGATATCCTCCCCTAATGTCCTTTAACTTTAAAATACATCATAATCATTTTACATTATAAATTATGAATATTATAACACCGTGAATATTTTTAAATTTTCACATTCATATTGTATAGATATATAAGAACAATCTTGGATACATAATTCAGATTATACCTTACATACTTGATTTTATCTTTTGAATATATTCTTCAATTATGTCACTTTTATCCCTTATTTCCATTCCCATATTTGTGATGGATTCATCTAAAATCATATCATATATTATAAAAATGTTTTTTTAACTCCAAATATTCTACGCAAGAACCCTTTATTCGACCATAAACTTTTATCAATTGAACATTATATTTTAAGAATTGAATATGTAGACACTTGTTTAGGAAAAGGTCTCAATAGTTTTCAAATTATGTGGTTTCTTCATCTTCAATATATCCTAGTGATATATATTTTTCAAATTCATTTTTATCTAGAACCATATTCCATTGGGCTAGAAAATATATTGACAATGATTCACTTTGGATAACAAATATTAGAGTGGAAAATTTCATGATAGTCATTTTATTGATCATAATAATTTATATTTTTTTAATATAACACACTTCTTCAATCAAATGCACATTTGGATGACCAAAAATTATATCCACATCATTTGAAATAACATGGGGTTTTATCTCCACGATTTATTTTTGACCATACAGATCTACTAATATTATACACATATATTATTAAATATTATAGTGAGATACACCTTTTAAATACATATTCATCTAAATAATTAAAAAATACATTCTTAGAATGTTAATGAATTTGATTATTTTTTAAATCACTCTCATAAACATCACTATGATAATGTTTAAATAAAATGCCATCAATAACAAATGAACAAGGATTCCAACAATTTTTTGATTTAATACATAACATTTTTCATAAATTAATTGAATTTATTCTCATCAAATAAAGGATCATTCACTCTTGATTCTATATATCGAATTTTCATTATGAAATAAAATAATAGATATGAAATGAGGAATTTAGATAGAATGTTTTTTCATTAACACCACTTTTTGGAACTAGATACACACAAATAAGGTAGGGGTTAAATAATTGTGTTAATAATTTTCATTTTCATTTCTCCATGTTTAATCCTCTCATTTAAGGACCTTGTTCACTTGTTATTAGGAGTAGTTATTCAACATGATCTTCTGTGTGTGAAGATAATACTCATTATTAACTTGAAATATAAAATATAGAGAAATCAAAATTTATTCAGTTTATCCATATTGGATAATCCAGTGTGTATTGACGAATGATGTATTAGTGTGCCTCACAGGTAATAAAATTTAATAGGGTTATTACAATAGATTTGGGATGGATAAAAATTCAATCCTTAGACCAATTTCTCTTCACTAATCTCACACACCAATCAATTGATGATCCTTCATTTTATTAGTTGGTGGTTTATTCCTGAGGATACCCAATTGAAGAATCTATTAATAATATATTATTTCAGATGAATATTAAATATATTTGAAAATGAAACATGCTCGAGGACTCTAAATTTTTATAGTCATTGGATTCCAGATATATAATTATCTTATTTTATGAAATATATTTTCAATATATCACATTAGTTGTTATCCCATATCACATGAATTAATAATACTTTACATATAGCTTATATGCAAAACCTGGAAAATTAAAACATAATAATGGGCATGCTCCAACGAACATTATGGGTAAAATGGGGGAGATTAGTCAATGATCATACTAAGCATAAGATAATAGTAATGGAATGATATAATGGAATGATATAATGAAAATAATATTATAAAATCATACCCCAAAATTAATAAATAATTAAAATCAATCATGATACCATCCTTTTTTTAGTTCATAAGAAATGAATTATTACATAATCAAAGAACATGATCCATGAGTATATTACATTTCATTAATAAAATGATATAAGTGATGTTAATGAAGTGTGTAATAATAATAATCAAGCAAATATAATGAAAGTGCTAAAAAACAACACATTAATCACAAGTTTTATTAGTCTAACCGCTTGTTTACCTAATTTAGGAATGGGATAACCTTTTAGGTACCCACATATGTGATTCGTATAGCCTCCCATGTACCCTAATTTGGGATTAGGATAACCTCCAATGTACCCACATTTTGGATTTGGAAAACCTCCCTTTTAGCTCAGGTTTGGATTATCAAAGATCAATATTTACCCAATTCATTGGAGTATATAACATACCCACTAATCAAATAATAATAATACCTTAATATTAAATCAATAATATCATGAATGTATGAATCATACCATCATTACATAACCCTTGGAAATGAAAATAGGGTTCATCAATATTACATCATCAAAATCATGAACTATCTAAATAAAAAATTAATCATATTATCATTAGATCGTATCCCAATTAAAACATTTGTAATATAAATGGATGTTTTCACAGAAGAAAATATATCTATATGGTTACATGAATATGTCCTTTGTGAAAATACCGTTTCAGTTTTGAAATCACATACTTAAAAAAACATCCAAAATAGCAAGGAAAAAATTACTTTGAAAATAATCAAGGAAAATAGTAAATCAATATTCATAGAAAAGTGTATTCATATATATGGGAAAAAGAATTCATATATTAATCATTAAAATAATGATTCCTTTCACATTTTAGATAAGAATTCAAAATTAACTCATTTTGAAAAGAAAATAATATTTAATATAAAAAATTTTATAGAACATAAATCATGTGAAAATGTATTTAATGTATGATTCAATAATATTAAAAACATTATTTACATAACATAAAAAAATATACACATAGAATACATTAATTTACATCTAAAGGTAAAATAATGGTTTATTTCCTTTAAAATATTATTTTTTCCATTTGAGTACATAGAGAGATATAAATTTAAGGAAAAAATACAATTTATAGAGATAAAATTAAGAATATATATATATATTTATATTATAGATAAATCATATAATCTCATTATATGAATTTTAATAATGAAAATCCAGGTAAAAAACATGTATTTATGTATAAACCTTAACTCAAGGTTGTCTTGCTTTGTAAGATCTCTAAACTATTGTATAATAAATTAAAATTTATTATTATTATATAAAATAACTATATTAACAAAAATATTACTATATATGGTACATTTATAATTTTTCAACACCAATGTAGTATTAATTCATTATTAGAGTCGTTTTTTCTGAGTGTTATCTGTTTGAATTTTTATTTACGTTATGATTTTGAAATTATGGTACATTCACATTGAACATAGTTACATCATATCAATAATATTTATAATGTAATATTTTTAGTTTTTAATCATTTTAAAAACATCTATATTTATTAATATAAATTGGTTAAAAAACATGAATTACCTAACATTGTGGAGATAATACTTTGTATGCACGCACAAATGTTGATTTACAATTTTTGATGGATGGAACAAAATAACAGTAAAGAATAATTTATTTATAAAGAATAATTATTATATCATAAATTTTTTATAAATAATTTAATACCATTATAATATAAAACCATGATATATGGTTATGGAATATGAAACATATTGGTTTGATTAGGTGGTAGTCCACACGTAAGCATGGGTGATCCTTGCATTTCACAATTTATTGAAAAAACGAGAGAAATTATTTGATAGTTCATATTAATAAAAACTAAATATATTTGTGACAGTAAAGTCATAATTTTATTTTTTATATAATATATTTTTATAATATGTAAGATGATAAAAAATTGAATGATCTTGGTTAATATTAAGACATATTCTTTTAGAGATCTGTTTTGAATTACTTCTTAATCCCATAATGAATTTTTTAGTACAAGAACATTGTAAAAATTATGGAGGTACATATTTTCGGATTAATTTAGGGTAGATATTTTATAATATATAAGGATAAAATAATGTGAACCATTAAGGATAAGAGGAACCCTTTAATAAGTGAAGGGACAAACACACATGGAATTACCTAAATTATATCAATGATATAAGGTTTCTTTCATGATAATGTTCAAAAATATAGTTAATAATTATAATAGAAGATAATGTGGGACCAAAATAGCATAGTTATATAACAACTATGATTATTTATCTGGAATTAATATTGTTTTCTATTAGTTTAATTTCTCAGTAAACCGTTTTAACTATAACCACGGTAGCATAAATTTAATATTTTTTATATTCATTACAACCAAAAATTACGGTGAATCTTTTAAATTATTTTAATTAATATTATTTTAAATATTAAATATATTTTATTCTATTTTATTTCTATATTTTGTACAGATAAATTTTATTTAAGCATGAAAAATGCAATAGAAGACAACTTTTAGAAATATAAATTTTAAATCAAAAAAATAATCCACAATTATTAAATGACTGGTAAAAATTATAAAATGAATATAAAAAATATTTTTTCAAATTATAATCAATAAAATTTCGTACAAAAATTAAACAAAAGTAAAAAGAATAATTTATTTTGAAAAAAACATTTTTCACAATTTTTTTATAAAAAAGTTTTCTTAAGCATAAAAATGAGCTTATACAAAAATCAAGAATAATACTATTTCATCTATGATTAATTATATTTTATTCAAATTAATTTACACCTTTTTATTTTTAATATGAAATTTAAAAAATAATTGTACTTTAATAATACATCATTTAATGAATAGAAAAGATAGTTTTAAAAAATAAATATTATTCCTTATTTAGTGGAAATGAAGTATTTTTAGAGAAATACATAAATTTCATCTTACAATAAATTTGTAGTTCAAATGTAAAAAAATTATTTTCATTTAAAAATAAATTAAAACGGTAGAAATTTATAATAATTTTCACCCACCAAATTTAATAAAACACATTTTTCATGAAATTAAATTCTTAATGAAAAAAATTACTTTTCTAAATATTTTATTCTTATTTAAAATTAATTAATAAATCATTTATTTAAACATATTTTTTATAATTAAGTTATTACTATTCATAACTATAGATTTTATAGAACGCTTATAATTAATTACTATATCAGGGATCATTTAGACTCGTTGTTGTGTGTAAAGTAAGCTAAAAAACACCACATGTTTTTTATAAAGGATATATAATTATAAAATCCAAGGTTTATATAGTTTGAAAGTTTATAAACATGATAGTATCAACACCTATATTATGAAATATTGAAACACAATTTATATTTTATTCTAGGTAGATGCATTTGGATATCCTATATGACACTCCTCTTTCAATATTAAATAAGATAAAACTAATACATCATATATGGGAATTAAGATAGTATGATCACATGGATAACAATGTACCTTTATTATATACAATAATTGCATGTTGTAAAAATTTTCTATTTCATTTTACTCTTACACACTCTCATGATACAATAATAAAAGTAAAACCGTTCTAAAATAGCATTATGGATGTGTACTTCAGAATATTTTCTTCTTATTATTCTAAGAATATATATATACAAAAAACTATCAATCGATCAGTTAAGTAATTTCAATATTTTATTCACTTAACTCTCTTAATATAAATAAAACATACATTTTATTTTCAAATATATATGATAATACGGTGATATTCCTTTCCCTTTCATCACTACACGTGATGATGTCAAATGTTGTATTCTCCTCTCCTTTTGTCTAGATATATTAGTGAAACACCTATATTTTGAAATTGATGTATAAATATATAAAAAATATCCAATATAGTTTTCTCATAACCTCTTCATTCTTTATATATATATATATTTCCAGACACAGCCTCATGATTCAACCATGAATGAGAATGTAACTCATGGTCTTAAAACTCATCATGGTATTTTCCATATTTCCCCACAAATAACACCTATATAAATTCAAAAAAAAAACATCCAAAATATGGTCACCTATTTCCAATATTTATATATCATTTTTTTCATGTTATTCTTCACAATCCTCTTTTCATGGAATGGAATCTTTAATTATTGATAGATAATTTGTTCACATAATCAATGGATATCTATATTTATACCTTTATTAAAATACATAGATTAAATAATGATATATAAATTATAATCATTATTCAAACTCTTTTTAATATTAGAATAATTATCTATTTTGTTCCCCTAAATAAATAATATTAATATTTGCATTAATACCATCCTTGTATCTTCATAGTTATACAAATAATGGTATAATTTTTTCTAGATTATATTGTAACATCATGAACTGAACAACGGGTTCATGCAGGAATACTACTATACCTCATGAATTTCCCCCATATATAAGAGGTTTTCAACTAACAACCAAATTCTAAGTCCGATAGAGGGGAGACTGTAACATATTTATCATGTCATCCATCATTATTATATATAATAATAAAAGAAGGATGAATAAATAAATAGAGAAAATGTGGAAAACTAATGATGAAATACATAACATTAATTTCTAGAAAATACTATGGAAATACAACCTAATTTTTGAAAAAAGATAAAATAAAAACTACTGGTCAACCCGATCTAATCCTACCCAATCCTCACCTCTATGATCAATTGTTCCTCCTTCTACCATAGGTTAATTTCCCTTCAACATGTCTTTAATGAAATCTGAAAGCGCATATATTTGCATGGCTAGGGTGTGACTAAAAGATTATTTATAACACTACTAATTTATCCTTACTTGGTTTTATAATTTTTAACATGCATATTAGAAAGTAATAATGAATATGGGATGCATAAAAATGAAATCTAAAACCAAGAAATATTTCCCTAAACAAGAAGACAGTAAACCACCGACAATTCCTGCTTCAACTCCATGTACGAATTATATTACCTGAATGTGTCATAAATCATGGACTAGTGCATGATTCTTAGAAACCATATCTAAATGGACCATCACATGGAGCATGGAATCCATATTTAAACGGACAAGAACATTGATCACATAATGAAACATTGAGTGTTAGTAAGATAATTGACCCATAACAGAATAGAAATCCGTATCTCGAAAATGGGAAGGCATAATGTCATAGACCTAATCATGGATTAAAACACAGACAGATGTCAGGGGTCCACTCTTAATCCTTCATGTTCTCACAATACCTCATGTCAGGACACCAAGCCATTACATCCCTTATGTAAAGCCACAATACCATCATTCCCCTAACACATGACATCTGATCAGGCCTCCAGGCATTCATTACAAGTGTCTTTTCATAGTTCCATCTTCATCACCATTACAAGCTAACAAAACACCCCCCCCCCCCCCATGAGGGTTTTAAACAGTATGATGGTCCAAATTTATCATGAACTAACTCATCCTCCTAGTAAATGGTAAAAATATATAGAATAAACTTAAAAGTTTGACATATCACATCATCATGTGTATATAATACCTATATAATATCATGTGAACTCAAACAATTGTGCAACATGTTACACAAAAATCACTCTTGGAAATCATATATAAAAATTCATTTCATAACTATAGACACAATCACATGCGATATAAATCAATCTTGAGGTAAATAAAGTACAACATAAGTAATCATCATGGAAAAATGCATAGAAGATATCCCGATCATTTATGGATCTTCTTACCTAATGCTTTTCAAATTTAATGTCAAGGTTTATTAATGTTGTTATCGCCTGAACAACACTCGCACACAACCAAAAAGTGACCACATTCCAGTAACTTCACAAACCATACCCATTTTTACTTTAATTAAAATTATCACAATCATTGAAAATTAAAAATATTTGATTAAATCTTTAACAAAATTATTGTTTTCATTGAAAAAGTACAAATAAACTTCTAATCATCCAAATGAACCCAAATGCACCAACTAACCCTCAATCCATCTGATATCCCATGTGATAATGAAGAGATATGTTTGAAAATTATAATTAAAAAATAAAATAATAATAAATAGAGTAATATAATATGAGAGGGAGACACGTGTGGGGAGAAATATTCCTTCGTTGTGATGATTCGCCTCTCCAAAAAGTCATCCCTTTTATTATAATTCTTATTTAATTCATTTGTTTTCCAATCATTAATTTTTCTGATCATACAATTGTTTTTAATTATCCTAATGAAAATCAATACATACTATATCTGCATCACCCCTTACCTCTATAAAATATCTTGTATCCCATTATTCCATTGAAATCCATTTAATATTATATCAATTAATATTTTTAATTGATTCTCTAGTCCATATATATAAATTGTGTGTTTTTTATATTCCTATATATAAATATGTTAAATAATAATTTATTATATATTCAAATTCACCCATAAATATATATATATATATATTGATTATAGGTATACACATATCCACACATACAGCTGCAAATATATATATATAACTCATATATATATATACACATTATATATATACACATGAATATTACATTCCCAACATAATAATAATAATAATAATATTTCATTATTATTAGTATTATTAAATCTTGGTCATCATCATCACCTTGAATATTTAAACAAAATTTTTAATTAATATAATGTAGTTAATAAATTAGACACAAAAAATAATTTATCTAGGATATGTAATATTGTTACTATCATTATCTAACACCATGATAAATATTAACCTATAGTAAAACATCCCGCATTTATTAGAAGACTTTTATTACACACATAATTAATTTTATTTTATTTTTTTATCCCAAAAAATAATAATAATATAACTATTTTTACCCTTATATATAATGTTATGAAACACCCAACATAGACAATGTTTCTGTCTAACATACTGTAAAACCTATATTTCAAACATAAATTTGGTCTAATAATCCGCATAAAATACCCCATTTCATTGAAATTTAATTATATATAGAAAAATAAATGAATAAAATATCCAAGCCTCACATGGAATCTAACCTATATCTTAACGCACAGAAATATTATATTGCCCATATGGTAGATCCTTCCTCCTAGACCCAATGGTGGTCTTAGATTTCTAATATGATACTTGTAATTGGATATATATTTTAAAAAATGAAAACACACACATATTATATAATGTATTTAATATTTTTTTTCCAATTGCACTGAGGCACTATAGGCATTCGAATCTTACCATAAATCACATTTGAATCCAAAAATATTCTATAAAATATTCAAAACGTTTAATAGTGTTCTTACCCTTATGTAAATCCTTCAAAAACTTATTAATATATTTTTATTGATAATTTAAATTTTACAAATAACAATAATCATTAATTATTTAAAAATATGGGATTTTTATCCTTTAAAAATTGAAGATGTTAATATTTCCCCCTATATCATCTTCCCACACTATGAAGTATCCCAAGAATTATTGAGTTGACTACTCTGGCCCCTGAGTTTGACCATCAGAATCCATATATCATGCCTCTGAGGTAGCTTTTCTTATGCGTAGATAATAATATGAACATAAATATAAATTATATAGTATATGTGATCACACAAGGGTCGGATAAGAGTTTGTGACATAACCCAGGTTCTCCTAAGATTCTGCACATATCCCATGGTATAACACTCCTTCAACTAACCCTTATTTACATCTATATGTGTTAGTCATATTCATAAGATAGATACTAACATTGTAGAATGTTCAGTTCAACTAATCAAATACAATGATAATATATCCCACAACAAGAAAACACAAATACATCACACAATCATGTTAACTATGATGACCAGAGGGAAGAAATTAAGTCATTCAGTTGAGACATTAATATAATACATAAGAACAAATATATAGAGGGAATATGAACATATGTACCTAGTTATGGCGCATGAACATACATAGAATCATATAAATCACATATCAACAACATGTGCATCACCCAATGTTATTTTAATCAACAATAATAGAAATACATAATTTTCAATATTTATGGAACGCTCGGAGGTCCACTATTTTGATTTGCCCAGACACTGAAATAGTTCTCATTCCAAAGTCCCAACCATTCTACATCCCATATGAACCATCCCAACCAATGTAATGGAGGGGAAAAGTTAGTGAGTTCTGATCATATAACACCATTTTGTAACATCTTGACCAAAAACAAACATTCTAATTTAGAGTTCTACACGACCCCATGCACGCCTGCCGATATACTAGAGTATGTCGTCTATAAGTGAGAGACTTTTTCTAGTTGTGGGGAGACTATATCCTTTATATAATGTCATTGGGAATGATAATAAATAATAATAATATAAAAAATTAAAACATAATTAGTGAAACGTGAAAAAAATATGACATACAATACATAAATAACTAGTTTCCAATGTTGTATATATATCCAATATATGAAAAAAAGATAAATGAATGTCTACAGCTCCACTAAATTCCATCATCACCCATTGTTTTCTTTATGAACCACTTACCATCCTTCTACCTTAGTGACAATACCCTTCACCAAGTCTGTTATGAAATACACATACTCAAAAAAATCTCAAAACAGGGTGTCAAAATATAACTTTCTTGGAAATAACTAATGCCTCCACATATTGTGTGATTAATTATAAAAGGTATATTGAATAATTATAATAAATGAAGGAAGTGTAAACAAACAATTAGAAATATATAGGTAATTTTTTAACTAATCCACCACGAATATCTCAGCAATACCTACTTCAACTATATGCTAAAATGGAAATAATGGAATTTCCCAATGATAATTGATTAAGACATGGAGTTTATAATCCATCTATGAATGGACTAATACATGATCCATAGAATCCATAACTAAATGAACCAACACTTGGAATTCATAATCCATATCATATAGTTAGTAAGATCATGGACAAGTAGTAAACATGAAATCCATAGATTAACAATGTTATGAAATACAGTCATCGTCAAATTCATGTCTCACAATCTAGACTCATTTCATGAATCACATTGAAAATCCCTCACATTCTCATGATGCCTCAGGTCAGGAGACTAGGATGTCATGTTCAATAGGTTAGGCCATCATTCCCCAAATTTGATTCCTCATTTCAGGCCTCCATGAAACCATGCCCCATAATCTATGATCAATTCCATCATTTTCTACGTCACAGTCTGTGCACATACTCCCCCACCAAGGGATGAAGACCACATGAAGATCCCCAACCCAAAATCTAAGGAAATGATAACAAATATCAGAGAATAATCATACAAGACATACATATCACATAATAATGAGTATATAATAACAACTTTATAGCATGAGAAGAAAAAAACATGGTAAAAAGCTACATAAATATTAATAATTGAGATAATATATCACAAAAAATATCATGGCTACTCACACCCACATTTGATCACAATCAAGAATTATTTAATGAAAGAAAAACATAATTAATCACAATGGAATCATGTATATACGAGGTCCCATAAAGGAAAGGAACTTCATACCTCATGGTTTTCAATGTCGACATAGAGGTTTACCAAGGATGTTCTCACCGAAACAATTCTCACAATCACTCACACCAAACCCAAAAAATATTCCATAAAATATTGAAAATTTTAAACTATGTTTTTAACCATTAGAAAAGAATTTAAAATGTAATAAGTTACTTTTCTGAAAATTTTCAATTTTAACATTAATATTACATATAACTTTTTTGGAAAGTATGTTTTGTTATTATAAAAAATTTGAGGATATTATATAAATACCCATAACAAACATTGATGTTGAGACATAGTGAAATTAATCTCTTTGAATCCTTATATTTGAAACAATTATCACTATAACTTAGAATATGATTGCTTCCAATATTGACATATATATTAATAGGTCCCCTGCGTAACATAGTCTCTACTATGTCAATATTGGCATTCCTTATTTTACTTCACCTACTAGAAACATAAGAATGTTTCCATCCAGAATATGGTAATATGATTCTCCCCATTAGGAAATGTGAATCTATATGAAACTTGTATTTGCATATAACCATACATAGAGGAATATAAACCTATATATCATTTATCACATACATCTATAAAATATCTATCATATAATCGTACATAATAATCGAGCGACTGGTACATGAATTTTGATTCCCTATTTTAATTTTCTCTCTCTCAATGTACCCTTACAAATCTCAAAATATTCATTCATAAATTTATGTAGTGAAAATACCATATTATTATGATTAAAATATGTTCCACCTCTTAACTTTTTCACATAATTTACAAAAGTAAATTCATTATTAACCATTCTATATGTCTTTATGAAACACATTTATCTACCATGTAACATTTAATAAACTACTCTGAAGTTTTGAAGAGAGTATTTTAGAAATATAATCATAATTCTATGTATCGAATTATTTTTCAATGAAATCTATATATATCATTAACTATTACAAAGAAACAACCACATTTCATGAATAAATAAATATATACCTTACTTAATACTATAAAACTACATAATGGATTCATAACAATCCTTCATTCATGAAATCCATTGCATCATAACCATATCCTAAAAATATGTATTTCTTATAAATATAAATATATAAAACCATGGTTGTAATATCTTTATAGAATCATTTTATATAATTATTTTTTGATTATGATGGTACTAATTGTTTTGAGAATGATTGATATGAAATTTAAAAGTAAAATAGTTATTTTAAGACATTTAGAGTTCATAAACAACATATTTTACTCTATAAAAAGATGAAAAAAAATTCCAAAATCTCTGAGATAAATATATTTCACAATAATATAAATACTAAATTAAGATAAGTAATATCCATTTGATCTTATATAATATCTACCACGGGATATGTACTACTATTAAACTAATTTGTAGAATATTTTAAATGAAATGTTAGAACATCCATGTGATGTGTAAGATGTTTATGAGAAAAAATAATATTTCCAAAAACATCTATAGGATTCAATTGGTGATACATAAGGATACCTAGCCGGTTACAAAGGATATTTATGATCAATTTTTATGGTAAAAATATTGTTTCTTTGTTAAATCACTTTAAACATAATGTAAAACTAGTTGATCATTTTATTTTATTTAATAAATAAAAAAAATAATATTTCAAATTATTTATAATTTAGGCCGTGTGGATTTTGAGATATGAAGAGGAATATCTCACTTTTAATTAATTATTCACACTATAATAGTTATTTACATGGAATAATTCACATGTGGAATTATGTAATGTGGGTTTTAAGTGTACCTTTATGTAGTTTTGTAAAAATTAAAAAAGAAAGTAGCCAATAATTGTATAAAATTAAATGAATAAAAAAACACAGAATATTTGGCAATGAATTTTGAAAAATAAACACTAGAGATTTAATCATAAATTTAGTCGGTATTCATTATTATTTGAAAGCTATTATCTAGAATTTAACTGAAAATTTCCTATGATCTTGTTATGGATAAATTAAAATCATATATCTATGCCATCATTATTGGGGAAATAATATCCATTCTTTTCAAAGTATATAAAAAACGTGGATATGTGTTATTTAAAAACTTTTGATATAATAAAATAATACATGTAGCCCTAAAATAATTTGAATAACCAGAAGAAAAAATGTATAAATAATCTAAAAAATAACAATATATGAGAAGAATATAACAAATTTTTTTCTATAAGGTAAAAAGGATGAATATGAAAATCATTCATGCTTTTGGAAAATATTCATTCAAATGGTGATTTTTCATCAAAAGAATTCTTTAATTTCACATTTGTACAAGTTGGTGGTGGTTATAAAATAGTTTGTTCCCAATAATGTAATAGATTAAACGAAATACCCTCTCATATAGAAACATCCATATTATAATATCATAATTGTGTTTATGGGAGATAATGACCACCATACACTAGGTATTTAGTCATATATGAAGTATGTGAACCGTATTATTAAATCTTTTTCATTATTAATATATATATATTTTTATTTCAGTGAGACTGAATGAATTATGATAAATAATAAAGATAGAAATATGAAAAGGATTAATTAAAAGTATTTATTCACCCACACAACAATGTTTATTACATTTATAGGTGATCTATAAAAGAATATTATATCAACCATGTACTTTTTTTCATAAGAGTCATCTCATCCCTTTTTGGATTGATTCATTCTTTCTCTACTAAAATTCAAGAGTCTAAAAAACAAATAAATTTTGGATTTATAGTAAAATAATGATATTTAGTAAAAGAAGCTATAAATAAGTGTAACTAAAATGATTCATGAGGCCATCAACTATGTTTTAATAGACAATTTCCTTTCACATGCTAACCACCAGTCCCCTGGAGGTGATTTATATTTTAAATTGATTCCCATTAAAACTATAAATGGATACACCTAAGGTTCTATTGTCTCTTATAAAATAAAAAATAATTGGGGTGTAATTACCCAAATTTTAAATCCTTTCTCATGGTCATTCCACGCTATTTTTACACCTTAGAAACATCCATTATAACACTTTTAATGCGATAAATAGTTATTTCCACAAATTTTAATACTAAAATTAAAATTCCATCGTTATATATTTCCATTAGACCCTATCCATTTTTCTCAATCATCCAATATTCTTAGGTGTGTGCTATTTCAAATTCCCCACAATATTTATATTCATATAAAGGTTATATTACTAATTTTCCTCAAAACAATATCATTATAGGATCATTGTATCCTCTTTTATATTGAGGTTGATAATTAATATAAGATATATAATCAATGATATTCCATGTTCTAGTCTTATTCAGTCATGAATGATCACAAATAAAAAAAACATATTGATATTCCATCCTACCAATTTCCTATAATTTTTCAATGGATTACAAACTATGACATTAACAAATCCTATCCCTTTATAATGTTATCTTGAATCTGATGAAATATATATAGTATATGACCACCAATTCTCAACCTCTACGTGTGGAAAAAAAATTACTTTCCATTACACGTCCCATTTTAATTTTCAATTATCCATCTCATGATCATATACACAAGAATTTCACAAAATTCTACTCAAGAATATATTCATTGCATGATGCATTACTTTTTTCACATGTCAACACACATCCTTTATGGGATCTAAACCCCTATATAGAAAATACCACATTGAATGAATCCATAAATTCTACATGAATATACTACTAAATATACTAGCCTCCCTATGAATTATGGATCGATATCCAAATTTTTATATGAATTTTGAATAAAATATATTCTTCTCTATAAATTTTTTATTTTCATCCAAAATAAAATAAAAACCATAAAACAACCTGGTACGAGTTCATAATTTCATAATAAATGTAGTATATAATTCCCATATTTTATGGTTTATACCCTCAAGTAACAATGTTGTTTAATATCAATATGATTAATATTATGTATGTTTTTTAATTATAACATACACAAATTTTATTATAATTAAATTAATAATAGTCTCTACACATGTTCATGTGACTGTATTATTTTATTGTACTTAATTTGGGAGTGTAAAATCATGAATCTTATACCACATAGAGAATGTTTTTGATAACACACCATCATTATTCTCACTTTGCAATATATATTTTTCTTATTGACTAAATATGAAAACTAACTCATTTGTCCAAGAAAAAAAAATTCCCATATATAAATATGTGTTTAGAGTGAACGTCAATAATTATAAACCATACATACCTATCATAGATTAATTATTCGTCTATTTCGATGATGTCTAGTCACATTCCTATAAAATATCAATTGATTCCCCCATTTTATTTTTCTATAGAACCCCTTACTATTCCAATTACACCAGGCCTATATATATACTATTTCTGTATAGCAGAAGAACTAAAATGGAAAAATCCACCTTGTCAAAGAATTTTTGAACCATCCCCTCCATTATTTTACCCTCCAGCATAATAAAGTTCAATAATTTTTTTTTTATATTTATCCAGTTATCAATTTTCATTCCATTTCTTCAAACGGTAAGAAAACATTTTCCTTCCATGCAAATTCCATCTTGATCACCTAAGAGTAGGTATGTAGGAAATGGTCACTCTACGTACCAATAATATAAACATTCATTTAAACATTGTATCATAATCAGAAAGTAGATACCAAAGATATAAAATCACTATGAACTATCTAATAATTCCACGGTATAAACTTTTTAGAGAAAAAAACATTTATATTAGAAAGTGGAAGATCATTCAGCATGTTCTCGAACAATAATTTTTCATTTTTATCATATCTATAATTCGTATGACATATTTTACAATTTATTGACTAAAAATACAACCTTTGAATTCATTAAAGTACTTATTTGTTCATATGATAAATTAGAATTCTCAATTTAATTTCCCCCAAATTGGGATACTAATTATCCATTCAAGGTTTAGTAGGGAAACATATGAACCTCATGGATGGATCTATTAATTACAACATTATGTTTTAAATTTCTAGAATTACTAACATTACCAATTCAATGAATGATATATATATATAGGGTCGCTACCTCTTACAGATATCCCCCTCACCTCTGATATAATATCTAGTTGTGATTGTTTCCTATACATCTTCATACAAGACCATATTCACTCGAGATATGACTTTATAAATAGTTTCAAAAATACCATAATCAATTAAAAAATTCTTGTATAAAATTATATTACAAATAGAATGGTTTAATAATTTTATAGACACTATCACACAAGGTCCTCATATTTTTTTACGGCTTCCAACTAAAAAAATTACAGAAGAAACTAAAAAATAGGAATATTCTATTATATATCATTAATTTTTATTAAAATAAATACAAATATAAGAATGAAAAAATATTATAGATTTCAAACCACTAAAATATATATTTTTGGGTTATTTTTTATTTGACCCTGGATCCCACACATCATCAATCTCATTAAAAATCCTACATGAAGACACATCACATACTCTTTATAACTAAAAAAAATTACATTCTTTTGTTTCTATATATATTCAATGAAATTAACATTTCTATGATAAACCATTTTGGATATCTCTAACTATGTACCATCCTGACCCTATAAAACCTAGATTTGATGCCTATTAATTTTATATTGGAATACTATAAAAAGAAATACCTAATAAAAGGTCGATCAGTTATATAGACATGATAAAGTAGAAAAGTAAACGATACCCTTATTAAATTTGAATACATAAAATTACATCATAATTTTTTTCACGAATAAATTTTTTCCATATAATATATCCCTTAATAATAGTCATAATAAAAATCATGGAATCATGGGGAAAGGAAATAAAGTAAGGGTGTGGTATACTTATTATTAAGGATTAAGTACAATGGGATCTATCATGAATCAATATGAATAATCTATATAGAAATGTAAATATCTTAACACAAAATCCATTTAAATAATTGAATGAGGAATAATAAATATGTATAGGTAAATAATTGAACAGACATTCCATTTAAATAACTGTATAAGGCATAATAAATATGGAATGGAAAATAACTTAACAGACATTCTATTTAATCAAAAAACTGAGAAAGAAATGTATTCATATATTTTTATAGTGAAATTATTTGGATAATAATAAATTAATCTTAATGAAAATAATTATTAGTTATTAAATTCTATGTTTCCCAAACACATTAAACCTTTAGCTTCATGATCTTTCCAATGATAGTTTAAAACATACTGGGTGAAAACCCATTTAGATGAGGCTAGTTGATTAATTAATCCCATAAGATAACCAATTCATCTAGGAGATTATATTAAATGGTCCATAACAAATGTCATATAAATATATATAATTACTCATATATAATATAATCTATTTAATTTAAAACAATATTGCTTATTTAATATTTTTATTGTGTAAAGAGAAGATTTATGAATATTTACCTAGTTAATCAAATAACATCCAATGTAAATACTGTATGTAATATTGATATAAAATTTAATCAATAAGAATATGCATGATAAATAAAATGGATATTAATGGAAAAAAATAATATCTATAGATAATTGGAAGTTGAATAAGTCATAGAAATATCATTGACTAAAAAATGAATCTAGGATGTGAATTTAAATATTTTCCTTAGTCAAAATGACCATAAACCAGCCAAAGGAATATTAAAGATGGTATGAATAATATATATACCAACTAAATTATGAATAAAGGAGTTTTTTCAATAATGAAGATAGATACCATAAAAAATTATTTATAAATCATTCTTTAGGAAAATTTCATTTTTATTTTTACTTTTTTAATAAACACGTTACAATGAAAATAACATATACATACTAAAATTTCAAAAAAAATTGAAGATAACATTCATTTAAAATAAAAATAGAAACATATAATACAATCTTGACAAAATCGATGTGTCCATGACTGTATGAAGTTCTGTTGACTTCAAAAAATTTAAAACAAATTTATCCTTTCACTTTTTTGGTAAATTACAAAAGGGAAATGTTTTGAAAAATTCATAAATTTTAAATTGAAATTTTTTTTAATGGGTAAAAACTGGTGAAAATTACATTAATAAATCATTTTGATATGGTTAGACATTTTTTAGATATGTTTTAGAAAACATGGATTTGGAATAAAACTTATTTCATATCTAAGATAGAAATGAAGTTGTATTTTCTTAAAAACATTTCTAAAACATTTTAATTACCAAAGAGTTGAAAAATGGTTATATTACTTGAAATATTTAATTAATTAAAAAATTATAATAAAATTGAACGTTTTGGTAGTAATGGGTCATTAAATTTCCTTTAATTAATGTATAATAATGTTTTATCTCAATTTGATTGAGATTGTGAAATAAACCATTAAATTGATTTTCATATTATGTGAGATATAATAATTTAATTTATTATGTATTTCAAATATAAATCCACGTAAATCAATTTTAAATAAAACAAAATATAATAAAAATTAATTACACACATAATATTATAATTATATAATCAATAGAGATGATGTTTAATCCATAGAGTGAAAAATGATTTAAGAAGTCCCTTACCTCACATTTTCCTATTAGCCATAAATTATTTAACCTCATGTAAAGTGGTATTAAACATGTTATAAACATATAATTGTACAATATTCATATTTTTATATCATATATGATATTTATATAACATATAATCACTCATTAAATAATTATCTTTTATTATTTTCATTGTTTCGAGTGTAAATTACCATGTTTTTCAAGTATGTATTGACATATAATTTTTTTCCTGTTAAATTGATCATGATTTAATAATATCAATAATTTATAACAACATATATATATCATATATATTTATTTTATGTGTATTTTTATTTTTCCATAATATTTACTAATTACAAATAGAATACCCCGTTCATGGAGATGGTAGGTTGTGTGTACGCATGATTGTTGTGTCAATTTTATTTTCATATTGAATTATAGGAAACTAAGTAATATATATATTTATATATATATATTAATTCATGTATCATTTTTATGATATATATATATATATATCAAATATTTTTATTAGAACCATCCTTAATGTGATGCCCCGAACCTATTTCGCATGTAATAATAATTATATTACGGTTTTATTTGGTTTAATTTTTCATGATATCCAATCACTGTTTTCAAAATAAAAAAACAAGTATTGTTTTATTTAATTATTCAATTGAATGATTATATTGCTTCAAGGATAATAGAATCTAACAAACAAAAAATACTTACGGGGAGACTTATTAAAATTTCAAGGAGACCATCCAACACAACACAAACCCTGATTAAATATTTGTGGTCCTTCATATCAGTCATGATGAAAATCATTATAGCCATAACCACAACAACCATTCTAAGAATCATAGGAATGATGAGCACTATCTTATTCAAGTTGTCTTGATATATTAGCACCATAGTCATGTTTTTTATAAGGCTTTAAATATTACTCAACCATTTCCTGCTTAAGGCGACTGTCGAGTCTCCAATGGCTATTAGACCTTATAGTCTTTTGGTATTCTGGTGGTTTAATTTAAAATTTCTACTTATAATGATCTTTCTATGTTTTTAAAGTATTAATTAAAGATATAAACCAAAAACATGTGTGTAATAATCTATTTTTATATTTTATGAGGATAATTATTTAAATATTATAATGTGTTTGAATTATAACACTTGTGTTTTAAAATAAGTAAAAAGAGGGGAACACATTTTATACTACATGGTTTTGGGTACAAATGAACTGATTTTTGAGTTTGAAATAATACCTTGGGAATGATGAAAGTAACAACTATTGATTTATTTAATATTGCAACCAGGATTAGTGAATTAAGTATTTATGTACTTTAATGTCATAAAATGTTTTTATGAATGTTTTCATCCTTGTATCATTAAAAAAAGTATTTATTAAAAGTATGTTTGAATTTAAAATATAATACTAGTTGGGAATTATTTTATGATGCATTGACCTTAATTTTTTCAATCTTAAATGTTTATAATATAATTAAAAGATTGTTTTAAATATTTTTTTATTAATAATAGTGAAATTATATTATTTGTTTATAAACATAGTAAATTTATAATCATACTTTTCAAATAATTGGGTGAGTACCCCACCAAGCATAGGGAAACCTAGTAGGCCATGCCACTTAAGGCCTTGGTGGGAATCTCAGAGAACACCCTATAAAATGGCCGAGGGATATGCATGCATGGTGCATGCTAAGTCGCATGCATATGCACGCAATGTAGGGACTAGGAGGGTACATGCATGCATTCTCAAGGGTTCCAGAGCGCACCTCCGTGTGGGAAGGCACGATAGTAGGGGTGGGTGAAAAAACACGGCCACCGAGACACGGTATGAAGCGGTACCATGGAGTGGGAGGTGGAATTAGGAGCCTTATCTAGGAGCACCAGGTTAATAAATCTGATGTTTTGGTCACATCGTTTTGATGTGGTATAATGTTTTTTATTGGAAAATAGATCTAGAGTGTCCGATCTCATCGTTCGAGATCTGATCCATCCGATTGGTTTTCTCATTGAGTCCCTACAGCCATTGTTTCTCCACAATGTTTTTATCATCCATTCGATCCCAATAGATCTAGTCTTGACTATTCATTCATTATTAAAACACCACATTTCTCACAGATCTCATATAAAATCTGAACTAATCTCAGAAGATTATTCTTTTTTAAAAATCCTCTGATGCTCATAGTCATCTAATCCACTCCTCATCAGATCTCAACCATTCATATTTTTTTTAAAACATGCGAATGCAGTATAGCCTTTGGATCTATTTTCTATTAAATCATTGAAGTCCATTATTTTCCACACCCTTTCTTGTCAGCTTCTTATTCTTCCTCCCATGGGCACCACACCAGAAGATTTCATTACATTCGTTTTATTTATTTCCACACCTGTAGCCTTGGGAGTCCCTTCCTTCCTTCTCCTTTTCGACAAGATTGAGGGCTCAATATTATTTTTAATTGAGGTGCCTCAGTTTTCCATGAAAGTTTCATTAAATGTATATTATATACTGTAAATATATTCATCACATTTTCACATCAACCTTATGGGTTCACTTTCTAGCGCCACCATTATGATTCTCTGAACTTCTTCTCCTTCTTCGAACTAGGTATGGGACCTAGTTTTTCTGGCCTTATTACTATTTAAACACATATACACACACACACAAACACACACACACACACACACATATATATATAAACAGTTGAGTATGAGATCTTCTGGTTTCTTCAATTATAGTGAATTTTTTGTCCTAAACAATGTTCTTAATTCTTCATCATAACGGGATGTGTGATGTTTTGCGATTCAATATATTGAAGTATTCATAAGATTACATGTGTATATGTTTTATAAAAAAACTATTAAATTTTATGGAACGATAAATAATTAATGTACCATTTTTTAAATAATGTTCCTAATTTGTTTAAAACATGTACGTGTCATTACATCATTGGTGTAAGACCCTTATATACACAATGTATATTCAATTAATCATGTGTATATATATATATATACACTTTGATCCAAAATCTAATTTGGATTTTTTAAATGTTGATAAAAATGAATAAAAAATGTTTTTTGGTGTTTTAATGGTTATGAATAGAATTTTTTTAAAAAAAATCATTTATATACACTTTCGTGTATACACAGATTATACAGTACTCAATCCTTGATAATTTAGGATTTTACAAATATTTTATAGATACAAATTTTATGTGTGTATATACATATGTATGACTCAATTATTTTTATTGGTGGTTAAATGGTATTAGTTATTTTAGTAAGTGGTATGGTTGATTTTCATTCTTTTCAGTTCTTAACATTGTGTGTTAGTAATTGAGAGTAACCTTGTGGTAAGTTATATATACACATGCATGTAATAAATTTTTATACAACTATGTATTTAATAGTGAACATGAAATATATAATTTACCTTCACATTAGTTATGTATTCAATCCATTATGAATTTCTATTATGAATTTTGGAATAAAATATGTTTACTTTTTAAATAATGTTTTAATGGTTTAACATTTTATATGAAAAAAAAATATTTTTTGTTTATTTGTTATCATCCCATGTGATATAATATTCCTACCATAATTTTAATTTATTAAATTGTGTTGAAATTGTTAGTTTTGACACTTAAGTACATGATACACTATATATATGTAATTGCTACAGAATGTAATTAAACTGCTAGGACCAATTATGTAATAATAAACTACAGTATTAAAAGTGGTATGGGTCACCTTGAATAATATGAAATAAAAATTATATATTCAATGTGTTATGGGACACTTTTAATATTTGAACATACATGGAATATAAGGAATATATTGGAATCTGTATAAAATGGTTTGGTCACTCGTTAATGAAAGCACTATGGGTTGAGGACCGATGAATGAAATCCCTATAGTTTGGGGACCAGTTAATGAAAGCCCTACAAGTTGGGGATCAGTTAATGAAATCCCTTCAAAGCATCAGCGGTTCCCCTGAGAAAAATTAGGTCATGGTACGAGGCCTTAATACATCCCCGAATTATACATTCCATCACTATTTTTATGTTAATTAATTAACCATGTAAATATTCAACTAGTATAATATATATGGTTAAGAGCATGTACTTACGAGTATCAGAAGAAGTAAATGCATATGGTATATTGTTTATTCAACATTTAGAGATTTATCTTCCAGTTTATGATTTAATTTTTTTAAGGAAATAAATTGAAGTTATCATTTCATGTGCAACTCGGATCATGTATTACATTAATTTATAATATTCCATACGTTCACTTTCACATGTCACACTTGAAATAGTTAGAATAGATATTTCTTTTCTATGGTGCAAAACTTTTATTTAGTATAAGCATGCTTCTGTTGGAATATGTTTCATTATAACATTGTTAATTTTCTTTGACACGTTCACTTGTAATTCTTGGACAAAATGATATGTTATTCCCGATGTATTGATGGGTTTTTATGGAAAATGTTTTATGAATAATTTTGAAGGAATATTATTAAAATAATGAAATTGAAATATTATATAATTTAAAAACCCTCTTACATGTCATTCGTATGATCATCCTACATTTTAACATAAATTTTACATGTTTTGTTGATTTGAGTGACATTGGTTTTTGGTAGCTTTGTGGTG
This sequence comes from Viscum album, assembly GCA_963277665.1. Classification (NCBI taxonomy): domain Eukaryota; kingdom Viridiplantae; phylum Streptophyta; class Magnoliopsida; order Santalales; family Viscaceae; genus Viscum; species Viscum album. The sequence continues at coordinate 1,399,396,955 of OY728145.1, read as the reverse complement.
TTATTTTCTGTTTCATTTTGAAATGATTTTAATATATGTATCTAGTTCTCCAGGACCTAATTCAAAAATATTATCTTTAGTGAAACATGATGTGTGCTAATCAGCATTTATTTTTATAAGAAAAATTACACACCATGTATTATTGAAATAGCACTGTCTCTGGGGTAGTCTAGGAACGGGGTGTGACAGTTGGTATCATAGTACCAGTTTAGACAACCATAGAAAATTAAAACAACATTAAAAACATGATTATGATTTACTAAGTATAAATTTTCTTAATATTTTTAGATGGAAGATGAATCAATCATCTAGTCTCTTCCAATGGAAGTATTAGAGAAAGTAGTTGTAAAATCATGTTTAGAAGGCTTAGAAATTTTTGAAAACATTCATTTGTCATAAAGTCACCTCTACCGTATATTCATTTATCCTCATGTACTATGAAATCACTAAGGTGGAGGATTCAACTATTTTTTTATGATGAACTCCGAATTCCTATTCTACTAATAGAAGGCAATGTATTTTTATGGTTTATTTAGATTATTTAACTTGGGAGAGAATGCATCAACTCGAGAGGTATTCCAAGAGGATTCCCTAGAGGGTGACCTCTGAGCAGCAAACCTTGGTCAAATATTGAGCTACGGTATGGAAATTGAAATTTTTGGGAACAAGTCTTCCCATTAATATTATTGATTAAAAGTTCATATTGATGTCTTTAAACCGGATACACATCATTCTTCTCTAAAACATAACTTTAGATGTCCATATGTGGCTGATTCTAGTTGCCCGGATTGCATCTAGACCAAAGATATTGATGATTTTGGAACTACTTTGGGGTTCCTCTTAACTAGGAAATGGGGAAATCACAAAAATCATTGTTACTTGTGAAGAGACATCTCAGAGGATGTTAGGAAATCCATACCAGTGAATTCCGAGATGGAGAGAATGATTATGTAACACCTTGGGTTTTATGAACCTGTTATAAATGTATAATGATATATCTTATGTTTCAGAACTTTATTTTGCAATATATAATATTTTTTTAATATGGTTATGCCACACTGATTATAACATGTCTCTTGATATTTTAATATGGAAGATGTGTCTTCACCAAACAAACTCTTTTCACTCCTCATTGAATATATTGATTACATAATTGTCAATTCATGCTCAGAAGACTATGACCCTTTCATAAACCTATGCTCAACCTGCAAATGCCCATATTGAGTGGCCCTCAGATCTAATATTCATCGTTTATACAAATGATAGAGCTACATATATATTTGAATCGAAAATTAATAGTTTGTAGTGAACTGACTGAGAGGGAAGTACCATGAAGATCTCTTCATTTGTTTTTCCTGGTCTGAGAACTATTGTGCCTTGGGAAAATCTCATAAAGATACTTTAGAGTGTGACAGTTGAGAGACCTACATGTTCCTAGTACTATGTTTTAATATGTATGGGAGGCTTTATTACATCTATGTTTTCATGCACGATGTAGTTTGATTGATTCATAGGGAACTAGTTCACTCTCAAATCTCTGACCTCCACACCGCCAATGTCTCTCTCTGGATGACCGAATGATTTATGCATGGGTTTGACCCTAACTACACATGGTGAATATGGGCCAAATAGGTATAGTAACATAAAACTAATTTTAGGATCTACCTGAAGACATCAGTGGATTATCCACAACGGTGGAGAAGGAGGAGAGGACATCGAGAGTGATGTTTGTCTCGTTTTTCTGTTACTTGTGTACGTGCGTTTTAGAATTGCGAGGACACAATTCGTTGAAATGACGTAGGGAAAATGTGATTAATCAAACCTATTTCACATGTAATAAAAATTATAATATGGTTTTTTTATTTTTCCATGTTATCCATACAATGTTTTTAAAATAAAAAAAGGATAGTTTTATTTAAATAAACACTGAAATAATTACATTGATTCAACATTAATAGAATCAAACTAATCAATAATATATACTAATAGACCTATTATAATTAAAGGTAGACTACCCAATACAAATAAAATCCCGAGATAATAGTGGGTGTCCTTATGATCTGTCACGATAAATATTAGTATAGACAAAAGCACCAAAATTGTGCTAAGCATCAAAGGAATTATGAGCACCATCTTAGCCTTGTTTTCATGAAGTTGGAACACACATGTCAGTTTTTTTAAAATTCTTTAAACATAACCCGACCGTTTCCCCTGTTAGGTGACCGTTGAGTCTCCATCGCCTATTGGACCTTATATTTGTCAGGTATTCTAGTGGTTTAATTTAATTTGTCTAGGTATAAACTGTTTTCTATTTGTTTGAAGTATTCATTAAATATATAACTCTGAACAAGTTAGTAACAATATCAATCAATATTTTAGAAGGATATTGGTTTACTTTTTAAGAAAAAATATAATTATAACCCATGTGTTTTAAAATAAGTAATGGAGGGGAAAATTTTGATACTACTTGGTTTTAGGTACAAAGAAACATATTTTTGAGTTTTAAAGAATACCTTGGGAAAAAATGAAATTGATTACCATGGTTGAACTTAATATTTTAACTAGACATAGTGAATTAAGTATTTATGTATTTAAAATTTATTAAAAATAATTTATAAATATTTTAATCTTTCGATTAATAAAAACAAAATTTTACTTAAATGTATGTTTGTATTTTCAATATAATACTAGTTGGGATTTATTTTATGATACATTAACTTTAATATTTTGAAATATAAATATTAAAAAACTATTAAAAATTTTGGATTAATGATTTTGATTAATCATGAAAGGGAAATAATATTTATTTTTTATAATCCTAGTAAATTTATAATCTTACTTTTCTAAAAAATGGGTGAGTTCCCCAACTAGGTGGGGGCAACTTAATTGGACAAGCCAATCAAGGCCTTGGTGGGAATCTCACAGAACACCCTGCTAAATGGACCGGGGATGTACAATCATGTTGTGAGATATGTCACATGAACATACATTCATAGTAGGCCCTAAGAGTTCACGGGCGTGTGTGTGCATTGGTGTTAGAGCGTTCCACCATACAGGGTGGCACGGTGGCAGGGGTGGGCGTAGAAGCTCACCCGCAGAGACCCGGTACGGGGCGGTACAAGGGAGGGGGGAGGGGGAATTATGAGCCTTAGACGGAGCTCCATGATTATAAACATAGTGTTTATGTTTCTTAGTTTTTATGTGGGATGAATTATTTTAGTGTAAAATTGATCTGGACCATCCTATCTCACTGTGTGAGATCTGAGCCGTCTGATTGGTTAGGTCATCAACTCCCTGCTGCAACGGTTTCTCCACAATATTTTTATCAGTCGTTCAATCATGATAGATCTAATCTGGACCATTCATTATTTATTAGAATTACATGTCACTCACAGTCATCTGATCAAATCTAATATAATCTCGATCGTTCCTTATTTTTTAAAAATCCTGTTATTCTCATAGCCATCTGATCTACTCCTCATTATATCTCAACTATTTATCATTTCATAAAACCTACCGAGGCACCAAAACCATGGGATGTATTTAGATTAAATCCTGGTCATCCATTAAATTCTAAACCCTCTCTCATCACATTCTTATTCTTCCTATTTTGTGCGCAACACAAGTATCTCTCGCTAATATCATTTTATTTTGTTCCAAAACTGTGACCTCATGAGGCCCCTCTTCCATCTCGTTTTCTACATGACTGAGAGCTTGGTCTTGTTTTAAAATTAGGAACCTCATTTTTCTTTTCAAGTTACAGTAAATGTATATTATATATGGTTTATATATACAACACAATTTTCACTTGAACCCTACCATATCTCCTCCTTCAAACGCCACCAACAAGCTTCTCCAGACTTCTTCTCCTTCTTCAAACCAGGTACGGGACATAGTGTTTCTTTCCTTTTATAGTTGGAATATATATATATATATATATATATAGTGTTAAGTATAATATCCATTAGTTTCTTCATTGATGGTTTATTTTTGTTCCAAAATAATGTTCTTAATTCTTCTTTAAGCTAGGACGCGTGATGTTTCGAGATTCTATATATTGAAGTATACTTAATCATATATATGTATTTGTATTATAAAGAAACCTTTTATATTTCAGGGCATGATTTGAAATTAATGATCATGTGTTTAACTAATTCTCCTAATATTATTAAAACATGTAAGTGTCATTAAATATTTGGTTTAAGACCCTTATATATACTATGTATATTCGGTTAATCATATATATATATATAATATTTTATCATAAATCTAATTTTTAATTTACAAAGGTTGATATGAAAGAATAAAAAATGTTTTTTTCGAGTGTTAAAGCCTTAGAATGAACAATTTTAAAAAAATACATTCCTTTATATACACTTTTGTGTATACACAAATTATACAATACTCAATCATTGATAATTTTGGGATTTTCAATACATTATTTAGGTATAAATTTTTCATGTGTATATATATATGTCTGAATCACTTATTTTCATAGGTATTTTAATGGTAGGAGTAATGTTAGTATGTGGTATTCTTTATTTTAATGCTTTTCAATTATTGAAATTGTGTCTAAATAATTGGGAGTACCCTTGTTGTATGTTATACCTAAGCATTCATGTAATAAATCATTAGATGGCTATTTGTCTAATAACTCACATGAAATATTTTCATTACTGTTAAATTAGTTATTTAATTAATCTAGGATGAATTTATATTATGAAATTTGGAATATAATATGTCTACATTCGTAATATGTTTTCAAAGGGTTATCATCTCATTTGACAAAACCTGTATTTTTTGTGCATTAGTTATCATAACATGTGCTATAATCTTCCTACCATAATTGTCATTTATTACACTTCCATGAAGTTGTTAGTTTTGAAACTTATGTACATGATACGCATTATATATGTAAATGGTAAATAATGTAATTAAACTATTACAACAAATTATAGATTAATAAAATAAATTATTCAAAGTGGTGTGGGATAGCTTGAAGAATATGAAATGAGAAATTAAATATTCAAAGTGGTATGAGACCCTTTAAATATATGAAATTACTTGGAATATGAGTAATGTATTTAATTCAGTATAAAACATGTTGGAGATTAGTTATTGAATGACCTATGGGTTGGGTACTGGTTAATGAAAGCCCTATGATGCATCAGTAGTTCACATGAGACGAATTAGGTCATGGCATGTGGCCTTGACATAGCCCCACATTATACATTCCCACACTATGTTTATGTTATTTAATTAACCAATTATAAATTTAACTATTAAAATGTACATTGTTAATGTCATGTACTTATAAGTTTCCAAAGAAGTAAATTCGTATGGCATAATGTTTATTCTTCATTCAGAGATTTTTATTTTAGCTTATGATTTACAGTTAGCAAGGAGTGAAATTGATGTTATCATTTTATATGAAAAAATGATCATGTATTAAATTCATTTATAAAATTATGTACTTTCACATTCACATGTGAAACTTATTATAGTTTGAATAACTCATTCTTTTTATGTTTCACACCTTATATTTTTTATAATAATTCTTACGAATGGAGGATAATTCATTGTAACTCCCTTAATTTTCCTTGACTTGTTCACTAGTAATTATTGGAACAAATTCAATGCTATGAAACATAGTCATTGTCGATATTTATTTAAATTTTGAAAAGGAGATGGTCAAAACAGGGACTAAGGAGGTCTAAATAAATGAAGTCCAAGAGAACCCATTGGACTGAATAAATACTCTTGTGGAGAATAGAATTCAAATCATGAAAGAATGTGATTGTCCAATCCTGAGTTCCCTAGGAGGATAAAAAATATGCCAATTTTTTCCCTTTTCAATACGTATGGAGAACATCCATGTGATCATTGAGGATACTTTTGAACTTGTGTGTGATGTATAAAACATTCCATGGTGTGGTGTAAAAGTCACACAAAGTGTTGTGAATGATTTTAGAATCATTTTTCACCACAGCGAGAGAAATGTTGTCATGTCTATAGAGAAAGAGACCCATCAACATCAACCTTTCCTTAGACAGGAGGGAGTCACCATACCCAATGAAAGCTGCAAAATCCAAAATTACATTACCCCTAATATACCAAGAAATAACACCACCCCTCATAACGCCTGAAATGCATGTTCCATTTGTATTCATTTTGGGTCCCAACCTATGAGGAGACCCGCAAATCCACATTCCCTACTGAGAGTTGGATGTCTTTATTGAGGGGATATGTGAATCCATCAGCGGCCTACAAGAAGGGGCATGGACCCAGTGTTTGTAGTATCTATAGAGGTCAAGAAGAATGCTTTTGGTGCAAGAAGATAGGGATTTATGCAATGATATGAAGACATCATTCCGAGATTTGTTCCTAGATTTCCATATATTCCGAAACCCTCTTGCAAGAATAATGGTTTTGGCCTTCCACTCATGTTTGTTATTCTTAGATCCACAAAACTAGTTTTCCAAGAAAGAGGAATATAAAATCCATTGATCTTGGAAACCAGTGAAATCGCCAAAGGAAATCCAAATTGAGAATGCCCAGTCCCCATCATAAATCAAGTGAGATGAGGATTCTTCCTGATGGTTACTCTAACAACTACACTAGGAGGCTAGATTGATGCCAGTGCACCTGAACCACTCATCCGTGGGAATCATGTTATTGCAGATATTCTATAATTGAATATTCAGTTTGGATGGGATGTCCCTATACCAGAGAAGATCACCCCATCTCTCTAGGTCATTCAGGGGCGACGTCCAACATCAGTATTCCTTTCCTGAGAAAACTCCGAATGCTAATCCATTAAAGATACACCAATCTGGATCTTGGGTCAGCTTGATGAGGTGAAAAATAGAATATTTATCTTCATCCAAGACTGCCTCAGTAAATCACGTATGATCCCATGCTTTTCGGAAGGTTATGTCTGGAGCCAGTCATCCAGGGAAATCCAGGTGTGAACTAGCCCAGTTGTCATGAAAGAAGTTGATGTCACCTCTTCCCACAATCCAATGAGTATGGGGTAAAGGAGAACAAATATGAAGGATAACCAAGCGCCAAAGCGGGGAAGAATTATTTTTGGTTGAAGACAGTTTTTTCCCATATTTTGGATTCATTATTCTACCCCAACGAGTCTTCCCCTATAACACATCCCAATCATGTTTTGTGAAAATCCAAATCATTTCACTCGAAACACTCCTAATATTAAAACACCCTACATAACTGGTTTTTCCATTCTCACCCAGGACGTCCAATGATGTTTCCCATTCGATTGTGCATCATAAATGAAGGAGACCAGATTAATGTCAATTACACTAATAATAGATTTTAGTACCATTAGAGAAGATAATGTGTGAATATGAATCTCGGTAAGAACATAATTAACCCAACTAATTAAACCACCAAAAGTCAAAAATCAATTTTCTTAGTTGTTAATACGTCCAATAATTTTGTCGGAGACCTTGTTGAAATAAAGAATGTGAGGCTTGGTCGGAGACACATGATCCCATAAGTATTCTATGGTGAACATGTGCCTTTGAATTCCTAAGTCCCTTTCCAGAGTATTGATCCGTCTTTCTAGGAACCAGCTTGAAATATACAAGCTGATCTTATCACAGTTCACAATCTGTTCACTCTAGTGGATATATTCTTCCGCACTTTGTTGATGCCATGGGAGGACTGCTTTCTTCCATTGAGGAAAATTATTGTTTCATCAATAAACATAAGGTGATATATTCTTGATTGATGGTGACTGCAACAATATGATACAATTCATCCATTCGACATATTTTTGTTGATAAGTAACCTAAGAATGTCCATCATGAGAATAAAAAAACTAGGAGAAAATGGATCACCCTATCTAAGACCACATACTGATTTAATGAAATTGATGCATTTCCCCATGATAGAGATAGAGAGCCACAAGGAACTAAAACACCTTCATTGAAAATTAGAGGAGCAGATGGAGAAGCCAATATGTGTGAGATAGTTAAGAATAAAATTTCATTCAATCATGTCAGAAGATTTATCCTTGTCCAACAAAATAATCATATTAGAACCAATGACTGTGTGATTAATCTCATGAGATATTTCTGGGGCCAAGACGATGGAACCCTAGATTGATCTTCCCTTGATGAATCCATGCTACCCTGCTAATATCCACTGTTGTAAGTACGCTGCTAATCTAAAATTATTGATGGTATCCAAGATTATATATTGAAAATCGCACGTGATGATAGGATGAAAATTATTAAATTATTATGGGACATTCACCATAGGAATGAGAACCATAGAATTAGTGCACTCCACATGAGGAATTTTTCCTCCCTGAACAAATTCATGCACTACTTCAACCACCACTTTCTTGACTAGGCCCCAAGAGGAGACATAAAAACTTCCTGGGAAACCATCTGGCTGGAGGGATTTCTGTATTGGGAGACAGTATATCATCTTGGATTTCATTATCATCTGAAATAGACTCCAAGTACTTGTTATCTCTAGTATAGACCATGTCGTCGATGTCATCAAAGATATCCCCACTCCCCCTTGGATATTCGTCCTGTATTCGAGGGATCTGGTTGGAAAGAAAGGCATTGAAATGAATTTCACCCAATCCACCAACCACTTATAAGTCATCAGTGAAGGATCCATATTCTATGAGAATGTTCGGTCTGTTGTGATTCCTCTTCTCTTTCTTGCACGTGTGAAATTAATTAGTGTTCATGTCGCCATCTTTTTACCATTTCACCCTAGATTTCTCAGAGGCCAATCATTCTTGTTATATGATCATATTAGCCGAAGTATCTTTCTTGAGAGAAATATAATTGATAATTCCTTCATCCCATTCAATTTTCAAACAATATTACATCATCTAAATCTCAGATTTGTTAGAGTGGATGGCCTGGAAGCAGGAGGGCAGTGGGTTGCTCTAGTGTTGTAGATCATTTTTTATCCTTCTAAGCTCTTGGTGAAGACCATACCACACACAACCTTGAACGAGTTGAACCAATGACTCTATCACTATGTTATCATAGTCCGGAACTAAGGACTAGATGCAGGGGAAAAATAAAAGATTGCCACTCCTAGTTATGGATGAGAGCTTAACTACAAGGGGAGAGTGATCAGAAAGTCATCTCACAAAGTGAGTGACATTAACATTCAGATACTCTGATATACTATTGTAATTTTCTAATAATAGGTCCAAACGAAACCATGTATGATTACACCCCTTTTGATGTTATGCCATGTGAAACGATCGCCATTAAAACCCAAATCCTCAAGGCCATCCCACGATGTAGAGGAAATAACATCTCGGCTAGCCTTCAAGAAAAACACACCTCGACCTTTTTTCTCTGCACTGCCCATAATTACATTGAAATCCTCTCCCACCAACCAAGGAAGAGAGCATGAAGATAAACTATTTAAGTCATTCTAGATACGTTCCCTTGCTTTATCCTCACATTTTTCATATACGAAGGTAAAAATAGCAGTGTGGAGGCCAGTAGTGAGTTTTTTCATGATGAATTGATCTGAAGCTGATACAAGATTCATAGTGGTAGTCAAATTATAGATGATCCAAATATGCTAGTTAGTGGGGGTGCCATGAATGAAATTCTTAACATCTATTCTCTATGAAAAAAATACTAATTCTAGAACAAAGATGTTTGTGATTAATTATATCCACAATGTAAATGTGATGAATGGACATAATATTGGTTATAAAATCAGTCTTGACCCAGGAATAATGACCACGAGCATTCCAAAGTAGAACAGAGGAAATTAAAACAAAGTGCATCTACATGTGGCCCTAGATGTGGATTATCCTTTAACATGATTAGAAGGAGTCTTTGAAAAGCATTTGGATCTAGATAGAGTGCACATACCAGTGTTATGATGATCATCCAAATCTGAAAAAGAGTTTTTAAGATCCTGATGGCGCAATGAAGCTGAATAGGAGGGGGGCTGGGAACCATCATGATCATGTAAAAAAGAACAGTTGAGAGCCTTCATTTGTATAGGCATGGACTCTTCCGCATGAATAGGGGACTGACGAAGAAAATCTGAAGGTTGTGCAGTATCAGTGTCAGATAAAACACTGAAGGGGTTGCAAGAAAGAAGAAAAACATCCTTCGAACTCCTAAGGAACCATAGAAGAGGGAAATAGGGAATCATCCTGAGCAAGCGGAGATGAACAGAAAGGGTCCCTCCGCTAAAAACGCATGGAGACTTCCACTTGGATAGCGAGATGAACCCATAGAATGGAAACCACCCCATCATCCTGGCATACACCATTAGGCAAGAGAAAGGTCAGCCCTTTATATTACTAACCTTACATTTAACCAAAAAATTTACAGGTTTAGTATATTTGAGTTACACTGATTAGTGGTAGCTTTGTGGGGTTCTTTTCTCTTTCATCTTTGAATAATTTTAATATATGAATCTGGTTCTCCAAGTCCCGAACCCCAAAGATCCTCTTGAGTGAAACATAATGTCTGATAATCATTATTTATTTTATAAAAAATTACAAATTTTTTTTTATTGAAACTACACCAGCTCTAGGGCAGTCTAGGGCTGGGGCGTGACACTTAATACATCCCATGTAATGTATGAATGAAGCTCATCGCTTCATGAGATGGTAGTCCTCTGTATACTTGAACGATGTTACCATATTCCCAAAAAATGTATAACCTGAAGGTATGTGTTATATAATTATTAAATAACTATAAAAACATAATAGATATCAAAAATATTATATATAAATATTATTTTTATCTTATTCACATCCATAAAATATGTTAATGGATGAAATAACCACATTAGATAATGAGGCAGTAGTCTACCATACACACAAATGGTGATTTCACATCCCAATTGATAGAAGTGTGTGAAGTTGTAGGTCATATTTTTTTTAAAAAATATAATTATTTGTAATATTCTGAGGTGATTATATGATCATGTATGAATAGTAATTAGAGGAGGCGGATATGGAAATAAAATAAAGACACATTGAGTAGAACATTACATATTCTTCATTTTTCCCCATTAATATTGAACTAAAACAGACCTATAATAGATTTATTCCATATATAAGTCTTCAAGGACATAGTTAGGGATTTTTGTTTGTGAATTTAGAAGGTATTTTCCTAAAAAATGTGGATTAATTGTTGTAAAATAGGGGGGCTTTTATATGTGGGTTGAGTGGAAAACATGTTAATTTTTTAAATAGTGAATTATAACCACATTTTATCATGTAATGTGTATATAATAATATACCACAGTAGATAATAAAATGTATAAGGTATAAATATTTCCATCCAATTGGTTTTAGAATTGTTTCTATATCATTTCCCCCTTCAGTTTAATGTTTACCCCTTAGTAAACTATTGTAACTAAATTAATGTAATTAATTTTATCTTTTTTTCACTAATAAATTTGGTAAAAAAATATTTTTACCAAATTAGAAATAATAAAGTATTGTGATTCAAAATTTGGAGTCCATTTTCCAAAATTCAATAAATATAAGAGGAAAAATGAATTTTAAATTAATCTTGTAAATGGATTGAGAAAGCAAGGTTTGAAATTAAAAATGTTTTAAAGTTCAATATGATTTTATACAAAAATTCAACATAAAAATGATTAAAAATACCTAATTTGGAATAATAGATTTAAAAAAAATTTAGTTTTTTTTAAAACCAATTTAAAAAGCATTAATCATTAAGAATAATATTGATGAAATTAAAAGTTTCAAATAAAATTTTGTATTTTTCAGCATAAATCAATAAAAAAATTCTTAGAAAAGTACAAAAAAATAACTAAAATATAATTTAGAAAGTAATACTTAAAAAATAAATTAAATTTTTTCAAATATAATTTCTAAAAGTGTCAAAATATATTTTAAAACAAGTTCACAATTAAAAGGTGAAAATAATAACCTTAGAAAAATTCATCTTTCTGTGATTAAAATTGGATATGTTTTTATGTTATGCCAATGAAATATATTATATTAATGTAAATTTTTTTAATATATAATATATTTTATTAATATAATTCATTAATAGTAACTAATTTAATTTTGTAGGATAAAACACCTTTGTTGTATAAAAAGGTTTTTATAAATGTATTTCATTTATATAAAATGCGTTTTTATAATCATTTATAAATAATTGGTAAAAAATTAATTAAACCATATGTTTAAAAAATATATTTCATCTTACTCAAATTCACCAATTTAAAATATACCAGATAATTTTAATTTTAAATAATACTATGGATAGTATTCAGAAAGACATGGTCTTGCATGTTACTCATGAAAACAAAGAAAGTCATTGTTGTATGTAACTCAAGATATCATAATCTTTCATGCATTTCTAGATACATCATATATTTAATTTCTTTAAAATAGTAAATATATTTTAATGTGATACTATATTATTTCCATTCACCAATTGGTTTTTTGAATCATACATGAAATTGAATAATATGTTATTCTTTTTGAATTTTAGGGTGCTATAAAATAACAAAAAAATCTGAATATTATCAAAATATAGAACATTATTATCCATAAAATGTGTATGTAGTTGAAAAACCTAATTATATTTAATAATAATCGACTTACACCACTCTATTTTTTACTTCATCATAACTATTATCCCCCAATTATTGTTGAAAATGTAACACCCCAAGTTTCCTCGGTATGTTTCCTTTCGAATAATGCAATGGCGTGCATTGTACACAATTTTGAGATTTTAACACACCATAACCAATCAAACTAGCCGTTATGAATAGTAATACCTACTTTTTGAAATTTTATAAATTATATCTCTAAAAATGGACTTCATTTTTGGATTCGTAATATTGAAATTAGCCTAGGGTGAAATTTTGGTACTTTTTGGATAACTTTCATATTTTGATGAATAGTGAAAATTACTAAATTTTAATTAAAAACAACTTTTTTAATCAAACTAATTAATAGTGATAAATTATGATTTTGAGTTGTTTTAAATTATATTTAGAATATATTTTTACCATTTAATATAATTTTGGTCATTGGAAATAATTTTACAATTAAACCGAACATAAACAACTGTCAATCTTTTGATAGTTATTATCTCTTAAAAACACGCTTTTTTGTTTTGACAGTGGGAATTAATTTTAAATTAATTTCTGCCACTTCTGTGTTTTGAATTTAGAAAAATGGATTCCATATTTGGAATCAGGATGTTCAAATTGTGTAAATTGGTAACTTTTATTTTTAGACATTTTGAATAATTACTGCGGTAAATATTTTATTTACCATGGTTAAGGGTAAATCCGGTAAATAAGGGTTAAAAAATAATATTATAATAATACTAAATTACCCTAAAACGTGTCTTAACCCTATTGGTTGATATATGGTCGACCATGGGCATCTTTGGGTCTATTTTGGGACCCCATGGATCCACTTGTAAGTGATAATGACACTTTATTTTAATTAAGATAAAATAAATACAAAAATGACACAAGCATACATCTTTTAACAAAACAATTGTCACAGAGGGTTATATATGTTGGATTTTAGATTATAAATATTCCATAGAAAGATAAAACGATTTCATACATAATGATATTTTATTTATAATTTTTATACATTAAAAAACTTAATTTATTTATGACACAATGATGATGCAGTAATTACTATAATAGTGAAAAATCAAAATAATTGATATTAAAAATACCCAAATAAATATAATATGAAACTTTTAATGAATTAAAATAATTTTCTAGGATAATACGATATATTAGTATTGATTTATTTTACTTTTTTTGAAGTAATCAATCTGTTATGAGTTTCACAAAAATCAACAATTGAATAGTGTCAAAATTGACATAAAAGGGTTTTTAAAACAAATATTATATTATTAATTGATATTAAATTCCTAAAAATATAAGGTTCGGCCAAGAGACTTATATCATGATAGGTGTATCATTAATGGACCACTTGGGGGTCGCTTGTATGTATATGGTAAGTTTATTAACCATATAATATAAAAATACAAAGAGACATTGTAGAAGTGAAACTAATTAACTTAGAGTTAATACTTAAAGATAAGGTTAATATAAGTACCCAAACCTGTCTAAATTCTATTGGTTGAGTTTTTTTAGACCCATCCCCACCTTAACATTTTAATAGTCAACTTTGGAGCCATTGAAAACCGAATATGAATTTATTATAAACTAATATCTCTAGCTTTTCCAAAGGTGCCCCTCACCCCTCTTATAAAAGGGCACTCCTCCTTCTCATTTTTTCACACCTTCAAAGCCCTTTGGTTCGGCCAAACCCTGCCCAAATACTATCTAAACTTCCCTCACTACAACCTAGAGGCATTATTTTGATCATAAAGCCAACCTAAGGAGCCCTTTTGATCAAATCAAAATGAAGAACCCGAAGAAGAGGTAATGTTTTCACCACCCCTTTTTAAGTTCCTTTCTTCTTCCACTTCCTCTTTCTTTGTTATTACCATTATAAAATAATAACTCCAGTATCATATATATACAGTGATGTTATTATAAATATGGTACAACCATATTCAGTATTCTATCCATCCTTTGAATAACATGTCACCATACGTGCGTACGTACGGCTTACCGTCTCCACATCGTGGTGTAATTGTTATTCAATATATTATTATTTGGATGGGTATAATAATGATGTGTAAATCATGTAAATAATAAATATAACATGATAATGATTCTGTATATATGTTATAAAATCCAATTATATATTATTTTAATATCAAAAGAATGATATTGTCGCTCGTGCGTATGTACGGACTACCGTCTCCACGAACGCGATGAGATTCATTGTCCATCATATCCATTCAAATATAATTATCATTTGATGATTTAAAAATAGTATCTAAGGACTTGATATCATTCTGGATATGAATAATATACATCCCATTAATAACGAATATGGATCACATAACAAAGAATATAAAGTAAAATGAACCCGTTCACACCCGAAATGACGATAATTCTAAGATATTATTAACAAATCAATGTTAAAAGATCATATATGATATCATATTAAAGTAAATTATTCTTGTATAATTAAATAACAATTATTTAACCATTATAGAGGAGGTAAACCTACCATCGACCAAAGAAAAAGTACAAAGTAAGGGATTTTCTTATCTCACTTTCAATTCCGTGAGATTTCCATTTTTCGCCACTAAATTATTGAAAGTGGTGTATTGTGTACTGCCATTTGATATATATTCATTATTATATTTATATTCATGTTATTCTTTAAATCATTTTGTGGTTATTAACTTTTGTCCATACGACTCAGTTGATTAACGTGGTAAGGTATTTTCTTATCTCACTTTTAATTTCGTGAGATTTCCATTGATCACCACTTAATTATTGCATGTGGTGTATGTGTACTGCCCATGATTGTATTAATTGTGTAATATACTTTAATTTATGGGTATTTACATCATCATGGTATGATACTTCTTTCATGGGTGTATGTTTCGTATGTTACCTAATCGGTAAGGGAATTTGAGATTTCAATTCCCACTCATTTGGCTTTACGCATATTTCATTGATTATATTACTCCATGATTATGTGTGGAATCACTATTCATTTGATTATGTCATAATTTCCACTCCCCTTCATGTGGATATAAGTTTTATACACATAATCACTCATTGGTAATTCTCAAGTCATTGATATGAATTTGATAAGAGTAATTTTAACTCATTCACCATTTGTTGAGTTAAACATCCAATTCGTTGGTGTTGTTTTTACAAGAATATGTGTGAATATCCTTTGATTGTTTTACACAGAATATCCAATCATATTTAGTGTATTTATATTTGTCACACATAATTATGTCATTGATTTATCCTTAACCTAAGGATACGGCCTTTATGAGAGATTTCATCTCAATTTACATTCCATTGAGACAGCTTTGTTGATATACACCAAATCACTTTTATGTGGTGTATATAATGTACTTTGACATAGTATATCATGAATCCCTTTATTCTCATGATATTACAAAGTTTTTATTACCTCAATTATTTGTATTCAAGTGTCCCTTTTGGTTAGAATCTCTAACTAAAATACAATTTTTAAATGTTTTAAAGACTTATTATTCTAAATCTTGCTCATTAATGTCCATGTTTTAAAAATGGTTTTAAGGATTTATTTATATTGACATTAACGTTTTAAAATCAAAACTCCATTTAAAAGTTTCAAAGTGGTATGGGACACTTTGATTCAAAAATCTATTTTAAATGGATTCTTGACAAATATTGTGACTTTTGAATGATTTCAAGAAAAGGGGGATATTTCTCTCAAATTGTTTTGATGATTATTTTCATCAATGTCAACATCCTTCATTATTCTTGATTGAGGTTAATGTGATATAATATAATCTTCCATATTATATCGAATGAGTTATGTTTGACTGTGGATGTGTTATTTTTATAGCATTCATGGTTTATGAGTAAAGTATTGACATTTTTTATGTTAGTTCCAATAAGAATGTTTATGTTATATTTCAACCTTTACTTCATATGAATGTGTTGGACAAGTATGTTCGAGGTTGGGGACTGGTTAAAGTAAGCCCTCCAGGTTGGGGACTGGTAAAAGTAAGCCCTCCAGGTTAGGGACTGGTAAAAGTAAGCCCTTCGGTTTGGTCTCCGGTTATTAGAGGCACTCCGGGTTGGTGTCTGGTTATTAGAGGCACTCCGGGTTGGTGTCCGGTTATTAGAGGCACTACGGGTTGGGTTCCGGTTACAGTTAGCCCCAAGGTCTTGGGACGAGGCCTTGAAAAGAAATTAAAGTTTAGCATTATGCATTCTATCATTATGAAAGTGGTTATTGATATTGCATGTGATCATTCGACTAGTAGAATATCAATGTGAGTAAGTAAATGGCATTATTTCATTTTACCTTTGCCATTTTATGATGAAGTTCAAGTTTAAAAGGCTTTTGTTTTAGTTATAAATTGCCTTAAGTGTTTATGATTATTTATGAAGGCTTCTGCTATAATGTTATCCTTACTGAGCATCCGAGCTCACCCCTTTCAATGTTTTATTATTCCCAGGATTATGAAGAAGTAATTTATGAATGACCTGCAGGGATAGTATGAGGGGATATGAAGACAAGATGTTTTTTTTATGATGTAATGTAAAAATTTATGGATGTATCTAGTTATTCCAAGGCTACTAAACTAATCGGTCTTTCGAGACTTGATCTTTCTCATGATCATGCCAATGTTATGTAATAATGCACCGACACTAGGTAATTAGGGTCGGGGCATTACAGTTGGTATCAGAGGAAGTTTAGTACAAACCTTGGTAGCTAGATTTAGATAAACTCTGATTAGAGCACGTAGACCTAAGATGAACTTTGAGGATTAGTATAAAAGAACTTCTGAGAATTTTGGTATTGTAGAGATTTTGTGAGTTTTCCGAGCAATACATCCCTGTCTGGATACGAGCAGGTAGAGGCGGCTCTGGAACAGATGTACCTAGGGGTGAAACCCGAAAACACCGCTTTGAGCTAGACTCGAACGAGAACTGGTGCACGACAACGGGCCTTGCTGCACTCTTGGTTACGACACTCCCGGGGGATTTTCTTAGGATAATTTACATTTTTTTTACAAACCGATTTAAGTAATATATACATAAGATGAGAGTAAATGACCTTGGTTAATCCTAATATGTTTCATATTGAGAATATGGTGACATTTTAATCTCTAAATGATTTTACGACTACTATTACTCACACAATGCTTTCTGGTTTTAGTCAATGGATGGATTCCAAGGAAGCCATAGTGACTTTGAGAATGATGTACAAGGTGGGAACGTTGGTGGAAATGAGCAACAAAATGGAATGTTGATAGGCATAAAAGATATCGTCTTTATGCCAAATCAGTTTTCCAAAAATATGATCAACAACATATATATTAACCAACTCCCAGACTCAACAAGGAAGAGAAAGGTGATAAATGATAAGATCTCCAGTAATGGAGACCATGGAGAAAAGAAAACTCAATTTTCATCATGTAGGAAATGTGGAGAGAGACACCCCGGAAAGTGTCTCAATGGGACAACGAAATGTTTTACGTGCGGGAAGGAAGGACATAAAGTGAAGAATTGCCGAAGGAAAATGAAGAGTACTATGGAAGAAGATAAAAATGGTCCCAAGAGTCCATTTACAGTCATTTTCCGTAAATGTAGGGGACCTGGCCATTACCCGAGTGAATGTTCTATTCTATAGGATATTTTCTTGGTCAAAGAAGAAGATATGTGGAAATAAATGGTTGGAGAAAAACTTAAAAAGTATTAGCACTCCTTGTTGATGGGTAATTTGGAATAATTTTCTCTTGTATTTGTAACCCCGAAGTTTGCCATGTGAGAATGATATTTGAAGAAGAATTGTCTCTTCTCTTGTGGATATAGGTATAAATAACCATTTGGTTTTATATGATCATTGGGGTCTGAGAAAATTATAAGTTATTATAATTTGGGATAAAAATTCAAAGTATGATATAACATTTGTGATTAAATTATGTTATTTTTAGGAATTTATCTCATTTTTGTAATATTATAAAATATAGTTTTTGAAAAAGGACAACACGTAGACCGTGTGACAACCCGTGGCGTCGGACAAAGCCGTGGGAATCGAACCCACAACCACAGTGCGATTGGGATTTATCGCCTACCACTGGACTACGTGAAGTCCCTGGTTAATGTGACTATTTTTTTGTTAAATTATATTATTGATCAATAATAAGATGATTTGGGTTCTTATGTCTTATCAAATGAATACCCTTGGTATAGGAAAATGATTTGGTGATTAAGTGATAAATGTTATTTTGGAAGATGTTCGCTTTGTTGGAAACACTATATGTCCAAGGAAAATAGAATACAATGGGGTTTCATTTGTAGAGTAATGGTGGATTTTTATCTACGTTTTTATTGTTGATTTATAGTGATTTGGGTTATTTATGGAAATTATTAACCTATAACAGAGAATATGTGATGATGTTAATTACTTTTAAGTATGTGACTTTAAGAGTATTTGATGTCATTTGGAGATACAATGTAACATGGGAGACTACATAATCAAATACTTCTATGATTTGGGTTTCAATATTAGTTTGGATTATATTAAAGTATTTTAAGGACAATTGGTTATTGAATGGTATCTATTTAACTTTGGGGTATTGTTGGTTTAATTTTAGAAATTAAGATTAGTGCATATTTATCTCAATGAATATCCTTTTGGGGGATCATTAGATCATTCACTAACCATTTTGGTTTTGATTAATCTTCAAATACAATGTAAATATATGGTTTATCCTGCATGGATCATGTGATTCTATAGAAGTTTATTCTAGCTCTTCCAGTGTGACCAAGTCTTCTTGAATACTCATCGTTTAAAAAAAATTGAGTTAGTGGTGGAAATTTATTAAAGAATGAAAAATTACTTAAAATGTAAGTATATCTCATAATTTTCTTAGTCAATATCATAAATGAATTCCTCTTCCTTATGTAATGTAACTTTAAAAAAAATGTTGTCCGTTTACTTTCCTACTAAGAGACTAATGGTCGTTTGTCCCAACACAAGTTTGTGGTTTTATCATTGTTAACTTTCTCCTGATCATGGTTTCCATCCCTCTCCATCAGAACTTGACACTTAGTTTATCATCCATATCCATGTTTTCTTACATGGAATCCTAGTATGGGTTATCATGGATGACCCTTATACCTCTCTTTCTTTCTTTTAAAGTGATAGTTTTATTGGCTCTTTTTCCGATGTGGGACATTCCATTATATTCCCAATAAAAATTTTAAAAATTGCGAGGACGCAATTTATTGAAGGAGGGGAGAATGTAACACCCCAAGTTTCCTCGGTATGTTTCCTTTCGAATAATGCAATGGTGTGCATTGTACACAACTTCGAGATTTTAACACACCATAACCAATCAAACTAGCCGTTATGAATAGTAATACCTACTTTTTGAAATTTTATAAATTATATCTCTCAAAATGGACTTCATTTTTGGATTTGTAATATCGAAATTAGCCTAGGGTGAAATTTTTGTACTTTTTGGATAACTTTCATATTTTGAGGAATAGTGAAAATTACTAAATTTTAATTAAAAACAACTTTTTTAATCAAAATAATTAATAGTGATAAATTATGAATTTGAGTTGTTTTAAATTATATATAGAATATATTTTTACCATTTAATATAATTTTGGTCATTGGACATAATTTTACAATTAAACCGAACATAAACAAGTGTCAATCTTTTGATAGTTATTATCTCTTAAAAACACGCTTTTTGTTTTGACAGCGGGAATTAATTTTAAATTAATTTCTGCCACTTCTGTGTTTTGAATTTAGAAAAATAGATTCCATATTTGGAATCAGGATGTTCAAATTGTGTAAATAGGTAACTTTTATTTTTAGGCATTTTGAATAATTACTGCGGTAAATATTTTATTTACCATGGTTAAGGGTAAATCCGGTAAATAAGGGTTAAAAAATAATATTATAATAATACTAAATTACCCTAAAACGTGTCTTAACCCTATTGGTTGATACATGGTAGACCATGGGCATCTTTGGGTCTATTTTGGGACCCCATCGATCCACTTGTAAGTGATAATGACACTTTATTTTAATTAAGTTAAAATAAATACAAAAATGACACAAGCATATATCTTTTAACAAAACAATTGTTACAGAGGGTTATATATGTTGGATTTTAGATTATAAATATTCCTTAGAAATATAAAAAGATTTCATACATAATGATATTTTATTTATAATTTATAGACATTAAATAATATATTTTATTTATGACACAATGATGATGCAGTAATTACTATAATAGTGAAAAATCAAAATAATTGATATTAAAAATACCCAAATAAATATAATATGAAACTTTTAATGATTTAAAATAATTTTCTAGGATAATATGATATATTAGTATTGCTTTAATTGACTTTTTTCGAAGTAATCAATCTTTCATGAGTTTCACAAAAATCAACTATTGAATAGTCTCAAAATTGACAAAAAAGAGTTCTTAAACAAAATATTATTTTATTAATTGATATTAAATTCCTAAAAATCTAAGGATCGGCCAAGAGACTTATATCATGATAGGTGTATCATTAATGGACCACTTGGGGGTCGCTTGTATGTATATGGTATGTTTATTAACCATATAATATAAAAATACAAAGAGACATTGTAAAAGTGAAACTAATTAACTTAGAGTTAATACTTAAAGATAAGGTTAATATAAGTACCGAAACCTGTCTAAATTCTATTGGATGAGTTTTTTTCGACCCATCCCCACCTTAACCTTTGAATAGTCAACTTTTGAGCCATTGGAAACCGAATATGAATTTATTATAAACCAATATCTCTAGCTTTTCCAAAGGTGCCCCTCACCCCTCTTATAAAAGGGCACTCCTCCTTCTCATTTCTTCACACCTTAAAAGCCCTTTGGTTCGGCCAAACCCTGCCCAAATACTATCTCAACTTCCCTAAATACAACCTAGAGGCCTTAGTGTGATCAGAAAGCCAACCTAAGGAGCCCTTTTGATCAAATCAAAAGGAAGAACCCGAAGAAGAGGTAATGTTTTCACCACACCTTCTTAAGTTCCTTTCTTCTTCCACTTCCTCTTTCTTTGTTATTACCATTATAAAATAATAACTCCAGTATCATATATATACTGTGATGTTATTATAAATATGTTACAACCATATTTAGTATTCTATCCGTCCTTTGAATAACATGTCACCATACGTGCGTACGTACGGCTTACCGTCTCCACGTCGTGGTGTAATTGTTATTCAATATATTATTATTTGGATGGGTATAATAATGATGTGTAACTCATGTAAATAATAAATATAACATGATAATGATTCTGTATATATGATATAAAATCCAATTATATATTATTTTAATATCAAAAGAATGATATTGTCGCTCGTGCGTATGTACGGACTACCGTCTCCACGAACGCGATGAGATTCATTGTCCATCATATCCATTCAAGTATAATTATCATTTCATGATTTAAAAATAGTATCTAAGGACTTGATATAATTCTGGATATGAATAATATACATCCCATTAATAACGAATATGGCTCACATAACAAATAATATAAAGTAAAATGAACCCGTTAACACCCGAAATGACAATAATTCTAAGATATTATTAACAAATCAATGTTAAAAGATCATATATGATATCATGTTAAAGTAAATGATTCTTGTATAATTCAATAACAATTATTTCACCATTATACAGGAGGTAAACCTACCATCGACCAAGGAAAAAGTACAAAGTAAGGGATTTTCTTATCTCACTTTCAATTCCGTGAGATTTCCAGTTTTTCGCCACTAAATTATTGAAAGTGGTGTATTGTGTACTTCCATTTGATATATATTCATGATTCTATTTATATTCATGTTATTCTTTAAATCATTTGGTGGTTATTAACTTTTGGCCATACAATTCAGTTGATTAACGTGGTAAGGGATTTTCTTATCTCACTTTTAATTTCGTGAGATTTCCATTGATCACCACTTAATTATTGAATGTGGTGTATGTGTACTGCCCATGATTGTATTAATTGTGAAATATAATTTAATTTATGGGTATTTACATTATCATGGTATGATACTTCTTTCATGGGTGTATGTTTCGTATGTTACCTAATCGTTAAGGGAATTTGAGATTTCAATTCCCACTCATTTGGCTTTACGCATATTTCATTGATTATATTACTCCATGATTATGTGTGGAATCACTATTAATTTGATTATGTCATAATTTCCAATCCCCTTTCTGTGGATATAAGTTTGATACACATAATCACTCATTGTTAATTCTCAAGTCATTGATATGAATTTGATAAGAGTAATTTTAACTCATTCACCATTTGTTGAGTTAAACATCCAATTCGTTGGTGTTGTTTTTACAAGAATATGTGTGAATATCCTTTGATTGTTTTACACTGAATATCCAATCATATTTAGTGTATTTATATTTGTCACACATAATTATGTCGTTGATTTATCCTTAACCTAAGGATTCGGCCTTTATGAGAGATTTCATCTCAATTTACATTCCATTGAGACTTCTTTGTTGATATACACCAAATCACTTTTATGTGGTGTATATAATGTACTTTGACATAGTATATCATGAATCCCTTTATTCTCATGATATTACAAAGTTTTTATTACCTCAATTATTTGTATTCAAGTGTCCCTTTTGGTTAGAATATCTAACTAAAATACCATTTTTAAATGTTTTAAAGACTTATTATTCTAAATCTTGCTCATTAATTTCCATGTTTTAAAAATGGTTTTAAGGATTTATTTATATGGACATTAAAGTTTTAAAATCAAAACTCCTTTTAAAAGTTTCAATGTGGTATGGGACACTTTGATTCAAAAATATATTTTAAATGGATTCTTGACAAATATTGTGACTTTTGAATGATTTCAAGAAAAGGGGGATATTTCTCTAAAATTGTTTTGATGATTATTTTCATCTATGTCAACATCCTTCATTATTCTTGATTGAGGTTAATGTGATATAATACAATCTTCCATATTATATCGAATGAGTTATGTTTGACTGTGGATGTGTTATTTTTATAGCATTCCTGGTTTATGAGTAAAGTAATGACATTTCGTATGTTAGTTCCAATAAGAATGTTTATGTTATATTTCAACCTTTACTTCATATGAATGTGTTGGACAAGTATGTTCCAGGTTGGGGACTGGTTAAAGTAAGCCCTCCAGGTTGGGGACTGGTAAAAGTAAGCCCTCCAGGTTAGGGACTGGTAAAAGTAAGCCCTCCAGTTTGGTCTCCAGTTATTAGAGGCACTCCGGGTTGGTGTCCGGTTATTAGACGCACTCCGGGTTGGTGTCCGGTTATTAGAGGCACTCTGGGTTGGGTTCCGGTTACAGTTATCCCCAAGGTCTTGGGACGAGGCCTTGAAAAGAAATTAAAGTTTAGCATTATGCATTCCATCATTATGAAAGTGGTTATTGATATTGCATGTGATCATTCGACTAGTAGAATATCCATGTGAGTAAGTAAAAGGCATTATTTCATTTTACCTTTGCCATTTTATGCTGAAGTTCAAGTTTAAAAGGCTTTTGTTTTAGTTATAAATTGCCTTAAGTGTTTATGATTATTTATGAAGGCTTCTACTATAATGTTATCCTTATTGAGCATCCGAGCTCACCCCTTTCAATGTTTTATTTTTCCCAGGATTATGAAGAAGTAATTTATGAATGACCTGCAGGGATAGTATGAGGGGATATGAAGACAAGATGTTTTTTTATGATGTAATGTAAAAATTTATGGATGTATCTAGTTATTCCAAGGCTACTAAACTAATAGGTCTTTCGAGACTTGATCTTTCTTTTGATCATGCCAATGTTATGTAATAATGCACCGACTCTAGGTAATTAGGGTCGGGGTGTTACAGAAAAAACATCCCTTGTTAGTCAAACATCAGGAACCAAAAACCGATGGTTCCATACTCACATAAATAAAAGAATATTGTTTAACACATCCATCCTAGGGATTCCTCTATCTAGTTAAACATATACAAATACCATAAAATCTATTGTTTTAAATACACACATATATATATATATCATAAATATATTTTTATCGATAAAAATGGATAAAGGGGTCATCAATATTAGGAAAATTAATTAATGTATCACTAATAAGTTATATAGGGAAAGGTTGAATAATTTAATATTGAAATCTTAATTAAAAACAACACTCTGGAAAAATAACCACATTCCCATAAACCTAGTAAGATGGAATTTAATTGTATAGGTGTAATAAAATCACAATTCCATTGTTCATCCCTTGTTCTGAACAACCAAACCTTAACATAAAATTCCTCATTGAATAAAAAATAGAATAATTATTTAATGTAATTTTTCCATGTCTTTCTCTATTCCACCATCATCTGGGTTACTCGGGTCCCAAAACCACCTTATGAATTTCATTCTATATATCAGTGTTTTTTTGTTAATTGATAGGGATTGATTATAATTCCAAGGGATACTCTACACTATGTATCCTAAAATATAATAATAGATAAATTAAAAAGGAATCCACAATAGATTTGATCGTCAAGGATATATGGAATTACATTGGAGGTATCACCATAGAAAATAAATAATTATATGATATTGAAAAATGAGTCCCATAATTTCATAAAGTCATTCATCATAAAGAGTTAACCCAAATGGGTTGATCAAGAAAATTTATTGATAAAATATAATATTATGGATGATGAACTGCTATAAAATAATTCATCATTGAGTCTATAAGGTCTCCTTTTATGCACCAGGTTACAATAACATTGTTATTATTGTTTTCTAAATATTCCATTTCTCATGTGGCCCATTTGAATTTTTTTAGGACACACATGACACTCGTACTAACAGAAGGAAAGAGACCTATCAATCACTAAGGGACGGGATGACAAGAAATTTTAATATATGAGAGGACAGAAGGACATCTATTCCCATAAGGGGTCTTATTTCCTAGACTATGACTCTCAAATAAATTTAAAACATGTTCCTAAAATCATTCCTAGAAACCTAACTAGTTACCCTCATATGATATTGATTGACTGAAAACATTAATTTTAGAGGTCACTATAATTGGGGATAACAGTTTCTGTTATTTAATATATATATCTGGTTACTCATTTGTTTGGATCCATATAGAATATATCAATGAAATTTATTAAAACCCAGGTTAGCATTGGACTCATATAAAAAGAAGTTGGTGGTTTTATGGTCTTGTCAATAGGCCCATAAACTTTGTAACCCCCATACATAATTACAACCCCTGTATTTTAGTTCAACATAATCGTTCACAAAAAAAATTCTATGGTCATATGAGAAAAATAATAGTGGTTTCTTTTAAGTTCATTCATCAATGAATGATTCCAAGTAGCTAAAAGTAATGTAGATTAGAATACATGGTGAAGGGTAACTAGTAATGGTTTACTATCATACATATGAATAGAGTGTCCCAATAAAGTTTAACCTAACATATGAATCATGTGAATGAATTTTAAGAACTAATAAGAGTATTAAATCTCAAGAAATTTGAATAATCCAATTACAGAATATTGACTGTAGCCATATGAGGAAAGAAAGAGGGGTATCCTTGCTCAAGGAATGTGATGGATGAGGAAATTTTCAATATGAAATCACAGAAAATGAATAAACCATGATGTGTATCTTGATTCTCATAATATGTGAAAAATGGGGAAATATTATTTCATGTCATATCAAGATACCAAAAGAAGGATCTTGATTCAAGATGTTTTAGGAAACAAAGATATGTATCTCAACTCAAGGTGTTTAGTGAATCCATGGGGGGGATCACAACTCAATGTTGTTTTGGAAACCAAGATTAGGATCACAGATCTTAGAGTGCATTATGGGGCTGAAATATGAGGTACCAATATGAGCTATTTTTCCTTGAAGGTGTTCCACCAAACATAATAAAATATATTGGTGGACATTTATAATGGGGGAATCATGTACTAAAAGATGATAATGTACCATGAATGTTTTGGTCCAATAAAATATATTGTTTTTAGAAAAATTATTATTAGTAATTGATAAAAGGTTCACTCCAGAAAGTGTGTCTTTCTCAACTAAATAATATATGGAATTATGCCAATAAAAAGTGTAAATGAGTACTATAAGAATCCTTTAATCCATATATAATTGTAGTCCTATGTGAGTGGGTAGGTATTATAAAATTTATCGAATTTATGTTTACTATTGAGCATAATATTTAAATGAGTATCACTCTATGAAAAAACAATATTGGTGTTCAATGATTCTTCTAGTTTTATAGTATTTACACATGAATCCTTTGACATTGAATCTATTTAGGTACCCTATATAAAGATCTTGAGTTGGGGGAACCACACTACTATTATCCCGGGGTGGACTTATCTTGAACGTATTAGACAAAACCATTCTTATTATCCTTTAATTATACATGTATGTTATGTATTGACTCAAATTTTAATAAATGAAATTCTCTTTTCAAATGAATATATACCGTAGTAAGAAATAAAATTTTAGAAAACTCATGCAATAATTGTTGAATTATTTATTTTGTATATTCGAATATAAATGAGTAGTATTCATCGTATCTTTTGATAATATAGTCATTGTAAATTGATAGTCTTGATTAGTAAATATTAAGGGTTATGATAAATCCAATATAAAAAGGAAAAAGATGTGATGACCTCGACAAGTAGGATCACACCCAATGAATCACATTTATCAGAAGTTGTGAGGGATATAGAACCCATGAGATTTTCCCTTGACCAATACCAGTATTATTTTTAACTTGTAATGTAATATAAGAACTATTTATGGGTGAATTTAAAGATTCTCTAGATCATGGTCATTACCATTTTTGATGGACCATCCTACGAATGTGTCATCATCACACACCTTATACATAGGTCGTACACTTTTGTAATAAGGGGACATGTATTTACTCCCTAATAGTATGTTTTTTTATATTTTTTTTAATAAATTAATTATTATACTTATCATTTTTATTATTACTTTATAAAATATTAAATATTTATTTTTATAAAAAAAAATTTGATACAACAAAGTAAAAAAAAATTATTTTTTGGAAATATATTGTTTCAATCAAGAACACCCTTTTTATTGAATTCTATAATTTTTTAAATAAATTTTTTTAGATGAAAATATTATTATTATTATTATATATTATTTATTATAAAAAATATTATATAATTCCATGATGTCATATTTTGTTTTAATAAGGGTTGGAAACCATTATTATAATAAAAACATGTATATTTAATTATAATGGATGTTTTTATTTAAAAGTGAAAATTTTAAAATTTATCGATTTATTTGGGTAAAATAAATTTTATTTTATATATAAACACATAAAAATTATCCCATGGTGATTTTTATATAATTTTTTGAGAAATTTTACATTTTTGGGTAAAATTACTAAAAGCAGGCACTATGACCTCATAACATCATAAAAGTGATTAAATAAGTAATATGTTGAGAATAATAAATAAAATTAATGTTTACACTTTAAAAAAATGTGTTCATATTTTATATCATTATTTTATTATCCATTAATGAATTTTCCAAATACTATATTATATATTATGGTTTTAAAATTAATACATTCTGAACACGACACACTTTCTCATCACTAAGGGTATTATTTTAGTTAGTTAATTCCGAAAAATTATTAAACATTTTAAACCTATCTAATTTTTATAAACTATTGGAAACCCCCATGGTAACGTTTGTGGTTTTTAAAATTTTATCATACATAGTCCAAAACTAGTGTTTATAAATTAAATAAGAATTTCATTCACTTTTTCAATAAAACCCATCTCAATATACCATTCAATTTCACTCCGAAATCTTAAACTACAAAGTTACTCAACTGTTACATCTATAGATCCATCCAATGTTATTCCCAATGTCTTATGAATATCCTCACTAGAAATTAAAATTTCTCCCTCAAGGTAAGGGATCATCTCATTCTCCACTTTATTCATTTAAATTATTTATATTAAGACTTTTTCATTTCTAATATTCTATATTAGAACATTTTTTACACTTCCCAGTTATTATTATTATGATGTAAATTTTTTCAGACTAACCTTACATTTTAAGTTAACTCTTACATAAATCATTATGCACATATATTATGTTATTAAAAAGATCTTCTGATTTTCCACGCCAAACATTTTCATATTGAATACCCATCCCCATTAACAGTCATGGGGTTAACCAAGATAACTTATCCATAATATATTGGAAGCTCCCATTTATGTAATATAAACTAATTTATACGTTGAGTAAAATTTATAGAAGTTATCCATATATTGTATGATCTATTTATAATACTTCTGCAAGTACCTTTTATGAATGTGATGGGTTAATCCATAATTATATATCTCTGTAATGCGTTGGTAAATGTTTATTTGTTGAACATAAGGTTAAAATATGAAAACTATCCTATTATTTATTTTTGGTTAGCCTTAATTTAGCTTTATGGTGTCATGTTTTATATTTTTTTATCATATTCCCTAGTTTTTATTATATTATCATCTTATATATTTTTCTGATGATTTTGTTTATAACTCCTAAAACTCTTATGCTACCATGATATTCATCTTCTATCACATTTACTACTTTTCCTTACAATGTTATTTTATTTTTCTCTTGAAAGGCTTTATACCTCACCACTATCTTATGTAATTTCCCAGGTTTTCATGTGTTATTTTATAAGATCAAAGTAATATAAGGGCATGCTTATGGGGTTTTAAATAGTTATGTTCACCTACGCTTTATTTTATTTTGTTATGTATCTAATCTCCCAAAGCCACTAGGTATCATGTGATTATGGAATTGTATAAAATCTGTATTCATAAAAAAATCATGTATTAAGGTTTGTTAGAATATGGTTTTTCATTTTTTTATCAACGAAATGTCTAGTTATAATTCGGGAAAGGGAATAGAAGAACATAGTCAAATCACTAGGGACAATTATACATATATGAAAACATCAAAAAAATGCTAAGGAATAGAGTAATTGGATTCCAGGAATATACATCCTTCTTTAGATGCTACAACTGGATGTGGATCTGGAACAGTGGTACTTAGACATTGTAACCCCAAAAAAAGGGGCATTGGGAATTGCTTGATCTATATTATTTTCATAACAAATAGGCCTTAATGTACACCTTATTTGACACTATCATATGATATTCATTGATAAATTAAAAAATATCATCATTAATCATTATTAGGGGAATAACAATTCACCAAAGATTATAGGTTTGGAACAATATCATGGATAACTTATATTTTATCCTAAAAATTCATAGGATAAGGAATATATGTCATTTATGAGTTATCCAATTAATGTTAATTATTTTCTATTTATGTGTTTAATTTTTTTAAAACACACAACTATATTATTTTATTTTTTCTATTCAATGGCTAGAAATATTAGGAACCGTGTAAAAAATCCATGTGAGGGGGAATGTGAGGAATTCGAAAATGTGATGGCCAACCCGATGAGAGATGGAATTGGGATCATAATGAATATAATTTCTCAATTCACTCTAGTTCTAAATAGAATCTTGGGTCAAGGGGAAAAATAATCATTCTTCTAAGTATAATGTGTCAATTATGTCATTTTTATAACACCAGCCTTTGAAATTCCATGGATCTTTTGATCATTTAATCACATAATAATGGATCAAATACATTGATAAGATCTTTTAAAACCATAAATGC
Organism: Viscum album; assembly: GCA_963277665.1. NCBI lineage: Eukaryota > Viridiplantae > Streptophyta > Magnoliopsida > Santalales > Viscaceae > Viscum > Viscum album. The sequence continues at coordinate 1,399,366,516 of OY728145.1, read as the reverse complement.
TCTATGAATGAATATTTTTTTCTAGATATTTATCATTTGAAAGGAGAAGATAGTAAATAATGGAAATTGAAAAAAATAATTCCCAATGCAAAGATCAACATGATAGGTTTAAAATAAAAAAAATTCTGATAATTTAATTCCTCTCACACAATGATTTAGAATTTAGAGGGACTTAGTTAGCCTCAAAGAAAAAGGATGATGAATCCTTTTTGGTTTGTGAGGTGTCATTCCTATGAAATTATTGATACACATCCGGTTTTTTAATTTAACCAATGTAATGTTGACATCTTCTTTTATGGCATAATGAAAATTCTATGAAAATCTATAGAAATTCCAATCTTTGAAAAAAATGAAGAAATTTTTCAATGTTCCCCCAATGTCAAAATAGAGATTAGAGAATCTGAAGTGTACTAGGATTATAAATATACGAAGTGGAAGATATATTTTAATTTATGTAGTATGTTGGTGAAATATCATTGGTGCAAGAAAATCCAATATCCCACTGGTAAAAAAGATGTAAAGAGGAATCCTAGAAATTCTGTGAAGTGGATAAGAAAACGATTTAGGGGTTGGAAGGAAGGGAACATAGATTAAAAATGAACAGGAGGGAAACCCACAAATATGATGGATTAAAGGAGTTCTCCAATAAACCCTATCCTATTATACAATTTTTCAGTGGTTAGAAACTAATAAAATATGTATATTAATACAACAAGCAATAGGTTGTTGATTAAAATAGACGAAAATATCATTATGTTCCTAAAGATCAATGGTATGATTTTTCCATTTCAACTACTGAGGTGGATCCCAAAAAACAAGTGGTGATACATCATATATCTATTTATTCAATGATATTGAACATACTATTATATTATGGATCTATAAAATGTTTCAATTTATGGGAATCTAGTAGAACTATTCAAACACAACCTCAAAATATGGATGTTGGTTTATCTATGAAGAAAGAACATTGGTCAATTGCTTCATCCTATGCCTATTCTGATAACCCTATCAATGATATTGGTATGAATTTACTACTAAACCATGTTGTTTTATTTTTATAGTAATTTAATTCCATTCTAGGCATAGATTGGGTTTCCTTGTATAAAACCAATATAAATTTATGAGATAATGAAATCATTCTCCGTATCAACTATCTCTCTATGAATCTAAACATGTGCATTGACGAAGATGTATCTAGTTTTTTTATTATCTCAATCATGAATACAATACACTTTGGAGAAATAGTTCCAATATCAAATGATTGAGGATAATTAAAACATCATACTTGATGACATTCCCATTATATGGGAATTCACTGATGTCTTTCTAGAATAATTGAATAATATTCCTCCATGTAAATAGGTTGAGTTATAAATTGAACATATTTACATTGCATTTAAAATATCCAAGAATCCATATATAATTCATGTTGTTGAACTTAATGATATGAGGATAAAACTACATGATATTCTAGGTAAAGGGTTTATATGCACAAGTGAATCGAAATGGGGTGCACTTGTATTTTTTTTATTATAAAGAATGTTGGGTCAATGAGCCTTTCTATTCATTATATGCAGATCAATAAAGTCTTGAAAAATAAAAAGTATCTTATTACATGGATTGATTACTTGTTTGATCAGCTATATGGATCATAATATTTCTCCATGGTGGATCTTTGATCATGTTGTTTTATAGTAATTGTGAAGAAGGAGGTTATCCGATGGAATGCCTTTCCAAATAGGTATAGGTAGTATGAGGTCATAGTGATTTCAATTGGACTCACTATGAACCAGTATTCTATAGTGAATAATTAATAGATTATTTTTGGATTACTATAAAAAATAGGTGGTTGTATTAATAGAATACATTCTTATCTACTCAAAAAACAAGGATGAACATGAGGAGAATATGAATGATGTACTTATGATCATGAAAAAAGAAAATATGTATTAAAAGTATATTAAATGTGAATTATAAATAGATTAAATAACATTTTTGTAAACAAATTCACTAGTAAAGCTATATATATTGTTTTTCAAGAAACTGATGTAACTTTAGGATTCACAAGACAAACATCTATAATGGAAATCCATAGTTTCTCAGAACTATTTGGGTATCATAATCAATTTCTATGAAACCTCTCATGATTTTCTAGATCACTAACACTGACAACTCAAATGGGAGTCATGTTTTTTTGGACTTATGAATGTGAATATAAATTAAATGTATTAATGAAGAGTCCAATCATAGCATTTCTAAAAACATTATCCCCAAATGGGGAAGGTTTTTAATCTATAATGATGTATCCAAATGGGAATTGGGTTTTGTGAACAAGAAAGATGAAATGGTTATACACTATTATTTTAACCCATTAAATATCCATGAACAATAATACCCATAAAATGATCTATAATTGTCTTTAGTGATCTTCAAATTGAATATTAATGTGAAAACTATTAATGGGGAGAAGTGTCACATATATACACATCATAAAATTCATACATATATATTCATATACAAGGTTCTAAACATTCACCATTGAATTTTGTTAGATCTTATCAATGATTATGATGATTCAATCCATTACCATATATAGAAGGAAAAAATGATAGGTTCCCTAAGTTGAAAGGAAACCACAACCATATCAATGATTATGATAAGAAATGATTCAAACATATTTACCATAAAGGATATAAATAATAATAATAAAGGTATCTCTGTCCTATATTACAAAAATAAACGCTCATCCATACTGTCATCCTAGGTTCATAGTTGCACAAGATGATGATAAAGTGATACATAAAAAATTTGTGAATATTTTAGAGTAAACTTCTTTACAAATGGATTTATTTGTTTTTGAACCTTGACATGAGTCCCATACTACCGAAACATTAGTGGGTCCTTCTTGAATATTCCCATATCTCATATTTCTCTATAAATCATGGAAGCACTATGATTTATACATGTATCATGAAAATATTTTTATGAGATAATATATTGATAGAAAATGTAACCTTTTTATCTTGATACCTAATATACCAACAATCCAAGGATGAATGATGTAAGTCTAAGTGTATGGTGAATCCATTTTATATACCAAAACTAATATTAGAAAAAATAAACATCGATGAAATCATAGGACACCACACGAAATCTAAAATAAATAACACTATCTGGGTTGTAGTCTATCACATAACAATTTCGACACATTTTATATTTATCAAGTAGTATTTTTCACTTGACCAACACACCCTGATATTCATAAGCGATGTGACGAAACCTTATAGAGTTCCACTATATGTTGAATCTAATCATGATTCCCGGTTTACCTCAACATTCTGGAAAACCATTCAATTTGAATTAGATACAGAGATGAATATTAGTACCACTTATAAAACTCAAAAGGATACTCAATTTGGGATAATAATTTAAACTCTATAGGATATTCTATGATCAAATTCTATGTATTTACATGTATTTTTGGATCAAATACTTCCTCTAGAGGAGTTTTCATATAAAAACATATTCTATTATAGAATTAAAATGGATCCTTATGTGACATTGTATGGGAATAGATGTTGGACTTGAACATACATGGAAGAAATTTGAGGGAAGATGATTTTGGGACAATATCATATCTAAGATATGATAGATATGTTTCAAACCATTTAGCATCATAAAAATTTTAGAAAAATTAATAGAAACAACATATAGAAAATCATTGAATAGTTCATGAATGGTAGGTCAAATATAAATTCTTCCTCTGTATATCATAATTGGTGAATGTTTTGAGGTATAAGAATAATGGAATTATCCATCTAGGATTCATTAACCCATTTTATATCATTGATAATATCATATCCTTGACCAACTAACTATTATAAATCCATTCCTAAACTGCATAAATGATGTGTTCCAGGAATCCATATTATAGAAGAACATATAGGACCCCTCACTTTTATAGAATCTACTGGTGGTACCCATGGGGAATGATATTACAATCGAGTATATGTTGGTTAAGATCATATTCATAGAGAAAACGATACATCAGACAAGAAAAATCATGTAGTCAAAGTACTGTGGTGTAACAAAATGTTTTATGATGAGATATCGAAACCAAAAAGGTGATGAAACATATGTATACCCATCCGTTTTATTGAATTAAATGTAATTTTTAGGGAAAAATTTTTAAAGGGGGTGGGTGGCTAGAATGTAACAACACAATGTTTTATAAATGAAAATACATTTTCAAATGAATAATTTCCTAATTAAAAAAATTAAATTTTAGAAAACACATGTACTAAATTGAATATTATAAGTTATAAACTATTTGAATTAAAACAACATTACGAATCATAACCATTGATAATATATCCAGTGTACAATGATTATTGTTAATAGTAAGTATTATGGGTTATGATAAATCCAATAGACACAGACAAAAGAAGTGATGTCCCCAGCACGTAGGATCATCCACTATGAAGCCCAATTATTATAGATTTTAATGTAGATTACATCACTAGGATTATATCTTGACCAATCCTGAGAAAATATTCAATAGTTAAAGCATGATGAAAACCATTTACGGGAGAATTTGAATCTTATCAATATCACGGAACAATCCATGTTTGTCGAACCACACAAATAATGTGTTATCATCAAACACCTTACACTTAAATCAAAAATTGGATTAATTAGGGGTTTGGTTTCTATACACTGTGTAAATAAATATGAATATTCTCTTAATAAAATAATGATATATTTATCTTTTTATTATTACTTTATAGTTGGTTAAATAATGAATTTGATAAAAATTATATTTTGGTATGATGAAACGCACATTATATTTATGAGAAATATATAGTCTCATGAAGGCACTCATTTTGATAAATACAATATTTTTTGAAATAAATGTTATTATAATATAATACTCATATTCAATCGTATTTACTTATATATAAAAGATAGTAAAATTTTATGTTGTCAAATGTCAGTTATATAAGGGGAAAATACTATTATTGTCATAAAAACATTATTATCTAATGATGCGGGATTTCTTTAAAAGTGAAAATTTATATATTATTTGAATTATGTGGATAGGATAAACAGTATTTTTGAAATTATATTTTCTGAATGGTATGATGGTGATTTATTGAAAATATTATTATGTTGTTCATTTTTTGGGTAAAATTAACTTTTGTAAAATTATAACTTATGTATTATGATATCATGAAAGACAAAAAATAATTTATTAAATACTATAAGGAGTCTACATTATAAAAGTCATTTTTTCATTTATGAAAAACAAATTATATTATTTGAATAATTTCACAAAACCTAATGAATCCCCCAAAACCTCTATTTTACTGTAAGGATTTAAAAATAATTTTTTTTAAATGATTTACATCGTTATCACCAAGGGTATTATATTAATGATTTAGGTTAATATTCTTATATAATTTTGAAAACAACTCTTAATTGGTAGAAACCTTGGAAAACACATGGTATAATTTATGGTTTTGAATTTTGTATCATAACTAGTCTAAAACATATATTTAGAAATTATTATAGAATTACACTCCCCTTTGAAATAAATACCCATAAAACCAACCATTTTACTATACTCAAAACACTTCATTCACAAGTATCATCTTACTTTCCCTATCTAGATCCCTACCAAGCTATTCCAAAGATCACTATAATCTCATCCACATTTCGAGAAACACCCACTCAAGGTAAGGGATCCTCTCTATCTCCTATTTATTTAAGAACCATCTTTATATTATGAATTTTGATTTCGAATTTTTCATATCTGAATATATTTTTGAACATAAAACTCATTTTGAATACAGCCTAAATTTTATTATAAATCACTTTCTGTCTCATTAAATACTTCCATGAACCTTTATGCACACCCATTATGCTACTAAAATAATACTATGATTTCTCATGCATATAATTTTGTGTAGTGAATAAACAACAACATTTTTCACTCTAGGGTATTCACCAAGATGTACCAATCCTTAATTTATCAGGGACATCCTTGTATTTAAATCGTGATCCTTAATCATAGAATTAAATGTGATGAAATATGAACTTATGATGTTTGATTTATATAGAACACTAACACTTATAGATGATATGAATGTGACATGTGGGCCTAGAAATATATACCACTTCAATACCTTTGGAAGGTTTTTATCTAATGAGATACCATGTATGATAAATGGGATGTTATCCTAAAAAACTATATTACAATTCCCTTTTTGTTACCTTGGACTTATTTTTTTGATGCCATGTTTTGTGTTTTTCCACATTCCATTGTTGACTTTATGTTATCATCTAATTTCATGACTAGATGATAATGTTTATGATTATCACCAATATTATTCTACCTTGATATGTCTATTGATTCACATATAATGTTCTAAATTATTTTATGATTTTACTTTTTGATTTCTAGGATTGATAGATCACCACTTTGTTATATACATCCATAGGTTATTCTTTGCAGTTTTAGAAGATCCATGGAATAAAATGGCATGTTTCAACGTTTTTAATTAATGATGTCTTATATAATTGTTTGTTATTGTTTAGTATACATAATTTCCCAAATATAATTGGCCTCACTATTTTGTTGGATTGTATTATATGTGTTTTAATGTAATAAATCATCAATAATGGTGTATTAAAATATATAATGCCATATGGTACGTAAAGGAAGGAACCAAGAAACCATTAAAAAGAAATGAACTGTAAAAAAAATATGATTTTCCATTAAAAAAAATTCAATTGGGGAAAAATAACCATCCAAACTGTAACTATAATGTTCTTTATTGGCAGCTCCAATAAACACATTCCCAAATAAGTGACAAACCTTCATAAAAGTGAAATAATTTATTTTCAAAAGATTTTTTCACAATTCCAAAATTATGTAACTCTTCATAATGTTATGCATCCCTCAGGAATGTTTACAATAATTATACAATGTAACTTTCAACCACATTAATGTTTTGTAACAATTATTTACACGCACTAGAAATAAAAAAAAATACTCTTAAATGTGTTAATGTTGTATAATCGTGAAGGATTTCATAAATAATAATGCAATCTAAGTCTTAAAATTAAGGGATGTTACATGTTATTGGAGGATTTACACTATATTTAATCAAAATAAATCCAAGACATGAATCATTTTTCTTATATGAGAGATCAAATTCCACTACTAGAAAAATTTCTAAAAATTAATATCAACTTGCAACAAATATAACTTTGGAATCAATATTTTTTTGATCCATGAGTAGATAAATTGAATATTGTGAAATGATATACACCATCTATTATAGGATTTACCCCTTTAACATGATTTCTATTGGGAAACGAGTTCCTAGAAGACCCTTAAAAATGATTTTTATTGTTTTAATAATATTATAGTTAGAAATGGAATAAATTAATCACATATATACAATGTAAGATTATAAACACCACATTAATAAAATGGGAAACATTTTCTAGGAATATATATCCGTTAGTGACTAATAAATCATGTGTTATATGTTGATACATTATATTTCATTCCCATGCATGAAGTAACATTTCATCCTAAGAATCAATTGTGTAATATTATTGAGCACCATATCATGGATTCCGCATCAATTTTTGTGTAAAAAACATTATATTCATCACACCACCCGTAATTGGGTTTGTACACTAATATATTTTCCAATAAAAGTTGATTAATATGCATTGAATTTCATTAATAGATGTGTGAGTAGAATATTTAGTATTACAACACTATTAGTATCCATAATAATATAATATATATATATGGGTAATCATGGTATGCTAGGATAATTGGTAAAACGCATCATATTTAAATTTTTTCATACTATCATAGTCATAATTTTCTTCTATGAAAATTGGCATTACCATCATTGACTACTGTATATATTTGGATGATTCTTCATATATACACAGATGAAAAGACATTTGAAAAATAGAGATATAATAATCTAATTGGGTTTTACAAACAATGTATACCCTATAGCAGGATATTGTTTCTCAATTCCCATCTTATAAGAAAGATATGATTTATTTTTAATTATTACCCCCTGTCACGAACAATCCTGGGTCGACCCTAAACCGGTCACCCGAGCCGGCTCGAGGCATGTCCCGAGGGGCATTCCCGATCCCACCGGGATGGAAACAAGTGTCGGGCATCAAAAATTTAAAACATTGGGAACGATTTGTCCCATAAGCAGATGATAATTGATATAAAACTGACGATAATGATAAATACTGGCATCAGAAAGAGAATAAAACCAAACATACCTCCTTGTGACCTCCTAGGTCACCACCCAACTCAAGACCACACCGCTCCAACATTAAGCAGCTAAACCAGGAACCTGCACGAGAAATTTATCCTGCAATTGGAAAGATATAATAGGCTTTAGCACCGAGATGCTCAGTAGGAATGCAAAGATGAACCACAGAATCCATGTGTTTTCCAATTCCAAAGCAGTCCAATAATACTAGTTTGAACTACAGTTATAAAAATAATGTTTACGTATTACACTATATTTTGAAAACTAACAATCACAAATCCATTGCCATTATAGTTCAAAAACCCGAAAATGAAAACAAAAGAGAGGTTAACACAAACCTTTTCAAAACAGCTACTTTGAGGTTCATTATTAAAACCAACCATGTACACAAAACATTTCCCAGAAACACCAAAATCAAGTTCAAGGGTATGATTCCACACACAGTAAGAGAAATGGTACTAATATTTCTTGTATCAAAGGATCATGGAAAATCTAGGAACTCAGAGGATGAACTGAACTTACTATACGTGTGACTCATCATGAAGGCACGCCCTAACGCTCGATATAGCCCAACCTAGCCTAACCGAGCGGCCCAATCCCCATAGCAGCAATAAATCAGTATTCCCCTGCTATGGGGCCACTATCCAGTGCGTAATCTAAACTAGTGCAATAATCGTTCTCAGTAAAACCCCTTACTATGCTATGTTTTAGTTCCATGTTCATAAATAGGTGTGCCACACATTAAAATAACAAGTCATATAAATATAGTCCAGCACGCGACACAAATCGGCACCACCCCGACCACCTTAAGGATAGTCCAATGCCTTAACATTTAAAATTATCAAAAGGGGGCCCATGTCGAGGACCCTCCTGTCACATGATCGACAGACGAGTCAAAGGGCCTTACCAAAGAGGGGTTTTCCCAAACACATAGTTTCAATGATGTCAAATGGGCCTCTTACAAATCACTTATTAAAACATTTTTAAACAGCCAATCTAAAATGCCAAATGGGTGTTTAGGATTACCTCATCAACCATTTATCAAAACATTTAGGAATGTTTTAAAAAGAGAAAAAACATCATTTCTTACAAACATGGCCAAGTGTAATAGAATGTGCCAATATACTTTCACAAAAACATGCCTTTACCAAAACACGCATTTACCCAAACATGCCAAAACAATAAATATTTATGAACAATTTTTGTAACAACGCTAAACGCCAAAACATGTTTCAAACCTAATGGTTAAACTTTAAAGAACCCATTAAAACCATGTTTTTCCAAAACCCTTATAGCTACACAAACAGTTCACTAGTCATTCAATAAAAAAATCAAAAAATTTGTTAAAAAACAACTATATTAACAAATTAGACTAATTACACAACTTGAAGATAATGCAACGAACTATTTTTAACAAGACCAAACAAAACTAGAAAACACTATAGAAGGGTGGCCAATTATTTTTTTAAAGACTCTAATATAGTAAAATAAATTATTAAAAAGATGAAAGCATTAAATGGAATTATTTTAAAAAGGGGAAATTTGGATTTTCCAACCTCAAACGATGGTCATGCCAAGCTTTCAAACCCACCACACTCTGCTCATGTGCACACACTTCGACAAAAACGCATGCACTTGGAAACGATCTGGACTCCCTGCAACTACTTCTGAAACCCAAAAAATAAAGCGGCACAAACCTATGTACCTCTCAGTAAAAACCAAGGACTCAAAGATATAAATACGACCAAAAATAAAGTGTGCGACAAGGCAAGAGATTAAAACATCACCTCAGACAAAGGCGGTGATCATGAGAACAGGGCAAGCCAAGGTTTCACACAAAAATATTTATTCGTTCTACAAATAAAATATCAGGAATACAAAACACTATAAAGACAATAAAAATAAATGTGTGCACAATTATAAAACTCACTTTAGGTGGTGGCAGTGAACTAAAACATGCGGCGAGGCCAAAAACGTCTCGCGAATAATTGTGAGCAGTCCGAAATGATCTAAATCGCTTCGCCTTCGGTGGCAGTGGATGGGACGTGGTCCGACATGATGTGGGACACCATTCGCAAACCCGCTGATGGGATTCAAGGCCATGCCGTAGCAACACAGAGATGTTGCGCAACAGGATTTGGGTCTACACCGAATGTTCGTCGGACGGTAGGGGTCGGGTTCACCGGAATCGTGCCAGGAAGGGGGAGGCTGTACCGGACCGAGAGGGCGCCAGACTGAGGGACTGGGTGGTGGAAACCAGCAGGGCGAGGTGCAGCCGACTGGGGCTGCAGATTCGGTGTGCTCCAGCGGACGAAGGGAAGGTGGGGTGCGTGGCTAGCTGGGGCTTATGCACACCAGTGGATGAAGGGGAGGAGGGGTGATGGATGGGTGGAGCCGGCAGTGCAAGGAGAATAACGGGGAAGGGGAAGCCAGCGACGGGAATAGGGAATTGGGGGGGGGGGTAGATTAGGGTTTTGGACCTTTTTTATTTTTATGAATATTAATAATAACAGTAGTAGTAGTAATAATAATAATAATAAATTGATAATAATGATAATAATAATAATAACACCATCAAATTTAATAATAATAATACTAATAATACAAATCATAGTAATAAAAATATTTTTATCTAAGGAATAATATCATAATTATTATGATTTATAAATTTAACTTATTTTATTTACATAAAACATTATTAACATTAAAAATTAAACATTTGTGCGGGCACTTGGGGAGATCGCGCGGTCACTGTCAACCAAGCGATGTCAGCGCACCGGTATGACACCCACCAAAACATTTAAACGATAAAAACAAATTTAGACCGGCACTCAACTTGCACCTTGACGAAGCTAACAGAGGTCAAGAAATAATAAAATAAAATTATAATAATTTTTTAATAACATAATATTAATATTAATATTAATATTCGTAATCATTATAATTATAATAACATTCACAATAATAATTATAATTATAATATTTAAAATCATCATTTTATTATTATTTCTTCCAACCATTTTCAAAAAATTGTTTCATCCAAATTATCTTGATTTATTTATTTATTTATTTATTTTCATTCACCGGCGAAAATTTATTTATTTTTTTATTCGGAACCGACTAATCGCGCGATTCTCCTGTAGTAAGACGTGCTGTTGAGCAAACTGCACCCGAACCGTGCCACCCGGTACCGCTTGGATATATGGTTAAGCTGCGCGCTTGTCGCGCGACTTTATAAACCATGTTCAGGTCGCACGCCATATCTCCAACCTGTTCGGGTAACCTCGCGGGCAACGTGTAGTTACTTATAGCAGCGCAGACTGACTGCAAAACAGAGAAAGTCATCCAAAAATCAAAATAATAATTTAAAACAATTAAAATAATAATAATTAAATCTGGTCGGGGTGTGACAATTCTCCCTACAGCAAAACTGTCTACCCCTAGAATGTCACCAGGCCGACAGTTGACACAACTCGAGCCCATGCCCAGACAAAATCGATGAAAAGCAGGGAATCCTGGGATAACCTTACTCTCAACAGGTCACACCTGACCAATTCAAGAGAAAAATGAAGCTCAAGGTTGAGGGTAGAATACGGGGGAGTTCTCCCCACCTCGAGAATTCCCTAATACGAACACCTTGAAACCTGAACACACCACCCCCAAGGGGGGCCAATGTGGGAACTCCCAATCCGAACCTAGTTAATTCCTCCACATGGACCGAAATACACCCAGAGACCTAAATGGAAATCTTTCTACAAAATGACCCAACAACCCTAGGATAAGGAGTGAACTCAACCCCTCACACTCTGACCGAATAAAATCCTCACCGCAACCAGAGATGTAACAGCCCGAGATTTTATGAAAAATATTATTTTTAATTTTATTAATGACTTGTGTTATACGCTACACCAAAAGGAGCTTTCAAAATACACATCTCTGACCTGGCTTGAATTATACGCAATCGCGACCTTCCACGATAGCATGTGTTGTACGCAACACCGAGTTTCGCTAAACAACGATATGCTATTAAGATATTATTAAAACTAGCCGTTATGAATAGTAATAACCACTTTTTGAAATTTTGTAAATTTTATTTTTCAAAATGGAATTCATTTTTGGATTCGTAATATCGAAATTAGCTTAGGGTGAAATTTTGGTACTTTTCGGATAACTTTCATATTCTGATGAATAGTGAAAATTACTAAATTTTAATTAAAAACAACTTTTTTTAATCAAAATAATTAATATTGATAAATTATTAATTTGAATGGTTTTAAAGTATATTTAGAATATATTTTTACAATTTAATATAATGTTGGTTATTGGATGTAATTTCACATTTAAACCAGACATAAACAAGTGTCAATCTTTTGATAGATATTGTTTCTTAAAAACACGCTCTTTGTTTTAACAGCGGGATTTAATTATAAAATTAATTAATGCAACTTATATGATATGAATTTGTTAAAATAGACTTCATTTTTGAATTCGGAATATGAAATATATCTTAGGATGAAATTTTGGCATTGTTCTGAAAAACATCAATTTTCGATGAATAGTGAAACCACTAAGTGGTAGGTTAAAAACCGAATTTTGCATAAAACATAATTTTACCGCTTCTGTGAATGGAATTTCAAAAATCCTACAGACACGGTTAATATCAATGACTAAAATATGGTTCAATGAGATGAAAATAATTTTTGGTGAATAGTAACTTTTTACTTTTTTTTACCACGGTTAATAGTAAATAGGGTAACTAAGGGTAAATATGATATTACTATTACCCTAACACATGTCCTAATTCTATTGGATAAGTGTAATTCGACCAAAAACAACCTTATGAATATAATATGACCATTTAGGTCCACTTGGATTAGATTATGACATTTAATATTATTTTATTTAATGAATAGTTAAAATAGTTAAAATCAAAGTTTAATAACTAAAACATTGTTAATATGGGGTTATAAATAAGATAAATTCGACTATAAATATTCATTACAAAGATAAAAAGATTTCATACATAATTATAGTTTATTTATAATTTTTAAACTTTAAATAAATTAATTTATTTATGACACAACGATGATGCAGTAATTGCCCTTTTAAGGAAATATTAACATAATTGATGTTATAAATGCTCAAATAAATGTAATTTGAGACTTTTTATGAATTCCACTAATTTTCTAGGTTACTATGATATATTAGTGTTGATTTAATAAACTTGTTTAGAACATATAATTCTGTTATGGCTTTTACAAAAATCATATATCAAATAGTGTCAAAATTGACACAAAATAGTTTTTAAATCAAATATTATATTACTAATTATTATTTTATTCCTAAAAATCTAAGGTTCGGCCAAATGACTTAGATAAGGATATATATATTAATAATAAACAATTTGGGGTTCGTTTGGCATGTTATAGTAAGTGTATTAACCATATAGTGTAAGAAAACAAAAAGACACGGTAAAAGTTAAATTATTTAACTTAGAGTTAAATCTAATTGATAAGGTTAAAATAATAACCTAAACTTGTCTAAATCCTATTGGTTGATAGGATTTCGACCCATCCCCACTTTATCTTCGAAATAAGACCCTTTGGAACCATTATAAACCGATTTTGACTTTAATATAAAATAATATTTTGAGATATTCCTAAAGTGCCCCTCTCCTCCCTTATAAAAGGGAACATCCTCCCCCTCCTCCTCAAACCAAATTGAGCACTCATGCTCGGCCAACCCCTACCAAAATCCCTTCTCCACTTTCCTAGAATAATCCTAGAGGTCCTGGTCTTCTTCAAAGACCAATATTAGTTCCCTAAGTGAAGGATTCAAAGAGGCGTTTCAAAGAAGAGGAGGTTCGGACACATACAAAGCAAATCGGACCTAATGTAAGGGAAATATCACAATCTCCTTTTTTCCGAGATTGTTTATTAGTAAGTATTTACTGGGGTGCATTTTATCATCCACATCCATGTTTCATCAATATGTAATATTATTTCCATCCACCTACAATTGTTTAAATCCATTTTTACCCTTCGGTGAGTTTTTAGTAATATGTATGAAAGGAATCTTTTGTCATACAAGGTACTTTTTGACTGTTCCGACAAAAGTACGAAGAATGTTTTTTTAGCTTATACAGCTTGAATGGATTTTTAAAACATTATTTCCAAGAAGCTTCCTTTACAAGTTTTCAAGTTTATTTTTAATCAACTTCTTTTATTTTAAAGTCGTATGACATGTTATGAAAGGAAAAATGTTTTTGAAGAAGAAAGGATATTTTCCTCAAGAATGGAGTTCAAGTGTTTTATCAAAATTATTTTCCATCTAAGATAATAAAGGGTTCTGTTTTTATCCCTATTATTACATTGATTTGATCATGTTGTGATGGAATTATTTTTATGAATTCCTTTATCTTATATGAAATGTTTTATGATGTCACGATGTTTAAGATTCCCATTTTTATTACATGGGTTATGAAATGATGTATGATTTATGATTTTGTGGCACACATAAGAATGGTATCATTATGAGATGGGTGCTACCTATATCTCCCTCCAATGCATTGGGTAAAGATTTTATATCTCATGAGATAGGCAGGGCTGGAATGGTAGGTTATACCGGTTCAGTGAAACAGGACTGAAACGAGGGTTACTCGATTCAGAAAGGGACTTTGTCCACTAAGATAGTCTTGGAAATGAGTCTTGACTAACAAGAAATGATTATCTATGATTATGTGTGAATGCCACAAAGTTTCATGTGTTAAGTTATGATTATTTTGATTACATTTCACTGTCATAATTTAACCCATGTTATGAAATTATGATCTCTTTTGCAGGTTAAGATTTCTAAAATGTTATGTTCTTATGAATATGATGTGATTGATATTTATTTTGTTTACCCTTACTGAGAATTTGAGCTCACCCTTTTATGTTTTCTTTTCCCCGGGATATAAAGAAAGGTTTTAGGTAAAAAAAAGAATATCTTTATGGGAGATGTTGAAGATCTTTCACCACGATTAGAAGATTTTATTCTGAGTTTCCAAAGACACTAAACTATTACGATCCTTGTGTGTGTGTTTTTGTTATGTACTAAGTATTCCGCAAAAGTAATGTAATGTCAATGTAATGTTCATGTATGGAAAGTTTCGGGTCTCTACAGTTGGTATCAGAGGAAAGGTTTAGTCAACCTTTGGAAACTAAGATGCGAAAACGTTAGTGAGATTCCTAGAGATATTTCTACGGTATGTCTAGGGATGTCCCTAAGGTTAAGTATACGTATAGGTTATAGTACTAGAACTACGCTAACGATCATAGAATTAAACCTATGATGTTAGATATTGATGATACTCCCCATTTATAATGTTGTTTTCTCTAGCATGATTTTTTCCTCTCACAAGATTCTTTTTGTGTTTTAGTTAATGGAGGGAACCAGAAGGAATTCGGTTAACAATGAATCCAATGGAAAAATTGGTGACTATGAGCAACAAAATTGTGTAATTCTTAGAGAGAAAGATATTGCGATTATGCCGAATCAGTCATCGCGATATATGATTAACAAGGTGAAATTTAGTGGTATGCCTAATTCATCAAAGAAGAGGAAGATAAACTATTATGCATGTTTGCATGTTGAGGAGCATAAAGAAAGAAAGATTGAGATTTCTAAAGAAGGGAAGAAGAACATTGAGGAATACCTCAAATGGAGGGACTGATGTTATCTGTGTGGAGAAAAGGGTCATAGAGTGACAGACTATTATGGAGTTCAATGTCTTATTTGTGGAGAACATGGGCATTACCCAAATCAATGCCCTGACCTAAAAAGTTACTTCTAAATCAAGGAAGGACTTATTCCAGGACAATCATTGAATTGGATGGACTGAAGTGTTCATGTATTGGTATTCAAGAATAATGTTGTTGAGGTACTTTTATGGTGTATTGAAATATTTATGTATTGGTCTATTGTGGTTTTCAATAATTTTAAGGTACCGGTAACCATGAAAAGTGATTCAAATATTTTGGAAAGTAGATGATATGTGCATAATGAAGGGATAAGGAGAAAATGAAATGTCTGACAGTATTCATGAGCTCATGATTGATATAAGGACTAAGTGATATCATGGTTTGAGTATATAGAATTTTGAGGATTTTGGTATGTGGAAAGAGTTAACTTTTAACAGCACTCATGTTTTCAATAAGGTTCAATGGGTATTCAAGAGAGTACAAGATTAAGGCCTTTAAATGTTTCGAATGTGACCAACAAGATATATCTTATGATATATGGGATCAACAATGGTATTTAATCTCTGAGAGTGGACTACAGTATTATGGATAAGCCTAAAGATTGGAATGGATTATGTTGGACATAAGTTAGTATTGTTTGTTTTTCGATATTATTGATGGGATGTTATAGTAATATAGTTTTAGAAAAAGGACAACCTGCAGGACAGGCGATAGCCCATCGCGTCGGACAAGGCTGTGGGAATCGAACCCACAACCGAAGTGCGACTGGCCTTTATCGCCTACCACTGGCCTACAGGAAGTCCCTGTTTAGTAGAAACTAGTTTTATTATATTAAGAAGTATGATATATGAAGTATAAGTCCATTTTAGGAACCATATATGATTAATCTCACTATAAACCGACTTATGTATATAATTTTTGCTAACCTTTTGTTTGAGACAGATGGAATGACCAGTCATTCTATCACATAATCTGCTAACACTTCACGAATAACAAAATCAACTTCATTTATTTAAGAGATGAAGTGGAAATTGTTCAAGGCACGAACAACAGTGAGATTGTACCAAAATAAAGAAAGTATTTATTCTAATTAAAATTTTCAACTTTAGGGAAATGATCTTGAAAACCAAAAATGTTGTCCTAGTGATCTAATACCTGATGAATCGGATGGTTCCTTAGATCACCACAAATTTATGGATTTTTGATTGTTGGCTTTTCCATAGCCATGTTCTCTACCACTCTCCATCAGAACATGATGGTTAGATTTTTCTTCCATATCCATATTTTCACCTATGTGGAAACCCAGTGATTAGTTTATTTGGGTAATCGTTAAGTTTCATACTTTTTTTTTTAAAATATTGGTTTTGGTATTCCTTTTTACGATGTGGGTTTCTATTAAAGAAACTTTCGAATAGTAAACCATTTATAACCCCGATGAATTTCGAGGGAGAAATTCATTTTAAGGGGGGTAGAATGTAACAGCCCGAGATTTTATGAAAAATATTCTTTTTAATTTTATTAATGTCTTGTGTTATACGCTACACCAAAAGGAGCATTCACAATACACATCTCTGACCTGGCTTGAATTATACGCAATCGCGACCTTCCACGATAGCGTGTGTTGTACGCAACACCGAGTTTCGCTAAACAACGATATGCTATTAAGATATTATTAAAACTAGCCGTTATGAATAGTAATAACCACTTTTTGAAATTTTGTAAATTTTATTTTCCAAAATGGAATTCATTTTTGGATTTGTAATATCGAAATTAGCTTAGGGTGAAATTTTGGTACTTTTCGGATAACTTTCATATTCTGATGAATAGTGAAAATTACTAAATTTTAATTAAAAACAACTTTTTTTAATCAAAATAATTAATAGTGATAAATTATTAATTTGAATGTTTTTAAAGTATATTTAGAATATATTTTTACAATTTAATATAATGTTGGTCATTGGATGTAATTTCACATTTAAACCAGACATAAACAAGTGTCAATCTTTTGATAGATATTGTTTCTTAAAAACACGCTCTTTGTTTTAACAGCGGGATTTAATTATAAAATTAATTAATGAAACTTATATGATATGAATTTGGTAAAACAGACTTAATTTTTAAATTCGGAATATGAAATATAGCTTAGGATGAAAATTTGGCATTGTTCTGAAAAACATCAATTTTCGATGAATAGTGAAACCACTAAGTGGTAGGATAAAAACTGAATTTTGCATAAAACATAATTTTACCGCTTCTGTGAATGGAATTTCGAAAATCCGACAGACACGGTTAATATCAAAGACTAAAATATGGTTCAATGAGATGAAAATAATTTTTGGTGAATAGTAACTTTTTACTTTTTTTAACCACGGTTAATAGTAAATAGGGTAACTAAGGGTAAATATGATATTACTATTACCCTAACACATGTCCTAATTCTATTGGATAAGTGTAATTCGACCAAAAACAACCTTATGAATATAATATGACCCTTTAGGTCCACTTGGATTAGATTATGACATTTAATATTATTTTATTTAATGAATAGTTAAAATAGTTAAAATCAAAGTTTAATAACTAAAACATTTTTAATATGGGGTTATACATAAGATAAATTCGACTATAAATATTCATTAGAAAGCTAAACCGATTTCCTACATAATTATAGTTTATTTATAATTTTTAAACTTTAAATAAATTACTTTATTTATGACACAATGATGATGCAGTAATTACCCTTTTAAGGAAATATTAACATAATTGATGTTATAAATGCTCAAATAAATGTAATTTGACACTTTTTATGAATTACACTAATTTTCTAGGTTACTATGATATATTAGTGTTGATTTAATCAACTTTGTTCGAACATATAATTCTGTTATGACTTTCACAAAAATCATATATCAAATAGTGTCAAAATTGACACAAAATAGTTTTTAAATCAAATATTATATTACTAATTGTTATTTTATTCCTAAAAATCTAAGGTTCGGCCAAATGACTTAGATATGGGTATATATATTAATAATAAACAATTTGGGGTTCGTTTAGCATGTTATAGTAAGTGTATTAACGATATAGTGTAAGAAAACAAAAAGACACGGTAAAAGATAAATTATTTAACTTAGAGTTAAATCTAATTGATAAGGTTAAAATAATAACCTAAACTTGTATAAATCCTATTGGTTGATAGAATTTCGACCCATCCCCACTTTAGCTTCGAAATAAGACCCTTTGGAAGCATTATAAACCGATTTTGACTTTAATATAAAATAATATTTTGAGATATTCCTAAAGTGCCCCTCTCCTCCCTTATAAAAGGGAACCTCCTCCCCCACCTCCTCACACCAAATTGAGCGCTCAAGCTCAGTCAACCCCTGCCAAAATCCCTTCTCCACTTTCCTAGAATAATCCTAGAGGTCCTGGTCTTCTTCAAAGACCAATATTAGTTCCCTAAGTGAAGGATTCAAAGAGGTGTTTCAAAGAAGAGGAGGTTCGGACACATACGAAGCAAATCGGACCTAAGGTAAGGGAAATATCACAATCTCATTTTTGTCCAAGATTGTTTATTCGTAAGTATTTACTAGGGTGCATTTTATCATCCACATCCATGTTTCATCAATATGTAATATTATTTCCATCCACCTACAATTGTTTAAATCCATTTTTACCCTTCGGTGAGTTTTTAGTAATATGAATGAAAGGAATCTTTTGTCATACGAGGTACTTTTTGACTTTTCCGACAAAAGTACGAAGAATGTTTTTTTTAGCTTATACAGCTTGAATTGATTTTTAAAACATTATTTCCAAGAAGCTTCCTTTACAAGTTTTCAAGTTTATTTTTAATCAACTTCTTTTATTTTAAAGTCGTATGACATGTTATGAAAGGAAAAATGTTTTTGAAGAAGAAAGGATATTTTCCTCAAGAATGGAGTTCAATTGTTTTATCAAAATTATTTTCCATCTAAGATAATAAAGGGTTCTGTTGTTATCCCTATTATTACATTGATTTGATCATGTTGTGATGGAATTATTTTTATGAATTCCTTTATCTTATATGGAATGTTTTATGATGTCACGATGTTTAAGATTCCCATTTTTATTACATGGGTTATGCAATGATGTATGATTTATGATTTTGTGTCACACATAAGAATGGTATCATTATGAGATGGGTGGGACCTATATCTCCCTCCAATGCATTGGGTAAAGATTTTATATCTCATGAGATAGACAGGGCTGGAACGGTAGGTTATACCGGTTCAGTGAAACAGGACTGAAACGAGGGTTACTCGATTCAGAAAGGGACTTTGTCCACTAAGATAGTCTTGGAAATGAGTCTTGACTAACAAGAAATGATTATCTATGATTATGTGTGAATGACACAAAGTTTCATGTTTTAAGTTATGATTATTGTGATTTCATTTCACTGCCATGATTTACCACATGTTATGAAATTATGATCTCTTTTGCAGGTTAAGATTTCCAAAATGTTATGTTCTTATGAATATGATGTGATTGATATTTCTTTTGTTTACCCTTACTGAGAATTTGAGATCACCCTTTTGTGTTTTCTTTTCCCCAGGATATAAAGAAAGGTTTTAGGTAAAAAAAAGAAGATCTTTATGGGAGATGTTGAAGATCTTTCACCACGAATAGAAGATTTTATTACGAGTTTCCAAAGACACTAAACTATTACGATCCTTGTGTGTGTGTTTTTGTTATGTACTAAGTAATCCGCAAAAGTAATGTAATGTCAATGTAATGTTCATGTACGGCAAGTTTCGGGTCTCTACAAGAGACTAGGGAATTCCTAGCCCGAACTCAAGAAGGACCCTGAAACACCGCCCCTTAATTTCACGAAACCAAACATCCCCCTAACAAACACAATTGAGACAAAACTCAACATTAGAACGACCCGTTTATTCACGAGCCGAAATCCCATCATGGAAATCCATATGAATTGAAAACACACTGAGAACAGATAAGACTGCTCCGACTACAGTTGAAAAAGTTCATCACATCACCACAACTATGACGAGATACAATGGTGATAGGAATAGAATAAGGAATATTTGGATATTTCCCTCCCAATGCGGAAAAATTTACTCAGACCGAGGTTCCAAACACCCTCAATTACTCTGGACTGTGTGATAGCTTCACCCCAAGACCTGTGGCTAGGGCCCTAATGGCTGAAGCATCTCATTCCTCATAGTCATGAATTTTCATCTTCTGGTCTCGAACTCCTTCCATTCCATGGTTCAAACAATCACGTTGGTCATATGATTTCAAAAGAATGCAACATGACAACATAGAATGTCCGGACATGCCATACTGGTGGCGAACAAGAGAGAGGTTCGACGAACTAGGAGCCACTACTGACGAGGATGGTTTCATGGAGACAGGTTCCACCGGCCCACACACTTTTTTGGGTGGGGAACCTTCGCTGAAATAGACCATCGTTAATCACACCCAAAACTCCAACGTTGATGAGGCATCTCATCTTTTCTATTCCAGAAAAGAACCCTCTAATAACATTGGGATGGTACAAATCTTAACTACCTTGGGAGTTCCCAATAACCTGAGGACACACTATCTTTCTAAACTATACAACTGGCTATATCAGACTTTGATTTCCTTGATAACTAGGCAACACACAAAAAGAACTTGGAACTGGGCATAACTCATTAAAAACTTTTGGAGGCTTTCGGGGTGGCATAATCGTAACAACATGAAAAACACCATCGAAACCAGCATCATGCCAAAACTCGATCAAAGCAAGACAAGACAAGGGAAATAGGCCCATAATCCAAACATACACAAATACCAGTGTAAATCACATTTCAAAAACCATTATTTCTTCAAAATTTTTAAACTCACCTATGGTACCTTATGAACTATCACATGTTCGTTCATTCAATCCCGCTCACATCGCATGCGAACAAGTGCCCCCACACACTTCCATAGATACCGACGCATGTGTGACCCTTCATAAGGAATGTCAAGGTTCAAAAACATATTTTCTTTAACAAATCCAAACACATACCATGTTTTTCAAAACCAATACACCTTCTCTTTTAAACCCCACTTTTGTAATTTCAAAAACAATTTGAGAGAAACACTTTTCCATTTCAAAAGAAGTTTCACTTTTAATGCACATTAAAACCAACCAAGATTATAACCAAACATAAGAAAAAATAGCCCACTGGAATGAGGAGCTAGTGCACATGTCTGACCCAACAACATGGTGGTGATCCATGCCCCAAGTAAGGTATAACACTAAGAGGACCTTAAACCGGGACTTGGACTCCACATGGGTCACTACCCCATGTGAGGGCGCAAAGTGAACCGATTCGCCTCCATTGTCATCCCTCAATCTGAAACGACTAAGGACATGTGACTCAAAACCCGGACTCAGAAAAGTAACTCATGTCTCGTCACAAGCGGTGGTGATCAGGCACCGAACCGTAACCTAACTCCTGAGCCCCAATAGTCCAAATCTCTATTTACCGGACACCCCAAATAACAAGGACCTTCCTTTGATACAATTTTGTAACAAACCAACCCTGGTCGTCCCTGAACCGCTCAACCGAGCCGGTTCGCGGCAAGTCCCGAGGGGCATTCCCGATCCCTCCGGGATGGAAAAAAGTGTCGGGCAAAAAAAATTTAAAATGTTAGGAATGATTTTTCCCTTGAGAATATTAATAAATATAAACAAAACTGACGATAAAGACAAAAACTTGTAGCAGAAAGAAAATAAAACCAAAGATACCTCCATGTGACCTACTAGGTCACCACCCAACTCAAGAACACACTGCTCCAACATTAAGCAGCTGAACCAGAAACCTGGATGAGAAACTAAACCTGCAACTGGAATGATATAATAGGTGTGAGCACCGAGATGTTCAGTAGGGATGCATAGAATGAACCACAGAATCAATGCATTTTCTAAATCCAAAGTAGTCAAATAATATTAGTATGAATTGAAGTTATAAAAATAATGTTTTCATATTACAGTGAATTTTTAAAACTAACAATCACAAATCCATTTCTTATATAGTTCAAAAACCTTAAAAATAAAACAAAAGATGGGTTCATACAAACCATTTCAAAACAGCTACTTTGAGTGTAACACCCCGAGATTTTATGAAACATATTCTTTTTATTTTCATTAATGTCTTGTGGAGCTTGCACAACATGCATCTTTGACATGCCTTTCATTACACGCGATCGCGACCTTCCTTGATAGCGTGTGTAGTACGCAATACCGAGTTTCACTAAACAACGATATGCTATTAAAATATTATTAAAACTAGCCATTATGAATAGTAATAACCACTTTTTGAAATTTTTTAATTTTTATTTTTCAAAATGGAATTCATTTTTGGATTCGGAATATCGAAATTAGCTTAGGGTGAAATTTTGGTAAATTTCGGATAACTTTCATATTTTGATGAATAGTGGAAATTACTAAATTTTAATTAAAAACAACTTTTTCAATCGAAATAATTAATAGTGATAAATTATTAATTTTAGTTGTTTTAAAGTTTATTTAGAATATATTTTTACAATTTAATACAATGATGGTCATTGGATGTAATTTTACATTTAAACCAGTTATAAACAAGTTTCAATCTTTTGACAGTTATTATCTCTTAAAAACATGCTATACGTTTTTACGACGGGAACTAATTTTTAAATTAGATAATGAAACTAATATGTTTTTAATTTGGTAAAATAGACATCATTTTTGAGTTCATAATGTCAAATATATCTTAGGCCTAATTTTTGGTATTTTTCTGAAAACTTTCAATTTTTGATGAATAGTGAAACCACTATGTGGTAGTTAAAAAAACTGAATTGTTCATAAAACATAATTTTACTGCTTATGTGAGTGGAATTTCAAAAAATCTGAGAGACACGGTTGATTTCAGTAAGTAAAATGTGGTTCAATGAGAATAAAATAATTTTTTGGTGAATAGTAACTATTTACTTTTTTTAGAACGGTTAAAAGTAAATAGGATAATTAAGGGTAGAAATGATATTATTATTACCCTAAAACATGTCCTAATTCTATTGGACAAGTTTAATTAGACAAAAAACAAACTTAGGAAAAACATATGACCATTTAGGCCCACTTGGATTAGATTAGGACATTTATTATTAATTTATTTAAAGAAGGGTTAAAAGAGTTAAGATCAAAGTTTATTTACTAAAAGAATTTAATATGGGGTTATACTTATGATATATTCGACTATAAATATTCATTAGAAATATAAAAAGGTTTCCTACATAATAGTATTTTATTTATAATTTTTAGATATTATATAATTTAATTTATTTATGACACAATGATGATACAGTAATTGTCTTATTAATAAAATATTGACATAATTGATGTTATAAATGCCTAAATAAATGTAATTTGAGACTTTTAATGACTTAAAATAATTTTCTAGGTTAATATGACATGTTTTTGGTGATTTAAGTAACTTGGTTCGAACTTATAATTCTGTTATGAATTTCATAAAAATCATGTACCAAATAGTGTCAAAATTGACAAAAATTAGATTTTAAAACAAATATTATATTTTTAATTGTTATTTTATACCTACAAATCTAAAGTTCGGCCAAATGACATAAATAAGATTAGATAAATTAATAATAAGCAACTTGGGGTTCTTTTGGCTTGATATAGTAAGTTTATTTACAATATAGTGTAAGAAAACAAAAAGACACGGTAAAAGTTAAATTATTTAACTTAGAGCTAAATCTAATTTATAAGGTTAAAATAATAACCTAAACTTGTCTAAATCCTATTGGATGAGAGGATTTCGACCCATCCCCACTTTATCTTCGAAATAAGACCCTTTTAAACCATTATAAACCGAATTTTACCTTAATATAAAATAATATTTTTTTTGATTTTCCTAAGGTGCCCCTCTCCTCCCTTATAAAAGGGAACCTCCTCTCTCTCTTCCTCACACCACATTGAGCCTTCAAGCTCGGCCAAACCATGCCACTTTCTCCTCTCCACTTCCCTAGAGACATCTTATAGGTCCTGGTATTCTTCAAAGACCAATTTTTGTGCCCTAAAAGAAGGTCTCAATGAAGCACTTCAAAGAAGAGGTAATGTCCGTTACCGATTCTTTCATCTTTATTTCTTATTCCACTTCTTCTTATTTAGTAGTTTCACTATGAAGTAATAACATCAGTATCACTCATATACTGATATTTTATTATAAGTATGAAACAACCCTATTTCACCATCTATCCATCCTACGGAAAAAGAAATCACCGCACGTGCATACGTACCGAATACCGTCTCCACGCCGTGGTGTAATCTATTTTCCACCACCACCATACATGGATGGGTATAATGGTGTAAATAATGATAATATATGACTATTATAAAGTTATATTGATTCTAAAATAGTATACATACACTCCAATACAATTCCACGATCATAGGAACGATATCATCACTCGTGCGTACATACGGAATACCGTCTCCACGATGTGATGCGACTCGTTCTACATGATCTTCATTTCAGAATGATTATATAAATTAATTGAATGAATTAATATGATATATATTACACTAATACCATTTGGGAAATGAGGTATCTATAACCTAAAGAGAATAATAAGAATTTATTCGACAAAACACGCATAAGAACAAAAAGTTATAAACACCCGAATAACAAGTAGCAATGAAATATTAATACTAAGAAGCTAAGAATATGAGAATATATGATATCATAAAAATAAGTATGATTCTGGAATAAGTCAATAACATTATTTAAATCATTATACAGGTGGTTCGGACACTTACAAAGCAAGTCGGACCTTAGGTAAGGGAAAATATCACAATCTCATTTTTATCTGAGATTGTTTATACTTTGGTATTTACTAGGGTGTATTTTATCATCCACATCCATATTTCCTCAATATGTAATATAATTTCCATTCACCTACATTTTTTTTAAAAATCCTATTTTACCATTCTGTGAGTTGTTAGTAAAATATATTAAAGGAATCTTTTGCCGTTTTTCGTATGAGGTACTTTTTTGACTTTTCCGACCAAAGTACGAGATGAATGTTTTTTTAACTTATACGGAATGAATGGATTTTTAAAACATTATTTCAAAGAAGCTTCCCTTACAAGTTTTCAAGTTTATTTTTAATCAACTTCTTTTAGTTTAAAATTTTATGACCTGTTATGAAAGGAAAATGTTTTTGAAGTAGAAAGGATATTTTCCTCAAGAATGGAGTTCAAGTGTTTTATCAAAATTATTTTCCATCTAAGATAATATAGGGTTCTGTTTATATCCCTATTATTACATTGATTTGATTATTTTGTGATGGAATTATTTTTATGAATTCCTTCATCTTATATGAATTGTTTGATGATGTCACAATGTTTAAGATTACCCTTTTTATTACATGGGTTATGCAATGATGTATGATTTATGATTTTGTGGCACACATAAGAATGGTATCATTATGAGATGGGTGGGACCTATATCTCCCTCCAATGCATTGGGTAAAGATTTTATATCTCATGAGATAGACATGGCTGGAACGGTAGGTTATACCGGTTAAGTGAAACAGGACTGAAACGAGAAATAAACTCGGTTCAGAATGGGACTTTGTCCACTAAGATATTCTTGGCATTGAGTCTTGACTAATAAGATATGATTCTCTATTATTATGTTTGTATGCCACAAAGTTTCATGTTTTATGTTATGATTATTCTGATTACATTTCACTGCCATGATTTATCCCATGTTATGAAATTATGATCCCTTTTGTAGGTTAAGATCTCCAAATGTTATGTGCTTGTGTATATGATGTGATTGATATTTCTTTTGTTTACCCTTACTGAGCATTTGAGCTCACCCTTTTATGTTTTATTTTCCCCAGGATATAAAGAAAGGTTTTAGGTAAAAAAAGGAAGATCTTTATGGAGATGTTGACGATCTTTCACCATTATTAGAAGATTATATTCCGAGTTTCCGAAGATAATAAACTTTTACGATCCTTGTGTGTGTGTTTTTGTTTTGTACTAAGTATTCTGCAAAAGTAATGTAATGTCCATGTACGTCAAGCTTCGAGTCTCAACAGTTGGTATCAGAGGAAAGGATTAGTCAACCTTTGGAAACTAGGATGCGAAAATGTTAGTGAGATCCCTAGAGATTTTTCTAAGGTATGTCTAGGGATGTACCTAAGGATAAGTATACGTATAGGATATAGTCCTAGAACTATGGTAACGATATTAGATTAAACCAAATATGTTAGATATTGAAGTTACTCCCCCTTTATTATGATTTTTGCCTCTTACACGATTCTTTTTGGGTTTTAGAAAATGGCTGGAAACAAGATGATTCACGATAATGGAGGATATTATGGACAATGGAATGATATTTTTCATGAGAAACCAAATGAAATGGGATTTGGAAGTCCAACCATCATTATTATGCCGAATCAGCAATCTCATAATATGATCAATAAACTCAAATTTGGTAATTTTCCTGACTCAGCTAATAAGAGAAAGATGGAGTTTCATGATGATCATAAAGGAAAGAAAGTTCATTTTCCCCTATGTAAATCATGTGGGAAGAGGCATCAATGAGAATTTTTCAAAGGAACTGGAAGATGCTTTGGGTGTGGAAAAGAAGGACACAAAGCCAGTAAGTGCAAAGGAAAAGGTTCAGTTAACACCAGGGATGTGGATAATGCTATTTTTATGACCTCAACAATGGTTAAATGTTTTAAATGTGGAATGTACGGGCATTATGCAAACCATTTCCCTAAGGTAAAGTCTCAGGAAGCGAATCAGTACGGCCGTATGGGTAGTATTTATGTTGATGATGATGAAGAGACTACAAATGATATGTGAGATAAAAGAATTGTTGATGCTCGATCAATGGTTTAAGAATGTAGTGGAATGATTACATGTTTATCATGTGTAATGTTGTATAAGTAATCTCATGGTACTGTGGAATAAAGAGACATCTAAGGATTGTTACACTGTTTTCTTTCCTTGAGTTTTGAAAGTGTATGATTAATGGTACCAGTATCCATGAAAGATTATTCAGATATTTTTGGAATGTAGATGATATGTGCATAATGAAGGGATAAGGAGAAAATTAAATGTTTTATAGTATTCATGAGCTCATGACTGATATAAGGAAATAGTTATATCATGGTTTTAGTATATAGAATTTTGGGTTTTTGGTATGTGGAATGCGTTAACTTTTGACAACACTCATGTTTTTACTAAGATTCAATGGGTATTCATTTTTCAAGAGATTACATGATTATGGTATTCACATGACTGGAATGTGACGAACAAGATATATGAGGGATAAATGATAGCATTCACGTGATCATTTTCTCTATACTATGAGCTTGGACCAAAGTATTTTGGATAAGCCTAATGATTGGAATGGATTATGTTGGACATATGTTAGTATTGTTTAAGGATAGAACATTTTTTGAATATTGTTGATGGGATGATATAGTAATGTAGTTTTATAAAAAGGACAAACTGCAGGATGGGCGACAGCCCATCGTGTCGGACAAGGCTGTGGGAATCAAACCCACAACCGAAGTGCGACTCGCCTTTATCGCCTACCACTGGACTACAGGAAGTCCCTTTTTATTAAAAACTAGTTTTATTATATTAAGCAGTATGATATATGAAGTATACATCCATTTTAGGAACCATATATGATTAATCTCACTATTGATGGACTTATGTATTTTTTGATAACTTTTCTAACCTTTTGTTTGAGACAGATGGAATGACCCATCATTCTATCACATGATCTGTTAACACTTCAAGAATAACAAATTCAACTTCATTTCATTAAGAGATGAAGTGGAAATTGTTCAAAGCACGAACAACAGTGAGATTGTACCAAAATCATGTAAGTATTTCTTCTAATTCAAAATTTTCAACTTTAGGAAAATGATATTCAAAACCAAAAATGTTATCCTAGTGATCTTATATCTGATTAATCAGATGGTACCCTAGATCATAACAAATTTATTGCTTTGCGATTGTTGGATTTTTCATAGCCATGTTCTCTACCACTCTCCATCAGAACTTGATGGTTATATTTTTCTTCCATATCCATATTTTCCCCTATGTTCTCCTACGTGGAAACCCAGTGATTAGTTAATTTGGGTAACTGTTACATTTCATACTTTAGTTTTTAAAGCCATATTTTGGTATTCATTTTTACGATGTGGGTTTATATTAAACAAACTTTTGAGTAGTAAACCATTTATAACCCTGACGAATTTCGAGGGCGAAATTCATTTTAAGGGGTGTAGAATGTAACACCCTGAGATTTTATGAAAAATAATCTTTTTAATTTCATTAATGTCTTGTGGAGATTACACAACACGCATCCTTGACTTGCCTTTCATTGCACGCAATTGTGACCTTCCTTGATAGCGTGTGTAATACGCAATACCGAGTTTCACAAAACAACGATATGTTATTAAAATATTATTAAAACTATGTGTTATGAATAGTAATAACCACTTTTTGAAATTTTGTAATTTTTTTTTTCAAAATGGACTTCATTTTTGGATTCGGTATATTGAAATTAGCTTAGGGTGAAATTTTGGTAATTTTCGGATAACTTTCATATTTTGATGAATAGTGGAAATTACTAAATTTTAATTAAAAAAAACTTTTTCAATCGAAATAATTAATAGTGATAAATTATTAATTTTAGTGGTTTTAAAGTATATTTAGAATATATTTTTAAAATTTAATACAATGATGGTCATTGGATGTAATTTCACATTTAAACCAGTTATACACAAGTTTCAATCTTTTGATAGTTATTATCTCTTAAAAACACGCTATTTGTTTTGACGATGAGAATTAATTTTTAAATTAGTTAATGCAACTGATATGTTTTGAATTTGGTAAAATATACATCAGTTTTGTGTTCATAATATCAAATATAGCTTAGGCATAATTTTTGGTATTTTTTTGAAAACTTTCAATTTTTGATGAATAGTGAAACCACTAAGTGGTAGTTAAAAAAACTGAATTGTTCATAAAACATAATTTTACCGCTTCTATGAGTGGAATTTAAAAAAATAAGAGAGACACGGTTGATTTCAGTAAGTAAAATGTGGTTCAATGAGATGAAAATAATTTTTTGGGTGAATAGTATATTTTTACTTTTTTTTACCACAGTTAAAAGTAAATAGGGTAATTAAGGGTAGAAATGATATTATTATTACCCTAACACATGTCCTAATTCTATTGTACAGATGTAATTCGACCAAAAACAAACTTAGGAATAAAATATGACCATTTAGGCCCACTTGGATTAGATTAGGACATTTATTATTAATTTATTTATAAAAGGGTTAAAAGAGTTAAAATCAAAGTGTATTTACTAAAACATTTTTAATATGGGGTTATAAATAAGATAAATTCGACTATAAATATTCATTAGAAATATAAAAATATTTCCTAAATAATTGTATTTTATTTATAATTTTTAGACATTAAATAATTTAATTTATTTATGACACAATGATGATGCAGTAATTGTCTTATTAATGAAATATTGACATAATTGATGTTATAAATGACCAAATAAATGTAATTTGAGACTTTTAATGACTTACACTAATATTATAGGTTAATATGACATGTTATTGTTTATTTAAGTAACTTGATTCGAACTTATCATTCTGTTATGAATTTCATAATTATTATGTACCAAATAGTGTCAACATTGACATAAATTAGTTTTTTAAAAAAATATTATATTATTAATTGTTATTTTATTTCTAAAAATCTAAGTATCGGCCAAATGACTTAGATAAGATTATATATATTAATAATAAACAACTTGGGGTTCTTTTGTCTTGAAATAGTAAGTTTATTAACCATATAGTGTAAGAAAACTAAAAGACATGGTAAAAGTTAAATTATTTAACGTAGAGTTAAATCTAATTTATAAGGTTAAAATAATAACCTAAACTTGTATAAATCATATTGTATGAGAGTATTTAGACCCATACCTACTTTATCTTCGAAATAAGACCCTTTGGAACCATTATAAAACGAATTTTACCTTAATATAAAATAATATTTTGAGATTTTCCTAAGGTGCCCCTCTCCTCCCTTATAAAAGGGCACCTCTTCCCTCTCTTCCTCACACCACATTCAGCCTTCAATCTCGGCCAACCCCTACCAAATTATCCTCTCCACTTTCCTAGAGTCATCCTAGAGGTCCGGTTCTTCTTCAAAGACCAATTTTAGTGCCCTAAAAGAAGGTCTCAAAGAAGCACTTCAAAGAAGAGGTAATGTCCGTTACCGATTCTTTAATATTTATTTCTTCTTCCACTTTTTCTTCTTTAGTTGTTTCATTATGAAGTAATAAAATAAGTATCACTAATATACGGATATGTTATTATAAGTATGAAACAACCCTATTCCACCATCTATCCATCCTACGGAAAATGAAATCACCACGCGTGCGTACGTATGGAATACCGTCTCCACGCCGTGGTGTATTCTATTTTCCACCACCACCTTACTTGGATGGGTATAATGGTGTAAATAATGACCATATATGACTATTATAAAGTGATATTGATTCTAAAATATTATACATATACTCCAATACAATTCCATGATCATAGGAACGATATCATCACTCGTGCGTACGTACGGAATACCATCTCCACGATGTGATGCGACTCGTTCTACATGATCTTTATTTCATAATGATTATATAAATGAATTGAATGAATGAATATGATATATATTACACTAATACCATTCTGGAAATGAGGTATCTATAACCTAAAGAGAAGAATAATAATTTATTCGACGAAACACGCATAAGAATAAAAAGTTATAAACACCCGAATAACAAGTAGCAATGAAATATTACTACTAAGAAGCTAATAATATGACCATATATGATATCATAAAAATAAGTATGATTATGGAATAAGTCAATAACATTATTTAAATCATTATACAGGAGGTTCAGACACTTACAAAGCAAGTCAGACCTAAGGTAAGGGAAAATATCACAATCTCATTTTTATCCGAGGTTGTTTATACTTTGGTATTTATTGTGGTGTATTTTATCATACACATCCATATTTCCTCAATATGTAATATTATTTCCATTCACATACAATTTTTTTTAAATCCTATTTTACCCTTCAGTGAGTTTTTAGTAAAATATATGAAAGGAATCTTTTGTCGTTTTTCGTACGAGGTACATTTTTGACTTTTCCGACAAATGTACGAGAAGAATGTTTTTTTAACTTATACGGAATGAATGGATTTTTAAAACATTATTTCAAAGAAGCTTCCTTTAAAAGTTTTCACGTTTATTTTTAATCAACTTCTTTTAGTTTAAAATTTTATGACATGTTAATAAAGGAAAATGTTTTTGAAGTAGAAAGGATATTTTCCTCAAGAATGGAGTTCAAGTGTTTTATCAAAATTATTTTCCATCTAAGATAATATATGGTTCTGTTAATATCCTGATTATTACATTGATTTGATCATGTTGTGATGGAATTATTTTTATGAATTCCTTTATCTTATATGAATCGTTTGATGATGTCACGTTGTTTAAGATTCCCATTTTTATTACATGGGTTATGCAATGATGTATGATTTATGATTTTGTGGTACACATAATAATGGTATCATTATGAGATGGGTGGGACCTATATCTCCCTACAATGCATTGGGTAAAGATTTTATATCTCATGAGATAGACATGGCTGGAACGGTAGTTTATACCGGTTCAGTGAAACAGGACTGAAACGAGGAATGAACTCGGTTCAGAAAGGGACTTTGTCCACTAAGATAGTCTTGGAAATGAGTCGTGAATAATAAGATATGATTCTCTATGATTATGTATGTATGCCACATGGTTTCATGTTTTAAATTATGATTATTGTGATTACATTTCACTGCCATGATTTATCCCATGTTATGAAATTATGATCTCTTTTGCAGGTTAAGATCTCCAAAAGTTATGTGCTTGTGTATACGATGTGATTGATATTTCTTTTGTTTACCATTACTGAGAATTTGAGCACACACTTTTATGTTTTCTTTTCCCCATGATATAAATAATGGTTTTAGGTAAAAAATAGGAAGATCGTTATGGGAGATGTTGACGATCTTTCACCATGATTAGAAGATTATATTCCGAGTTTCCAAAGACACTAAACTATTATGATCCTTGTGTGTGTGTTTTTGTTATGTACTAAGTATTCCGAAAAAGTAATGTAATGTCCATGTACATCAAGCTTCGGGTCTCTACATTGAGGTTGATTTTTAAAACCAACCATGTACACAAAACATTTCCAAGAAACACCAATACCAAGTTAAAGGGTATGATAACACCCACAGTAAGGGAAATGGTACTAATAGTGCTCGTATCAATGTATCACGGAAAACCTAGGGACTCGGAGGAAGACCAGAACATACTATACATGTGACTCATCATGACGGCATGCCCTAACATGATGATTTCATAACTCCCTAATGCTCGGCATAGGCCTACATGGCCTAACCAAGGGGCCCAATCCCCATAGCAGCAATAACTCAGTATTCCTATGCTATGGGGCCACTAGCTAGTGCCTAATCTAAACTAGTGCAGCAATCGTTCTCAATAAACCCCCTGCTATTCTATGTTTTTGTGCTATGTTCACAAAGATGTGTTCCGAACATTAAAAATACAAGCCATATTAATATAATCCAGCACGCAACATAAATTGGCACCACCCTGACCACATTAAGGTTAGTCCCATGCCTTATCATAAAAATTCACAAAAGGTGGCCCATGACAAGGACCCTCCTGTCACTTGATCGATCGACAAGGCAAAGGGCCTAACCAAAAAGTGGTTTTCCCAAACACACAGTTTCAATGATGTCAAATGGGCCTCATACAATTTACACAGTAAAACTTTTATAAACAGCCAATCTAAAATGCCAAATGGGCCTTTACGTTTACCTCTTCAACCATTTATCAAAACATTTTCGGAATGTTTTCAAAATAGTAATAAACATCATTTCTAACAAACATGATTAGACGGACCAAAATGCACCAATATACTTTAACAAAAACACGCCTTTACCAAAACACGCATTTACCAAAAAATTCCAAAACAATATACATTTACAAAAAAATTTGGAACAACGCTACACACCAAAACATGTTTCGAACCCAATGTTTAAACTTTAAAGAACCCATTAAAACCATGTTATTCAAAAAAACTTATAGAAACACAAACAGTTCAATAGTCATTCCATAAACAAATCAAACATTTTGTTAAAAAAGTACTATATTAAAAAATTTGAATAATTAAACAACATGAAGATAATGCAACAAAATATTTTTAACAAGACCAAAAGAAAACTAGAAAACACTATAGCAGGTTGGCCAATTTTTTTTTTCAAATATAATAATCTAGTAAAAGAATTTATTAAAAACGTGAAAGAATTAAATGTACTTATTTTAAAAAGGAAAAATTCAGATTGTCCTACCTCGAACGATGGTCACGCCATGCTTTCAAACCCACCACACCCTGATCACGTGCACGCACCTCGACAAAAGCACACACACTTGGAAACGATCTCGAATCCCTGCAAGAACTTCTGAGACCCAAAAATAAAGTTGCACAGACCGATGTACCTCTTAGTAAAAATCAAGGTCTCAAAGATATAAATACGACCCAAAAATAAAGTGTGAGACAAGGCAAGAGATTAAAACATCACCTCAGAAAAAGGTGGTTATCATGAGAACACGGCCATCCATGGTTTCACACAAAAATAATTATTCATACTACAAATAATATATTAGGAATTCAAAACACTATAACGATAATAGAAATAAACATGCGTGTGATTCTAAAACTCACTTTACGTGGTGGAGGAGAACCAAAACATGCGGCGAGGCCAAACGCCCCCCATGAATAAAAGTGAGAGATCCTAAATGATCCTAATCACTTCGCCTTCAGCGGCGGTGGATGGGACGCGGTCCGACATGACACCGGAGACCCTTCTCAAACCCGGCGAGGGGATTCATGGCCACTCCGAAGAAATACGGAGACGTTACGAAACATGATTCTGGTTTGTGCCGGAAGGTCATCGGATGATTGGGTTTGGGTTCACCAGAAATGCGCCAGGAAGGGGGAGGCCGCACCCGACATAGAGGGTGCCAGACTCAGGTGATGGGCGGTGGAAACCAACAGGGCGAGGAGTGGCCGGTTGGGGCTGGGGATTCGATGTGCCCCGGAGGACGAAAGGGGATGAGGGGTGCTGTAGAGACCCGGAATGTGACGTACATGGACATTACATTACTATTATGGAATACTTATTACATAACAAAAACAGACACACAAGGACTGTAATATTTTAGTGTCTTTGGAAACATGGAACGTAATCTTCTAATCGTGGTGAAAGATCTTCAACATCTCCCATAAAGATCTTGCACATTTTTTTATTACCTAAAACCTTTCGTTATATCCTGGGGAAAAGAAAACATAAAAAGGGTGAGCTGAAATGCTCAGCAAGGGTAAGCATGGATAATATATAACAAACCATATACATTTGAACATAAAAAAATGTACATAATGTTTAAACATAGAAATCTTGTGCTATGACATAAAACATGGAACTACGTAAGGCATAGATCAAAATAGAACATCAATAATGATAAAATTGATTGTAAAAAAACTTTTAATTGTGGAAAAACATTAAGAACATGATATGATTTCCATATTAGCCAAGGCATTGCTGCCAAGACCATCTTAGTGGACAAAGTCCCATTCTGAATCGAGTTCACTCCTCGTTCCTATCCTGTATTACTGAACCGGTTTAACCGGCCGTTCCATCCATGTCTATCTCATGAGATATAAATATTTACCCAATGAATTGGAGGGAAATTTAGGTCCCATCCATCTCATAATTAAATCATTCTTACTTGTTCCACAAAATAAACATACATCATTCATAATAATCTAACTAATAAAATGGGTTTCATAAACATCATCCCATCATCACATAATCCATATAAAAGAAATGGATATCATTTAATAATAAGAAAAGTGAAACCATGTAAATCATAGAGACATGATACTTGAAACATACACATATGAAATAATGTCATCTTAGATGAAAAATGGTTTTGATAAAACACTTGAATTGAATTCTTGAGGAAAATATCCTTTCTTCTTCAAAATCATTCTCTTTCCACAAAATTTCATGAAATTTTAAAAGAAAATGATTTTGTTCAAAATAGACATGATATATTTTGGAGGAAGATTCATGAAAATAAATCTTTATAAAACTGTAAAAATCCTTTCATGTCGTATAATTTATAAAAACATTCTTCTCGTACTTTTTCCAGAAAAGTCAAAAAGTACCTCGTAAAAGAAAGATTCATTCCATACGCTGTGGTAAAAGTATAAAAGGGTAAAAATGACTTTAAAAATACATGGATGAAAAGTAAACATTTTTTGAAAAAATTTCGAGAACATATGGAAATGGATAATAATCATAACCCTAGTAAATACTTACGAATAAACAATCTCAGATAAGAATGAGATTGGAATAATTATCCCTTACCTTAGATCTTATATGCTTTGTACGTATCCAATCCTCCAGTATAATGATTTAAATAATGTCATTAACTTATTACAGAATCATATTCATTGTTATTATATCATATATGGTTCACTTATGACATTATATTACCCGTTCTTTTGTAAATTAATGTCAAAGTAGCGGTTTGGGTAAAATCGTTTCATTTGTCATTTAGGTTTTAACTTGTAATTATTAATATGATTACTTATATCATGATTAATTACATCCAGAACGTAAAACCTGATTTATATGTAATATATATTCAGAATATACATATATATAATACATCGAAAAATGGAAAGAAATATACCGTTAATGGAGACGGTCGGCCGTACGTACGCATGGACACTGTTTTCGTTTCCTTATTGAATTGAATGGAATTAAGTATATCACATACATATATATGTACATAAATCTAGTATCATTATCATGAAATATATTTCATTATTAATTATTATATATACTTTATAATTAGTCTTGAATTTTTAACATGAAAAATGAATCTCATTGCGTCGTGGAGAAGGTAATCCGTACGTACGCACGGGCGATGATATCGTTCCCATGGAATTGTATTGGAGTGTATGTATACTATTTAAGAATCAATATCACTTTACAATAATCATATATAGTCATTATTTACACTATTATACCCATCCAAGTAAGTTGGTGGTGGAAAATAGATTACACCACGGCGTGGAGACGGTATTCCGTACGTACACACACGTGGTGATTTCTTTTTCCGTAGGATGGATAGATGGTGAAATAGGGTTGTTTCATACTTATAATAACATATCAGTATATTAGTGATACTGATGTTATTACTTCATAATGAAACAACTAAATAAGAATAAGTAGAAGAAGAAATAAAGTTGAAAGAATCGGTAAAGGACATTACCTCTTCTTTGAGGCGCCTCTTTGAGACCTCCTCTTAGGGCACTAAAATTGGTCTTTGAAGAAGACAGAGACCTCTAGGATGTTTCTAGGGAAGTTAGGATTTTAAATGGGCAGGGGTTGGCCGAGATTTAATGATCTAATTGGTGTGAGGAGGAGAGGGAGGAGGTTCTCTTTTATAAGGGAGGAGAGGGGCACCTTTGGAAATATAAGACATATTAGTTTATATTAAATCCCCACCCCACATAAAAACTTCCAAAATGACTCATATCCGAATATTAGATGAGATAGGGTTGTAATCGCATAAACCAATAAAATTTAGACATGTTAGTAATTTATTTTAAACATTATTAACTTGATTTATCCTTATTTAATCAATTTAATTTTATTTGTGGTAATAACATTCTAAATTTTAAATTATAACAAATAATTACTTATTTTTTGTGAATTGTCCATAATTGGATACTTTATAAAATTTTAGACCATATAAATTTAAATTTATATTTTTTAATTATTTTTGTGATTTTTAAACAATTTTCTAATATTTTATTTTTATAAAATAACAATAGTGTCAATTTTGACACTATTTATTTATTTGAATTTAAATAAAATATATACAGAAGATATGTTCGAACTAAAAACATTAATACATTCATAATAGGTCATATGTATATATAAAATTAGTGGATCACATTAAATAGATCATATAATATTTCTTTTATTATTTTTAAAACCATTTATTTGGTTTATCTCTTAATAAAATAATTACTACAACATTTTTGTATAACTATTTAATATACTTATTTGTTTCATAAAATTAAAAATAAATTCCTATAATGAATATAAATCTATTACCATTCACAATAGTACTTTTACTCGAATTTATCATCTTAAAATCACAATATTTAAATTGTTATGTTCATTAAATTATGAAGGTGACAACCTTGGGATCATTTAAAATAATATAATATAAGTGTCATAATCGCCTTAATAAGGATCCAAATGGTCAAAAATTCGGCCAGTGGATGATTAGAGTTTTTATATACACTTATAATAAGTTTTGTGCAGATTTTTGGGCCTTATGATATGTATTAATATTTCAATTAAAACATTATTATTGAATTTTCACTAAATAAATAATTTCTGCATCATTAATGTATAAGATAATAAGGTAATTAAATAACTCTTAAAAATTACAAATAAATTACCATGAAAAATAAAAACATTTTATCTTTAAAATGAGTATTTATAAACTAATTTATATTCTGTATAAACTTATATTAGAAATACTTTAATTAATAATGTTGAGCGAGACATATTTCATTTTCCTTTAAATAAAAAAATCTAAAGGTCTTAATCACCTCCAAGTGGGTTCCAATGGATTCCATTTCGACCCAAATATGACTTAAGAGAAATTATAATCATCTAATTGTATTAATACAAGTATTAGGATAATTTTATAATATTATATTTACCCTTAATTTTCCAATTTACCTTTTACTAGGGTAAATAAAATTTTCCGTTGTTACTATTCATAATGTCCAAAAATAAACAATAGTCTATTAATATAATTTGGACCCCCTAAATCCAAATATGGAATCCATTTTTCCAAATTCAATACACAGAAGTTGCAGAAATTAAATTAAAATTAACCCCGTTGAGGAATGAAAACCGGTTTTTGTTTAAAACATTGCAAAAGATTGAATTTATTTAACCTACGAATTCAATGTAAAATCAAGGATAATGGAATAAATTATATTAAATGGTAAAAATATAATTTATTTATACTTTTAAACCATTCAATATTATAATTTAATCACATAAGTTATTACGATGAATTTTTCTAAAATTAAAATATAGCGTGTTTTTACTATTCATTAAAATATGAAAGTTATCAGAATAATATGAAAAATTTATCCAAGGTAAAATTTTATATCCTGATTCAAAATAATAAATTTATTTTGTAAAATTGAACTTATAAAAATGTCAAAAACGAGATTTAAAGTGGGTGCATCATCAAAAGGCAGCAAAACTTCATTTTTTGAAAAATATTTATTTTACCCGAAACTTTTATTTTGTTCTTATACCATGTTCTAGAAAATGTGTAAGATTAATAATAATGTTATAAAATTAAAATTTTAGTTAATAATATTCTTAATGGCTAGTTCATAATAATATTATAATAATATATCATTGGTTAGTAAAACCGGGTATTGCGTACAACACAGGCTATCGAGGAAGGTAGCAATTGTGTGTAATGCAAGCCAAGTCAGGGTTGCGTGTTGTGAAAGAATACTTTATAATTTTGTATAACAGAATCCAACCATATTTCATTTATACATTGAATATATATATATACACACTCAATGTTGCATAGAATGACTATTATAAAACAAAATTGAAATTGTGTGTAACACAATCTAAGAATAGTGTTGTGTATACTTCAAACTAATACAGTGTGGCGTATAGCTCAAAATAATCTTGTTGTAACATAAAAAACATGACATCAAATAAATTAAAAGGAATATTTGTCATAAAATATCGGGTTGTTACATTCTACCCCCCTTAAAATGAATTTCTCCCTCGAAATTCGTCGTGGTTATAAATGGTTTACTACTCGAAAGTTTCTTTAATAGAAACCCACATCGTAAAAAGGAATAACGAAAATTGGCTTTAAAACTATAGTATGAAACGTAATGGTTAACCAAATTAACTCATCACTGAGATTCTACGTAGGAGAACATAGGAGAAAATATGGATATTGAAGAAAAATCTAACTATCATGTTATGATGGAGATTGGTAGAGAACATGGCTATGAAAAATCCATCAATCACAAAGCCATATATTTGTGATGATCTAAGGTACCATCTGATTCATCGGATATAAGAGAACTAGGACAACATTTTTGGTTTACAATATCATTTCCCTAAAGTTGAAAGTTTTGAATTAGAAGAAATACATGCTTGATTTTGGTACAATCTCACCGTTGTTCGTGCTTTGAACATTTTCCACTTCATCTCTTAAAGAAATAAAGTTGAATTTGTTATTCGTGAAGTGTTAACAGGTCATGTGATAGAATGATGGGTCATTCCATCTATTTCAAACAAAAGGTTAGCAAAAGTTATCAAATATACATAAGTCAATCTATGGTGAGGTTAATCATATATGATTCCAAAAATGA
Source organism: Viscum album (assembly GCA_963277665.1). Lineage (NCBI taxonomy): Eukaryota > Viridiplantae > Streptophyta > Magnoliopsida > Santalales > Viscaceae > Viscum > Viscum album. Next base: position 1,399,325,700 of record OY728145.1, on the reverse strand, counting down.
ACTTATACTTCATATATCATACTGATTAATAAAATAAAACTAGTTTCTACTAACCAGGGACTTCCTGTAGGCCAGTGGTATGAGATAAAGGCCAGTCGCACTTTAGTTGTGGGTTCAATTCCCACAGCCTTGTCCGACATGATGGGCAGTCGCCCGTCATTCATGTTGTCCTTTTTCTAAAACTACATTACTATAACATCCCATCAATAATATCGATAAAATTTCTATCCTTAGACAATACTAACTTATGTCCAACATAATCCATTCCAATCGTTAGGCTTATATAAAATACTTTGGTCTAACCTCATAGTATAAAGACAACGATTACTTGAAATGTCATCAACCAAGGATGTGAATACCACCATTTATCCCCCATATATCTTGTCGGTCACATTCCAATCATGTGAATACCTTAATCATGTATTATCTTGAAAAATGAATACCCATTGAATTTTAGTGAAAACATGAGTGCTGTCAAAAGTTAACTCTTTCCACATACCAAAACCCCAAAATTCTCTATACTCAAACCATGATATAACTATTTCTTTATATCAGTCATGAGCTCATGAATACTATCAAACATTTCATTTTCTCCTTATCCGTTCATTATGTTCATATCATCTTTTTTCCAAAACATATCTCAATCACATTCCATGGTTACCAGTACCATAAAAATATTGAATACCACAATAGAAAAATACATAAATATTTTAATATTCCACGATACTATATACAACATTATTTTGGAATCCCATTACATACACACATAATCATTCCACCACATCGTTGTCATATTCAACATCACCAATAGTGATCGCATGTGACTTCCCTTTGTCCTTTGCTTTATGTGGTTTCTCATTTCGATCATCACTAACCCTTGGATTAGGGAATTTATTAGCATAATGCCCCATTTCCTTGCACTTGAAGCATTGAAGTGTTGGTGGTGCGTTCTCTGTAGTATTTTCTATATTCACATCATTAGCAACCCTTTTTCTATTACTTCGACACTCAGCTGCTAGATGACCTTCTTTTCCACACTTAAAACATTTTCTAGTCCCTTTAAGACAATCTCCACCATGCTTCTTTCCACAATTTGAGCATAAGGAATCATTCATATTTTTTTCACCAATATTCTGAGATTTATCCTTGAACTCAATATTTCGTTTCTTATCAAAACCATGAGATGTATAAGTAACATCAACATCTATTTATACCTTGATAGCACAACACAGTATTTCTTCATAGCTACTGAAGTCTCTTATAGCTAATTCCCTACGAAGATTTGGTTTTAAGCCACTGAAGAATCGGTCAACTTTACTTTCAGGTTGGATGATAAAGCCAGATGCATACCTTGAAAGCCGTGTAAAATTCACTTTGTATAAACCAACAGATTCATCATCCTTTTTATTTAGTTCAAGAAAGTCCTTCTACATCTGTGTTCGAATAATATGAGGGAAGTAATTATTGAAAAATAAGCTCTTGAACTCATCCCATTACATGGACTTAATTTCATCTCTTGGCCTTGTATTCTTGATAAGATTACACCATTTATCATCTTCACCTTCCAAACGATATACTGCTAAGATGACTTTATCATGTTCAGAACATTGACGAACTGAAAATATCTTTTCAGTGGTACTGATCCATTGTTCAGCAACAAGTGGATCAGAAGACCCACTGAAAGAAGGTGGACGTTGCCTCATGAAGGACTCCATAGAATATTGTTCATTTCTCTTCTCATTTTGAAGTCCAGAATGATTCATAGCTTGTGTAAGTATAGCAATAAGATTTTTCAGTCCATCTCCCATAACATTTGTTTGTTCAGGAGTAAAATCATTGCATTGTCCATTGCATTGATCAACACTGTTCCTTCGGGTTCCATCCATCGTCTAAAACCCAAAAAGAATAGTGTGATAGGAAAAAATCATGCTAGGGAAAACAACATAATAAAGGGGGAGTACCTTCAATATCTAACATCTTAGGATTAATTCTGAGATCGTTACCGTAATTCTAGGATTAAATCCTATACTTATACTTAACCTTAGGGACATCCCTAGACATACCTTAGAAATATCTATAGGGATCTCACTAAAGTTATCGCATCCTAGTTTCTAAAGGTTGACTAAACATTTCCTCTGATACCAACTACTGAGAGCCGAATCTTGACATACATGGACATTACATTACTTTTGTGGAATACTTAGTACATAACAAAAAACAGACACACAAGGACCGTAATAGTTTAGTGTCTTTGGAATCTTGGAATGTAATCTTCTAATCATGGTGAAAGATCTTCAACATCTCCCCTATAGATCTTTTCCTGTTTTTCTTACCTAAACACTTTCTTTATATCCTGGGGAAAATGAAACATAAAAAGGGTGAGCTCAAATGCGTAGTAAGGGTAAGCATTGAGAAAATAAAACAAACCATATACATTTAAACATAAAAACATGTACATAATGTTTAAACATATAAATCTTGTGCAATGACATAAAACATGGAAGTACGTAAGGCATAGATCAAAATAGAACATCAATCATGATAAAATATATTGTAAATAAAACTTTTAATTGTGAAAAAACATTATGAACATGATATGATTTCCATAGTACCCAGGACATTGCTGCCAAGACCATCTAAGTGGATAAAGTCCCTTTCTGAATCGAGTTCACTCCTCATTCTAGTCCTGTATTACTGAACTGGTTTATCCTGTCATTCCAGCCATGTCTATCTCATGAGATATAAATCTTTACCCAATGCATTAGAGGGAGATATATGTCCAACCCATATCACAAGGATATCATTCTTACTTGTGACACAAAATAAACATGCATCATTCATAAAAACCTAACGAATAAAATGGGTTCCATAAACATCATCCCATCATCACATAATCCATATAAAACAAATGGATATAATTTCATAATAAGAAAAGTGAAACCATGTAAATATTAGAGACATGATACTTGAAACATACACATATGAAATAATGTCCTCTTAGATGAAAAATGGTTTTGATAAAACACTTGAAATGAATTCTTGGGGAAAACATACTTTCTTCTTCAAAATCATTCTCTTTTCACAAAATGTCATGAAATTTTAAAATAAAATGATTTTGTTGAAAACATTAATGAAATATTTTGGGGGAAGCTTCATGAAAATAAGGATTTATAAAACTGTAAAAATCCTTTCATGTCGTATAAGTTAAAAAAAATTCTTCTCGTCCTTTTTCCAGAAAAGTCAAAAAGTACCTCGTAAAAGAATGATTCCTTCCATATGATGTGGTAAAAGTATAAAAGGGTAAAAATGACTTTAAACATACATGGAAGAAATGTAAACAATTTTTTAAAACATTTTGAGAACATATGTACATGGATAATAATCATAACCCCAGTAAATACTTATGAATAAACAATCCCGTATAAGAATGAGATTGGAATAATTATCCCTTACCTTAGATCTGATATGCTTCGTACGTATCCAAACATCCTGTATAATGATTTAAATAATGCAATTGATTTATTACAGAATCATATTCATTGTTACTATATCATATATGGTTCACTTATGACTTTATATTACCTGTTCTTTTGTAAATTCATGTTAAAGTAGCGGATTGGGTTAAATCGTTTCATTTGACGTTCGTGTTTTAACATGTAATTATTCATATGATTACTTAGATCATGATTACATACATCCAGAATGTAAAACCTGATTTATATATAATATATATTCAGAATATACATATATATAATAGATCGATAAATGGAAAGAAATACATTGTTCATGGAGAGGGTAGGTCGTATGTACGCATGGACGCTGTTTTCGTTTCCCTATTGAATTGAATGGAATTAAGTATATGACATACATATATATGTACATAAATTCCATAGCATTATTATGAAATATATTTCATTATTACTTATTATATATACTTTATAATCAGTCTTGAATTTTTAACATAGAAAATAAATCTCATCGCGTCGTGGAGACGGTAATCCGCACGTACGCACGAGCGATGATATCGTTCCCATGGAATTTTATTGGAGTGTATGTATACTATCTCAGAATCAATATCACTTTAAAATATTCATATATAGTCATTCTTTACACCACTATACCCATCCAAGTACGGTGGTGGTGGAAAATAGATTACACCACGGCGTGGTGACTGTATTCCGTACGTACGCACGCGCGGTGATTTTTTTTCCGTAGGATGGATAGAAGGTGAAATAGTATTGTTTCATAATTATAATAAAATATCAGTATATGAGTGATACTGATGATATTACTTAATAATGAAACAACTAAATAATAAGAAGTAGAAGAAGAAATAATGTTGAAAGAATCGGTAACAGACATTACCTCTTCTTTGAAGCGCCTCTTTGAGACCTCCTCTTAGGTCACTAAAATTGGTCTTTGATGAAGACCAGGACCTCTAGGATGTATCTTGGGAAGTTGGGAAGTAAAATGGACAGGGTTTGGCTGAGATTGAATGCTCAAATTGGTGTGAGGAGGAGAGGGAGGGCGTTCTCTTTTATAAGGGAGGAGAGGGGCACCTTTGGAAATATAAGAAATATTACTTTATATTAAATCCAAAACCCACATAAAAACTTCTACAATGACTCATATATGATGATTATATGAGATAGGGTTGTAATATAATCAACCAATAAAATTTAGAAATGCTAGGAATTTATTTTAAACATTATCAACTTGATTTATCCTTATTTAATCAATTTAATTTTATTTGTGGTCATAACATTCTAAATTTTAAATTATACCAACTACTTACTTATATGTTTTGAATTGTCCATAATTGGATACTTTATAAAATATTAGACCATATAAATTTAAATATATAATTTTTAAATAATTTTGTGATTTTTAAACAATTTTATAATATGATATTTTTATAAAATAACAATAGTGTCAATTTTTACACTATTCATTTATTTGAAATTAAATAAAATATATACAGAATATATGTTCTAAATAAAATCTCTAATAGATTCATAACAGGTCATATGTATCTATAAATGTAGTTTATCACATTAAATAGTTCATATAATATTTATTTTATTATTTTTAAAACCATTTAATTGGTTTATCTCTTTATAAAATAATTAATAAAACATTTTTGTATAATTATTTAATATACTTATTTGTTGCATAAAAATTAAAAATAAAATCCTATGATGAATTTAAATCTATTAAAATTTACAATAATACTTTTACTCGAATTTATAATATTAAAACCACAATATTTAAATTGATATATTTATTAAATTATGAAGGTGAAAACTTTGGCATCATTTAAATTAATATAATATAAGTGTCATAATCGCCTTAATAAGGATCAAAATGGTCTAAAATTCGGCCAGTGGATGATTATGATTTATATATACACTAATAATAAGTTTTGTGTAGATTTTTTGGCCTTTTGATATGTATTACTATTTCAATAAAAATTATATTATTGATTTTTCACTAAATAAATAATTTATGCATCATTAATGTATAAGATAATAATGTAATTAAATAACTCTTAAAAATTAAAAATAAATTACCATGACAGATAAAAACATTTTATCTTTCAAATGAGTTTTTATAACCGAATTTATATTCTATATAAACTTATATTAAAAATACTTTAATTATTAAAGTTGAGTGAGACATATTTCACTTTCCTTTAAAAAAAATAAACTAAAGGTCTTAATCACCTTCAAGTGTGTTCTAATGGATTCCATTTCAACCCAAATATGACTTAGGACAAATTATAATCACAAAATTCTATTAAGAAAAGTATTAAGATAATTTTATAATATTATATTTAACCTTAATTAACAAATTTACCTTTTACTAGGGTAAACAAAGTTTTCCGTTGTTACTATTCATAAAGCCCAAAAATAAAAAATAGTCTATTAATATAATTTTGACCCAATGATTCCAAATATGGAATCCATTTTTCCAAATTCATCACACAGAAGTTGCAGAAATTAAATTAAAATTAATCCTGTTGTGGAATGAAAATGAGTTTTTGTTTAAAACATTGCAAAAGATTGAATTTATTTAACCTACGAATTCAATGTAAAATCAAGGCTAATGACATATATTATATTAAATAGTAAAAACATATTCTATTTATACTTTTAAACCATTAAACATTATAATTTAATCACATAAGTTATTATGATGAAAAAACTTGTTTTTAATTAAAATATAGCGTGTTTTTACTATTCATTAAAATATGAAAGTTATCAAAATAATATGAAAAATTTATCCAACATAAAATTATATATCCTGGTTCCTAATAATAATTTTATTTTGTAAAATTGAACTTATAAACATGTCAAAAACTTGATTTAATGTGGGTGCATCATCAAAAGGCGGCAAAACTGCATTTTTTGAAAAATACTTTTTTTACCCGAAAAATTTATTTTTTTCTTATACCATATTCTAGAAAATGTGTAAGATGAATAATAATGTTATAAAATTCGAAATTTAGTTAATACTATTCATAAAGACTACTTCATAATAATATTATAATAATATATCGTTGTTTAGTAAAACTCGGTATTGCGTACAACACACGCTATCAAGGAAGGTCGCGATTGTGTGTAATGCAAGCCAAGTCAGGGTTGCGTGATGTGAAAGAATCCTTTATTATTACTTATAAAAGAATCGAACCATATTTCATTTATACATTGAATATATATATATATACACTCAATGTTTCTTAGAATGACTATTATAAAACAAACTTGAAATTGTGTGTAACACTATCTAAGAATATTGTTGTGTATACTTCAAACTAATACAGTGTGGTGTATAGAACAAGATAAAATTGTTGTAGCAAAATACACATGACATAAAAATAATTAAAAATAATACTTATCATAAAATATCGTGTTTTTACAGGTGCGCAGCCGGCTGGGGCTTGTGTGCACCGGCGAACGAAGGGGAGGAGGGGAGTTGGACGGCTGGAGCTGGCGGCGCAAGGATTATAACGGGGAAGGGGGTAGCCCGCGACATGAACATAAAATTGGGGGGGGGGGGGGGGTTAGAATAGGGTTTTGGACCTTTTATGATTTTATTATATTAATAATAATAGTAATAATAATAATAATACAAATCATAATAATAAAAATATTTTTATGTACGCAATAATATCATAATTATTAAAATTTAAACATTTAATGTATTTTATTTATATCAATATTTATTTACATTAATCATTAAAAAATTTTGTGGGCACTTGGGCCGATTGTGCGGTCACCATCAACCATGTGATGTCTACGCACTGGTCTGACACCAACAAAAACTATTAAACAATAAAATGAAATTTAGACCTGTGCTGGACTTGCGCCTTGACGAAGCTAACCGAGGTCAAGAAATAATAAAATAAAATTATAATAATTTTTTTTAATAACATAATAATAATATTATTATTAATATTCAAAATCATTATAATTATAATAAAAATCATAATAATAATAATAATAATAAAAATCATAATTTTATTATTATTATTATTTCAAACCTTTTTCAAAAAATCATTTCATCCAAACTATCTTGCTTTATTTATTTATTTTATTATTATCATTCTCCACCCAAAATTTATTTATTTATTTATTCTGAACCGACTAACTGTGTGATTCTCCTGTATTAAGACGCGCGGTTGAGCAAACTGCAACAGAACCGTGCCACCTGGTACCACTTAGTTATAGGGTTAAGTTGTGTGCTTGTCGCAAGACTTTATAAACCACGTGAAAGTCGTACGCCATAACTCTGACCCGTTCGGGTAACCGCGTAGGCAACCCGCAGTAACTTCTAGCATCCCATACTGACCGTAAAACAGAGAAAGTCATCCAAAAATCAAAATAATAATATGAAGAAATTAAAAAAAATTAATAAATAAATCAGGTCGGGGTGTGACCCCACCTATATACGAAGTAGATTACCATGGATTATCTAATTAGTAGCATACCATCAACATGTAATGATTGGTTCTCTAGTGGGATAGTGTTTCTAAATTATTATCTCATAATAATTTTTTGTCATATTTAGATGAAATTTTACTTCACATAACATCACTGTGAATTATTTATATATATATAATGACGTTTTCCAGTTCTCATATCCAAGATAAGGTAGGACCACCACATAATGTCTATACCATGGAGTGGGAAACAGATTCCCTAAACTTATCTCATTTGAATTTTAGGACCTCCTTGATATAAGTTTCTAATGAATGGATAAAATTTTACTAGGACTAATATAATTTGAATTGTGTCAGTTCCATGTAATGGATTTTATCCCAGTTAGTGAAAATTTCTAAACTGGGTTTACACATCCCCATAATATAAAACCAAGGTAGGAATAAATAAAATCTTACTATATTATCTAAAAATAATGTGCTGCTTTATCCACACTATGTTTTATGAAGGGTTACTAGAATAGTTTTTTAACATTAAGTCCCCTTATTTATAGTTTTAAACTAAGAATCTCCTCAAAATATAAAAACATCCGAAGATATGTAGTCATAATCATCACTTGAAATGATATAAAAAATAAATTTGAATTTAAAAATAATAGTCGAACTTCAATCATCAAGAATTTTAAACCTCCCCTAAAAAATATCTCCCATCATAATTATAACTATAAAATTCAATTATCATCTCATTGGTGACATGGAAACCCGTAAATGACAATTAATTTAGTACCACTCGATTTCTATATATAGAAATCATAAACAACAACCCTAATCTCCAACCCTTGGTAGGTTATTACCTAAAATATCTTCACAACACACTTGGTCTATAATCATATTATATTTTATTAACACATTTCACCTTATCAAAATTGAAATGACACTCATGACCCAATATTAAACATCTGAAACAAATTCCACATAGTATATTCAATTATCTAGTGACTAAAAAACTAATTTATAGTTGATATGATATGACTCATTGATTTAAAAGATCACATGACACATATAAAAATTAAATCAAACTCAATATTTTATTTGACCCTTTTTGCGAACCCACATTATCCAAAGACAACTAACCTAGAAAATATCATCACTAGTATGTGGATCATTACATCTAATAAAGAATAAAAAATCCACACACATGATTATATGAAGTCAATTATATTTTACACAATGAAGGACACCAACTATGGGGTTTCCTTTGAACTCTGAGAATTATCCACATGATTATATAGTAACCCGAAAAAACTAAAACCAAGGGACATCATGTATGGTATATTTACCCAGGATTAAATATGGTTTAATCACTCACTCACGATCACATTATCCCAACCATACTATGATTTAGTTCACTTAATGATCTAACTCAAGTTCCCAATTATATAGATTATCTTTTATATAAAAATATGTAAATTTATATTTACCTTATACCCGATATTAGTAATATTTATCTGATCCTATATCATTGATTTATTCATCCATTATTAGTAAAAACAAACAATCAAATAAAATATATTATTTTTGTGATTTATGATAGTCCAATTATATATATATATATAATATATACCCTATATTAGGGGTTGTGTGTGGTAAAATATACCATGAAATTTTTTATCCAAATGATATATCATGAGTCATTTGGTTGACAGAGAGTTATGGGAAAAATTATAGACCATATAAAAGGAAGAAGAGTGTCATGATATATTATTATAATAGGAAGGGATAAGAGGATGAAGGGACTATATTTTATAAAATACTATCCAACATAATAAATTTTAACCTACTTTAAGTCAAGGGTTATGGTGATACATTATGACTTATGTTTCCCATACTATATTTTTATTAAATAACTATGTAACAGCCCGAGATTTTATGAAAAATATTCTTTTTTATTTCAATAATGTCTTGTGTTGTACGCTACACCAAAAGGAGCTTGCACAACACGCATCCTTGACATGCCTTGCATTACACGCAATCGCGACCTTCCTCGATAGCATGTGTAGTATGCAATAACGAGTTTCACTAAACAACGATATGCTATTAAAATATTATTATAACTAGCCGTTATGAATAGTAATAACCACTTTTTAAAATTTTAGAAATTTTAGCTCTCAAAATGGACTTCATTTTTGGATTCGGAGTATCGAATTTATCCTAAGGTGAAATTTTGGTACTTTTTGGATTACTTTCATATTCTGATGAATAGTGAAAATTACTAAATTATAATTAAAAAACAACTTTTTTAATCAAAATAATTAATAGTGATAAATTATTAATTTGGGTTGTTTTAAAGTATATTTAGAATATATTTTTACAATTTAATACAATGTTGGTCATTGGATGTAATTTCACATTTAAACCAGACATAATCAAGTGTCAATCTTTTTATATATATTGTTTCTTAAAAACACGCTATTTGTTTTAACAGCGTGATTTAATTATAAAATTAATTAATGAAACTTCTATGTTATGAATTTGGTAAAATAGACTTCATTTTTGAATTCGGAATATGAAATATAGCTTAGGATGAAATTTTGGCATTGTTCTGAAAAACATCAATTTTTGATGAATAGTGAAACTACTAAGTGGTAGTTAAAAAAACTGAATTTTTCATAAAACTTAATTTTACCGCTTCTGTGAATGGAATTTCAAAAATCCGAGAGACACGGTTGTTGTCAGTAAGTAAAATGTGTTTCAATGTGATGAAAATAGTTTTTGGTGAATAATAACTTTTTACTTTTATTTACCACGATTAAAAGTAAATAGGGTAATTAAGGGTAAGAATGATATTAATATTACGCTAACACATGTCCTAATTCTATTGGACAAGTTTATCTCGACCAAAAACAACCTTAAGTGTAAAATATTATCAATTTGGCCCACTTGGATTAGATTAGGACATTTATTATTATTTAATTCAAAGAAGAGTTAAAAGAGTTAAAATCAAAGTTTATTTACTAAAACATTTTTAATATAGGGTTGTACATAAGATAAATTCGATTGTAAATATTCATTAGAAAGCTAAAACGATTTCCTAAATAATTATATTTTATTTGTAATTTTTAGAAATCATATAATTTAATTTATTTATGACACAAATATGATGCAGTAATTATCTAATTTATGAAATATTAACATAATTGATGTTATAAATGCTCAAATGAATGTAATTTGAGACTTTTTATGAATTACACTAATTTTCTAGGTTACTATGATATATTAGTGTTGCTTTAATCAACTTGGTTCGAACATATAATTTTGTTATGACTTTCACAAAAATCATATATCAAATAGTGTCAAAATTGACACAAAATAGTTTTTAAATCAAATATTATATTATTAATTGTTATTTTATTCCTAAAAATCTAAGGTTCGGCCACATGACTTAGATAAGGATATATATATTAATAATAAACAATTTGGGGTTATTTTGGCTTGATATAGTATGTTTATTAACCTTATAGTATAAGAACAAAAGAAGACACGGTAAAAGTAAAATTATTTAACTTAATGTTAAATCTAAATGATAAGGTTAAAATAGGAACATAAACTTGTCTAAATTATATTGGATGAGAGGATTTCGACCCATACCCACATTAGCTTCGAAATAAATTAATTTGGAGCTAATTAAAACCGAAATTGACTTTATAATAAAATAATATCTTGAGATATTCCTAAGGTGCCCCTCTCCTCCCTTATAAAAGGACACCTCCTCCTCCTCCTCCTCACACCAATTTGAGAACTCAAGCTCGGCCAACCCCTGCCAAAATCCCTTCTCCCCTTCCCTAGAATAATCCTAGAGGTCCTGGTCTTCTTCAAAGACCAATCTTAGTTCCCTAAGTAGTGGATTCAAAGAAGCGTTCCAAAGAAGAGGTAATATCCATTACCTATCTTTTCAATTTCTTTCTTCTTCAACTTCTTCTTCTTTAGATGTTTCATAATAAAGTAATAACATCAGTATTTCTTATATACTGATATGTTATTATAAATATGAAACAACTCTAATTAACCTTCTATCCATCCTACGGAAAAAGGAAATCACCGCGCGTGCGTACGTACGGAATACCGTCTCCACGCCGTGGTGTAATCTATTTTACACCATCACCTTACAAGGATGGGTATAAAAGTGTAATGAGTAACTATATATGATTATTATAAAGTGATATTGATACTTAAATAGTATACATACACTTCAACACAATTCCACGACCATGGGAACGATATCATCGCTCGTGCGTACGTACGGACTACCGTCTCCACGACGCGATGAGATTCATTCTCAATGATTAGCCATTCATGAATGATTATAAATTATATATAATAAGTAATAATGAAATATATGACCTTATAATGATACTGGAATTATTTATATTTATATGTATGTCATCTACTTAATTCCATTCAATTCAATAAGGAAACGAAAACAGCGTTCATGCGTACGTACGGACTACCGTCTCCATGAACGGTGTATTTCTTTCCATTTACTGATTTATTATATATGTATATATATATATATATATCATGTTTTATATTCTGTAATTAAGTAATCACGATCTAAGTAATCATATGAATAATTACAAGTTAATAACACGAACGACAAATGAGACGATTTTAACCAAAACACTACTTTAACTTGAATTTACAAAAGAACGGGTAATATAAAGTCATAAGTGGACAATATATGATATAATAACAATGAATATGATTCTGTAATAGGTCAATGACATTATTTAAATCATTATACAGGAGGTTCAGACATATACGAAGCAAATCGGACCTATGGTAAGGGAAATATCACAATCTCATTTTTATCCGAGATTGTTTTTACTTTTGTATTTACTGGGGTGTATTTTATCATCCACATCCATGTTCCCTAAATATGTAATATTGTTTCCATCCACTTTCAATAGTTTAAATCCAATTTTACCCTTCGGTGAGTTTTTAGTAAAAAATATGAAAGGAATCTTTTGACGTTTTTCGTATGAGGTACTTTTTGACTTTTCCGACAAAAGTACAAAAGAATGTTTTTTTAACTTATACGGCATGAATGGATTTTTAAAACATTATTTCCAAGAAGCTTCCTTTACAAGTTTTCATGTTTATTTTTAATCAAATTCTTTTATTTTAAAGTTGTATGACATGTTATGAAAGGAAAAATGTTTTTGAAGAAGAAAGGATATTTTCCTCAAGAATGGAGTTCAAGTGTTTTATCAAAATTATTTTCCATCTAAGATAATAAAGGGTTCTGTTTTTATCCCTATTATTACATTGATTTGATCATGTTGTGATGGAATTATTTTTATGAATTCCTTTATCTTATATGAATTGTTTTATGATGTCATGTTGTTTAAGAATCCCATTTTTATTACATGGGTTACGCTATTATTTATGATTTATGATTATGTGGCACACATAAGAAAGGATTCATTATAAGATGGGTGGGACCTATATCTCCCTCCAATGCATTGGGTAAAGATTTTATATCTCATGAGATAGACATGGCTGGAATGGTAGGTTATACCGGTTCAGTGAAACAGGACTGAAACGAGGGTTACTCGATTCAGAAAGGGACTTTGTCCACTATGATAGTCTTGGAAATGAGTCTTGACTAACAAAAAATGATTCTCTATGATTATGTGTGAATGCCACAAAGTTTCATGTTTTAAGTTATGATTATTGTGATTACATTTCACTGCCATGATTTATCCCATGTTATGAAATTATGCTCTCTTTTGCAAATTAAGATTTCCAAAATGTTATGTTCTTATGAATAATATGTGATTGATATTTCTTTTGTTTACCCTTACTTAGCATTTGAGCTCACCCATTAATGTTTTCTTTTCCCCAGGATATAAAGAAAGGTTTTAGGTAAAAAAAGGGACGATCTTTATAGGAGATGTTGAAGATCTTTCACCACGATTAGAAGATTACGTTCCGAGTTTCCAAAGACACTAAACTATTATGATCCTTGTGTGTGTGTTTTTGTTATGTACTAAGTATTCCAAAAATGTAATGTAATGTCAATGTACGTCAGGCTTCGGGTCTCTACAGTTGGTATCAGAGGAAAGGTTTAGTCATCCTTTGGAAACTAGGATGCGAGAACTTTAGTGAGATCCCTAGAGATATTTCTACGGTATGTCTAGGGATGTCCCTAAGGTTAAGTATACGTATAGATTATAGTACTAGAACTACACTAACGATCATATAATTAAACCTAAGATGTTAGATATTGAAGGTACTCCCCCTTTATTATGTTGTTTTCCCGTAGCATGATTTTTTCTTCTCACACTATTCTTTTTGGGTTTTAGACGATGGATGGAACCCGAAGGAACCGTGTCGATCAATGCGATGGAGAATGCAATGATTGTCCTCCTGAACAAACAAATGTTATGGGAAATGGAGTGCAAAATCTTATTGCTATACTTACACAAGCTATGAATCATTCTGGACTTCCAAATGAGCAGAGAAGGGAACAATATTCTATTGAGTCCTTCATGATGCAACGTCCACATTCTTTCAGTGGGTCTTCTGATCCACTTGTTGCTGAACAATGGATCAGTACCACTGAAAAGATATTTTCAGTTCTTCAATGTTCTGAACATGATAAAGTCATCTTAGCAGTTTATCGTTTGGAAGGTGATGCTGATCAATGGTGGAATCTTATTAAGAATACGAGGCAAAGAGATGAAATTGGGTCTATGGAATGGGACTAGTTCAAGAACTTATTTTTCAATAAGTACTTCCCTCGTATTCTTCGAAAAAAGATGGAGAAGGAGTTTCTTGAACTAAAGCAAAAGGATGATGAATTTGTTGGTATATACGAAGTGAATTTTACAAGACATTCAAGGTATGCATCTGGCATTATCATCCAACCTGAAAGTAAAGTTGATCGATTTTTCAGTGGCTTAAAACCAAGTCTTCGATGGGCATTAGATATTAGAGACTTCAGTAGCTATGAAGAAATTGTGCGTTGTGCTATCAAGGTAGAAATGGAAGTTTGTGTTACATATCAATCTCATGGTTTTGACAAGAAACGAAAGATGGAGTTCAAGGAGAAATCTCAGAATAATGGTGAAAAGAAGATGAATGTTTCCTTATGCACAAAGTGTGGAAAGAAGCATGGTGGAGATTATCTTAAAGGGACTAGAAAATGTTTTAAGTGTGGAAAAGAAGGTCATCGAGCAGCTGAGTGTCGAAGTAATGGAAAAAGGGTTTCTAATGATGTGAATAAAGAAAATACTGCAGAGAACGCACCCCCAACACTTCAATGCTTCAAGTGCAAGGAAATGGGGAATTATGCTAATAAATGCACTAATCCAAGGGTTAGTGATGATCAACATGAACAACCACTGAAGGCAAATGACAAAGGGAAGTCACATGCGATCACTATTGGCGATGTTGAATATGACAACGATGTGGTGGAATGATTAAGTGTTTATGTCATTGGATTCCAAAATAATGTTGTATCATAAAGTATTGGAATATTTATGTATTGGTCTAATGTGGTATTCAAAGTGATTGAGCTATTTTTGGAAATAAGATGATATGCGCATAATGAAGAGAAAACGAGAAAACGAGATGTTTAACAGTATTCATGAGCTCATGATTGATATAAGGACTAAGTGATATCATGGTTTGAGGATATAGAATTTTGAGGATTTTGGTATGTGGAAAGTGTTATATTTTAACTGCATTCATGTTTTCACTAAGGTATTCAAGAGAATACATGATTAAAGACTTTGAATGTTTGGAATGTGACCAAAAAAAAATATCTTATGATATATGGGGATCGACGATGGTGTTAAATCTCTGGTAATCGTTTTCACTATGTTATGAGAGTGGACTTCAGTATTATTGATAAGCCTAATGATTGGAATGGATTATGTTGGACATAAGTTAGTATTGTTTAAGGATAGAAGTTTTTTTTTCGATATTATTGATGGGATGTTATAGTAATGTTGTTTTAGAAATAGGACAAACTGCAGGACGGGCGACAGCCCATCGCGTCGGACAAGGCTGTGGGAATCGAACCCACAACAGAAGTGCGACTGGCCTTTATCGCCTACCACTGGCCTACAGGAAGTCCCTGTTTAGTAGAAACTAGTTTTATTATATTAAGCAGTATGATATATGAAGTATAAGTCCATTTTAGGAACTATATGTGATTAATCTCACTATAGATCGACTTATGTATATAATTTTTGCTAACCTTTTGTTTGAGACAGATGGAGTGACCTGTCATTCTATCACATGATCTGCTAACACTTCACGAATAACAAATTCAACTTCATTTATTTAAGAGATGAAGTGGAAATTGTTCAAGGCATGAACAACAGTGAGATTGTACCAAAATAAAGAAATTATTTATTCTAATTCAAATTTTCAACTTTAGGGAAATGATCTTGAAAACCAAAAATGTTGTCCTAGTGATCTTATACCTGATGAATCAGATGGTACCTTAGATCTTCACAAATTTATGGATTTGTGATTATTGGCTTTTCCATATCCATGTTCTCTACCACTCTCCATCAGAACATGATGGTTAGATTTCTCTTCCATATCCATATTTTCACCTATGTGGAAACCCAGTTATTAGTTTATTTGGGTAATCGTTACATTTCATACATTAGTTTTTAAAGCCAAGTTTTGGTATTCCTTTTTACGATGTGGGTTTCTATTAAAGAAACATTTGAATAGTAAACTATTTATAACCCCGACGAATTTCGAGGGCGAAATTCATTTTAAGGGGGTAGAATGTAACAGCCCGAGATTTTATGAAAAATATTCTTTTTTATTTCAATAATGTCTTGTGTTGTACGCTACACCAAAAGGAGCTTGCACAACACGCATCCTTGACATGCCTTGCATTACACGCAATCGCGACCTTCCTCGATAGCGTGTGTAGTACGCAATACCGAGTTTCACTAAACAAAGATATGCTATTAAAATATTATTATAACTAGCCATTATGAATAGTAATAACCACTTTTTAAAATTTTCGAAATTTTAGCTCTCAAAATGGACTTCATTTTTGGATTCGGAGTATCGAATTTAGCCTAAGGTGAAATTTTGGTACTTTTCGGATAACTTTCATCTTCTGATGAATAGTGAAAATTACTAAATTATATTTAAAAAACAACTTTTTTAATCAAAATAATTAATAGTGATAAATTATTAATTTGAGTTGTTTTAAAGTATATTTAGAATATATATTTACAATTTAATACAATGTTGGTAATTGGATGTAATTTCACATTTAAACCAGACATAATCAAGTGTCAATCTTTTGATATATATTGTTTCTTAAAAACACGCTATTTGTTTTAACATGGGGATTTAATTATAAAATTAATTAATGCAACTTCTATGTTATGAATTTGGTAAAATAGACTTCATTTTTGAATTCAGAATATGAAATATAGCTTAGGATGAAATTTTGGCATTGTTCTGAAAAACATCAATTTTTTATGAATAGTGAATCTACTAAGTGGTAGTTAAAAAAACTGAATTTTTCATAAAACTTAATTTTACCACTTCTGTGAATGAAATTTCAAAAATCCGAGAGACATGGTTGATTTCAGTAAGTAAAATGTGGTTCAATGAGATGAAAATAATTTTTTTGTGAATAGTAACTTTTTACTTTTATTTACCATGGTTAAAAGTAAATAGGGTAATTAAGGGTAAGAATGATATTAATATTACCCTAACACATGTCCTAATTCTATTGGACAAGTTTATCACGACCAAAAACAACCTTAAGTGTAAAATATTATCATTTAGGCCCACTTGGATTAGATTAGGACATTTATTATTATTTAATTCAAAGAAGAGTTAAAAGAGTTAAAATCAAAGTTTATTTACCAAAACATTTTTATTATAGGGTTTTACATAAGATAAATTCGATTGTAAATATTAATTAGAAAGCTAAAAAGATTTCCGACATAATTGTATTTTATTTGTAATTTTTAGACATCAAATAAGTTAATTTATTTATGACACAAATATGATGCAGTAATTATCTTATTTATGAAATATTAACATAATTGATGTTATAAATGCTGAAATGAATGTAATTTGAGACTTTTTATGAATTACACTAATTTTATAGGTTACTATGATATATTAGTGTTGATTTAATCAACTTGGTTCGAACATATAATTCTGTTATGACTTTCACAAATTTCATATATCAAATAGTTTCAAAATTGACACAAAATAGTTTTTAAATCAAATATTATATTATTAATTGTTATTTTATTCCTAAAAATCTAAGGTTTGGACACATGACTTAGATAAGGATATATATATTAATAATAAACAATTTGGGATTCGTTTGGCTTGATATAGTAAGTTTATTAACCTTATAGTATAAGAACACAAGAAGACACGGTAAAAGTAAAATTATTTAACTTAATGTTAAATCTAAATGATAAGGTTAAAATAGGAACCTAAACTTGTCTAAATTCTATTGGATGAGATACTTTTGACCCATACACACCTTATCCTCGAAATAAATCAATTTGGAGCTAAATAAAACTGAACATGACTTTATAATAAAATAATATTTTGAGATATTCCTAAGATGCCCCTCCCCTCCCTTATAAAAGGACACCTCCTCCCTCTCCTCCTCACACCAATTTGAGCACTCAAGCTCGGCCAACCCCTGCCAAAATCACTTCTCCACTTCCCTAGAATAATCCTAGAGGTCCTGGTCTTCTTCAAAGACCAATCTTAGTTCCCTAAGTAGAGGATTCAAAGAAGCGTTCCAAAGAAGAGGTAATATCCATTACCGATCTTTTCAATTTCTTTCTTCTTCAACTTCTTCTTCATTAGTTGTTTCATGATAAAGTAATAACATCAGTATTTATTATATACTGATATGTTATAATAAATATGAAACAACTCTAATTAACCTTCTATCCATCCTACGGAAAAAGGAAATCACAGCGCGTGCGTATGTACGGAATACCGTCTCCACGCCGTGGTGTAATCTATTTTCCACCATCACCTTACAAGGATGGGTATAAAAGTGTAATGAGTAACTATATATGATTATTATAAAGTGATATTGATACTTAAATAGTATACATACACTTCAACACAATTCCACGACCATCGGAACGATATCATCGCTCGTGCGTACGTACGGACTACCGTCTCCACGACGCGATGAGATTCATTCTCAATGATTATCCATTCATGAATGATTATAAAGTATATATAATAAGTAGTAATGAAATATATGACCTAATAATGATACTGGAATTATTTATATTTATATGTATGTCATCTACTTAATTCCATTCAATTCAATAAGGAAACGAAAACAGCGTTCATCCGTACGTACGGACTACCGTCTCCATGAACGGTGTATTTCTTTCCATTTACTGATTTATTATATATGTATATATATATATATATATCATGTTTTATATTCTGTAATTAATTAATCATTATCTAAGTAATCATATGAATAATTACAAGTTAATAACACTAACGACAAATGAGACGATTTTAACCAAAACACTACTTTAACATGAATTTACAAAATAACGGGTAATATAAAGTCATAAGTGGACCATATATGATATAATAACAATGAATATGATTCTGTAATAAGTCAATGACATTATTTAAATCATTATACAGGAGGTTCGGACACATACGAAGCAAATCGGACCTAAGGTAAGGGAAATATCACAATCTCATTTTTATCCGAGATTGTTTTTACTTTTGTATTTACTAGGGTGTATTTTATCATCCACATACATGTTCCCTCAATATGTAATATTGTTTCCATCCACTTACAATAGTTTAAATCCAATTTTACCCTTCGGTGAGTTTTTAGTAAAAAATATGAAAGGAATCTTTTGACGTTTTTCGTACGATGTACTTTTTGACTTTTCCGACAAAAGTACAAAAGAATGTTTTTTTAACTTATACTGCATGAATGGATTTTTAAAACATTATTTTCGAGAAGTTTACTTTTCAAGTTTTCAAGTTTATTTTTAATCAACTTCTTTTATTTTAAAGTTGTATGACATGTTATGAAAGGAAAAATGTTTTTGAAGAAGAAATGATATTTTCCTCAAGAATGGAGTTCAAGTGTTTTATCAAAATTATTTTCCATCTAAGATAATAAAGGGTTATGTTTTTATCCCTATTATTACATTGATTTGATCATGTTGTGATGGAATTATTTTTATGAATTCCTTTATCTTATATGAATTGTTTTATGATGTCATGCTGTTTAACAATCCCATTTTTATTACATGGGTTACGCTATGATTTATGATTTATGATTATGTGGCACACATAAGAAAGGATTCATTATAAGATGGGTGGGACCTATATCTCCCTCCAATGCATTGGGTAAAGATTTTATATCTCATGAGATAGACATGGCTGGAATGGTAGGTTATACCGGTTCAGTGAAATAGGACTGAAACGAAGGTTACTCGATTCAGAAAGGGACTTTGTCCACTATGATAGTCTTGGCAATGAGTCTTGACTAACAAGAAATGATTCTCTATGATTATGTGTGAATGCCACAAAGATTCATGTTTTAAGTTATGATTATTGTGATTACATTTCACTGCCATGATTTATCCCATGTTATGAAATTATGCTCTCTTTTGCAAATTAAGATTTCCAAAATGTTATGTTCTTATGAATACGATGTGATTGATATTTCTTTTGTTTACCCTTACTGAGAATTTGAGCTCACCCATTTATGTTTTCTTTTCCCCAGGATATAAAGAAAGGTTTTAGGTAAAAAAAAGGGACGATCTTTATAGGAGATGTTGAAGATCTTTCACCATGATTAGAAGATTACGTTCCGAGTTTCCAAAGACACTAAACTATTATGATCCTTGTGTGTGTGTTTTTGTTATGTACTAAGTATTCCGCAAATGTAATGTAATGTCAATGTACGTCAGGCTTCGGGTCTCTACAGTTGGTATCAGAGGAAAGGTTTAGTCATCCTTTAGAAACTAGGATGCGAGAACTTTAGTGAGATCCCTAGAGATATTTCTACGGTATATCTAGGGATGTCCCTAAGGTTAAGTATACGTATAGATTATAGTACTAGAACTACACTAACGATCATAGAATTAAACCTAAGATGTTAGATATTGAAGGTACTCCCCCTTTATTATGTTGTTTTCCCTAGTATGATTTTTTCCTCTCACACTATTCTTTTTGGGTTTTAGACGATGGATGGAACCCGAAGAAACCGTGTTGATCAATGCGATGGACAATGCAATGATTGTCCTCCTGAACAAACAAATGTTATGAGAAATGGAGTGCAAAATCTTATTTCTATACTTACACAAGCTATGAATCATTCTGGACTTCCAAATGAGCAGAGAAGGGAACAATATTCTATTGAGTCCTTCAGGATGCAACGTCCACATTCTTTCAGTGGGTCTTCTGATCCACTTGTTGCTGAACAATGGATCAGTACCACTGAAAAGATATTTTCAGTTCTTCAATGTTCTGAACATGATAAAGTCATCTTAGCAGTTTATCGTTTGGAAGGTGATGCTGATCAATGGTGAAATCTTATTAAGAATACAAGGAAAAGAGATGAAATTAGGTCCATGGAATGGGACGAGTTCAAGAACTTATTTTTCAATAAGTACTTCCCTCGTATTCTTCGAAAAAAGATGGAGAAGGAGTTTCTTGAATTAAAGCAAAAGGATGATGAATTTGTTGGTATATACGAAGCGAATTTTACAAGACTTTCAAGGTATGCATCTGGCATTATCATCCAACCTGAAAGTAAAGTTGATCGATTTTTCAGTGGCTTAAAACCAAGTCTTTGAAGGGAATTAGCTATAAGAGACTTCATTAGCTATGAAAAAATTGTGCGTTGTGCTATCAAGGTAGAAATGGAAGTTGGTGTTACATATCAATCTCATGGTTTTGACAAGAAACGAAAGATGGAGTTCAAGGAGAAATCTCAGAATAATGGTGAAAAGAAGATGAATGTTTCCTTATGCACAAAGTGTGGAAAGAAGCATGGTGGAGATTTTCTTAAAGGGACTAGAAAATGTTTTAAGTGTGGAAAAGAAGGTCATCGAGCAGCTGAGTGTCGAAGTAATGGAAAAAGGGTTTCTAATGATGCGAATAAAGCAAACACTGCAGAGAACGCACCACCAACACTTCAATGCTTCAAGTGCAAGGAAATGGGGCATTATGCTAATAAATGCCCTAATCCAAGGGTTAGTGATGATCAACATGAACAACCACTGAAGGCAAAGGACAAAGGTACGTCACATGCGATCACTATTGGCGATGTTGAATATGACAACGATGTGGTGGAATGATTAAGTGTTTATGTCATGGGATTCCAAAATAATGTTGTATCATAAAGTATTGGAATATTTATGTATTGGTCTAATGTGGTATTCAAAGTGATTGATATATTTTTGGAAATAAGATGATATGCGCGTAATGAAGAGAAAACGAGAAAACGAAATGTTTAACAGTATTCATGAGCTCATGATTGATATAAGGACTAAGTGATATCATGGTTTGAGGATATAGAATTTTGAGGATTTTGGTATGTGGAAAGTGTTAAATTTTAACTGCATTCATGTTTTCACTAAGGTATTCAAGAGAATACACGATTAAAGACTTTGAATTTTTGGAATGTGACCAAAAAAACATATCTTATGATATATGGGGATCGATGATGGTGTCAAATCTCTGGTAATCGTTTTCACTATGTTATGAGAGTGGACTTCAGTATTATGGATAAGCCTAATGATTGTAATGGATTATGTTGGACATAAGTTAGTATTGTCTAAGGATAGAAGTTTTTTTTCGATATTATTGATGGGATGTTATAGTAATGTAGTTTTAGAAAAAGGACAACCTGCAGGACGGGAGACAGCCCATCGCGTCGGATAAGGCTGTGGGAATCGAACCCACAACAGAAGTGCGACTGGCCTTTATCGCCTACCACTGGCCTACAGGAAGTCCCTGTTTAGTAGAAACTAGTTTTATTATATTAAGCAGTATGATATATGAAGTATAAGTCCATTTTAGGAACCATATGTGATTAATCTCACTATAGATCGACTTATGTATATAATTTTTGCTAACCTTTTGTTTGAGACAGATGGAGTGACCTGTCATTCTATCACATGATCTGCTAACACTTCACGAATAACAAATTCAACTTCATTTATTTAATTGATGAAGTGGAAATTGTTCAAGTCATGAACAACAGTGAGATTGTATCAAAATAAAGAAAGTATTTATTCTAATTCAAATTTTCAACTTTAGGGAAATGATCTTGAAAACCAAAAATGTTGTCCTAGTGATCTTATACATGATGAATCAGATGGTACCTTAGATCGTCACAAATTTATGGATTTGTGATTGCTGGCTTTTCCATAGCCATGTTCTCTACCACTCTCCATCAGAACATGGTGGTTAGATTTCTCTTCCATATCCATATTTTCACCTATGTGGAAACCCAGTGATTAGTTTATTTGGGTAATCGTTACTTTTCATACATTAGTTTTTAAAGCCAAGTTTTGGTATTCCTTTTTACGATGTGGGTTTCTATTAAAGAAACTTTTGAATAGTAAACTATTTATAACCCCGACGAATTTCGAGGGCGAAATTCATTTTAAGGGGGGTAGAATGTAACAGCCCGAGATTTTATGAAAAATATTCTTTTTTATTTCAATAATGTCTTGTGTTGTATGCTACACCAAAAGGAGCTTGCACAACACGCATCCTTGACATGCCTTGCATTACACGCAATCGCGACCTTCCTCGATAGCCTGTGTAGTACGCAATATCGAGTTTCACTAAACAACGATATGCTATTAAAATATTATTATAACTAGCCATTATGAATAGTAATAACCACTTTTTAAAATTTTAGAAATTTTAGCTCTCAAAATGGACTTCATTTTTGGATTCGGAGTATCGAATTTAGCCTAAGGTGAAATTTTGGTACTTTTCGGATAACTTTCATATTCTGATGAATAGTGAAAATTACTAAATTATAATTAAAAAACAACTTTTTTAATAAAAATAATTAATAGTGATAAATTATTAATTTGAGTTGTTTTAAAGTATATTTAGAATATATTTTTACAATTTAATACAATGTTGGTCATTGGATGTAATTTCACATTTAAACCAGACATAATCAAGTGTTAATCTTTTGATATATATTGTTTCTTAAAAACACGCTATTTGTTTTAACAGCGGGATTTAATTATAAAATTAATTAATGAAACTTATATGTTATGAATTTGGTAAA
Organism: Viscum album; assembly: GCA_963277665.1. NCBI lineage: Eukaryota > Viridiplantae > Streptophyta > Magnoliopsida > Santalales > Viscaceae > Viscum > Viscum album. The sequence goes on along the minus strand of OY728145.1, from coordinate 1,399,301,416 downwards.
ATAGACTTCATTTTTGAATTCGGAATATGAAATATAGGTTAGGATGAAATTTTGGCATTGTTCTGAAAAACATCAATTTTTGATGAATAGTGAAACTACAAAGTGGTAGTTAAAAAAACTGAATTTTTCCTAAAACTTAATTTTACCACCTCTGTGAATGGAATTTCAAAAATCCGAGGGACACGGTTGATGTCAGTAAGTAAAATGTGGTTCAATGAGATGAAAATAATTTTTGGTGAATAGTAACTTTTTACTTTTATTTACCACGATTAAAAGTAAATAGGGTAATTAAGGGTAAGAATGATATTAATATTACCCTAAAACATGTCCTAATTCTATTGGACAAGTTTATCACGACCAAAAACAACCTTAAGTGTAAAATATTATCATTTAGGCCCACTTGGATTAGATTAGGACATTTATTATTATTTAATTCAAAGAAGAGTTAAAAGAGTTAAAATCAAAGTTTATTTACTAAAAAATTTTTAATATAGGGTTTTACATAAGATAAATTCGATTGTAAATATTCATTAGAAAGATAAAAAGATTTACTAAATAATTATATTTTATTTGTAATTTTTAGACATCAAATAATTTAATGTATTTATGACACAAATATGATGCAGTAATTATCTTATTTATGAAATATTAACATAATTGATGTTATAAATGCTCAAATGAATGTAATTTGAGACTTTTTATGAATTACACTAATTTTAGAGGTTACTATGATATATTAGTGTTGATTTAATCAACTTGGTTCGAACATATAATTCTGTTATGACTTTCACAAAAATCATATATCAAATAGTGTCAAAAATGACACAAAATAGTTTTTAAGTAAAATATTATATTATTAATTGTTATTTTATTCCTAAAAATCTAAGGTTCTGCCACATGACTTAGATAAGGATATATATATTAATAATAAACAATTTTGGATTCGTTTGGCTTTATATAGTAAGTTTATTAACCTTATAGTATAAGAACACAAGAAGACACGGTAAAAGTAAAATTATTTAACTTAATGTTAAATCTAAATGATAGGGTTAAAATAGGAACCTAAACTTGTCTAAATTCTATTGTATGAGAGGATTTCGACCCATACCCACCTTAGCCTCGAAATAAATCAATTTGGAGCTAATTAAAACCGATCTTGACTTTATAATAAAATAATATTTTGAGATATTCCTAAGGTGACCCTCTCCTCCCTTATAAAAGGACACCTCCTCCCCCTCCTCCTCACAACAATTTGAGCACTCAAGCTCGGCCAACCCCTGCCGAAATACCTTCTCCACTTCCCTAGAGTAATCCTAGAGGTCCTGGTCTTCTTCAAAGACCAATCTTAGTTCCCTAAGTAGAGGATTCAAAGAAGCGTTCCAAAGAAGAGGTAATATCCATTACCGATCTTTTCAATTTCTTTATTCTTCAACTTCTTCTTCTTTAGTTGTTTCATGATAAAGTAATAACATCAGTATTTCTTATATACTAATATGTTATTATAAATATGAAACAACTCTAATTAACCTTCTATACATCCTACAGAAAAAGGAAATCACCGCGCGTGCGTACATACGGAATACCGTCTCCTCGCCGTGGTGTAATCTATTTTCCACCATCACCTTACAAGGATGGGTATAAAAGTGTAATGAGTAACTATATATGATTATTATAAAGTTATATTGATACTTAAATAGTATACATACACTTCAACACAATTCCACGACCATGGGAACGATATCATCGCTCGTGCGTACGTACGGACTACCGTCTCCACGACGCGATGAGATTCATTCTCAATGATTAGCCATTCAAGAATGATTATAAAGTATATATAATAAGTACTAATGAAATATATGACCTAATAATTATACTGGAATTATTTATATTTATATGTACGTCATCTACTTAATTCCATTCAATTCAATAAGGAAACGAAAACAGCGTTCATGCGTACGTACGGACTACCGTCTCCATGAACGGTGTATTTCTTTCCATTTACTGATTTATTATATATGTATATATATATATATATATATCATGTTTTATATTCTGTAATTATGTAATCATGATCTAAGTAATCATGTGAATAATTACAAGTTAATAACATGAACGACAAATGAGACGATTTTAACCAAAACACTACTTTAACATGAATTTACAAAAGAACGGCTAATATAAAGTCATAAGTAGGCCATATATGATATAATAACAATGAATTTGATTCTGTAATAAGTCAATGACATTATTTAAATCATTATACAGGAGGTTCGGACACATACGAAGCAAATCAGACCTAAGGTAAGGGAAATATCAAAGTCTCATTTTTATCCGAGATTGTTTTTACTTTTGTATTTACTAGGGTGTATTTTATCATCCACATCCATGTTCCCTCAATATGTAATATTGTTTCCATACACTTACAATAGTTTAAATCCAATTTTACCCTTCGGTGAGTTTTTAGTAAAAAATATGAAAGGAATCTTTTGACGTTTTTCGTACGAGGTACTTTTTGACTTTTCCGACAAAAGTACGAAAGAATGTTTTTTTAACTTATACGGCATGAATGGATTTTTAAAACATTATTTCCATGAAGATTCCTTTACAAGTTTTCAAGTTTATTTTTAATCAAATTCTTTTATTTTAATGTTGTATGACATGTTATGAAAGGAAAAATGTTTTTGAAGAAGAAAGGATATTTTCCTCAAGAATGGAGTTCAAGTGTTTTATCAAAATTATTTTCCATCTAAGATAATAAAGGGTTTTGTTTTTATCCCTATTATTACATTGATTTGATCATGTTGTGATGGAATTATTTTTATGAATTCCTTTATCTTATATGAATTGTTTTATGATGTCATGTTGTTTAAGAATCCCATTTTTATTACATGGGTTACGCTATGATTTATGATTTATGATTATGTGGCACACATAAGAAAGGATTCATTATAAGATGGGTGGGACCTATATCTCCCTCCAATGCATTGGGTAAAGATTTTATATCTCATGAGATAGACATGGCAGGAATGGTAGGTTATACCGGTTCAGTGAAATAGGACTGAAACGAGGGTTACTCGATCCAGAAAGGGACTTTGTCCACTATGATAGTCTTGGAAATGAGTCTTGACTAACAAGAAATGATTCTCTATGATTATGTGTGAATGCCACAAAGTTTCATTTTTTAATTTATGATTATTGTGATTACATTTCACTGCCATGATTTATCCCATGTTATGAAATTATGCTCTCTTTTGCAAATTAAGATTTCCAAAATGTTATGTTCTTATGAATACGATGTGATTGATATTTCTTTTGTTTACCCTTACTGAGCATTTGAGCTCACCCATTTTTGTTTTCTTTTCCCCAGGATATAACGAAAGGTTTTAGGTAAAAAAAGGGAAGATCTTTATAGGAGATGTTGAAGATCTTTCACCACGATTAGAAGATTACGTTCTGTGTTTCCAAAGACACTAAACTATTAAGATCCTTGTGTGTGTGTTTTTTTTATGTACTAAGTATTCCACAAATGTAATGTAATGTCAATGTACGTCAGGCTTCGGGTCTCTACAAACTAGGTCTCTGGTTCCCACCTCCATAATTGGAGTGGTGATTTTTATATCTATTATATGTCTTTTAAAACAATGTTTTCCTCCAACTAATGTTCAAGAAACGTTTTTAAAATCCTAAAAAACAATTTTAATTACTTCACAATCGAAGACACAGTATGGTTCATTACCCATTGTGACTATATGACTAAAAAAATCCATTATGAAAATAAAAAAATTGACTATTACATTAATCCCCTAATCTGATTCATAAAATTCAAAATCCTACCATCTCAAATTCCATTAAGGTCTAACCGTTTTTCACACTCTATTGACATATAAATTTATTGGTCATCAATATAAAAATACGCAAACAATATATTATACTTTATAAATAATAAATTTATTAAAATAGTTCTCAACATGAAGATTTATTTATAAAAAACTAGTTTCTAGTTTAAGTCAATTAAATTTAATAAACATAATGATCAATGATGAAAAACGCCAAAATTAATAAGTCACACCAGAAATTAAAATCAATTATAATAAAATTTACTATTTTTATGTTTCCAAAATTTTTACAAAAACAATTTCTGTCTTTTTCAGGAATAATAATATTTTTGGATCACAAATTTATGCCTCGTGCATATTAAATATCTCACAAAAAATTTCTAGAACTCCATCAAACATGAAATGATAGAATACTTTTAGTCACATATATCAATAATCTCTATAACATCTTACATCTACTCAAATACTACATCAAAATTAATTAAAATATAATTTATAACTATAATTTTTAATTTTTAATTAAACTAATGACATGTATGATTATTTTATACTATTACAATTCTAAATATCCTAAAAAATATCAATTATTTAATTTTAATCTAAAATAATTAGAATTTAACGTTTTTACATGATGTGTGATACTATATTTTTAAACCCATGTAATTATAATATTAAATAAGTTTCAACCATTTTTTAAATTAATATTAATATTTTTGGGATTCCCATTCATTTCAAATAAATTATATGTTTTCTCAAACTATAATTATATATATTTATTCATACCAATGTATATTCAATGTATTATATGGTTTTATTTATATGATAAATTTGTAAATTTTACAAAAAGCCTTTAATAAAATATAATTATTTTTTGATATAAACATATTAAATATATATTCTGATAGATTTGTTTTTTTTTTGATTTTATGAAGATATTTATTCAATGGTGAATATTGAAAAATACAATTTATTTAAAAAAATTACTTCTCTTACTGTATTTTAGAATTCCCAATATAATTTATAATTGTTTTAAAGAATAAATAGTACTATTTATCTAAAAATAATTAATTTATATGTATATGAATCAACAATAAGTTTTTTTTATATTCATTACAATGATTAAAACAATATTTTTCAAAAACTATATTCATTGCAGTTTCCATGATTATATAAAAATAAATATATTAAATTTATGAAAACTGAATATTGAAAAATAAATTTCAAATTTGGAATATAGAGGATAATTTTTTTTAATTACATGATTTTTTTGTTGATAAGGGACATTTATCATGGTAAAAAGTAGTCACCATGATACAGGGTAAAATAATAAAATTAAGTCTACAACTATGTGATACGGTCAAATAATATAAATTCAAATCTTATTAGATTAGAGGATTTATGCCCTTCTAATCCCAGTTTAAAATATGGATATATTTATTGCTACATCCTTATGAGTTATACTTTATTTTATTTTAAATCATTGAAAATAAACAAGTGTTTAAGTCCCCTCAGTTATAAAATGGCACCACCTCTACTCTCCAATTTACATATTTTGAGACCTTTATCTCAATAAAGTCCTTCCAAAATTCCTTTCCAACATCCCTACCCATATCTTATGTTTGTTGGTCTTTAAAAAATTTCCACCAAATAATTATTAAGGTGTTATAAAATAGAGGTTTATAAACTTTGCAGAATTTAAAGACATACAAAAGAAAACCTCATGAGTAAGGAGAATGTGTACCCATGTTTTAAAATAAAACCTCATGATTATGATTTTTTCCTTTATGTTTTGTTATGATATTTTTATGAAATTATTATAAAATGATGCTGATTTCACGAGTAAGGAAAAATATATTTTTTATAAATTTAGACTATGTAAAAAAGATAATACTTATTATTATATTTCACTATTCAGAAATTTGATAAATGATTTCATCTAAGTTTTTATTAGTTAATGAGAACTTATATATTATCCAATTTACAAGATTGTTTTTCACATTGACTAGTAATTACTATGAACTATAAAAAGATCTAAATTTATTCTATGAGGGTTCATTTTCTATGAATTGATTATGTTTTTGAATAAAAATAGAGTTCATATAAACGAACCATTTTTTTCTAGAAAATTTGATTTTGAGTGTACGTTTCATATTTTTTTATAAGGGATTAATAATTTTTTTTTCAAAATTATATAAAAATATAAAATAAAAATATCTCTGAAATTTCAGACTTTAAAACCATTATTATAAATATTATAATTATTCTTTTTTTAATTCATGAGACATTATAGTTGGTATTAAAGAAATTTTTATACAAAAATATATGACAAGTTGTTTTTATGAAAATAAATTTTAAGTTGACAATCTATGGATTATGTTGTAATGATAATAATTTTAGTTTTTATATGTTCTTATATATAATTCATCTTTATTTTACAATATTTATGCATTCTGGAAATGTGTCTAATGATGTAAAAAAGCTATTTTTTTAATAATTTCATTTACATTCAATACCCTTGAATGGTTATAATTAGAATTGTAAAATTTCCAGATGCATGAAATCAGTTGATGTGAGATATTAATGGTGTTAACCATTCCAATGTGATATCAAAAAAACCATTTAGGAATATGTTTATAATGGATCATATTATGAAACAAAACCCTCTAATATTAGGTGGAACCTAATATCCCATGCCCGAAAAAGGATGGATCTATGATCTATAAAAGAGATATGATTATTTTTGGTTTTTCATCAAAATAAAATTATTAACATTTTTCAATTTAAAGGTGTGGTTGATCAATATTATTTTATAAATAATAATTCAAAATAGAATGATTAGACTTTTCCATGGAGTTGTCAATAATTAAATATATTTTCATTAAGATTTATTTTCAAAAGGATTCTCAATATAAGATTGATAATTATTTTTTTGATCTAAAGAAAAATTATGTGAATTATATTTTATCTTGTAAAAGATATTTTATTATATAGTATAGGTATTCTAAATAATTATTTATTACCCATATATTTAACTAGACATGTTTTACTCAAGATTAAAACCATGGTTTAAAAAAATATCTTACCTATCCTGAATTTAAAATCAATGATAATATTGAATGGAGGGTTGGGATGGCCCAAATGGATTTTAATTAATTTTAAATAATAAATAAATGAAGTTGTCTAGGAGTCATGTAAATGAGAAACCATCCATCAAGGAAATTTGGATGTAATTTTCTAAATATATCCCTTCTAATAAATGTGTTATGAAGCATCTTGGGGAATGTCTTCAGAAATATGGAAAGTTTTACCAACATTTTATATCATGATATTTGCATCTTTATTACAAATAATAGAATTATGCTTATGGTCTGAAAACAAATATGATCTTGTAGTTAGATGTTTTAAATTCATTGATATTGTCATTATGATATTTTGTGTTTTATTAAATTGGTGAAGAATGGGAATCACCAAGAACATAAGAAAAATGGCGTGGAATGTTAATCATGTAAACCATAGAAAACGTTAGACCATAAAAATGTTGTGATAGGTACATTAATTATTTATTTAAATTATTCCAAAGTATTATTTGATTAATGGTATACACATTTATAATTTCTGATAATTTCTTGTTTGAAATTGAAATATTTCATGAAGAAATTATGATGTATCATTTATTAAAAAGTCATGATAGAAGTATTAAGGAAACAAAATTTTATAAGAACGTCCCATAGTGATATGTAGTATGTGTTTTCATAAAATTTCCTATATTCATACAGATATTGAAGTATGATTTTATTTTGGTTATGGGTTGAATTTGAGTTCAACATTCAATTATAGATTATAGATATAATGATGTTAAATTCAATTTTTAAGGTGTATTTTAATTTTTATATAAGAATGAGTTCATAACAGTCATAACATATCAAGAAGAAAATAAAATTAATAAATATAGAATATAATGTTATAATAGATCTATTTTAATAATGATGGAAATTATTTAGATAAAAGAGGTGGTGGTTGTAAATAAAAACGAGGGTGTATTTATAATGATCTCCATTGTATTACTTTTGTTTGGTCGGCTGAATTCACAAATGAAATCATTCAAAATGTTAATGAAATTTAAATGAACCCTTATCATAAGGAAATATTATTGTTATTTTCACAACCCGTCCTCGGGGCCCGTGTCGTGACTACCAAACACCCGCCTTCCATAGGCCAGGGGCTGGAAACTAGCACCAAAGGCATAAATCCCGAAAAAAGGGAAGGAATTGCCTATATATAAGTAATCAAACACAACAGAGTACGAAAGATGAAGTAAACACTAAGTAAACTGAGTACAAAAGTAAGTGCTGGAAAGTAAATAGGCCAGAATACAAACCCAACTGAATGTATAGTACAAAAGTAAATAAATAACAACTGCAGTAAAGTAAACCAGAACCCACTGAGTCACCCTTCAGATATCCCACCTGAAGGGTGGGTACAAATTTCCTCCTCAAATCCTCAGGTCCGGCCGTCCGCTCCGTGTATGTCCGACCAAGTGGTCCACCTCTAGGTATCGTCCCGCTCCACAAGAATCTACCTCGATCAGTGAGGTCGGTCATCTGCATCCAACACAATGTAGTGCGGGCATAGCCCGCGCAGGGGTGAGTATACAATCCTCAGTAGGGACCCCGAGACCCCCGAAGGTCTCCTAGAATCCAAAAAGGACAAACCAAAAAAGGATATATACAAACAGAAAGTATCAAACAACTCTACTTAGGTATATGCCCATACATATAACTACGTAATAAATTCTAGTTCGACTCCAACTCATGATCCCAAGTACAACCTAGTCCACACAGGAAAGAAAAACCCAGTACACACAGGAAACCAAGTTAATCACATCTTTGATTATTATTGAAAGTCAAGACACAACTCACACAGGTATACTAATCACAAAGAGGGGTGGAGATGATAGATGTAGCCTCTGAATCATCTCCCCTGCCGAACCCACGTAGGATCCAAGTACAAAAGTCATCGCTGCTGAAGCCACATAGGATCCATGTACAGTAACCATCGCTGTCGAACCCATGTAGGATCCAAGTACAGTCTTCATCGATGTCGAACCCACAGAGGATCCAAGTACAGTCGTCCTCGCTACCGAACCCACGAAGGATCCAAGTACAGTCGTCATCATCGTCATAGTCACAACCAGCTCTAGGGTTCCCGCACAAAGCACGCTCGATTCCGGGAGGGTCTGCTCCACGAGCCAAGAGGGTCAATACATGAACTATCCCAAAGTCTATATTTTATGTATCCCAAAGTTCCGTCTCGTCAATAGGAACTCATTTCAATAGACGGTGCGTCAATCAGACGCCTTGTCTGAGAGATATAGTCTTTTCCGTCCTAGGGGCCTAGTTAGAAATGTGCTCGTTTCTAACCTGGCCGATATCAAAAATCATCCGAAACTCACTTAGAGTATTGCAAAATAACCCTCTCATCGAAAGGGGCCAAGATCCGTAGACGACGCGTCGTTCAGATGCGTGGTCTTTAAGTTAACCCCGTTTAAGTGATTATCAGGCCCGACTCGTTTAGCATAGTGGGCCGACGGGTCGGGTTGACGTAGTTTGAATGGTCCGACCCAGAAGGGGTGTTGGACCAGTCCGAAGGAAATACTCATGTAGTCCCGATGGGACGCAACCCGGCCTAGCTCGGCGGGCTCCACTGACTGGTCGAGTGGATCAGACGAAGCCGAGCGCGTTCCGAAAGAGGGGTCGCGGCCACCCTGGTTTTCCACACCAGCGGCGCCAGGTGGTGCCGCCCTTTCCCCAACCAGTCGGCTAGACCACCCAGTCTTCTGCGCACGTGGCCCGCATGGGAGGGCAGGCCGGTTCATCCGTCGAAGAGGCCCGTGTAGCAGGCCGTGGTTCTTCCCACACAACTAGCGCGGCGACGTCGACCTCCCTTTGTCGCGTTCCTGGCACAACGCGACGGTATCGTGCCTCCATTGTTGCATTCCGATTATAGGATATTTAAATGATATCAACAGAGGGTTTTCAAGACGTGTTTGTTCGGCCTATACCCTATGTATGAGATTATAACAATTGGCCATATTTAAACATCAATTTCCAATGAGTACGGGATATATAAACTTCCACTTCCACAAATAAACACCTACCTCACCAAAAGATGACGAGCGTTGGCTTCGCGGTTGACGGCATCGCGGTTGACAGCATCACGAGATGAGGGTTCGTAGATGTTGACAATGAGTGTCTGAGGAGAATGTGGTGTCTCCCCTTTTTTTCACGGAGATAAGATTGAAAGGCGTGACATCGTTGGCGAGTTCCCTCGTCGGTGTCTCCTCACTTGTCATGGAGGAAGAAGTGGACGGAGATACAGAGGACGCTGAGTCGATGTTATTCATCGAAGAGTTGACGTTCTTCGTTGAGGATGATGTTCTTCAATAAAAACTAGAGTTCTCTCCCCAAAATCTCAACACAACATGCCAACCCAAAAATAAAATAAGGCTTCCATTATTTTATTAAATCATTCCATGCATTAAAATATACATAATTCAAACAGATAATTAATTAATGAAGAGTTTCAATTAATTAATTAATTTGTGTGTTGGCATGCAAAAAAAGAGGGAGACAGGGAGAATTACTTAATTAATGGGAGTTAACAAGTTTAAAGTGGGAGTTTATGAGAGTTATGGAAATGTGGAGGGTTGGGGCTCATGTGGGCCCTACCTCACATTTATCCTCACATGGGTAGTTAGGTTGTTAGTGTGTCTCACCCTAACATCCCCATGTAGGTTATAACCACTTAAGATAAAACAATTCCCACAATTTTCTTCACCTCTCAATTAATCCACAAAAAATTACCTTCTTCTCCCATGGAAATGCATCTTCGATAAAGGTCCTCATATGAAATTACCAGCGCTGCGAGTTCACCGGTGCTCTTGGATTGCAATTCCGAGCATCGGTTCAAAAGATAGAAAATCCCACTTGTTCGTTTACTAAACGTATCCGAGCTAAACTTCGTAAATTGATTTCGGGCACACCGGGACACGAAATCAAGTGCTGTGCAAAGCCATAGACATGTAAAATTACAAAGTATTTATGAAAAAAAAATCATTGAGAAATATGGGTCATTATATTACTCCCACCTCAGGTATTTATGTCCCCGTAAAGCTACATCATAAACTAGGATAACAAATGAGGGTATTGTGCACGCATCTGAGCCTCCCGCTCCAATGTGCTCTCCTCGAGGTCCCCATGCTGCCAAATAATGCACACAAGAGGAATCGACCATCCATGTAGGACCCCCTCCTGTCGATCCTCGATCTCCACCAGGACCTCCGCAAAATTCACTCCGTCATCGATGTCTAACTCCCCGTGATCAATGATGTGCGTTGGGTCGTGCACGTATCTCCTCTGCTAAGATATGTGGAAGAAGTCGTGCATAGGTGAAACTGAGGTGGAAGGGTCAGTTGTTAAGCCACCTCGCCTACCCTTCTGAGAACCTATAATAGTCCGATGAATCACGAAGATAACTTTCCTCCCTGGCTAAATCTTCGTAATCCACGTCAAGGTGAAACCCGTAAGAAAACGTAGTAGCCATCCTCAAACTCTAGTGGTCTCCGCCTCCTGTCAGCATAGGACTTCTGTCTGCTCTGTGCATTCCTCATCTGCTCCTGGATGATTTGCACCTTCTCTGTCGTAGCCTGTACCATCTCTAGTCCTACGAGTGTTGACTCCCTAGGGACAATCCAACACATAGGTGATCTGCTTGGTCGACCATACAATGCCTCATATGGTGACATCTCGAAGGTGGAGTGGTAGCAGTTGTGGTACGCAAAATCCACCAAGTGTAGGTGATCCACCCAACTATGACCAAAGTTAAGGACACATGCACAGAGCATGTCCTTGAGTGTCTGAATGGTTCTCTCTGTCTGGAAATCCTTCTGAAGATAAAAGGCAGTGCTTAGGCATAGCTACGTCCCAAAAGCCTCATGTAACCCCTTCAAAATCCGGGATGTAAATCGAGCGTCTCGATCAGAGACCATAGATAATGGAACACGATGTAGTTGTATGATCACCTGAACGTAGAGGCATCCCAAGCTCTCTACTGAGCCCCACTCTCTGATCAGAATGAAGTGGGATGACTTGTTGAGTTGGTCTACGATCACCCAAATGGAGTCATGTCCACTGGAAGTACGTGGAAGCCCTGTCACGAAATCCATGGATATTTCATACCACTTGCACTCAGGGACCTATAAGGGTTTCACCAAGCCTACCGGAACCTGGTGATCCACCGTCACCTACTGGAAGGTGTGGCATCGTGAAATGAACTCTGCCACAACCTTCTTCATACCCGGACACCAGTGCTATCGTCTGAGGTCCTGTTACATCTTCGCTACTCCAGGATGTACCTCTAGAGGGGAAGTGTGAAACTCCCCATCACATCCTCCTATAATGCAACTGGTACCATGGTACATTGCCTGAAGAGGATGACGTGATCTAGTCCTACAGAGAAACCATCAGGTGCATTCCCAGGGGAAATATGAGCACGTTGCGTCTCACAGTCAATATACCCACGCTGTGCCTCTCTGACCCACTGTAGTAGTGGAGGAGTGACTATAAGCGACTGTAGAAAGGCTTCTCCATCTCTATCTACAAAGGATATTTGTAATGTGGCTAAAATTCCCTATGGCCTCTCCAAGTAGATGAATGCCTGATCTCCTGTTGAGAGCATCATCTACTACATTCCCCTTCATATGATTATAGACTATCTCAAAGTAATAGTCCTTGAGGAACTCAACCCATCACTGCTTTCTCAGGTTCATGTCCTTCAGTGGGAAGATGTACCCGAGACACTGGTGGTCAGAATAGACTGTAAAGCACTCACCGATCAGATAGTGCCACCACATCTTCTAGGCGAAGAACACTGCTGCTAACTCCAGGTCATGGGTAGCGTAGTTCTGCTCGTTCTACTCAACTATCGTGAACCATAGGTGATCATTTCCCGCTCCTGCATCAGGTCACACCCGAGTCTGGTCCTTGATGCATTGCAGTAAACTATGTACCCTATGCCCTCCTCTAGTAGCCTCAAGATTGGTGCACTGGTCAATCTCTGCCTCAGCTCCTGGAAGCTCTGCTGAAATCTATCGGACCAAACAAATGGTTTCTCCTTCTTCGTCTAAGCTAAATGTGTTGCTACAACTCTGGAAAGGTTTGGAACAAATCTCTGATAGTACCCTACCAGACCTAGGAAACTCTGCACCTCTGTCATGCTCCTGGGTGGCTCCCAAGAAAGTACTACCTCGATCTTCACAGGATCCACAGCAAATCCCACCTCAGAGATGACATGCCCCAAGAAGTGGACCTCTCGAATCCAGAACTAAAACTTCGAGAACATACCATAAATCTGGTTCTCTCGGAGTGTGTCCAGTACATCTCACAAGTGGTAGGCATGCTCCTCCTCAGTAGTCAAGTAAATCAGTATGTTGTCGATTAAGACTATGACAAATCGATTGTGGTAAGGCTGCAAGATCCTGTTCATGAGACCCATGAACACTGCTGGAGTTTTGGTTATGCCGAAAGGCATAACCAAGAACGCATAGTGGCCATACCGACACCTGAAGGTTGTCTTCTACACATACTTGTATCAAACTCTGAGCTGATGATAGCCTGACATTAGTTCTATCTCCGAGAACCATCGTGCTCCCTTGAGCTGATCCAAGTGGTCATAAATCCTCAGAAGTGGATACATGTTCTTCACGGTCACCTGGTTCAAGAGACGGTAGTCAACACATAGTCTTAAGCTCCCATCCGCCTACTTGGCAAAAAAAATCAGAGAATCCTAGGGTGAAACGCTAGGTTGGATGAATCCCTTTCCCTGTGAGTCCTTCAGTTGTACCCGCAGCTCACGAAACTTTGTGAGAGCCATCCGATATGCTCGAGTATATATCAAGGATGTCCCGAGGTATAGGTCAATATAGAAGTCTACCAATCTACGAGGAGGTAGTCCTGGAACATCGACAGAAAAAACATCTGCAAACTGATCCACCACAACAGGAAAACTCAGAATCTGCACATCAACTGCTCTGAGAATGAGACTATCCAACTGATGTGTGATCTGCTGCCCTCTCCTCTGCGTAAGTCCATCCTGCGCAGCAAAGGCTCCCTTATTGCTGGTGAAGTTGAACCTTCTCCCATATGTGCGGAAAAACCACACTTTGCGCCTAATATAGTCAATATGATCATTGAATTTAGATAACCAATCCATGCCCATGATGACGTCGTAAGGCCTCGACGCCGCTACAAGAAGATACCAGCCAAAGATCTCGCCTCCTAGAGTAATATCGCACTGTCGGCACCAGTGCGTAATCATCGATTCTTCTTCCGTAGGAGACTCTAACCATAAGGATAGATCCAACAGCTCCGTCGGAATCTATGAGCTCTGAACAAGGGCAGCGACAATAAAATAATGACTCTCTTTGATGTCTATAAGAAATACATCAAGGGTGTAGTAGACACAGATAGTACCTCAAATCATATCAGGTGCGCCGTGGTCGTAAGCCTCCACTGCCTGAAGCTGATCCTGCCTCTTTCCGCCATATCCCTGTGGTTGGGGTGGACCTCCTGGTGGTGGTGATGGTAGAGCCTCAAAGCGCCGCCCACCACCCGCTACTCGGCTAACTCCTCTGCCTCGTCTGCCTAGTCCCAACGGTCGACCACAATCAAACCTATGACTCTGCCTGAGTGGTCCCTCAACCATCTGCTTCTCCTCTGCATGGCGGGTCGGGTAGTAAAGAGCCATGTGGCCCTGCCCGCCGCATGCATAGCACTGCTTGTCTCTTGTATTACTGGCTCTACTGTGTCTTCCCCGCACATCCGAACCAGTATCCTGAGGTCACCCACTTGATGGCCTTGTCTTCTTGGACCTTTGCGTCATCTGATTACTGCCGGATGCCGAATACTTCTCTACGTGTGGCCCTATGGTAGGCCTCACTGCTAGCGTAGGCTCAGCAAGGAAGATCTCCACTTGAAGGGATCACTCCAGTACTCCTGCCTGCGTCGGAATGATGAGGGAGATCATCGAAGCCCTGATCTCGTGCCTCAGTCCCTGCTCGAAGGTCCGGGCTCAGATGAATGGTTCCCTTACCATGTCTGTGGAGTTTCGCGAGAGGTCGGTAAATCTCGCAGAGTACTTGGCTATTGTCATGCTTCCCAACAGAAGCTGTAGTAACTCCTGGATGCGCACCGCACAGTGGGTGGCTGGAATGATCTCCGAGTGGAAGAGGCTCTCGAAGTCCATCCAATGTAGAGATGCCTTGTCGTGCACCTGGGGTGTCAATCTCCACCATCTACCTGCTACTGCATGAAGGAGACTCGCTGCAAGGATCACCATAAGATCTGCTGGTCTCCCTACAAATCTGAAGACTAGGACGATAGCCTCCTACCAATCCTCAACTGCCTAAGGGTCCGTCTCTCCGTAGAACCTGGTTGGCCTCTGAAGATGAAACTCGTACAGTGCACTCATGCGACGTGCACTCTCCGCTGCTGGGGCAGGTGGTATCGGTGGCCCAGCGGGTAGAGGTACTACTAGTGCCTCCACTATAATGGGGCTCTACACCAAGGCCTCGTCGCTCGGTGGGCTCCCATCTCGCACCTAACTGGGAACCCTAGCTGGCTACAGTCGTGGGGCTATCCTGGAATGAAATAGGTGCGCCACGGTTAATACTGTATACCTGGTGAGCTGACACAAGGTAATCAAAAATAAAACTTTTGAAACACACATTCAATCAATGTTTTCAGGAAGTGAGTCGGATATCAGAAGTCAGGGTCCTAGTGTACGGATACGTAAGCTGCCACACCAAAACTGGACTCCCTAGACTGATAACCACAATCAATACTCTATACATTATTGTTTCATAAAGAAGAAATCATCAGAGTATTGAGTTCTATGGTAGAACTGACTACTCTAATACCAATTTTTCATGACCTATCCTCGGGGCCCATGTCGTGACTACCTGAAACCCGCCTTCCATAGGCCAGGGGCTGGCGAATAGCACCAAAGGCATAAATCTCGATAGAAGGGAAGGAATTGACTTTATATAAGTAATCAATCACAACAGTGTATTCAAGATGAAGTAAAAACTAAGTAAACTAAGTGCAAAAGTAAGTACAGGAATGTAAATGGGCCAAAATACAAACCCAACTGAATGTACAGTACAACAGTAAAGAAAGAACAACTACAGTAAAGTAAACCAGCAACCACTGAGTCATCCTCCGGATATCCCACTTGAAGGGTGGGTACAAATGGTCTCCTAAGCTCCTTGGGTCTGGTCGTCTTCTCCGTGTACATCCTGCCAAGTGGTCCACCTCCATGTACAATCCCGCTCCACAAGACTCCACCTCGATCAGTGTTGTTTGTTGTCTATATCCAACAAAACATAGTGTGGGCATATCCCATGCAGGGGTGAGTATACGATACTCATTAGGGACCTAGAGACCCTTGAAGGTCTTCTAGAATCTAAAAAGGACAAACCACAAAGGAAAGATACAAACACAAAGTATCAACTAACTCTACTTAGCTATATTCCAATACATATATCTATGTCATCATTTCCAATTCGGCTCCAACTCACAAGACCAAGTACAACCCAGTCCACCCAAGAAAGAATAACCCAATCCACACATGAAATTAATTCAATCTCATCACTGAGAAGGAATGAAAGTCAAGACACGGCTCACACAGGTATAATACTCACGAAGAGGGGTGGAGATGATAGATGTAGCCTCTGAATCATCTCCTCTGTTGAACCCACGTAGGATCCAAGTACAGAAGTCGTCGTTTCCGAACACACGTTGGATCCAAGTACTGTAACCATAGATGTCGAACCAACGTAGGATCCAAGTACAGTCATCATCGCTGCCGAACCCATGGAGGATCCATGTACAGTTGTCCTCGTTGCCGAACCCACGGAGGATCCATGTACAGTCATCATCGCCGTCGCAGTCGCAACCAACTCTAGGGTTCCTGCACATAGCACGCTCTATTATGGAAGGGTCCACTCCACGAGCCAAGAGTTTCGATACATCAACTTTCACAAATTCTGGAGTTGATGTATCTCGAAGATCCGTCTCGTCAATAGGAACTCAAAGCAAAAGACCTCGCGTCAATCGGACGCCCGGTCTGAGTGATATAGGCATTTCCGTCCCAGGGGCCCGTTTAGAAATATACTCGTTTCTAACCTGGATGATATCCAAAATCATGTGAAACACACTTAGATTATCGCAAAAGAACCTTCTCATCGAAAGGTTCCTAGTGCCGCTGACAGCGCATTGTTCGGATGCGCTGTCTTTATGTTAACCCCGTTTAAGTGATTATTTGGCCCGACCAGTTTAGCACAGTGGGTCGACGGGTCGGGTTGACCCAATTTGATGGGTCCGACCTAGCATGGGTGTCAGACCGTTCCGAAGGAAATACTCTGGTCAGCACAAAGGAATGTAGTGCAGCGCGGCCCAGCCTGGCTCGGCTGAAGCCGACCGCATTCCAAAAGTGCCCCTCCACCCCTATGTTTTCCGCAGTAGCGGCGCCGCCCTTTCCCAAACCGGCCGGTATTCTACGCTCACGGCCCGCAGGGGTGGGTCGCCGGTCATCCAGCACAGCGCCCTCTTAACGCCGCGGTCCAGCGCCGCCAGGCCAGCCGATAGGCCGGCCGGTTCTCCCACCGAAGTCGCCCGTGTAGCGAGCCGCGGTTCTTCACTCACAAGCGGCGTGACAGCGTCAGACTCCCTTATTCGTGTTCCCAGCACAGCGCGACGACATCGTGCCTCCTTTGTCGCATTCTGATTATAAAATAATTAAACGAGAACAACAGAGGGTTGTCGGGCAATGTTCGTTCGGCCTGCACCCTCTGCGTGAGATGATAACAATCAGCCATATTTAAACATCAATTTCCAATGAGTACAACATACATAAATGACCACTTCCACGAATAGACCAGTAAATCAAAATAATATGACGAGTGCTGGCGTCGCGGTTGATGGCGTCATGATATGAGGGTTCGTAGACGACGACGGAAAGCATCCAAGGAGGAAGTAGCGTCTCCCCTTTTTGTCACAGAGAGAAGATTGAAAGGCAAGACATCTTTGGTGAGTTCCTGCATCGGTGTCTCCTCCCTAGTCATGGAGGAATAAGAGGACGGAAAAACTGGGGTCCCCAAGTCGATGTTCTTCATCATAGAGTTGATTTTCTTCGTTGAGGATGAATATCTTCAAATAAAACTAGATCTCTCTCCCCATAATCTCAACACAACATGCCAACCCAAAAATAAAATATGGCTTCCCTTATTTTATTAAATCATGCCCTGCATTCAAATTTACAAAATTAAAACACTTAATTAATTAATGAAGTGTTTCAATTAATTAATTAATGTGTCTGTTGGCATGCAAAAAAAAGAGGGGGAGAGGGAGAGTTACTTAATTAAAGTGAGTTAACATGGTTTAAAGGGGGAGTTTATGAGAGTTATGGAAATGTGAAGGGTTGGGGCTCATGTGGGCCGAACCTCACATTTATCCTAACATGGGTAGTTAGGATGTAAGTGGGTCTCACTATAACTTCCCCATGTAGGTTATAACCACTTAAGATAAAAAAAATTCCCACAATTTTATTCACCTCTCAATTAATCCACAAAAAAATTATATTCATCTCTCGTGAAAACGTATCTTCGGTAAAGGTCCACTTAAGCAATTACCAGCTCTAGGAGTTCATTGGTGCCCTCATATTTCAATTCTGAGCACCAGTTAAGAAGATATAAAATCCCGCTTGTGCGTTTATGGAATGTACACAAGGTAAACTTTGGATATTTATTTCGGACACACCGGGCCTCGGAATCAAGTGCCGTTAGAAGCCATAGACTCGTAACATTACAAAGTATTTAAGAAAAAAAATTCCTTGAAATTTCCGGGTTTTACAGTTATGGTGATTTAAATAATAATAACATAACTTTATTTAAAGGGGGATAATTAATTCTACCACATTACCTTTGGTAGATACTAATTATTAAAAAAATAAGGATTGTTCAATGAGTATTTACATTTTTTATATATAACTAGATAAGAAAACTGATATGAAAACATGTTTCTTTCCTCATATAAATGAATTTTTTGATCACCTTCATGGATTAAGGTATTTTTAAAATATTTTTCCAATATCTAGATATAATTATCTCAATGGTGGGGTGGAATACATTACAAAGAAGAAATTTCATAATAGGTATGAGAATAATAAGTTTGTGGTTAGACTCTTCATGTCAGAAAATATTTCCAATATGTTCATGGGTATTATCAATTTAATTTTCCATGAGGATTTCAATATTTTTTTGGTTATATTTATTAATGAAATTATAATATATAAAAAAATATGTCTAGAATACTAGAGACATCTAAGGATTATTTCATTTGTTTTAAAAGAATCTAATTTCAATAATTTTTTGTTAAATGTAAATTTTGTATATATATTATTTATTTCCATGGAAATACTGTTTCTAATGATTAGATAACTGTTGAAATTTCTAAAGATATGGTGGAGAAGGTGTTTACCTGACCTAAAAATGTCATTTAGATTTAGTTTTTTCTTTTCTTAGCTGGTTACAACGGAATTTTGAAAACCATTCTTGTTTATCTTGCCAACTAACTAAGTAAACTCGAAAGGGAGAAAAAGTTTTCTGGAAAATGAAATGAGAATAATTATTTAAGGGATTGAACTGTAGTATGTTTGATAATTCATTATTTCCATCGCAATCATATAATGGTGATATTAATGTCAAAAATGATATTTCTTTGATGAAACATGGTTTTTTTAATGAATTGTGATCATTTAATTTCATATGAACAATAAATATTTATAATAAAATAATTTAATTACCTTACGAATGATATTAGACTAGATACAGTAGTTTCAGATATAAAATATTCATAAAATATTTTATATATCAAAAATTTAAAATGTATACTAACAATGGAACTTTTATGAAAATATTCACTCTAAAACTATTTAACATGTAGAAGAGAGGATAGTAAGAAGTAACAAAAGATTTTAATTTCTTTACTAAATATCACTAAGGAAAATCAAACAACACATTAGTTGTATTGAGGAAAAATTATAATGCCTCATTAGAAATGCTATGTTTGGAAAATGATCATATGGTTAATGATTTAAGGAACAATAGACTAGAAATTTTGTATCTATGAACTCCCAATCTTTTATTATAATTTATCTCGGTATTTGTCATTTCTAGAAACAATTAATCATCCTTAGAAGATAGATTGGGGTATTTAAGGAATATCATAGTTGGATAAGAAGTTTAAGGTTCCTTAATGTAAAATTGGAAACAAATATTAATATGATTTTTACTGATATTATATCTAGAAATTGATTCCCTATAGAAGAATTATTTATTTATTGAAGCTCATAGATCTCTATTATCTTCAATCATGAATGTATAAGTTGTATAGATTACTTTGTGAATATTAATAGTGATACATAATAATGAAATGTATTGTATATTTTATTATAAATTGTTTTTGTTTTTAACATGTTAATTTTGTGTTAAAATTATAGAAGGAGATGATTTATCTTCTTTCATTACATGAATGGAAATATGATAATATATATAATATTTTTTATGGGATTACCCAATATATTTGATATAATAATTTTATTTCAGTAATTTTTAACAGAATAAATAAATATACCTATTTTCCCTACTCAAGATTCTATGTGTTTAGATTGTCTTTGAATAATTTACCATAATGTGGTAGTTAAATTTTATAGATCCCCAATCATAATATTATTTGATCATGATCCATGATTTACAATTTATTTTTAGAATATAAAACACTTGTATTTTGGTACTGTATTATATTTAATATACCTTTCATCCACAATATGATGGATAGAGAGAGAAAAAATTACAAAAATAAAGGATATGATTTGAGAATTCTCATTTGATTAACTATGATATTGGGATCAATACCTCATTTTGGATGAAGTTTCTTTTAATAATTTTCTCCATTTCATTATATTAATGGAAACTTTTGAGGAATTATATAGAATTTTGTGTTGTACTATGGTGTATTATAATGGAGTCATGGAAGGAGTTTCATAGTAACCAAAACTGGAATTAAAAATGATAGATAATTTAGAAATGATTTAATATCACATTATTGATAATCAGAGTCAGAAAAAGGAGTATGAAGATAATAGGAGGAAGTATCATTCATTTGAGGTAGGTCAACATGTCTGGCAAAAAAAATTTTTATTTAAAGGTATTATTGTATTTTGTAAAAACATAATTATATGAAAAAAATTTATTGGCCTATATATTTGTTTTGAAAATGTTAGATCAGTTCATTATTTAGTTGAGTTAACCCTAATCTTATCTCATCTAACCGATGTGTTTCATGTCTTATTGTTAATGAAATATGTACATGATTAATCTCACGTTTTGAGCCATAAGGTGAAATATATGGAATATAATATTTCTTATGAGGAAAATATAGTGTAAATTCTAGATCACAAAGTGAATATTTTAACAAATTAGTTAAATCACCATGTTATGGTTTTATATAAAAATCAAATGATGTATGTTGATACATGGGAACCTGAAAATTCTATAAGGAGACATTATCCCTTCACGATTATGTGATTAATAAAATTATAAACACATAATTTCAATATTAATATAATATTGGGAAATCGAAGTAATGTTAGTAATTAATTAATTTCATACCTCATTAATATTTATGAATATATTTCATTGGTTCATATTCTATTTAATAATTTTATTTGATTTTTTATACTGAAAAAGAAATAGTTTTATTCTAACTATGTCATTTCATATGTAATATATGTATTTATTAATAATGTAAATTTATAAATTATTGAAATTGAATTGTATACAAAATCATACAATTATATTATTTTTATTTGAAATATGTATTGTGATTATTTTTGGATTTTTCTAGAAATATTTATTTTTGGATAGTAATTGAAATATAGATTTTTAGGTGAAATGTCATTTATTTTCATTTATATATAATATCCCATTATAATTTGATCCGTTTTAATGTAACATTGGTTTCATTTTGGAAAAATATAATTAAATCCATATCAGTTAACATAATTATTAATTTAATTATATATTCATTTTTAGGATTAAAATAACATTTAAAAAAATTCATTCAGTTTTTCACTCTTATATTAAAACTATTTTTTCCACTCCAAAAAATTGAGTAGTGAAAAATATATTTCCTATTCTGAAATTTTTGGTAAAATTTGATAATTTTTTTCAATATAATTTTTGTTTATATTGAACAATACACATGGTAAAAATTTGCAACATGGTTCTCTGTAAAAAGATTTAATTATAGTTTAAGGAAAGTGATAAGGTCGTAAAATCACATATTAATTATTATTAGAATAGATTGTTTTGAAACATAAAATATTATATTTTAAATTGATCTTATTTAGGGATATATTATAATAAATTATGATTTATATTAATTTAGTACACCGAAAATGTAAAGGAGTGTCACCCCCCTTAGTTATTAAATAGAAGCCCTCCAACCTTTAATTCATGTACTTTGAGTATTTTTTAATGACCAGTACATATTCCAAAAATATCCAAATATAACTACCCATATCCTAGAGGTATTGGTATCACAAAAATTCAATCCTAAAAAGACTTAATATTTATTCCACTGAAGATTTTCCAATAAAGATGAATTTATGTTTTCTTATATTGAGTAAGACTCAAGGTGTGGGATTTCTCATCTAAATTCTCTTTCACTTAATTTCATTCCATGTTCACTCCATGTTCTATTTTGTATAGTATTAATAATTCCATATTGTTTTTTATAATTAAGTTACATTAATATTTTTTTTTAAATTTTTTTTCATGGTTTATACATTATTGGTATTTCGATATAAAATTTATCAACATTGGTAGGGGTTTCTATTTATACTCATATATTAATAGAATTATGGTTTTTGATATATTTTCCCACCATACTCATTTTAATTAAAATGATTCAAGTAGGTTACAAATATATGTAAATTTAGATTCAGTGAATTTTTTACCATCTCTTTCTTTCATTATGAGATTTTTAAAAGAGGAACTTGTAACTATTTGAAAAATGTTATTTTTCATATTTTTAAAAACTTATGAAATGAACAGATTTTAATGTATAATAAATGTATAAAATTTCTCACATTCATGACTGTTGTTATTTAATAATATTCTTGTACTCACATTTATTTATTATCAAACAAAATACCCCTTCATATTTAATGGGGATATTTTCATTTTATGAGTTTTAATAGACAAATAATGATCCTCTTTCTTTTTGGACAATACATTGTGTGACTATATATGTATGGGATTAATAAAAAAATTTATTAGACATTGTCATGAAAAATATATATTGTTTTTTTATGTTTCATAATATTCCATGATCAGTTTTCAAGATGTGGGTTGAGCCCTGATATTTCTCTCCAGTGCATTAGGTAATGTTTTTTAGGAATATATGTTGGAATTAACCTAGTGGGTTATTCAATATATAAGAGTTCTTGTATGATTGGTTATATGGGTCATATGAATATGATTTAATATGATATGTACAAGAAAATTATATCCTTCCAAATGAGTTTTAATTAATGTCTTTTTATGTAACAAGGTAATCTAATGATCATATGCTTAAAGAATGGTTACGACCCTTTTATGAGTGAAATTCATCATTGTTATGAAAATTCTTCCATGTGTACCATTTTTTAAAGGAAATTATCATTAATATTATTTTCCCTTAATGAATTCTTGTGACAATTTTTTGAAAATATTTTTTAATTAATTTAATTTCATACATTTGAAAATGGTGATTTTATCTTAGAGTATATTAATTAAAAAAATGGAAATTTTGTCATAGGATTTAATGATATTCTAGATGGATTAATAATTTTTTCTCGAGTTATATTCCATTTTAAATATTTTTATCATGATAAGTTTTCATTTCATTTTACAAGACCAATTGATGAGTGGGAACAATTTTTTGTCTATATATTTTCTATTGGAATCAGTTTTATACATTCAATTGACTTCTGATTGAGATTGGAGTTCAATTTTAAAAAATCATATTTTTATCAGAAAATATTGACGTTTATTGGACTTATATACGTTTTTAAGTATTTGTTATAAATTTTTTTTTTTATTATTATAAAACTCTAATCTAAAATATCATGTAATTATGTATTTTTTTCCATAGGATATTTTATAATAAAAAATTTTATACCATAAAATAAAGAAGTTATCACAAATTAATGATCATAGTTGATTATAGTTTTCTATTTCAATCAAATTTTTTCTATACGTAAATAAGAAATTCATTTTACCATATAACCCAATATATAAGAATAATACAACCCCTATAGCAAATAATAACTTATTCCAAAATAATCAGTCGATAGTAGGGGTTTTGGGATCGAGGAACTTCTTGATAATATTTTCATCCAAGGAGTGCCTTCTCTCTGTTTGGACAAGTTATTTATGAGTAATTTCAGGTTCACGATTTTCCTTATTTCATTGGTATTTTGATTTTTATTTGAATAGTTATCCCCCCATAATAGAGACATGGAATTCCCTACAAATTCTTCTATTACCCTTATAAATCCCAGTGTTCTATTATGTAATCAGCAACATGGTAGGCCATTTTCTTTACTCGGATCAACAAACCCACATGTAATGCCCCCAATATCTCTTAGACTTTGGGTATAACCCAATATATCGAAGGCCCCTATAGTTTTTTGGAAATTGAGGTTGAAGGGGATATGTATTTGGGAAAAAGTGTATTCTATGAATCACATGTTCCTTTTTTTCATACTGTAGATGTATGGGCCATGCTTCTCGTAGATACCAACATGCATCATCAGGTAATTCTCAGGTACTTCCCTCAGGTGTGAATCATTCTGAGAAGACCATAATGATGCTTTGGGTGATCATCTAGTTCAAATTTACTGAATGAAAAGATCTTGTATAAGAAGTGACAAGTACTGGGGAGATGGTATATTCCTCAGATACTCTGAAAGAGTCTAGGATCAAGGAAATTATGCCCATAAATATGGACCCAAATGACTGTTTGAGGTGTGATTTGGGCACTAACATTCCTTCCGTCCAAGCTAGCATGGGGGATTCTATAGGATGGTGGTTGTCCTAAATTTAAGTACAGTGGTTACTTCTTCTATTTTAGATTTTTTGAGACCAAATATTTCAATAGACACCTTGAATAAAGTGAGAATCAGAAAGATAGATTTGATTTTATAGGATGTTTTTAATCGATTGAGGCATGATTTGTGTATCAGTACTCAATTATATAATATTCCAGGTGGTTCAAGTATGAATATGGGTGTATGTGTGGTCTCATGATGTTGTATTACCAGTAATGGTCTATGACAATGACATCCCTCAAGTCATTTTACTAATTTCAATGAACAATCGGAGGATACCTCTACAAGGGTTTGGACTCAGAACAATTTTTTGGTTTAGGGTGAGTTTGATCATATTCTGTTTTATAAAATGATTTTTGTTGCAGAAGAAAATGAAGATAATATTCTATTTTTTGGCATGATGGATCAGAAATATGTAGATAACGATTCTATCTCAAAAACATGGCACTCCAAAACCATAGAAGAGAAACATGGAGAAGAGTACCTTGAATCCTATTCCAACAAATGAAATAACACCCTTGTTGATTTAAATGGGTTTATCAAGTATGTGTGGACGCTATAAAGATTTATTGACTACTCTAATTTACCAATTCATATTATTACAAGGTCATCTAGTAAAGGAAAAGTCCCTCAAAATAAATTTAATAATATTGTAGAAAATCCCAAGATAATGTATAAGGGGCCTATTTTCAATATGGATCCGTCAGCTAATGTGGTGATTCAAACATAAGGAGTGGAACCAATCCCCATTGATCCAGTTAACAAAATAAGGGGGATGTTGAATCAACGATCACCCAATAACATCTCATTAATTATAATTAAGAAATGTTAGAGGATTCCATCTTGATAATGCTATCAAATAAGGTTACCCACATAATATTTGAAATACCATTGCGAGTTTATTTTAATGAATAATAACCCACTTAGATTTATAAACAAAATAAAATTTTAATTCATGGCTTCAATGAAGTTGAAACAAAACTAGAAGAACATTTGAAAACTTGTGACAATATGTAATTTTATTTTGAGGATCTCATTGATCACAATCCAAAAATACAGGTTACCAGTATCAAATGGTGTTTATTTAAGGTAATGAATTATAAAATATTTAAACTATTCGACAATGGTATGATTATTTTATATCAGGATATACTTTTCATGTCGACTAAATGTTATTTGTTTCCCACTTTTCACATTAATGTGTTCCTGAAATAAAATTTGATTTGGTCCTAATCCAAACATCATCCTAAACCTATTTAATTATATTATAACACAAAAATATTCTTTTGAAATAATACATGACTCAAAAATAAAATCTACGCATTGACCTATATTCCATATTCAATATTTTATAGGTTTTCGACAATCAGTAAGGGTATATATACACTAATATGTGATGAATTACTAAAAATAATAATTAGAAAAACAATAGAACATTTAATATCATAACACAAATCAATGTTTAAACTAAAAAATAATTTTCAGTAAAATATTCATATCATGGTAAATATGTGAAAGGATAAAAATTTTAATGTGTTTAAAATTATTAAATAAAATCCTACTTACAGAAGAAATAAAAAACAATTTTTCAACTACACTAACTAGATATATTTATTATAGATTCCCGATGATCACCTTTATCATAAGGGGTGAGTCTTTAATTTTCATTCACATTTTAAAATATTAATCTGAAAATAATGAGAATATATAATCGGATGCCGGTGTAATTGGATGTATAAGAGGATGAGAGTGTGTTTTCTATACCATAATCTCTCAACAAAACAAATAAAACACCATGTCAAAGACACAAACATTTACAAAAAATACCCACCCATAAATAGGTTTTTTCCTTGCTGTGAATATAGTGGTATCGAACTACTAATGGTTTATAATTTTTCTTCATGTGACATAAAAATCAAAAGGAATGGGATTGATATAGTGACCCAAGATTTTTATGAAGGGCTATTATATCTATTTCTATGAATATTCATTACATTATAATAAAATATTATAGATCATTATATATTATTGTATTTGGATGCTAGGTTCACAATCCTATAATTTTCTGAAATATCCTCAATATATTCAGTAAATTTCAACCCTTTTAGTACTCTTCACAAGCAAACCAAACTTAAAAAATTTCTTCATAAACATGTGAAGTGAAATATAAGAAATTGTGAGATCATATGATCAATAAGGGTATGAAAGTTATATATTAATGTACTAAAAAATTTTACATGAGAATAAGGTTATGAGAAAATGAAAATAACATTTTAAAACAAAACCCTATATATTGATGATCAAAATCATGAGTCATGTGATAATGATTAGTATTTCAAAATACTTATTTAAAAAGGAAAACAATTACATGATTTGTGAGAGCATAAATGTTTCATAACACATAGAATATTTGAATACACGTAAGCATAAAAAATATTATGTCAATTCTAACTAAGAAGGAAAGAAAAACATGCCAGGCTTGGGAAAATCACACATTTCCCTATTTTGAGATAGGGATAATATCTTATATAAATTCCTTTTTTGGTTGTGGAATTACATCAAATATACCCTCTTATTTTTGTATTATGATGAACTCTTATGTACCCTCTTTTTTATACAATGGGATAAGCTCACATACACCCTTTTTCTTCAGGATTAAGATAAAATTTTATGTACACTTTTAGTACATATAAATTTAATCACTGCCATTTTAATTAGGGGATATATAGATCTCACCCATATAATAATCCATCTATTTGTGATTCAAGAGATCATATAACATACATCATATCATAACACATGAAATATAATAGTTTTCATAAAACATTTCATCATAATAGTACTTGTGGAAAAGAAATGGGTTTCATAATTATTTCCTCACATCAATATAAGATAACCCCTAGAAAATATATGAGTTCCAAAAACATCTAATAATTAGAAACATAATCCGTTAAAATAAATAATAACAATATTATCCTTGGATCATATTCTCAATAAAGAAAAATGAAATTAAATGATATCATCTTAGATATAAAATGATTTGGTAAAGACACTTAGAACATTTCATGTTAAAAATAACTCTTCATTGAAATTAACATAATAGAACTTGAAATCCATAAAATTATTTGAAATATTTTTCTTTTATAATAAATATTGAAACATTAAATGGAACATTCAAAAGTCATTTAAAAATTATTTATGAAAATATCATTTTTGAATTAAAAAAACATGTAAAAAATAATTTTTTGGAATTATATTTCCAAATAAACAACATATAATAATTATCAATGAATAATTAATAAAAATAATTGTACAAATGTGATAAATTATATTCATTTAATACACATTACAATAAATATTTCCTTTAAATATTTTGGGGAAATCCAATTATCTATTTTATTGAAAATTACACGGCGATTGTATTCGAAACATTTTTTATAAAATTTAAAACATGCGTAAAAGTTTTTTTAATAAATAAATTGAATAATGTTAAAATATTTTTTGATTTTTTTTAGAAATAATGGTTTTGGAAAAAAGTGATTTCTACTATACGTAGAAATAAATGTGATTTCTTCTAAAAAATTATTTTGTACTCTTGAGTACATAAAAATAGGATAAAAAGATTCAATTACTCAAATTATATAAACATAGGATTATAAAATTTTTTGTTTTTTGAGATAATGTTATTAATATATCATTATTTGAAGCCTAATAAAAAACAATCCTGATGAATGATGAGACTGTAACTTGAAATTGTTAACACTTTCAAAACATTGATTCATAATCCCTTGGAATAAATAATGTTGAAAGAAACTTATAATATAATTAGAGGATATTTATTCATTATAAAACATGTCAAATGTGTAGTATATACACCTATATAATAAAATACGTTAATTACATAGCTTGTGTCCCAACAAAATCTATTTGACCCATGAAATCTCTACTAATTTGGAAAACGTTGAACCATAAAAGCCATGAAAGAGAAATAATGAAAAGGACTTGTAAATTTATAAAAATTTAGTTTATTAATCATATAATAAATTCATTTTATTTATGTACCCTATATAAATTAAATACCTGGTGAATATGGAAAGTGTCTTTTTGAAAAATAAATGTTATATGATAATCCATTACCTTAATTCTTAATTTTTTTCGTTCTTGTTTGAACCTCCTATAAAATAAATATACATTATATATATATATATATATATAAATATAATATACATACATATAATATCATATATGTACCCTAATAATATTTCAATACCAATTTATTAATAATTACATTATAAAATCATTATTTATTGCTGTTAAATATATCATTTTTCTTGAGAGGTATGTTTTCATAGTTCTAAACCTTATACATTTATCACCATATTATAATCTCTATTATGGTAAAGAATATATTATTTTCATATATTTTATATATAAATATTTAAATTCCTTTTTAAATATTATAAATTGAAGGATGAAATGCACTCTCTGTGGAGATCATAGGTCATACATTCGTATGAACCTTGTCTCCATCTTTTGATAGATGTAATTAATGATAAGAAACTAATTATTGAACTATATATAATAGTTATAATTTCATGTATATCAAATATTTTCATTTAATAACATTTATTAAAATCCATGTAAATCATTAGGGAGAAATAACTATGCCTCTTCGCGAGGAAGTAATCCACTATACATACGAGCAACACTAGCGTATCCCACACTGAATGAAAATTAATACAATTATATGTGATATAATATTTCTATAAGTGAAATTTTGGTAAAATGTCTAATAAATTTATTAAATCCATTACTATATACATTTTTTAATATTGGTGATTGAAAATTCATAATATCAGTTTGTGAGGCGGTAGTTAAACATAGACACGATTGACAGTTTCATTTTCCATTCTATGGAAGTAGAGATACATATTTTTTTACATTAATATAAATATATATAATTATATAAGAGATATATATGAAATTATAATGTATGTTTAAATAAAAAAATTATGGTTAAATGATAGGACATCAAAATAAGGATCTTCATGAAGATAATTACTTATGCCTAGAAGAAACACCTTTGGATATCTCATTAAGAACAATAGTGTTGGAATTTTGGGAGGAATGTCATATCTATAAAATGTATAGGGATTTTGGAGGGGATATAGGAAGGGTTTTGAAGAATTATATTTCTTTACAGGTTAGAATTAGTGAATTGTTGTGGGAGACTTTTGTAAATGGGGGAAAGAAACCCAAATGAAAGCATCATTGAAATTTCCCAAGAGAATAAAAAATAATAAAGTCATTACCATGAAAAAATATTCTAAATAAACATATATTATAAACCTGGAAGGATAATATTGAAATATTCTCATACATGTTTAATTTTATATGTTTTATATAAATTAAAACCTTTATAATCTTTGTTTAACCCCATAGTATACCCATTATTACCTTAACCATGATAACAATTTTATTATTATTATTATTATTTATTTAGATAAAAAATTAAGTAAAAATTATATTATAATATTCATTATTTTTAATCCAAACAAGGAATCCATTTTTAAAAATTACAATCACAATAGAGAAAAAATGTAATTTAAAATTAATCCCATGGACACGACGAGAAAATAGTTATTCAAAGAGAAAATGTTCAAAAGTTAAAATTGTTTTTATATCAAAATTCAATATGAAAAATATTCAAATGACCAAGATTGGATTTACATGGGTATAAATGAAATTATTTTATCAATAAAACCATATTTAATCTATTTTTATGTTTTTAATGATTTATATTAGATGAAAATTATTAAGAAATTTTTTTTATCGCAACTATTCATTGAAAACATTATCATCGTACAAAATTATGAAAAAAATTACCCTAAGATAATTTTAATATTCTATTTAAGAAAATAAAAATAATTTCTTTAAATTAACTTTTTAAAAATTATAAAATGAAAATAATTTCAAAAAAAATTTCCAAAAGTTGAAAATTTTGATTTTAGAAAAGTACATTATTAAAGCGTAAAATAGGATTTATTCTTATATCTATATAGAAATAATACAAGAAAAATGTGATTTTTTTTAGAATTTATAATGTAAAAAATTAACTGAAGTCATTAAAAAATTAATTAATTTATTGAGATAAAAAATGATTTTTCACATAGAAATAATTTTTTCAAAAAAATTACCTCCTTTCTTTTAAAATGTTTTGTATTTTCATTTATAATTTAATGTTCACTATGAAATTAATTATCTATAAAAAGTCTAAAACAATTCTTCCAAAATTTATTCTATCCAATTCCTACCGACCATTCTAATGACTAGGTGATAATTAACACAATAAATTATAATATTTTAATAGTATGTAATTTTTGGTTCAAACTTTGTGTAGTGTGTTACACTAGCTAAAATTAGTGTTGTGTGTAATGCAAGATGAATTACGTACAACATGTAACACAAGATAAACATGGAATTTTAGGTAATACCAGTAAAACATGTTATGTAGTGTCATTCATGATAGTCATTACATTCTATTTAATGAAAAAAATTATAAATATTAAACATATTCCAAATAAATCATAAAATCATGCGGGGTTAAATTCTACCCCCCCCCCCCAATAAATTTTGAAATCTAAATTCAATATAGTGGTTCCAAAAACAATTAATACTTATACCAAAATACACCCATAGATGGCCACATAGCTTTTTATGGCTGCTGCGTCTGTCAAAAAATATATACCATGTGAGTGGTCTTACTTATTATAACTTCATCAATATGATACATAATTTCAACTGATTGTTTCTCGTAAGAAATATCATGCTCTAGTGGTATAAACACTGATTTTAAGACATGTTAATGATCAAGTATATACTTTCTTAGAGGAGGTACATAGAGCACATAATAAAAAATATAGGTATTTATTGTATGTTCCGAATGATAATATATTATCTCAAAATGGTAAAAACAAAATTGACTAATAAACCCAGGGATTCGTATTCCAATATAATATATAAAATATTTCATCATTTGGTTGTGCTTCGATAAATTTACATTCCATTTTTTACTTCCTGAAATGAAAATAAATTTTTTACACCAGAAACACTAGTGGATTAAAAGATCCATAATAGATACATAAGTCATACCTTATATCTGTACTTATAAAAAATTGTTAGCACTAGTTATCTAATAAAGATAAATATTTTAATGGTGAAGTAATAAATTATTATCTAAAACCTCAATTAATATTCATTTTAATCCTTTTTAACGTTGGTTAAACTTATGGACCTTCTGAAAGATTAAAATCCAAGACATTAGGAACATGGTGACTAAATTTCTCAAAATCATCATAAAATTATTCAGAAAAATGTCTTAAAGTGTACCTTAATTGTAACTTAACCGACATGTGAATATCTTCATCATATATTCACTTAAAACATGTTAATAAACTAAATTACCATATAAACATATAAGAACATAGATTCATAATTATTCCTTTAGAAAAAAAATATTGTTAAATATATTCCCAAAATTAATAAAATGTTGTGAACATTACCATTGATAAAATATAAAAATTTGTCAAAAAGTCATTAATTAGTTAATTTGAAATAAATACAACCAACCTAATTACTTCATATCAATCATATCTTTACCCAAACTAAACTCCATTTCCTCAATATGTGGGACATTTTAAGGGGTATCTTCCCTTATGAAAAATATCACCTTTTTATTAATTAAATTTTCTAGATCATATTAACCAATCAAGATATTCTATAAAATAAATACATAAAAATTATTCTTAAAATAGCTTATATATATTATCATTCATATTTCATAATTATTGAACTCAACTACATAAATACTTTAACAATATGACTTTCTTCTTAAACCATTAATTAGATTTCATCATTTTTTTATGTAAATCCTCTTTCCAAAAATATGAAATGTGATTTATTTATTAACATTCATCAACATCAATTTAACCTTTCTTCTCATATTTTTCATTGAATATTATATTATAATAAATCATACCATTTATATGTCACTAATGGTCTATTCATCATCAGTAGTATAACCTTTATTCATACAACATTACAGATTCACTTCATGAGCAATACCCATAGGAAATCAATTTGTATAATGCATATACTTTCAACATTTAATAATTTTTACCCTTTCTTATAAATTATAGATCCATTGTTCTAATATATTTCTATTAATGAACTTTTCATTTTTCCTCATAAATTAAGTGTTTCATGTATTTATTTTCCACAATAAAAAAAATATTACTATTCTTCAAATACATTCAATTTGGTTACTATTCAAACATTTCAACGTAAAAAAAGTAAAACCATCTTTCATATATGGTATCCACTACATGATCCCTAAGATAAATAACTCCTTTTATTATTTAGTTACACTAGGAGTTGGGTTAGAATAAATTTTTTAATCATATATCGTGACAACAGATTACAAATAATTATAGTATCTTTCACTCTACTCATCAGCTAATTCGGTTTCTACTCAACATATTTTCTAGCACATTTATCATCAATTTAGTTCCTTCTAGATCCCACTGTTTACTAAATCCAAAAATCATAGTTTAAACAAAAATAATCAGAGTAGAAAGCATTATAATAATGAAAATTAAATTATAGGATTTTTAAATAATGATACAATATTTTCAAAAAATGAAACAATAGGTTTAGATTAGTTTTTTCATGGTCTACAACTATAAAACTCCATATTTATTATTTATAAAGTTTTTTTGAAGATACAAAGAACAAAACCCAGTATATTCATACCAGTTATTTAGAAAGACCCATTTTTTTCCACCAAGTTATTATTGAGTTATTATCAATTCATAATTTTTAGAGTTTTTACCCCTAGGTACATTTATTCTATAGCCATATGACCATATAGTATTGATACATGGAAGTTATTTTCGAAACAACATTCTTTATCAATAAACAAAATTCAATGATATTTTCTTATACACAGACTTAATATTATGATTATACATAGACATATCCTAAGATATATCTTTGTAGATATCCATTGGGATATCACTAATGTTTTCTCATCATAGTTTCCAATTGTTAACTAGACCTATCATCTGATACAAGAAATGGTGACTCAGGATTTTAATATATGGATATTACATCTTTTTTATTTTTATATTTAACACATTACACAAACACACACCTAAGGACCATAAAACATTCGAGCTTTTGGAGAATAGTTAAAATATTTTCAAAATTTGGAAAATATATTCAAAATATCCCTTATATATCTTCCCCTTGAGTACTATTCACAGAAAAAACAACTTAAAAACATTACATACAATCTATGTAATGTAAAATTAAGACATGGTGAGATCAGATGCTCAATAATGGTATAAAAGTGAGATATCAATGATCACATAAGCATGAAATGAGAATAAGGGTTTGAGAACATGATAATTACAATTGAAAACTATACCCTGGATAGGATAAATCAAAATACTGAGTCCTGAAATATATATTACCAGTTTAGAATACATGAATCAAAAGGAATTTAATTTAAATTATCCATGAAATCATAACATTAGAATATTAAATATAATTCTAGCATACACAAAATCATAGAAACTATTTTGTCAAGGGTATCCCCCAAGACCAAGATAACATGTTAGAATATGGATTATCCCTAGTGTAAGAGTTTTAGGAATTGAATTACCTCCCATATACCATCTTATTTAGGGCTTGGGATAACCTACCATGTTACCTGTTCTTTTATGATATGTATGACTTCCCTTGTACCCTAATGTTTCGGGATTGTTATAACCTCTTGTGGTCTCTCTTGATATGGGATTGGGATAACATCACATGTTCCCTTTGAGAAAATATAACATTAAAAATTAACAGATGAATTTGACGAATATATAGGTCCCACCCATAACATCATAAATAAATATTTGTGAAAAAATATCATAAAACATTTAAAATATAAAATCCATTTAAAATTAATGGTATTTATAACATACATAATCATAATATAACCCATTGAAAATAAACATGTTTCATATTTATCTCATCATTGAATCATTATATAATCCTTATAAAAGATATAGATTTCAAAATAATATTATCATAATGAACACAATAAATTCATAAAAAGAATAAGAATGGTATACATGGATAATATCACCAATAAAAAAAGGTAACATCAATGTATTCCATATAAGATTAAAAATGATTTTAAATACAAATAAGGAAAATTTTATTCGTAAAATAAAAATTGTTTATAAATAACTTTTTATAAATAAAAATATTAAATAAAATTCTGAAATTATTTTATTTGAAAACAATATGTTTTATTTATAATGATTTCTTCAAGAATAATTTTAAACATTTATTTTGGAAAATATTCATCACAATTTATAAAATAAAACATTTTAAAAAGAAATCAATTTTTTAAAAAAAATTCTTCAACAATAAATTGGAAAATTTTGAAATTAACATTTCAATAAAATAATGTCCATGATGGATGGAAATTTTGTTCATTATATATAAGTTAAAAACACATTCCTTTCTCATTTTTATTAAAATCCAAATAGAAATTGTATAAAAAACAACATAGATATTTGTTCCATAAAAACATTTTATTGATATTCCAAAATTGGTAAAAAAGTATTTCATAAATCATTTGAATAATTATAAATACATTTTTAAAACATCTTTAGATAACGTAGTTTTATTAAAAAAAAACTTTTTATCCAGACATAGGAATATAGAATTTTTTTAACATTCTTTTTAACACTTGTGTCCTACAAGAGAGTAAAATGAAGAAATATATGTCCTATCATAACCTAACTAGTGGATGATAAAAGATAGGAGTCTCATAAGATATTGATCAAAATACATCAATCTTCTAAAAATAAGAATACAAAATTATGACAAATTGATCAGATTGTTTCGTAAAAGTATTACGACGTTGCTATTATTGAATAATAATCCCCATAAACAAATAAAACGAAATGAAACATTGAATATCATGAACATAACGAGGTTAATGATATAACATTTAATGACTTGAACTTTTATACATAAAATTCCATTTTTGGTTCAATTAAATTATATATTGTGTATTTTGGTTATAGAGAACACATGTACGTACTTAGATTTCGTATCTCCTATCAAATTTAAATGACCATTAAGCATCTTAAAAATTTATAATATTGATTTTGAATAGTGATCATATGATTAGTATGCATATAAAGTTTTGACAAATAAAACTGAAATAGAAAGAGAATGTAATGGCATCATCCAGAAAGATCCTACCTTAAGAATCCTATTTATTATATCTTAGAAGGGAGAAACAATCATTGGGAATTTCCCATAACTAATCCCATGATGAGATCCAACAATTAATGTATTATCAAAAATATTTACGAGATAATTTCAAGATCATCAAGATCGTGATCTAAACCATGTACGGTGAACCAAATCACAAAATTCTCACCATCACACAGAAGAACCTAAAGGCATTTTCTAATATAATAAAGGGATATGTATCAAGAATTCAATAATACGAATATATATTTTTTATAGAATAATGTATATTCTTTTACTAAAATATGATTTTTATTTTGATAAATAAAAATATATATTATATTTTTTTGGTAATTTATAATTTCAAATAAGATAATAAATTAAAAAAATCAATGATATTTTAAATAAATGATATTTTAATAAAAATAATTTTTTATATAATATTTATTTTGTATAGCTTCTAATCTAATTTATCATAGTAAAAACTAAAAATTAAGAGGGTTAAAAAACTTTTATTATTATGAAACCCATAATTTCTTAATAATTTTGAATCCCTATTTTTAAAGTGAAAATACATAGATTTTGGAAAAATTAAGATAAAATAATTATTATTTTCATAATCATAACATCAATGTTATGAAATGGTGAATGTTTTAAAATATTCTGAGATTGTCAAATTTTTATGAAAAAATTAAATATGGTATAAACATATTGTGTATATTATGACATCATAATGACTCAGAAATGAAATAATAAATACTATATATGGTATAAATCACAAACGATATGATAAAAATTTAAATCAATGTATATTTATTTTTATTTCATTAATTTTATAAATGCTTTACGAATCATCCCAAACCTATAATATATTTTGATGTCATAAATTCATTTCATTAAGGAAAAGAATCACTTGTACACTACCAAGAGAAATATTTTAATATATTTTGAACTTTTAATTATAAAATAGTTAAAACTACTCCCCATTGGA
Organism: Viscum album; assembly: GCA_963277665.1. Classification (NCBI taxonomy): domain Eukaryota; kingdom Viridiplantae; phylum Streptophyta; class Magnoliopsida; order Santalales; family Viscaceae; genus Viscum; species Viscum album. Next base: position 1,399,264,000 of record OY728145.1, on the reverse strand, counting down.
AGAATCAATGGGGAAAGACTATGAGATGTTTTTTGGTTTTGATTTCATTATTATTTAGATTCCAAAGCCTATGTTTGAGAAATAATAATATATCCCCCCTCATTTCTTATACAAACCCACCATTCGCCCATTAATCTCCACTAAAAAACATAGAACATGTACATAATCTACCATAATCTCTCTAAATTCCATCCATGGTGCCCCCAATATATCAACAAGCTCATCCAAAGCTATTGGCATGACCCTCTAAGGGAAAGGGATCTCTCACCCTTCTATGTATTGAAGAACCTATTATGTTTTATGCCTATTAATATCCATTTTATAGTGTTGGGGTATGTATTTTCATATACCCATTACATTCCATTTTATTTATAAACGACTAATACCCCATTACCTCTCATTAATACCTCCAATGAACCTTTGTGTACACCCGTTACGATGTTGAAATTTATTAAGGGATCTACTACTATCCTTTATATTCTAGAACCTATTTTATGTTATAAATCTTGAATTCCATTTTTTATATTTGGATATGTTCTTCAATGTACCCCTTACATTCTATTTTATGTATAAATAATTATATCCCCCCTTCGCTATTAATATTTTCCTTTCACACTCAATATTCCCTCCCATGAACCAGTAGGTACACACGTTACAATGCATAAATTTAGTAAGGGATCCACCCCATTTACTCATTAATAAAGTATCATTACATTCATATTCCTTTATATATCCATTTAATAATTTAGAGAAATGATCTTCCATATTACAATTAATGACAGTATGATTTATAAATTATAATATCCTTGTATCGCACTCATTAATCCCTCCCATGAATATTTACACACCCCTGTTATGATACCAAAATTTCACTATGATTCCCATAAAAAAAATTGTTTAGTGAATACCTATACCCATTTCATATCTAGGTTCATCACATTTATTAAATTATACTTCTTTTATTACAACATTCGTGTATTTATTCAAGAATCCAAGATCATGGAGTAAATTTTTTCGATAAATTATTCCATGATATATGATATATCTAGAACACATATGCGTATGAATAAAATGAAACTGAGGGGTGTTCCCAAAATTAAATAGTGACCCAATGCATTGGTTATTGTTTTAGAATCACAAATCATTATTCAAGGGATTAATGAATGAACCTAATCCATCATGGAATTTTCTCCATTATAATTTTTTGGAGATTAGCCTTGACCTATTATTATGATTCCATGTCTATTACCACATTATTACATGTTACATGTTGGTTATCATTATATAGCACACCTCAATATTCATGTGTATGATTATCACCCATTTTATGAATAACTGATATGAATATTGTCTAACTAGTAATAATTTTTTCATGTAATTCCACATTAATTCTCAAACATGGTTTTCAGTTAACACAATATTTATTTATTTCCCTATGTTATCCCATGTAGTTTTATGTATGATGTAATATTGTAATAATGTTAAGGAATTTTTCAATAATGATGATGTGTCAAATGATTCTTTTTTATATAATGCTATTAATTCACTATGACACTCGTCTAATCGATCTTAATGATTTTATTACACGTAATATTATATAATAAATCATAAACTAATGTTTAATAAATAAAAATATTTTCATATTCAGTATTAAGGTAATGTTTAGTAATTTTTGGGATTCAGATAGGAAAACTCTAGAAAAATAATAATGGATTGTACTAAACATAATCTTATGTCCTCAAATTTTGGTAAACTATGGATTAATTTGTTTCTAGTCAAATACATTTGATCCTGTATAATAGAAGTTGATGTAGATCTGGAATAGATACACCTATGGTAAAAACCAGAAAACATCGTGCTGAGAAAGACACAATTGGGAATAGGTGAACTAAAATGGGACTTGTTAAAAACCTGGTTTGATGCATCTAGAGGATATGAATTTGTAAATTGAAAAGCTCATTACAAAAAATTATAATGTGAATAAAAATTCCCATGACATTCTATGTTAGTAAATTTATCAAAGATAACATATATTGAAACATAGAAGTTCATACGTTGATGATTAAAAATTATTTATATGTTCTACATTTAATGTTCCTTGATTCATGTTTATGTGTTTAATTTTTTAAAATTTCTAATAAAATTTCTATTTTGGAAAATGTAAATGGTTATAACCATAATAGAAAAATTGTAAAATAAGATTATCATCCATTGTTCAATGAATTACATCATATCATGGACTCTAATATATCCATTCAATCCCCGCCACAAAAAATAAGTAGATCTGTCGGTAAAAATGAAAAATGGGGAAATTATATCATCCAAAGTATAAAATTACACCATATCAAATTGTATTAGTTTAATATTCCAAAAATAAATTTTGATTCTCTCTTTAGTATAATTTGATCCAATTATTTTAATGCATTGGTATTCCTTTCAAAAATCCAGAATAAATTTCTGTAAGAATATAATAACATTCCATATTGCGAATCTTCCTCATATTGTATACAATATCAATTAGGAGGATGAATCCTATTTAGCATTAATATCTCAATAATGGATTTTTTTCCCTACAAGAAAGTGTATCTATCTCAAATGATTGATTCTATGGAAAATATCATCCTTGAAGACATGCCTATTATGAGGGAATATGATGATGTGTTTCTCATGAAATTGACTACTATTCCTCTTAGTAGAGAGGATTTATTTTCAATAAAGCCTATATCGTAAGAGTTTCCATTATCCATGACTCCATATATAATGTTTATTTTTGATATTGAAGAGTTAAAGAAACAACTACAGAAGAATTTAGATAAATGGTTCTTATACACAAGTTCGTTACCATGGGGTGAACCAGTTCCCTTCTTCATGATGAAGGATAGGAAAATTCAAATATTCATTGATTATTGTGAGTTCTAGAAGTTCGAGACAATTAAAAACAATATTCTTCTAAGTATTTATGACTTCTTAACTTATCAATGTGGAGACCAATAATTCACTAAGTTGGATCTTCAGTCAGGGTATTATCAATTGAGGTTGAAGAAGGAGGATATCCCCAAGAATACTTTTTATAAATAGTAAAGGAACAATTAGATCAATGTAATTCCATTAAAAGTAAATAATTTTATTGAAATATTCATTGAATTGATTAATAAAGTCTCTATAAATTACATAAAAAATAGTTAGTCTTTATAGATGAAATTCTATTCTACTCTAAAACAATGGAAGAACATGTGGAGAATTTGAGAACTATGCTAGAGAAATTATGAAAGGATAATATTGTTAATTTTTTCTAAAATGTGAGTTATGTTAGAATAAAGTATCATTATTTTTCATATTATCATAAGTAATAAGATATTTATAGACCCTTCAAAGACATAAGAAATTGAAGGATGGTCATGGCCAATATCGTTGACTGAAATCCATAGTTTCATTGTATTAGATGGGTATTATTGTTAATTTTAGAGAAATTATTCATGATTGTAAACCCATAAAACCAATCTTGCTCAGAAGGGGGTCAGGATTATATGGAAATATGAATGTGAATAGATATTCATGGTTTTGGAAAAAGGGTTTATCACTACATATATAAATATGATAACCTAAATTGGAGAACTTATCATGGAATGCAGTCATGATTCGAATAACAGATAGGGAAATTTGTTAATGAAGAATGATATACTAATAACCTATTCTATAAGGAATGTTCATGAGCATAAATTCCCAAAAATTATATGTTGTAGGATGTAGTGATCATAATATTCAAAATGTAGCAACATTATCTCTTTAGGGAGAAGTGTGAAATATATAAGGATCACATGAGACTGACATATATATTAATATAGAAAGAGATTATTATATACCAAAAAGGATGGTAAGATATGATTAAGGGTTTTTTTCTCTATCCACTATCATCATTGGATATATAATAATGTTAAATATTCTCTATTTAGAATGTATTTATAAATTTTATCATCGATGAAAATTAATAAGGATGAAATTTTCATAGAAATGAAATGGTTTGAAATTGGTTTAATAAAGGAAGTAACATCATAAATCCTTTCACAAATGATTTCTCAACCATTATCTTTTAGATATGATAATAGATTCACAAATAGATGATGTGAGAATTCAAAATAATGTGGAAGCTATAAGAAATGTTATATCCTTAAATGTAATTATTAATGAAGAAGGAGCTGAAATATTTTGGTATAGAACATATATACCATCAAATTCTCATTAAATGAAGGAGCTATTGGATGACACACATAGATTGGCCTTATCCAAAAATCTATGGGGAAATATTTTGTATCACAATCTCCCAGGGAACTAATAGTGTGATAATATAAATAAGGATATCATAGAATATACATTAAGGTGTCTGGTATGTCAGATAGTGAAAGGAAAAAAAGGAAAAAATACATTGGGATGATGCAACCATTACCCAAACCTACATGGAAATGATAAAACAATATTATGTAAATTTTCAATAGTCATACAAATACACTCATAAGAAATAATGATATATTGGGTGTTCTTATAATAATATTACATCTTCTCACATCATTTCAATTTGAGAAAACTTTTCACTCGATCAACTTGGATGGATAAACATTATAATATTGATGAGGCTTCATAGAACACCACCCTAAATTAGATTTGATCTTGATCCGAGACATAAATCTATTTTAGGAAATACTCTCAAACATTTTATAAATATTGGGTTGAACATAATCATGAATAATCACCACCACACTAATGGCCAATTTTAGCACACTATCTAGACACCAAAGGACATGTTGAGAGAATGGTCAACTGTCATCAATGTTGGACAAGATACACATATTCATTTGGATGAGTCCTAATACAATATTAGTTTCCATTGCATCATCATAATGTCACCCTTAAAATCCCTTTTTGGGATATGTTTATAACACTTGTATTGTGGGATGATGTTGGAGAACACAAATTGATAGGTCCATAATTTCTCAATGAAATTGTGATAAATATCAAGACATTTCAACATTAAATCATGGGTTATAATAGAAAAAAAAGATCCACATTAACAATAATTGTAGATATCTAGATATTAAGGATAAATACAAGGTATTCCACTCAATATTTTCATAGAATAAAGTCATCATGTTTTAGATTAAGGAAAAAATTATTCCATTATACATTAGTATCTTTAAGAGCCTTGATCGTATTAGAGTGTTGGCATTTTAACTAGAACTCCCACCTAAACTCTCTTGGGTAAATGTTTTATTCATTGTATCACTATTAAGGAATTACATAATAGACTCTTCAAATGTTCTAAATCCAATGTTTATACCATTGGATAATGATCTTTAATATGTGGATCATCGAGTGAAAATCTTAGATCGTTGATACAATGTTCTACAAAATAAAAAAATGAACCTTGTTAAAGTGTTATAGAGAAAACATAGGTTTGTTTATGTGATGTGGGAACCAAAGTAGGTTACGAAACAAAGTTACCCCCATCTGTTTTAGCATGTGAAAAGAAAATGTTATGGGGGAGATTTTTGGAGGGGGGAGATTGTAACGACCATATTTTTTATAAATAAAATTCTCTATGTGGTTTAACTAAATCCCCTTTTATGTATTGTGATTATAGAAAAAACATAAACTTATATGGTTTTATTTAATTCGACATTCATTAAAATTATGTTAAGAAACATAACTATTTATTATATAGATGTTCAAAATGATTATATTATTTGTATAAATAAAGGGTTCTAGAAAAATAAAATTAAAACATGAATAGAATGTGATTGCCTCATGTAGTTATATTATACCCAATGAAGCTCATTTATATGATCCTTAAGATGATATAGAATCAAAATAATTTCCCTCGACCAATTCCAATTTGAGATCCAACAACTAAAGCATGACTGGAAATGCTTATCGGAGAAGCTCAAGCTTATCAAGATCATGACCCTAACAATGTACATCAAACCACCTCAATAAAGTTTCACCATTAATAATTCTACCCATAGATACTTTTATAATGTAACTAAAAGATAAGTATCAATAATCTGACTAAAAGATATGCATATTTTATTGAATAATGAGTATTATTTTATTACATTATAAAATGATTTATTTTGATTCAATAAATGTAGAAGTGTATATTGATGTTATATACAATTTTACGTAAACCATTCCTTATTATAAATTAATTATTATTTAAATATAAAATATATTAATAAATTATTATTAATAACTTATATTTATTATTTATAGTAGATAATGAAATTTTACATGGTCAAAAACAATTTATGTAACTATTTAAAAACTTTAATTTCTATGAAACCAAGAATTTATAAATAAATGTCTATTATTATATTAAAATTTAAAATTAAAATATATAGAAAATTCATTCTACAAAGTGAAAATTATTTTTTCAATAATTACTTTAAAATTATTGAATGGTTAATTTTTCATAATATTCTGATATAATCAAATTTCCATGTAAAAAACAAAAAGATGTAAAAATATACATTGAGTATTATGAAATCATAATGACAACAAATGATGTAATAAATAATATAATTTTATCCATGACTAAATACATGTTTTCCCATAAGATTATTTTAAATTTATTTTTATTTTATAAATTTTATAAATATTTTATGAATCTTCAAAAACTAAAAATATATTTTTGAATTTTAAATTCATTTCATTAAGGACATGGCTCACTTCCACATCACCAAGGGTAATAATTTAAAATGATGGTACCTTTTCCTAACAAAATAATTCAAAACAATCCCCCATTTTCAAAAACATTGGATGGTTTTTGGTTTTTATTACATTATTGTATAGAGTTTAAAACCTAACATTGAGCAATAAAAAATAATTCCCCACTCATTTCCTTTATAAACAAACACATGATCCAATTACATTGAACATACAACCATTTTATCACATACATACAATGTCCTCGCCTATATTTTTTCTTCTAGTTGTGGCCCTAATGTCTCTAGAAGCTCTTCCTAATATATTAGAGTCACCTTTTCAAGCTAAGGGATATCCCACTCAACATTTTATTCAACCAATTCTTTTATGTTATCCCTATTAATTTACATTTTATAATTTTGGGATACATTATCACAAATTGACCTCATTATATATTTTTATCCTAAATTATTACATACCCTTATCATTTTCATTAGTCCCTCCCATGAACATTTATGTATATTCTTCTTCATACTAAAATTTAGAATGGGATCTCAGACTCTATTTTTTATTCACGAACCTCTTTTATATACTTCCACTTAAATTAAAATTTTTATTGTTAGTATATGTTCATACATATCCCGGTTAATTTCCAATTTATTTATATATTATTATATACCCATGTCACTCTTATTTATTCCCCCCATGAACATTTTCATACACACTTTACCATGTAGATGTGTAGAAAGGAATTCTCTCCTTTTCTTCTTTATTCAATTATATTCAATATCATATGAATTTTATCACCAATTACTATATCATGTATATGTTATTAAATATTTATATTAAATCACCCATAATATCTACATAATTAGTGACCCATTTCACTCACATTAATACCTACCACGAACATATATATACCCTTATTATGCTTCCAAAATTTAAATGTGATTTCACATACCATACTATTTTGTAGTTAATTTCCATAACAATTACAAAAAAAGTGTTTATAACTTTATTCACATATAATTAATTTATTGGTTACTTAAATGTTTAAATTTTACGGTCCTTAACTTTGTAATAATATGTGATGATAGATGATTACACGTTGTATGATCTATGTGGATCACTTATTCATGTGAATGAAATGGATGTTATGGGTGAACTCTGAATTATATTTCTCTTCGATGTATTTGGTATTAATTTAGTCACCTGAGACGTCAGGAAAGGGAGTATGGAGTAAAGCTAATCCATTATGGGTCTTTTTTAACATGATTTCTAGATGGATATCTTTGGAATATGTTTATGATTCTATTTTTATATTATTTTCCACAATTTAACATATAGAATTTATGTTGTCATTTTATATCATGACTCATAGTTTATGTTTTTTATTCACTCCACTTTTATGTCTCATTGATATGCCTATTCTCTAAAATTTAATTATTTATTCATGTTATTCAATATTTATTCCCTTAATGATCTTTTTTGCTAATCTATTTCCCATATATCTAAGTTATCCCATGTAATTTTATGTATGGTGATTTCTTAATTACATGTTAAGGTTATTTTCAATAATTATTATGTATCCATAGTTTTATGTTTTTATGTAATGTACTTAATTACAAATGGTACTGTACTTCTCAATATTTTAGGTTTTTGTGTGTGTAATACTATGCAATAAACCCTGACTTAAATAGTACTAATGAGATGGGTTGTCATATAATTTGTCAATTTTTAGTATAAAGATCATATAGAAAAAGATATCTATAACATCACGAGACAATTTTTTGATTACTTTTGTACCATAATTTTGATCATGATTTGGTTGGGTCTTTTTTAGGATTTCATTGGTTTGATTTTTATTTGATGATACTGTGATGTCCACGATCGGTGAATAATTTTCCAAAATTGTGCACCCACCTAATGAAACCTATGAAACCATGGAAGGTTCTTGTTTTCATGGTTGGTGACCAGTATAATAATATGTGTGGCCATCTAGTATAACCTTTGTACCCAAGAATATGGGTACATAATTAGGTCACATAATATTTCGAACTATGTGACCCTACCCAAATAACTGTGGATGTGAGAATTTTGAACTCCAAAAAGTATTGTTGATTTTTTCTATAAAGCCATTTAACTCCATGATCCTACCTCAATCATCATATCTTGAATTCCTAGGTCTTATAGTCTATTAATAACCTTTTTTGGATCCTAGAAACCAAATAATTGATGAATATAATCCTCAATGTAAGATCAGATCCTACTCCAATAAGTGTATATCCTCATGTTCTTTCTCTCCCACTCCCTCATTCATTCCTCAATTGAGTTCGATAAATCTTAATGTATTCAATTGATGTACACTCCATTTATATATACATTGAATCTAGTTTATATTTTTTTATCTATAAATTTTTCCCTTTATTAGAAATCTATATTTCTATTGTTAAGGTTTGATATAATGAATAAATATACGTGGTTCCATTTATTTTTTTCCAATTTATTAAAACATGAAGCAATTATTTTCTGATATTTTATTCAATTAATTTTTGAAAAATAAATTTGATGTGAATTCAAATTTGGATTTGACTTTTCATGGATTATTTGTAAAACCCCCAATTCTAATGGATTTGGAATTTTTGGCATATTTGGAAATTGATGGATATTTTAAAATTATTTGAGTATTAATTTTAGAAAATTTTATTGAAAATAATTGAAAAAAACATATGATTCATTTTATTCAGAAAATGAATAAATTAGTGAAGAACTCATGTTTGGGAATTGAAATTGAATTGAAATTTCAAAAATAAAAAGTGTGGAATTTATTTTTCAAGGAGGATTGAATTTAATTGAAATGATTTTCTTTTTAAATTTATCGATTTATTGTGAACATGTCAATCAGGGTAGTTAGTGGGTTATTCCGGCAGAAGTAAACATTGTTGATTTTTCCCTGGCTACATTCTAAGGTTGAAAACTCTAAAAAATCCATATAAGAAGATATTAACCTCAATTAGATATTGATGAGTCCTATTTAGTTTGAGCCTAGGGATCTGTGTCCAAATATTTCCATGATGACTAATATGATAGTGTTAGGATCCTATAATAGGAAAATATCATGCTACATGGAATATGAACATGAAGCATTAAGAGATTATTTTGATATGTATATTCAATTCATATAGAACTATTTTAGTCATCTCTATTGATTTATTTAAACTTTTTTATATAAAGTATTAATTTATTTCACATTTCAAATGGTTCGTATATTTTTAAATGAAGGTATGTTTTGTCTTAAATATGGAATTGTAACAAAATTCTTTATTTCCATAAAATTAGAAGAATTATTTGTTTTTTTATTATGTAATATTATTATAAAATATAAGGTGATACTATAATAGGATTTTTATCTCATGCCCAACCATTTATTTCGGGCATGTAGAGATTTACTTTTTCAAGGTTCAAGAAAAGTTAAAGCACCATTTGGACATCATCAATCCTTTGGTCTCAGTGAATTGATACCTTTCTTATGTTTATTATTTCTTTGGTATATTGTCGAGTATTTTATGTTATACTATTTTTTGTCTTTTATATTACAATTTGTTTTTTGGTACTATCTCCCTTTCGAGTTTTGAGAATACATATATGTATTTATTAACTTCTAAATTATTAGGGAATATTTGTTCACTATATTATCATGAATGATTCTAGGTGTTAGTCTCCAACCCATGGGGATCCAGGATTCCCTTAAGTTTAGGTTTGTGATGTCTCATGTATCTGGGTACTTGGGTATCTAAGATGGTTCATATAAATATGGTATCAAAAGAGCATGTTGAGAATCATACCATGATGTCAGTATGAAGCTTGGAATATGTTTTTTGGAAATAAGTGGTGGTTGAGATGTATTTTTTATGGAAATATATAATAGTAATGGGAATTTTGTCACTGTGGCTAGTTTGGGAAATTAATCTTGAAGAAGAATTATATTTATTTCTATACATTTGATTTGGATAGTCGAAATACAAATATTATATCTTATCTGATGGGATTAATTTCCATGTTTAACATTTATGAGTTGTTGATATGAGTAACCTCCTCATTCCGTAAATGTTATTTTCCATTTTTTTATATAATTATGAATTGGGGAAGGCATGTGATTATACTCATGGAGTATTCTTATGGTGAACCTTAGTAAGTGAATAATCCAACGGAATATAATATCGTTTAGATTATTGTTCATTTCATAGAAGTTATAAGATATGAACCTACACCGATTCATGTTTAGGCACCAATTATGGAACCTTATAGTGATAAATCCTGAAATCTTGCTCATGAGTTCCTTTATCATACCCCACCAAAATTAAAAATCTCAAATAATCCTCATGAGACTGAGGTTGGTTGAGGAGTATAGTTATTTTTTTCATGTTCTTATAAACAAAAAATTTAATTAAGGTGTTGTGTTTCACCTTCAATATAGAAGTACCAAGAAATGGAAAATGGGACATGATAGTCATCATGATGAATTATGAGGGTTTAGAATTAAAATTGATTAATGTTATTTATACTGATTAGTTATATCCGGATTATATGGTTCAGTCTAAGGCTATGGAGTTCCGTGCATTAGTTGGATGGTTGGACCATGATACAATAAAAAAACCTCTTTTATAATATTGTGTAGTTTAGATATGAGATTGTATAGAATGTAAATATGAAAACTCATTAGTTTGAGATGAAGCTTTTTACTGATATTCATTATCATGTTTTCTTACTGATGCTCGCATCTTTCTCTAGTGTCCTAGATATGGCATTGATGGTTGAACTAGACTTGGATAGTATGATAGGGTTGACAGGGGATTCCTTTCTGCCAATGTCACTTCTATGATGTCCCATAATGTTAATTAAAATAATAATGAGTCTCATAGATGATATCAATGTAGGTTTGTTATAGACCTATTGAAATGCCTCTTAGAGACCCTTTGAAAATATTAAAATACGGAAATCCTAGAAATTCAAAAAAAAATCCATTGAGGAACCCAATATATACAGTTAGTATAGTGTCTCATGACACTTGTATAACCTCTACTATATCATTCCTACCCCAAGTAGTGGCATGAGCTCATCAACAGAAAAAATTGCTATTTTAAAATCCGTTGATTCAATATCATAGGAGTTCCAGCCACAGAAATCAAAAACTGAGCTTCTTAACACAATGTAAGATACTCAAGATAAGTAGGATACATGTCAAGTGACTATGAGAGGTAAAATCACTCTAACTTCATCTTTAGTGGTTACTTTATTTTATAATATTTCAACTCATTTTTTCCATTCGAATTTTATTTTGATAGTGTTAAATAATTCTTTGGGGAATTGTTTTATGTGATGGATATTACTATACCCATTAAAATGATGAGAGATTAGGGAATCCATTGTTCTTCTTATGTTATATCTTTAGTGTAGATTTAGGTTAATTGAGATTTTCTATTTCTTAACATGAAACCTCTTGATATCATTTTTGGATGGATTTTATCATTTATAAAAGATCCCTATTTGATTTTCATCATCTAAGGGACTTATATAACACACCCAATGGGGTGTGACATATCATTCAGGGAGAGTTGGACCTGAGGATGAGTAGGGATGGATCCTCTTATTTAGAGATGGGAAAAGTAATTTCAATTTTTTCTTTTGATCTGGAGTGTGAATCATTATGAATTTATCTCTATCTTGTTGTTGTCAAAGTTCTTGACAATTTTAATTTTCATTTTTCTTGATTTTCATTAGTAAGGGAGTTCAATTTTTCAATTGATTTAGTTTAGGGTACTCACCCAAAATCTATTACTTCATAATACATGGAAACACCTAAAATTAAAGTCTTGAAAACTTTGTTGGATGATATATTAAATTAATTCCTTTCATTCCTATGCATGTCACATTGGGCAATAGTTGTTATCCTCGTTTTGAAAATATGATCAAAATTTTTTCCTTTGTGTTGATTACTAGTAACTCAATCATGTTATGGTAATGACCATGTAACTTTTTTCATGGATTTATGATAGTTTGGACTAGTTAAAATGGGATAAGTGGTTCTGAAAGATTAGTTGTTGATATGGTTAACACCTGTTGAGAATAAAAACATTCAATATTCTAAAAATGGACATTCGGAGAAGGTATGGGAATGATGAGTTCTTTCTAATTCCGTTTGGAATATCTAATTATTCTTTAGTGTTAATGGAATTGCTGAAAAATATATTCCCTGAGTATCTTTAGATGATCATGGTGGTATTTGTAGATGACATCCTGATATACTCTAAATATGAGGAGGATCATGTTCACTCTCTAAGATTGGTTATAATATTGTTGCTAAATTTCCAAAATTATTACAAGAAATTAAAATGTTATTTCTGGATACAAGAAGTGATGTTCGAAGGACACATGGTCTTAGAACATGGTATTTATGTTTATCCTAAAAAGGTGAATGATATTATGATGTGGTAGGAAACATACAATTTTGTTGAGAATCCAATATATTTTAGTTTAGTAGGGTATTAACAATATTTCATAAAGTATTTATTGATGTTTTATTCACCTATTACATCTCTCTCTTGGAAGGGAGTTAAGTTTTCTAAGGATGAAAAATGTTAGAGTTATGTTGGTGAGATGAAACTTATTTGGGATTCTACAATGATGTTGACTCTTACTCGGGATTACCAGGGCTATATGGTCTTCTATGAAGCATTAGTTTTAGTTTTATCCTACGTGATTATGCATGAGGATCCTTTCATTTCCTATGTTTCCATGAATCTTTTTCTATAAGAGAATAATTACTCGAACCATGACCTTGAACTCACAATCATGATTCTTTCACTTAATAGTTGGTGGCATTACATTTTAAAAGAAATATTTACTGTGTATTATGACCATTAGACCCTATTTTATAACTTCTATAATTTTTTAATATTTTATAGATACATTAGGGGGTACGTTAATTAATTTTATTTTGACTTCGCCTATATCTCAGGGATGGGGAATTTCATTGCTGATGCATTGAGATGTAAAATTCTGAACCATGCTTCGAACGAATCATCATAAGAGTGTAGTTGATATATCATTATCCATGGTTTCATATATGAGTTTTTTAAATAGGGGTTGAAGTTTTCATGTCTTGTATTCATTTGACCTCTGATATTCTAGAATTAATTCTTCAAAAAAGAATTATTGATGAAGAATTCAATATCATTAGAGAACCTCTTTATTACGGGGATTCAGTTTGTGAGTTGTGATTCTATATGGAGGGTATTATATGTTTTTTGAATTTAAACATCGTCCCTTTTTCATTGGGAATAATTTTATGGGTAATTCTCATAACTCCAAGTTGGACATGAACAGAGGTACTAATAAGATGTTATATGACATGTGGAGCTAAATATGGTTGCCATGTATGAGATGAGACATTAAAGATATTGAATCTCATTGTTATTATTTCTAAAAACTCATGGATGTGTATCAGAGACTATTTTGTTTACTTTATCCACATTTTATTTTGACATGGATGTGGTATTAGATATCTAGGGACATTTTTGTTGTGATGATACATACCTAGATAAATAAGAATGAGATATGAGTTTTGATCAATCACCTAACCCAATCAGCTAACATCATTACCATTGATTATAGAACTATATTTAAAGAGATGGGGAATATATTTTTGGTATATATTCATCATTTTCACAGATTTTATATACATTAGTCTTTGATAGGGACCCACATATTACTTCTTGTTTCTGGAGTGGCCTCTATAAGGAACTTGGATCTCAAGATCATTTGATTATGGCTTACCATCCATAGACAGATATAAAGACATATAGAGCTATATATATAAATATATATTCTTGAGGATATGATTAATGCAAGATTCTTTGATTTTTTATGAGATTGAGATGACCATTTGGCGAGGGTTTAGTTTTCTTATAATAATAGTTAGCAGTTTGTGACCAGAATTTCTCCTTTTGAGGCACTGTATGACTGAACATCAAAATATCTATTGTGTTAGTATAATTTTGGTGAAATTTTATAGGTTAGATAGATCATAGTTTAATAGACATGAGAAAATATTTAGTTGAATTATCATAGAATGTAAATGGAATAGTGAAATTATAAATCATATGCTGATATTCGTCATAGACAATTGTATTTTTTAGTTAGGGAAAAATGTTTTCTTAAATGTTTTACCCCATTTGGCTCAACATTGACATAGGTGGTGAAGGAAGCATTCTCCTTTTTGTGGTACATTGTGAGGATGTTGACCAGATGGGAAAAATGACTTAACATGTATCACATCAACCATAGCTGACATTGATACATAACTTGTTCAATGTATCTCAACTATGAAAGTATCATTCTGATCCATCTAGCTTTATGAGATGGAGTGATATTGACATTGATCCTAATTTATCAATGGGTGATAATCTAGTAAGGATGATAGACTCTTTGACAATGGAACATTATGGGAGGATGATAACATTTTCCAATGTCCTATAGTAGTATAGATTTGATTGAAATGAGACTTAGGAGAGAGATGAATTTCTAAGAGAGTAGTGTCCTCCTCTTTTGATATTGATATTTATTGTCATTATTTTGTGGAAAACAGTTTTAAGGGTCAGAAGGTTGTAACATAATGTTATTTGTTTTTAGTTACTCTTCAATCCTTCATTTCATCATGCTTTGGTTGGGTGATTTGGGGTACTTTTGCTGGATGTTTAATTCTTTTTGGAATCATCATGGTCTCTACATGGTTTGTGAACATTTTTCACAAACTGTTCGACCACCATGTTAAAACCATGTAACCCTAGATAGTAGGGTATTTTACGATTGGTTCATGGTTTTGAAAACCAATTGAAAAACTTTTATACACTTTCCGCCCAAGTAGAGGGGTTTACATTCATGGAATATAAATTTCCTAGTCCTTTATCCCTACCTATATAACCATGTGATCATAAATTTGTAATTCTAAAAAAATATTTTAAAAATACCCACACCCCAGTTTACACCATATTTAACCCCTTTCTCATACCTAATTCAACATATCTCAATGTCCATGGAATTATAGGATCTAAAGAACAATTTTTCACTCCTCTAAACATAATCTATAATGAATCAATTTTTTATTAGAATATCCAATTCTTCTATGATAAATAGATCTCCTCCCATTATTTCTCTCCCACTCTCTATTTGTTTCTTTCATATCATTTGATATATAATCCCTTATTTTATATATCTAAACATAGTTCCTCAAATTTATTAAACCAAAACATTACTGTTTTTAAATTTTATTCAATTGAATTGTCAAAAATAAGATGATGGTAATTTGAATTAATATATGATTTGGCCATAAATTTTGTGGAATAACCAAAATTCAAATAGAATTGTAATTTTGGGTGTATCATAAAATTGTTTCAAATTGTGAAATGATTTAATGATGGATGTTAGATAAATGGATTGATTTTAATTTTTGGGAACCTATGGTTGCTTTTATTTTTGAAGTACGCGAATTAATAAAATACTAGTGGTTTGGTATTGAATGTTAATAAGAATTTTGAATAGGAAATATATGAAATTTAATTGTGAACGATGATTGGTTTGAAATGAAATAAATTTCCATTTTTCAATCGATTAAATTATTGATCACATGGAACCTTGTTAATTTAGTGAGTTATTTGGAATAAGTACACTAGGATGATTATTACTTATAAATAGAATGATGATGAAAAATCTAAAAAAATCAAGTTTTTTAGTTCTTATCCCCAATGGGATGTTGATGAGTCTAATTTCGAATGATCCTGAGGGAATTTTTTACACATATTTCAATGATCACTAATAAAAGAGTGTTAGGATCCTGTTTCTAGAAACAATCATACCATAGATCAGAATTCCATTGTACTTGTTGTGATTATTTTGAGAAATAAATTTTATTGTTGTATAAATTTTTTACACAATCCTTCAAACTATTTTAAACCATTTTTAATAAATTATTTAATCCATGTTATAATTTTTTCAAATTATTTTAAATGAAATATGTTTCTATATTATGTACAATATTATAATTTCATGCCCTATTTTATTTAAATTTAATTTTTTTTTATTTTGGAATAACATTACAGAACACTATGTTAGAACCTCTCAAGATTTTTATCTCAAACTCTAACTCTTCCATTAGGTTTTTAGATGTTCTTATTATAGGTCTGAGAAATGGGAATGCACCTGTTGGAGATGGCGAATATTATTGATCCCTAGATCTCAGAATATTGATTTATTTTTAGGTGTTTGAGTTTTATCTCATATATTCTCGATTAATATGATTATTTATTATTTTGAGTTTTTAATTACCTTTTTTATTTCTTGTATTATCTAAATTTTGAGTTTTGATCATACTATTTTTTATCTATTATGTTCCTCTATTATCCCAAAAAATTGTTCCCTCTATTATATTATATGATTATGGGTTATAGTCCCAAACCAATGGGTTTCAAGAACTCTCTTCCTACTATATCAGTACCAAATCTGGTATATGTGTATGAGGAATTTCTAGATGGTTCGTGAATATAGGTTCATATCATAAATTATGTCCTAATGAAGGAAATTTGATCGAACAAAATCCCATTCAACTTTGGAAGCATTCGAATAATCAACCCATTTAATGAGAGATAATCAAATGGATATGTGAATCCTTATAAATTTTATGTTAATAATCCTAAAATAAATTCTTGGGGTACTATTTGGACCACATTAAACATACATGGGGTGAATATGGAATGTGTCTCATAGAAAAATTAAATTGAGGCAAAAATCCCTTACAATAATTATTCACTTCCCTTGTAAAAATTTCAACTCCTATATAATAAATATAGGTTTATTATAACTATTTTTTTTAAAATTAATATGTATAATATCTAAGATTATAACCTTATGTCATTTTAATTCCTATTTACTAATATTTTCTTTTATAAAAGTTTTATTTCTAGGGGTTAATAGTTTAATTTTTCATGTGTTTTTCGGTTCATAGTTCCAGTCCTTATTAATTAATCATTATACCATAATATCTATATTTTTTTGAATATTAAATTGATTTTATATAATCTCATTATATATGTATTTATATAGTTTTATAAAATTTATAATGAAAAATATAAAACCACTTGTTCAGGGATACGGTATGTCATATGTATGCATGAACATGTTTTTACATAATTATATGGATGTAAGGAAAGAAAATTAAAATTTTATTAACCTTAAAAACCATTATTATTTCATATATATACTACATATTTTTAGTCAAAAGTTCATAATTTCCTACCATATAATGAATTATATATAATAAATCAGAATGCTTCATGATGCCATAGTTCACTATACAGGTGAACAATGTTATCATATGCCACACATAATGGAATGTAAAAGGTTCCATGTGGTATTATATATCATGATGTAAAACAAAGATACACATAAACTATTGATATAATAAATAAATCATTATAAAAATACTTTAATGGTGGTTATGGTAAATTAATAAAATCATTTCGTGAGGCGGTAGTCCATCGTGAAGATGATCGATGGTGTTGCTTTCCATTTGATGGAAGTGGATATGGATATATGTTATTACATTATCATATGAACATATAATCATATATGAAAAAAAAAATTACTATATTGAAATCTATTAGACATATTTTATGGGGTGGAATTAATTAATAAAAATTAGGAGCTTTGTGAAGATAATTGCCTTCACATAGAGGCACATTCTAAGGACTACTCATTAAGGACCGTAGTGTTAGTCTTTTGGGAGGACCAGAAGCTCTATGAAATGGATAAAGGTATTGGGTATGGATTTTTTGGGGGAGTTACAAACAATATTTATTAAGATCTATGTGTATTTTAAGGGTGGTGGTGGCCTTTTATGATTGCTGGAAAGGAGCCCACTTTCTAATTAGATGGTAATTTTACAAAACAAATCAAAAATAATAGTCATTCTCAAGCAAAAAGCACCAAAAAGACCAAATATTATATTTTTTTAAGTATAAGATTAAAATATATTAATGATCTTGTAATTTAAAAAAAATTAATAATTTAATCCCCTATCATCATGGTTTACCCCCCCCCCCCCACCCCAACCCATTTTTTATCGTATTCAGGGTACTAATTGTTTTAATATATTAAATATGTATCAATATCAAAAAATAAATTTAAATTACCATATAATATAAATCTTTATTATATTAAATATTTAATACATGTTGAAAAATTACAATTAAATAGGTGGAAAATTTTAATATAACTTTAATAACGTAGATGCGATAAAAAACAAGTTTTTCAAAAAAATGATAAAAACATAAAAGGTTTTTCAATTAAATGTCCCATATAAAATTGATTCAAATTACATAAATTGTATTAATATATATATATGAACTAATTTTACCTTTAAAACACTCTTAATATTTTTTATTTTTTTAAATTATTTAAAATAAATTTCAATTTTTATGGAAATTAAGTATTTTTCACTGTTCATCGTAAAATTTATCTTCTAAAAAAATTATCAAAACTACACCCTATTATTATTATTAAAATAGTTTTTTAATAATAAATCTAATTTTTTTTAAATAAATTTTCTAAAATTAGATAAAATTAATTTTAATATGAGTGTGAAAAAGGTGATAAAGTTTATTTTAAAAAAATTATTATTTTTAACTATAAAATTTGATTTATTATTATATATTTCCTTGAAAACACATAAGATAAATTCTGAAAAAATTATTTAATATAATATATATATATTATTAAAATCATTCATCGATATTTATTTATCTAATTTATTGATATAAAATAGGTTTGTGTGTTTAATTATATTTTTATTTAGAAAACGATTCCCAATATTTTTTAAAAGTTTTTATTTTCATTTATAATTAATTATTCACCAATAAATTCCTTATATAGACATTTTTAAAACATATATTTTCATAATTTTTTTAATTATATTCATAAAATCACTTTCAATGGCTAGGTGTCACATATCATATTAGATAATAATATTTTTATAGTATTTCTAGTTTTGTTAAAAGTCAGTTTTGTATCGAACATATGCTAAACAAAGTTTTAAGTATAAAAAGATTTAGAATTTATGTCACTTGTAACATAAGATAATGTATATGTTTCATGTAAAAGAACAATAAATCTTTATTTCATGAAATGCCAGCTAAACATTATGTTGTGACTAACACAAAATATCTAAATTAATAAATATAGTTTAAAAAATATTTATAAATTTGTGGGTGTTACAATAGACTTAATATTTACTGAAATATTTTTCCATTGATAGTGTTTATGAACATGGAGTAAAATTACTTATATATCATTTAATGAAGAATAATTACATGTCAAAAAATAAATACCATATTTTTTTCTTTATTAAATTTTTATTGAAATTATAATAAGCTCTTAATGTGTCTAGCATTCAAAAATAGAGATCTTCTTTATAGAAATTATTCACACAAATTTCCTCTAATATAAATTTATCATTATAAAAATATCATACATTACA
Source organism: Viscum album (assembly GCA_963277665.1). NCBI lineage: Eukaryota > Viridiplantae > Streptophyta > Magnoliopsida > Santalales > Viscaceae > Viscum > Viscum album. The sequence goes on along the minus strand of OY728145.1, from coordinate 1,399,243,716 downwards.
TCATCTTTTTTCACAAATATTATTTTTACAAAACCTAAAGAAACTATGACAAATAATATAGTTTTTATGAGACAACAATGACATACCCTGACGAAAATAAATGATGGGATCTATAATTTTGAGGTTAATATTAGGTCTCTACTTATTAAAAATGACGTATAATGTTTTATAGATATCTAAAAATACTACGAAAATACTATTATTAACATGTTTTTTTTTCAATTCAAATTTGATTTTAGAACAAACTATATTAAATTCCATTTAATTCTATTAAATAAATATATTTGAAACCTGTAATATATGTAATGATAACACACTAATATTAGATATAATAGTTTCTTTTTTTAAATTTTGATACAGAAATAAAATTCATGAAATTCAATTTTTTTAAGAAATTTTAATTTAGTGGTTAAATATATGTGGTTATCTAACAAATCTATATAACTAATCTTAGAGGCCATACATCCTTCCTTACCTTTTTAGTATGGGAAAAATTTTCAACCCAGAAGCAGTGAGGAAGAGTAATATTATAGCCAATGTGATCCCGGACAGAGTGTTAATGTTTTGTTTGTTTTTGATAAATTTGAAGGTTGGTTAATTATATATAGTACTAATATTTATAGACGATAGTAATTGGATGAAAAATGTGGTATTTAAATGGTTTTAAATATTGAAATTTTTTCTAGTTTTATCAATTTTGTTGGGTTTAAAAATTATAAGATGGGAAAAAATGATTATTGTTCAAAGGATTGAAATTTTGGATGGATGAAGTGATTTCTAACATGTTTAGAGGTTTCATTCATGTGTTAGTGTGATACACACCATATCTAGGTAGAAGAGCATATACAATTTGAATAAAAATGGTTAAAATAGCATCCAACCCCAAATTTTTTAAACTAATTAATATTTGGGGAATAATTAAGTGTTCTCTTCTCACATAAGTGTTACCTTTCCAAAATAAACATTTTAAAAATATATAGACTAATGATGTTATGTGATGGGGAGTGGAATGAGAAATTTTACACAAAATTATTAATCAAATGTAGTTTCATGAGAGAAATTCTATGGAAATTCATAATAAAGGATTATTGCATGATGGTAATAAAATGATTCTTTATTTTTAAATATGATATACTAATATAGTTATGGAAGATATACTTGGGTCAACGTTTCGAAGAATTGGGATTTCTGTATGAAATAATTTTGAGAGAAGTAGTATTTGGGTTAGTTGTATAATTACTTTTTTAAATAATATTAAGGAACTTGTTGTGGAATTTTTAATAAATTAATATTATTAAATATACTTTAATGTATTTAAATTACGGAAGACCCAACATGATGCAATGAGAAAGGGGAATTTTATTGATATTATTTTTGGTAGGTAATTCTATATCCATGAAATCATTATAATAGAAGTTATTTTATCCTTATGTCTTCATGAAAATAATTATATCCATCAAACTGATGAAAATTAATGTAATCTATTTCTCTTGTACATCATTGTGTGTATGATCCTTGGACTATACATTCATGGTGAATCATATAAAATAGTTGTTACATTTATTTATTTTTTTTATGTTGATAGGAAAAAAACATTGAATGGTTCAATTATTAGTTAACATCTTGGGGATAATATAAAATGAAATTAAATTACAGGATTACACCCCGATTAATAACTCCCTTAAGAGAGTGTTTTTGGTTTCAATAATTATAATACTATTAGGTATTTTGAATTATCTCAAATTAAATGTATTTTCATCAATATCATTTCTCAATTTTTCTAAATAATATATAAAATTATTTATCCATTAATTTCTCAATGTTGAATCATTGTACACATTTTGAAGTATAATTCTCTTACAGAAGAAAGTTAAAACTTATGATGTCTATAATTTCTAATATCATGAGATATATCATCTCCGAGAGCATGTAAATTGTATATTGTTAAATCCTTTGGGAAAAATAATAATTCAAACACGTAATATTTATCTTCAATGAAGCTAATATCAATAGAGGTTGGGGTCTCTAACCAATTATTAAAAAATTGATATAGATGAAGGGGGAAAAGAAATAATGTCCTCATTTGACTTTAAAATCCCGACCTAGGAGAACAAGAAACACTACTTTCAAAAATATACATAACAGTCAAGAATATTTTTGGTATGTTAATATTTGTACTAATGAATGTCATAACTGAATCGACTAAAAATATTATATTGAACCGGCTATATTTCCTTTGATAAAGATAATATTATCAATTTAGATGATAGAAATGATAGAATTGGAGTTTATTTCCTTGATATAATGATTAATTTTTACCATTACCTTTATGAAGTGTACGATATATTAAAAAATATCTAACATTGAATACTAATACTGTGGGGATTTATTCAAGATATATAGTTCCTTGTTAAACATAGACCCATGGATTCCATTATTATTAAGTCAACGTCTTTTTTTTGTTTGATATACACATTCTCCCTCAGGTAAACAATGAGGATATAAGATTTCACATCATTTTGTATAATCATATAATTTATTGATAATAATAAAAAAAATTATTATAGATTTTAGTCTTCAAATATTTAAAATTTTCACTTTAACATAAACACATTCAACATATGATTAACCAATTCATATGATGCAATACTTATTTTGTGAAACATTACCTTTATCATTTCTCTTGTTATGAAATATAAAATTTATGCTTATCAAAGTATTCCCCTTTAAACATGGAAAATATCACATATATTATTATACTCTATTTGAATGAAATCATATTCAGTATTAGAGATTTATCCCTTGTGTTTTTGTTCTTCAATAAAATGGGGATTGTTATCCTTAGTCTTCATTAGGTTTATACACTATCATAAATGACACAAATGATGTTATTGGGGTCAAAAACTATTATATTTCTAATATGCATCATCTATGGATAGCTCCCCACTTCAACTCCATTGGAATAAGTGAAAGAGTCATTGTAAACATACCATCCAAATTGATTTTTACACTAAATAACTTTTAATCTAATATTTTTTTCATGATTCCCTTTAATGTATTTAATGATTAATATTTGATTTTGTTATCTTGAATAATATTAATAAACCATGATTTAAAATCTTTCAATAACCATGTTAGATAATATTTTTACCATGGTTATGTTCTTTCGAAGGGTCTATATCAAAGGAAGATCCATTCACCCACTCAATATTAAAATTTTCTTCATGAACAACCATTTTAATATTACACATAAATGGGACTAAAGAAACTAAATTGATTATTGTTCATCATTTTTATATACCATATCTCATAGGTATTCATTTAAGATTAATTCCTCAAGAGAAAATGGTTTTAGGGATACACCGACCATGATATATATTGTTTAAAAATGTATCATTAAAGCCAGAAGAATTCATCCTATGTTAACAGTTCTCATAATCATCCACTCACAAAAAACATTATTTTTTATGTAATTTTTTTAGATAATTTTTTAATTCTATGATTTTAAATATATTATTAAATTTCATGATTCTTATAATGAGTTAAATTTCTGAACTAATTCAAATTAATAACATACCCAATTTAATTTTCAAATGACCTATGATTTCAATTGAATATATTTAATTATTGCGACATTTTTACAATAAATATATCACAATTTATTTGGGAATAATAATATAACAATTTAATATATTGATTATCACTATTTATTAATATCTGATTCTTCCACAATATAAAATGATTATATATGATCAAGTAGTTTTTGTGTGGTTATCTCTACTTTTTTTTGTTAATTCATCATCTTTCATCTACAAAAAGAATTTAGATGATGAAATTAAACCCCTTTTAATATTTGATAATGTTCATAGAATATATTTATCAATAAAAAATTGTATGATATTTTTAATTATGATTCCATTCCTCTAGTACCATATGGTGTTATCATCATTCACAATAATATAATATTAATTTTCAGTAAATATGTTTTCATTTTTTATTGTTAGTTGATTAATTAATATTAAGGATCAACATATAATTTTATAAATATGAAAAATATTCATTAATTAAATAAATTATGTTCCACTATAAAATTTTCTGATACACAATATACATAATCTTCTATTCAATTGATAAATAACAAATTCATTAATTTTGTTTGTTGTATATCTAATGAGGGTTTCCCATATCCCATTAATATTTAGTAATACATTATTCCTAAATGTGATGGACCATAAATCATATTATTCAATGTATTTAAAAAGTGTTTTTAACATATTTCGTGCGATGAACACTTAATGCACAATAACAATAATCAATCATAAATGGAGTCCAAAGTGGAAACTGTAACCACCATGTAATATTTTTCAACAAATTCATAATTTTTTTAGTAATTATGTTTAACTTAACAACACATGTTCCACACAGTGGTGCCCCTATTCGGTTATCTACATAAACTCATGCTCTCTTCCCCATATTCCATAGGCTACCGATAAGCAGCGAGGGTCTAATATCGATCATGGGGACACTATACCCTCTTTATTTTAGTAATAAACCAGAAGAAATAAATATACAACAACTAAAATATATAATCGATAAATATGTAATCATTATCACGAGATGAATTTAATATGAATTCAATATCCAAAACTATATAATAGATATGAAAATATATTTCCTGTGATAATATGAAAAAAAAACAAGGAAAAAAACCCAAGTGGGTCCGTAATCACATCTAGTTCCATCATCAATGATCGATCCTAACTCAGGCATCTAACATTGAGCCTTTTCACACATATCATTATGAAAACATGAAATCCATTTGGGTACCGATCAGGATTCTCATGTAGGGAGTGATTACAACTCAGTTAACCACCACCAGTGTCATTTAAAACAATATGCATTCATTAACATTGTACATGGTTTTATAATGAAATAAGTTCAATAAATAAGTAAATAGTTATAAAATTATTTTTTACACTTTATTTAACCATACAAATCTTCAATTTTTTACTGACACCTGAAACTCAATACATTCTTCACCCCATACAAATGTCTAAACTATCCCCAAGGTATGTTATATCTCATAATTCCACTATTAATATTCATTATCTCAATTAACGTCTAAGATTGTCATTATTACCATTATTACACTAAATTAATAAACTATATTTTCGTTTTTAGAATTCTTTAACTCAATTTGTATCTCATAATACCATTGTTACCAATATTTAACTCAATTCATTTCCCAAAATTCCATTTTTCCAATTTTATATGAATCTTATATCTCAAAATTCTACTTTTACCATTTTGAACTCAACTTATATTTGAAATCTACTCTTACCATTCATTATCACAATTAATTTCAAAATTCCCTTGTTATCATTGGTCATCACAATTAATATCTATACTCCATTATTAAAATACATCAATTTAATAATATTTATCCATGTGATATTTTGATAAATTATATCATGTCCCAACAAGATTTTCACATATATCAAAATATAACGTGTTTAATAGCTACCCATTAATTAATCAAACAATTAATTATTATTTTTGAAAATTTCATATTCACATCATTCCATAAATTATAAAAAAATTAATTAATCCCTTATTTCCCATTAATTAATTCAATAATTATTTAATCACATCAATACAATTTATTAATTCAATAATTAATTAATCAGATCAATCCAATTAATTATTTCGATAATTATTTGATTTTATAAATCCAATTAATTAATTAGTTAATTCATCATATAAATTTGATTAATTAATTCAATGAATAATTATTCCAATTTAATTAATTTCATAAATTCAACTATCTCCATTAATTAATCCAAAAATTAGTTAACAGAATTTCTCAATATCAATATCACATTAATTAATTCAAAAAATTATTAATCCAATTTAAAATAAGAATATTTCATTAGTTAATTAAGTAAATATTTAATAAAAATAAAAAAACTTCATAATCATAACAATTGAAAAAGTTCACAATCCTAATTTCTAGGAATTTACAACACCAATATCCATAATTTTCACAATCCAATTATCTGATTAATTAATTCCTCAAATTAATTAATTACATTTAGGAAATTTAATAGATAAATGTTCGATATAAATTATATAATTACATTCATGTAATTGAAATCAATGGGTTTTTATTTAAATTATATACCACTTACCTCAATTCTTATAAGAGTGGTCACCTAATAGAAATCCCCAATTTGAAATAGATTGGTCACACCCATGAATAAAAAAAGATCTAGATTGTAAACCATGATCCAAAATGAAATGAATAAATATATAAAAAACCTAGATCATCACCATGAAACAAAAATGGATAAAAATTCCTCTTTTATTTGGGAAGAGTGGAGGTAGTTAGAGATATATAATTAATTTGGAAGAAACCACTTACTCGGGGAGGTGAAAATATCACATGCATGCTCCAAATCACAGCTAACTGAGGTTGTAAGTTCTTGGAATCCAATCAAGAGAGTCTAAAAACTAGTGGAATAGGTTATGACTGATTTTTTAATGATGTTCAGTTAATATGGTGGTTCTTTTATTTTAAAAACTTATTATATGGCTAAATACAAAGTTGTTCATTGTTTTCCAAATTGTGTACCATAACCTTTCACATCTTCTTTGGATTTCATGCTTTCTATTTAGAGGGAGAACAAATTGAAAAACAGTGCCCTAGAAATGTAAATCCCCTTTTTCTGGGTTTGAATAATTTTCCTAGGCTAGGGTGAAATGTTTAGTAAAACCATTATACCACTATGTACTACCTCTCCTCCTTCCAAAATTCTCTATTGTCAATCAAATGCACCACAAGGAACGACCTGAAAAAATATAATAATAAAAAGGAAAATGTGTATCAATAATCATGTTTGAGACGTATCCCAATATGGTTGGTATATTACATTTATTTATATAAAAATAAATCATTAGATTTGGGAGAAATTTTATATAAACATTCTTAATGTGATCTTTTAGGTCACATCATCCATACATACTCTAGGGGAATAAAATTTGTAATTGGTTTAAATCATTTACCTCATGGTTTATCAATGAACTGTTACTTATTGTTTAATATTTCTACTAACACACTAGTCAAAATTTATACTAATATAAATTAATTACATATGGTTAAACTATAGTATAAGGTGGAATTGTGGTAGTGTCTAAAGAGTGTTTTAAATTTTATCATTTCAAAAGTATTAAAATGTATAGTATTTCGATTTATTTTAAGAATGATGAGAGAAAAATAAAAGAAAAAATGATTATTTATTTAAGTGATTAAATAGTTGATTGATTAAGAGGACATATTATGAGTTTATATGCTATCAAGCTCATGAATTTAGGAATCACCATGCTTAAATTTTATCAATTGGATAATTCACAATCACCAATCGGTCATTAATAGGGATAATGACTAATAGTTTTTAATTATTTTTAATCACTAAAAATCTTATCCTACTTCCTATTAGTTGGAAGATAAATATATATATCTCCGTAGGCATCTACTAAACACCTAATCAGGTGACTTTACTACTAAAAATTCAGAAATATCCATTAATTTCAATAATTATAACAAATATTTCTTGATACATCATCACATAACCATACCAATTAATTGGTTTATAATAAATAACAAATGGAGGGGGGAAATTATTTTTCACCATAAATAGTAAATAGTTCAGGATATATTAAGAAAAAAAATCACATTAAATTAAATAAATCAACACTAGAAACAATGATAAAATAAAAACTGAACTATATTGTTGATATTCATACTCTATCGTTGAAAAAGTTTCCCCTCCTAATTTTTATAATTAAATAATTGTGTTAACCTTATTTACGTAGGTTTAAAACAATGATGGAACCAAAAAATCATGTAAAATTTTGATATCAAAATCGATTTGACCCTTTTGGAATAACAGAACATGATCATTTCCCCTCCTAAACCATTCAGGTTCTTTGGAAGATTTTCACTTCATTCATTGGTACCACTAAAAAATTAGAGTTATGATAGATTCTCAATATTTCCTCCATGCATATTTAGAACATTTTCCACTAAATTTATGTTTTTTTTATTCAACATGAAGTGATTTCTCTTTCCATAGTCGGATGATAGTTGGATATGGAAATGTTTAGATTTTTGAAAATAAAAGGAACATACATATGGGTTTTTTTACATTATATGTATTGTGGAATAAAAAGTTAATCATTACACAATTTGTATTTTATGTGTTTTCAAATCTCATATTGGTACACCATCTTATGGAATGTCCCCATACATCAGGATAACAATTAAATTCATCATATATATTCTAGACACAATATGATTCTCACAATGTAAGGGACCCTTAGGTTTGCAATAATTCATCACTATAGTAAATGTACTCACCATTACCAATTAAATTAGAATCTCGTCCATTAACCGTTACTATCCAAAAAAATTTCATTGACCTCTACATATAACTATGTATCATAAGATCACTATTGTATATATGTCACTTGGAAAGAAATATCCATAATATAAATTTTATAGACCATTACATATCACTATATCTACTAGGTTACCCTTATATATTGGGGAATTCACATTTACACATGAAGCACTAATAACTTTTACACATTTTCATTGATCATTCGTTGATTATTATGTACCATGAAATAATGTTTATATATGGGTTTTTTACTGTCACATATCCATGGATTTTACTATATTTAAATTTTTGGATGATAAAACACTTACCCATTAAAAAATATACTTTTATGTATTCATATACATAATAAAATTATCTTATTCAATTACCTAGAGGACCTTTATGCATGATATTTTAGGTTTTATAGCATTAACCGGTGCGGCTAAGTGACTTTTATGTATCCCATTATTCTCTTTATAGTTACATAAGCATGTTTTTATATAGGGAAAATTCATAATGTCTATTACAAAAATAGTCAATTACCATATTCTTTAGTCATTCTTCTTATAGTTAATCCCATTTTATTTAGTATTATTTTGGATTATTAAAATCATAATATTTTAAGATTTGTCTTTTAAAAAATTATATTTCATCAAACTTCAGAACAAATTATAATCTAGTATATATATTATTATATATATATTCCCTTTTTTTATAATGAAAATAAATCTATTGACTTAAAATTTATGAATTATTATTTGAAATATTATCAAACTCAAAATAAATGTTCCTATAATTACAAAAAATATTAAAAATGAGTATGAAATAAAAATTATTGAATATAAATAATTTATTACTGAAAAAATATAATTATATTATATACCAAGTCAATTCCCATATACACAAAAACATAGGATCTTGGACGATTGGAAGAATAAAATATTACCTAATAAAATTTCAAAACACTTGCCAAAACATATTCTATTTGTTTCAAACATGTCACCCAATAATAGAATACCTGATACATTATCTAAATTATGGATTCTCTTTTAGGTGTATACGATTATTTTTTCATTTTTTCATACATTCATAAATATCAATAACCAAATTTTACGAGGTATTTATCTATCCTAAAAACAATATTAATTTCATGAAATTGGTTTAATTCTTAAAAATAAATGGGTCATTGTATGCCCACAATGAATTTAAATCAGTATCCAATGAGTAATCTACTAGTATTTAAAATGGGTATTTTTTAAATATGTTCTATATATGAGGATTGGTATGATTTTATTGATCAATAATTATGTGTGATGAATGAGGATGTTTACCTTTTTATGTAATGATATATGATTAAAAAAATCATATTATTCAATAAATATTCCCTAATAAATCCACATTAAGTGAATCCACCAACCCACACATACCTTCATTATAGAGGTGAATAATGTTTTCTGACCCCTATGACAGATTCATCCTCATATCTCTATATTTTTAATTTCCAAATATATAATTTTTTCATTATTTTTTATATGTGACATTTTTTTAATGTAGATTAAGAGGGAAAAATGTTCTTTAAAAAATTATGTCAACACTCCTTCTAAATATACTTTTTTCAAAAGCATGAAAATCACCCAAACAAGAACTACTAGGTTGAAAAATTCAATGAACAAACCCTTTCTACCACCGATTCTTTTAACAGTGTCATATATATAATTTATGATTAAGGAGTTAAAAGATAATAAACATATAATGTGTATAATTACTAGGTTATTCATTGATTATTATGGTTAATAAGGGTTGGTTATAATGGTAGACTATAATATAAGTATATTATTAAAATAATTATTAAAAAAATAATCCCTCAATCAATTTATATACCAGATTCTAAATGCACATAGCTGCTTAGTATTTTTCACATAATATAACTTTTATGAAATAATTTATTGTTTCTCTCATGAAATGTGGAAATTTTGAAGAAGTTATAACAGATAGTTTCAATTGTTTATAGTTACATGATCTTAAAAGTGAAAAATATTTCATGTTATGGGATTTAAAAATAAATGGAATTTTAATGAGTCTCCCAATCATTGAACCTAAAAATATTATTATTTTAGAATTAATTTTATATTTTTTTTTAAATAAATTACAAACAATTGGAATATGACTAATAATTATGATTTTTTTTCAAATCTAGATTCTTATTTTTGATTAATATAGAAAAAAAACAAAAAAAACATCTAAGAATCCAAAAATAACAAAGGTTTCATCTCCCATAGACTTCATTGATGGAATTTAAATATTGAATTTTATATTAATTGAATATATACCAATTACATCATTAGCTTATGTCCATTATATATGAATGGGTTGTTATATAATTTTTTCTTAATATTTAGAGAACTAAATGGAAATAAATTTTTGATAATAAATGAATTTTGAAATCTAAAACTATATTACCTAGAATCAATTATATACTTTAATTATAATTCAACAATTATTTTCATGGGTGGACTATGATTATTGAATTAGTTTTTTACATTCCATTTTTCTTTATTGTTTATACTTTTAGTGCTTATAAAGGCCCCTATTTTGATTTCTCCAAAAACATGAATATGATGTTTTATTTCATATATAGAGCTTTATAAATCCATATTAATCTTTTTTATTTCCCAATAATCTATGTTTTTTAACTTCATGGGTAGATATTAGCTTCTATATTTGATTAATTTGTATAGTGTCATTCTAATATGGGTTTTCTATGTTATATTATCACCCCACAAGGTTTCCTCTAACCTTTTTCTCTATTATTTTTTATTTTTCTTGAATTCAATTTCTAAAATTTATTTAATTCAATGATCGAAACATTATCATGGCTAATGGTTATGTGATGATAGGTTGTTGATGTTTTATATTTTACTCCATTCTTTATTATTATTTCTTCAGTGATTCTATTGTAAAAATTGGTTCCTTATTTATTAATATTTACACATGGGATTAAAAAAATGTAAATGATATTTTTTATTCGAATATGACAAACAATAATGATATAATTTTATTCATAGTCTGAGCATCCACGCATTTTGAATCAAAATGTACAACTATTAATAAATACTAATATACAAATTTAATGGGAAAATATCCATTAAAATTTATACACCATATGTTAAATATTTCAAAAATTATTTACCTTTGTGAAATTTGTTTCCTAATTAAAATTTTTCAATGGATTTCAATTTCTCACAATTTTTAGAAAAATCATCAGAACTATTAGATAATATATGAAAAAAGACAAGATTCTAAATTATTCCATGATGTTATTCAATGCCTAAATTGGTCTTCAAAAACTAATGTGTTGAAAGTTTTCTATTAAAATTTATAATTATATTTTAGGAATACAATGCTTTATAAATTAGGCATTACAAATTTTCTCAAGTTATTTATCATCTCAAACATATAATATTGATTTATATTTAATTAAATAACATTGTATGGTTTCCAATGTGACAGATCCCAAAAATGTTATTAGATATTTTACTATGATTTTATTCTTTAACCTATTCCCTTAAATAAAATAAATATATTCAACTATAATTATTTCATTAATTGGATTATTATTTGAAATTTTTACATTGGGTATGTGGTGAAGTGTAATCATGTGATATCTTACTATTTCTTTAACTAAAATTTAGTCCCTTATGATAAATTATAGATATTGTTGTAGTAGTAGAGTCACTCTTTCTACTCTACGTTGTAATCCATTATTCTTAATCGGTTAACTAAGGGTTGAAGGGTCAAAGATAAAAGTAACATTATTTCTAATATGATATGATCAAAATTTATCTGAGGGAAAAAAATAAATAAAAATTCTTTTTTGGATGTTTTATAATGGTGTTGGTGTGCTTCTGGTCATATTTAATATTAGTAAGTTTCATGTTTTCTTATATCATATTTCTAACGTAGTACTACTTTAATTAAATTACGTGAGGCATCACAGAATAATTTCAATGGGGGTTCTCAATTAGGTTGTTGTATTATTGGCCGTTTTGTCTATTTACTCTTCATATCAGAAAAACATTTCCTATAATGATCATAAAAATAAAACGTATAGTTTTACAAAAGTAATTTAGAAAGTGGGAAGAAATATTATTAAAATATTGGATAAATATTAGGCAAAATAATTCATTCCCTAAAGAGTATATAACATGTTTCTCAAAAGCTGAGATAGTTAATTTGTTGATAAAATTAATTATAGTCTCTTTATTAATAATCTTATTTTATCAAATTACATTCCCCTGAACAATTCCTCTGTCAACCGTAAAAATGAATATTTTAAAAAATCATGTTAATAATTTTTTCAATAGAAATTGATCAATCATTATATATATTTACTAAGTAGTTTTAAAAATAATTTCCAAAGATTGTGATATTTTTGAGAAAAAACATCTATAAAGACCTCAATCAATTTATTGAAAATTCTTACATGTTATATTTGAAAATTACAAGTTTCATTAGGTAAACTAAATGGTATTATAATGTATAATTTTTTTAATGTCATGGTATTTTTTTCTTTTCCTAGACCATACGTACAATGGTATGCTTGAAATATCGTAAAAATACATCTTAATACATTTAATGGATTTTGAGACAGTTTCTATAGAATTTTATCTACAAATGGTATGAGAAAATGATATTTTCTTGTGATCTTATATATGTTTTTCTTGTCAATAAAAACACAATAACTATTCTATAAAAAAAATGAAGTTACTTTATCGTTTATTCTTCTCAGGGGAATATCTATATTTTATAATAACATTATGAATTGGACTAACCGATTATGAAACAAATATTTGGAAAATTATTTCTTCTTCTAATAAATTTTAATATCTTCAACAATTATATCATTTTAAAGATAAAACTACTACGAGGATTAAAAATAAGTTATGGATTATTTTTAAGAATAATTATATACATATATAAACATTATAATTGATTCTATCAATCTGTTTAGAATTTCATCCCCTAAATAAAACATTTACTCTCAAAACATCTATTATTTATTTTCTTCACTTCAAAGACAATTTATTGAAATATTTACTAGAATCATGTTGTGTATTACTATGATCACTCATTTTATCCTTTTTAAATCCATTAATCATCATCTTTTAAAGAATTATTATTATTCCTTCTGTAAGATCCCCTTATCATATTTTAGGACTTAAAGATTATATTAATAACATTTAATGTAGTTTTTTTAAGTTTGTATTCCCTAATTATGAATTCACTGCCTCAAATTTAATGATAATTTATTATAAATACATAATGACAACTGTAGTTCCTTCTAACATCTCTCCATTGCCTCATATTATACTCTCTACTTGAATCTTCTAGCTAAATAAATAATAAATAGATTAGTTTTTTAGTATTTAAAAAACCAAAAATTAACACATAATGATTTTTAATCATTATTAATTAACCCTATTATCACATTTATATATTTCATGATTATTTTAATAAGTTTATTCAAATTAATTAAATCCCATAAACATGATTAGTTCCAACATAGATAATGAGGGGTTTTTTATAAATCACTATTGAACAGAAATTTTTATTCAATACATTTAAGAGAGAGGGGGAGAGAGAGATAGTGCACATGATAATTTCTCATATTAGTGTGAAACTAACTATAATTATCATGAAAATATAATGTTATAATGTAAAAAATATGAGAATACATTATCTTCAAATTTTTATGAAAATACATATAACTCCCCTAGGATCACCTCAATAAATTTGAGTGGGATAAATTAGTGCTTGTTTCCCCCTTTATGAAATTTTTTATCATGATAATGAAAATATCTCATTATCGATTACATCAAACAAATCCAATTAGTGATGAGAATATATTTTCCTCCCCTTAAAATTTAATCTAAATGAACATATATATCAATATAGATACAAAAATTCTTAATGGTTTTTTCTCTAGAGATAATTAGATAAAGCTTAGTGAGGAGAGGATTAAATCCCACTTATCTTGGTTTATTATTATCCATAATTTAATATAAGAAAAAGAATTAAGTGGTGATCCTTTAAGTTTCCTTTGATATTGAGTATGAATAAGGAAGATCAATGAATGTTAGAATTTATTCCAAAGAAAACTAAAAAACAAGAAAGAAATACCACAAGTTGTACCTTTATTCCCTCGGTGGAATTATAAAAGGCTCCTCACGTTTGAAATCATTGATATTTTTTTATTTTCGTAAATGATATAATGAAAATGAGAGCATTGAAATATAAAAATGATTTTAATTTACCCTTATTAAAGTCTTTACACAGTGTTTATAAATTTAATTAATGAAAACCCTTTTATAACCAATTAAAAGAATATAAATAGTCTTGGAGAAAACCATGATCCAATATTGAGAAAACTATTAATGATTTTAATAATTTAAGGGTTCAATTTTAACCGATATTTGATTAACTAATGAAATATTTATTTTAGATGGAAAAATAATTCTTTAATATATCTTATCTCTGGCTAATATCTAGTAGATATTAATGAAATAATCCAAAAATAAAATAATCTATATTGGTTGAAGGTTTGACCTTGCTACTTTATGACATTTTGTAACATTGAAATAAATTCAGTTATGAATTTTTATCATATCCATATTGTTTTTCATAGATCGTGTATTTGGATGAAAAAAAAGTCTATTTAATTCTAAAAATACTAATTTTCTCAAATTTTTTATTCTATATATTTATTAACTCCCATTATTCTCTAATAAATTAATTAAATTTTACTGATAATATATGAATTCATATTTCATGGAAACTATATAACAACATGTTTAAAGTCTTATTTTTTAACAAAAAATAATCTTAATGTTATTAATTGCGGATTATAGATACAAATTAATTTATCCCATACCACCACTTATATAGTAACAAATAATCCTCATTCATTGAGGTTATACATTACAAGGAACATATAAACTATATGATAGCAAAAAATAATATGATAACACATTGAATATTTGGATTAAATCTTTTAACTTGGTAAAAATACCTTCAAATATAGTTTATATGATCCTATATAATTCAGATATATTTTATAAAAACATTTACACATATTAATTTTTTCACCATGATATAATGCTACCAAAACATGGTTTATGAAAAAAATGTACTAGGGTAGAATATTATAAATTATCAACCCATATGTTGTAATATATTATATTATGATTCTTATGAAATCTTATAAGAAACCAAAATGATTTCAAAATATATTCATAATTATATTGATATAAAATATAATGTATTTATTGACTTCTTCCTTAAGCACTTTTATTGATAATAAAAATGTGAGGGATAAAAAAATTTGATAACAAACTCAGTATGAAACCCAAGACTGTATATAAGGTTATTAAAATTCATGTAATGTTATCAAATTCAAGTCATATCTCAAAGATATAAAATAATATTAACACCTAGACATATGGGTTTTAAACATTTTCTAATATATTAATCTCTCAAATGATTGAATAATGAACAGATTGAATGTATAAGTAGGGTTACTCATTGTCTCTTCTCTAATAGCGAAGTCATATTTTCACATAACAACCATAAATTGACATTAAAATAGTGTAAATAAATATATCAACTAATGATGTGAATATAAATGTAATTAACATGTTCTTCCACAAGCCTTCACGTGTCCATCCCCGTATATAAAAATGATTCATCTATGAATGAAATAGTAAATTAATACAGATAATACAAACAATCCACAAGAATTATTGTAAAGACTCGAAGCCTGACGTACATGTACATTACATTACTTTTGCAGAATTAACCATATAGTGGAATGAAATATTGAATGATATCATTATTATCTAGAATATCCATTAAGTGATCATTATTTAGATTATCAAAAAACATAAGGATGGTTCTCGGAAAACATTCATTTGTAATGTCCCTCAAAATTGCTCCATCACAATATTGAATTGGACCAACCAGAAGATTCTCAAAATCATTTTCAGCTATCTTTCCTGCCTCATCCATATCCCTCTTATATGTGTAGAGACCCGAAGCCTGACGTACATTTACATTACATTACATTTGCGGAATACTTTGTACATAACAAAAACACACACACAAAGATCGTAATAGTTTAGTGTCTTTGGAAACTCGGAACGTAATCTTCTAATCATGGTGAAAGATCTTCAACATCTCCTATAAAGATCTTCCATTTTTTTACCTAAAACATTTCTTTATATCCTGGGGAAAAGAAAACATAAAAGGGTGAGCTCAAATGCTCAGTAAGGGTAAACAAAATAAATATAAATCTCATCGTATACACAAGAACATAACTTTTGGAAATCTTAACCTGTAAAAGTGATCATAATTTCATAACATGGGATAAATCATGGCAGTGAAATGTAATCACAATAATCATAACATAAAACATGAAACTTTGTGGATTCACACATAATCATAGAGAATCATTTCTTGATATTCAAGACTCATTGCCAAGACTATCTTAGTGGACAAAGTCCCTTTCTGAATCGAGTAACCCTCATTTCAGTCCTGTTTCACTGAACCGGTATAACCTACCATTCCAGCCATGTCTATCTCATGAGATATAAAATCTTTACCCAATGCATTGGAGGGAGATATAGGTCCCACCCATCTCATAATGATACCATTCTTATGTGTGCCACAAAATCATAAATCATACATCATTGCATAACCCATGAAATAAAAATGAGAATCTTGAACAACATGACATCATAAAACCATTCATATAAGATAAAGGAATTCATAAAAATAATTCCATCACAACATAATCAAATCAATGTAACAATAGGGATAAAAAAAGATCCCTATGTTATCTTAGATGGAAAATAATTTTGATAAAACACTTGAAATTAATTCTTGAGGAAAATATCCTTTCTTCTTCAAAATCAATTTCTTTTCACAAAACGTCATTCAATTTTAAAAGGAAGAGATTTTATTGAAAATAGTCATGAAATCTTTTGTAGGATGCTTCATGAAAATAAGGCTTTATAAAACCGTAAAAATTCGTTCGTGCCGTTTATGTTTAAAAAAAATCATTCTTCTCGTACTTTTGTCGGAAAAGTCAAAAAAATACCTCGTACGAAAAACGACAAAAGATTCCTTTCATATCTTCTACCAAAAACTCACTGAAGGGTAAAATTTGATTTAAACTATTGTAAGTGGATGGAAACAATATTACATATTGAGGTAACATGGATGTGGATGATAAAATACACCCCAATAAATTCCAAAGTAAAAACAATCTTGGATAAAAATGAGATTGTGATATTTTCCCTTACCTTAGGTCCGATTTGCTTCGTATGTGTCCGAACCTCATGTATAATGATTTAAATAATGTCATTGACTTATTACAGAATCATATTAATTGTTATGATATCATATATGGTTCACTTATGACATTATATTACCCGTTCTTTTGTAAATTCCATGTTAAAGAAGCTTTTTGGGTAAAAGCGTTTCATTTATCATAGGTGTTTTGACTTGTTGTTCTTGAAATTATTATTACTTATATCCTGATTTACTTACTTCCAGAATATAAAATAGGATTTATATATCATATATATTCAGTATATATATATATATATAATAGATAGATAAATTAAATGAAAAACACCGTTCATGGAGACGGTAGTCCGTACGTACGCATGAACGCTGTTTTCCTTTCCTTATTGTCTTGAATGGAAGTAAGTAGATGACATACATATATATATATATATATACATAAATCCAGTAGCTTTATAAAGTCATATATTTCATTTTTATTTCTTATATATACTTTATAATCATTCTTAAATGGTTAACATGGAGAATGAATCTCATCGCGTCGTGGAGACGGTAGTCCGTACGTACGCACGAGCGATGATATCATTTCCATAAATATTGAATTGAATTGGAGTGGATTATACAATATATCAGAATCAATATGATGTTGTAATAACTATGAATAGTTATTCTTTACACCATTATACCCATCCATGTAAGGTGGTGGTGGAAAATAGATTACACCACAGCGTGGAGACGGTATTCCGTACGCACGCACGCGGGGTGATTTATTTTTCCATAGGATGGATAGATGGAGAAATAGGGTTGTTTCATAATTATAATAACATATCAGTATATTAGTGATACTTATGTTATTACTTAATAATGAAACAACCTAAGAAGAAGAAGTGGAAGAAGAAATAAAGATGAAAGAATTGGTAACGGTAATTACCTCTTCTTTGAAGCGCCTCTTTGAGACCTCCTCTTAGGGCACTAAAATTGGTCTTTGAGGAAGACCAGAACCTCTAGGATGTTTCTAGGGAAGTGGAGAAGAGATTTTGGCAGGGGTTGGCCGAGCTTGAGTGCTCAAATTGGTGTGAGGAGGATGGGGAGGAGGTGTCCTTTTATAAGGGAGGAGAGGGGCACCTTAGGAATACCTCAAAATATTATTTTATATTAATGTCAAAATCGGTTTATAATGGTTCCAAAGGGTCTTATTTAGAAGCTAAAGTGGGGATGGGTAGTAACCCTATCATCCAATAGGATTTAGACAAGTTTAGGGTATTATTTTAACCTTATCAAATAGATTTAACTCTAAGTTAAATAATTTAACTTTTACCGTGTCTTTTTGTTTTCTTTCACTATATGGTTAATACATTTACGATAACATGCCAAACGAACCCCAAATTGTTTATTATTAATCTATATATCATTATCTAAGTCATTGGGCCGAACCTTAGATTTTTAGGAATAAAATAACTATTAATAATATAATATTTGATTTAAAAACTATTTTGTGTCAATTTTTACACTATTTGGTATATGATTTTTGTGAAAGTCATAACAGAATTATATGTTCAAAACAAGTTGATTAAATCATCAATAATATATCATAGTAACCTATAAAATTATTGGAATTCATAAAAAGTCTCAAATTACATTCATTTGAGCATTTATAACATCAATTATGTTAATATTTCCTTAAAAGGGTAATTACTGCATCATCGTTGTGTCATAAATAAATTAATTTATTTAAAGTCTAAAAATTATAAATAAAATATCATTATGTAGGAAATCGTTTTCGCTTTCTAATGAATATTTATAGTCGAATTTATCTTATGTATAACCCCATATTAAAAATGATTTACTTATTAAACTTTGATTTTAACTATTTTAACCCTTCTTTAAATAAATGAATAATAAATGTCCTAATCTAATCCAAGTGGGCCTAAATGGTCATATTTTATTCATAAGTTTGTTTTTGGTCGAATTAAACTTGTACAATAGAATTAGGACATGGTTTAGGGTAATAGTAATATCATATTTACCCTTAGTTGCCCTATTTACTATTAACCGCGGTTAAAAAAGTAAAAAGTTACTATTCACCAAAAAATTGTTTTTATCTCATTGAACCACATTTTACTTACTGATATCAACCGTGTCTGTCGGATTTTTGAAATTCCATTCACAGAAGTGGTAAAATTAAGTTTTATGCAAAATTCAGTTTTTAACCTACCACATAGTGGTTTCACTATTCATCAAAAATTGAAAGTTTTCGGAAAAATGCCAAAATTTCATCCTAAGATATATTTCAAATTCCGAATTCAAAAATGAAATCTATTTTACCAAATTAATAACATAGAAGTTGCATTAATTAATTTTATAATTAAATCCCGCTGTTAAAACAAATAGCGTGTTTTTAAGAAACAATATCTATCAAAAGATTGACACTTGATTATGTCTGGTTTAAATGTGAAATTAAATCCAATGAACAACATTGTATTAAATTGTAAAAATATATTCTAAATATTCTTTAAAACCACCTAAATTAATAATTTATCACTATTAAATATTTCGATTAAAAAATTTGTTTTTAATTATAATTTAGTAATTTTCACTATTCATCAGAATATGAAAGTTATCTGAAAAGTACCAAAATTTCACCTTAGGCTAAATTCGATACTCCGAATCCAAAAATGAAGTCCATTTTGAGAGCTAAAATTTCTAAAATTTAAAAAGTGGTTATTACTATTCATAACGGCTAGTTTTAATAATATTTTAATAGCATATCGTTGTTTCGTGAAACTCAGTATTGCGTACTAAACACGCTATCGAGGAAGGTTGCGATTGCATGTAATGCAAGGCAAGTCAAGGATGCATGTTGTGAAGGCTCCTTTTGGTGTAGCGTACAACACAAGACATTAGTGAAATAAAAAGAATATTTTTCATAAAATCTCGGGCTGTTACATTCTTCCCCCCTTAAAATGAATTTTGCCCTCGAAATTCGTCGGGGTTATAAATGGATTACTATTTGAATGTTTCTTTAATAGAAACCCACGTCGTAAAAAGGAATACCAAAACGTGGCTTTAAAAACTAAAGTATGAAATGTAACGATTACCCAAATAAACTAATCACTGGGTTTCCACATAGGTAAAAATATGGATATGGAAGAGAAATCTAACCATCATGTTCTGATGGAGAGTGGTAGAGAACATGGCTATGGAAAAGCCAGTAATCACAAATCCATAGATTTTTGATGATATAAGGTACCATCTGATTCATCAGGTATAAGCTCACTAGGACAACATTTTTGGTTTTCAAGATCATTTCCCTAAAGTTGAAAATTTGAATTAGAATAAATACTTACTTTATTTTGGTACAATCTCACTGTTGTTCGTGCTTTGAACAATTTCCACTTCATCTCTTAAATAAATGAAGTTGAATTTGTTATTCGTGAAGTGTTAGCAGATTATGTGATAGAATGACGGGTCATTCCATCTGTCTCAAACAAAAGGTTAGAAAAAATTATATACATAAGTCGGTCTATAGTGAGATTAATCATATATGGTCCCTAAAATGGACTTATACTTCATATATCATACTACTTAATATAATAAAACTAGTTTCTACTAAACAAGGACTTCCTGTAGGCCAGTGGTAGGCGATAAAGGCCAGTCGCACTTCGGTTGTGGGTTCGATTCCTACAGCCTTGTCCGACGCGATGGGATGTCGCCCGTCCTGCAGGCTGTCCTTTTTCTAAAACTACATTACTATAACATCCCATCAATAATGTCGAATAAAAAAAACTTCTATCCTTAAACAATACTAACTTATGTCCAACATAATCCATTCTAATCTTTAGGCTTATCCATAATACTACAGTCCACTCTCATAACATAGTGAAAACGATTACCAGAGATTTAATACCATCGTTGATCCCCATATATCATAAGATATGTTTTGTTGTTCACATTCCAAACATTCAATGTCCTTAATCATGTATTCTCTTGAATACCTTAGTGAAAACATGAATGTAGTTTAAAGTTAACACTTTCCACATACCAAAATACTCAAAATTCTATATACTCAAACCATGATACCACTTAGTCCTTATATCAATCATGAGCTTATGAATACTGTTAAACATTTAATTTTCTCCTTATCCCTTCATTATGCGCATATCATCTTATTTCCAAAAAATATCTCAATTACTTTGAATACCACATCAATAAATATTGCAATACTCAATGATACAACATTATTTTGGAATCCCATTACATAAACACTTAATCATTCCACCACATCGTTGTCATATTCAACATTTCCAATAGTGATCGCATGCGACTTACCTTTTTCCATTGCCTTCAGTGGTTTCTCATGTTGATCATCACTAACCCTTGGATTAGGGCATTTATTAGCATAATGCCCCATTTCCTTGCACTTGAAGCATTGAAGTGTTGGTGGTGCGTTCTCTGCAGTGTTTGCTTTATTCACATCATTAAAAACCCTTTTTCCATTACTTCGACACTCAGCAGATCGATGACCTTCTTTTCCACACTTAAAACATTTTCTAGTCCCTTTTAGACAATCTCCACCATGCTTCCTTCCACACTTTGTGCATAAGGAAACATTCATCTTATTTTCACCATTATTCTGAGATTTCTCCTTGAACTCCATCTTTAGTTTCTTGTCAAAACCATGAGATGGATATGTAACACCAACTTCCATTTCTACCTTGATAGCACAACACACAATTTCTTCATAGCTACTGAAGTCTCTTATAGCTAATTCCCTTCGAAGACTTGGTTTTAAGCCACTAAAAAATCGATCAACTTTACTTTCAGGTTGGATGATAATGCCAGATGCATACCTTGAAAGTCTTGTAAAATTCGCTTCGTATATACCAACAGATTCATCATCCTTTTGCTTTAGCTCAAGAAACTCCTTCTCCATCTTTGTTCGAAGAATACGGGGGAAGTACTTACTGAAAAATAAGTTCTTGAACTCGTCCCATTCCATGGACTCAATTTCATCTATTTTCCTCATATTCTAATAAGATTCCACCATTGATCGGCATCACCTTCCAAACGATACACTGCTAAGATGACTTTATCATGTTCAAAACATTGAAGAACTGAAAATATCTTTTTAGTGGTACTGATCCATTGTTCAGCAACAAGTGGATCAGAAGACCCACTGAAAGAAAGTGGGCGTTGCCTCATGAAGGACTCAATAGAATATTGTTCCCTTCTTTGCTCATTTGGAAGTCCAGAATGATTCATAGCTTGTGTAAGTATAGAAATAATATTTTGCACTCCATCTCCCATAACATTTGTTTGTTCAGGAGGAAAATCATTGCATTGTCCATTGCATTGATCAACACGGTTCCTTCGGGTTCCAGCCATCGTCTAAAACCCAAAAATAATAGTGTGAGAGGAAAAAATCATGCTAGGGAAAACAACATAATAAAGGTGGAGTACATTCAATATCTAACATCTTAGGTTTAATTCTAAGATCGTTAGCGCAATTCTAGGACTATAACCTATACGTATACTTAACCTTAGGGACATCCCTAGACATACCTTAGAAATATCTCTAGGGATCTCACTAATGTTTTCGCGTCCTAGTTTCCAAAGGTTGACTAAACCTTTCCTCTGATACCAACTGTAGAGACCCGAAGCCTGACGTACATGTACATTACATTACTTTTGCAGAATACTTAGTACATAACAAAAACACACACACAAGGATCGTAATAGTTTAGTGTCTTTGGAAACTCAGAACGTTATTTTCTAATCATGGTGAAAGATCTTCAACATCTTCTATAAAGATCTTCCTTTTTTTTACCTAAAACCATTATTTATATCATGGAGAAAATAAAACATAAAAGGGTGAGCTCAAATGCTCAGTAAGGGTAAACAAAATAATTATAAATCTCATCGTATACACAAGCACATAACTTTTGGAAATCTTAACCTGCAAAAGTGATCATAATTTCATAACATGGGATAAATCATGGCAGTGAAATGTAATCACAATAATCATAACGTAAAACAGGAAACTTTGTGTCATTCACACATAATCATAGAGAATCATTTCTTGTTAGTCAAGACTCATTGACAAGACTATCTTAGTGGACAAAGTCCCTTTCTGAATCGAGTAACCCTCGTTTCAGTCCTATTTCACTGAACCGGTATAACCTACCATTCCAGCCATGTATATCTCATGAGATATAAAATCTTTACCCAATTCATTTGAGGGAGATATAGGTCCCACCAATCTCAAAATGATACCATTCTTATGTGTGCCACAAAATCATAAATCATACATCATTGCATAACCCATGAAATAAAAATGGGATTCTTAAACAACATGACATCATAAAAAATTTCATATAAGATAAAGGAATTCATAAACATAATTCCATCACAACATAATCAAATCAATGTAACAATAGGGATAAAAAAAAGAACCCTATGTTATCTTAGATGGAAAATAATTTTGATAAAACACTTGAAATGAATTCTTGAGGAAAATATCCTTTCTTCTTCAAAATCAATTTCTTTTCACAAAACATCATGCAATTTTAAAAGAAAGAGATTTTATTGAAAATAGTCATGAAATATTTTGGAGGAAGCTTCATGAAAATAAGGCTTTATAAAACCGTAAAAATTCGTTCGTGCCGTTTAAGGTTAAAAAAAATCATTCTTCTCGTACTTTTGTCGGAAAAGTCAAAAAAATACCTCGTACGAAAAACGACAAAATATTCCTTTCATATATTTTACTAAAAACTCACCGAAGGGTAAAATTGGATTTAAACTATTGTAAGTGGATGGAAACAATATTACATATTGAGGTAAATGGATGTGGATGATAAAATACACCCCAGTAAATGCCAAAGTAAAAACAATCTCAGATAAAAATGAGATTGTGATATTTTCCCTTACCTTAGGTCCGATTTTCTTCGTATGTGTTCGAACCTCCTGAATAATGATTTAAATAATGTCATTGACTTATTACAGAATCATATTCATTGTTATGATATCATATATGGTTCACTTATGACATTATATTACCCGTTCTTTTGTAAATTCCATGTTAAAGAAGCGTTTTGGGTAAAATCGTTTCATTTATCGTAGGTGTTTTGACTTGTTGTTCTTGACATTATTATTACTTATATCATGATTTACTTAATTCCAGAATATAAAATATGATTTATATATCATATATATTCAGTATATATATATATATATAATAGATAGATAAATTAAATGAAAAACACCGTTCATGGGGACGGTAGTCCGTACGTACGCATGAACGCTGTTTTCATTTCCTTATTGTCTTGAATGGAAGTAAGTATATGACATACATATATATATATATATAAATAAATCTAGTAGCTTTATAAGGTCATATATTTCATTATTATTTCTTATATATACTTTATAATCATTCTTAAATGGTTAACATGGAGAATGAATCTCATCGCGTCGTGGAGACGGTAGTCCGTACGTACGCACGAGTGATGATATCATTTCCATAAATATTGAATTGAATTGGAGTGGATTATAAAATATATCAGAATCAATATGATGTTGTAATAACTATGTATAGTTATTCTTTACACCATTATACCCATCCATGTAAGGTGGTGGTGGAAAATAGATTACACCACGGCGTGGAGACGGTATTCTGTACGTACGCACGCGCGGTGATTTCTTTTTCCATAGGATGGATAGATGGTGAAATAGGGTTGTTTCATACTTATAATAACATATAAGTATATGAGTGATACTGATTTTATTACTTCATAATGAAACAACCTAAGAAGAAGAAGTGGAAGAAGAAATAAAGATGAAAGAATTGGTAACGGTAATTACCTCTTCTTTGAAGCGCCTCTTTGAGACCTCCTCATAGGGCACTAAAATTGGTCTTTGAGGAAGACCAGAACCTCTAGGATGTTTCTAGGGAAGTGGAGAAGAGATTTTGGCAGGGGTTGGCCGATCTTGAGTGCTCAAATTGGTGTGAGGAGGATGGGGAGGAGGTGTCCTTTTATAAGGGAGGAGAGGGGCACCTTAGGAATACCTCAAAATATTATTTTATATTAATGTCAAAATCGGTTTATAATGATTCCAAAGGGTCTTATTTAGAAGCTAAAGTGGGGATGGGTAGTAACCCTATCATCCAATAGGATTTAGACAAGTTTAGGGTATTATTTTAACCTTATCAAATAGATTTAACTCTAAGTTAAATAATTTAACTTTTACCGTGTCTTTTTGTTTTCTTTCACTATATGGTTAATACACTTACTATAACATGCCAAACGAACCCCAAATTGTTTATTATTAATCTATATATCATTATCTAAGTCATTGGGCCGAACCTTAGATTTTTAGGAATAAAATAACTATTAATAATATAATATTTGATTTAAAAACTATTTTGTGTCAATTTTTACACTATTTGGTATATGATTTTTGTGAAAGTCATAACAGAATTATATGTTCAAAACAAGTTGATTAAATCATCACTAATATATCATAGTAACCTATAAAATTAGTGGAATTCATAAAAAGTCTCAAATTACATTCATTTGAGCATTTATAACATCAATTATGTTAATATTTCCTTAAAAGGGTAATTACTGCATCATCGTTGTGTCATAAATAAATTAATTTATTTAAAGTCTAAAAATTATAAATAAAATATCATTATGTAGGAAATCGTTTTCGCTTTCTAATGAATATTTATAGTCGAATTTATCTTATGTATAACCCCATATTAAAAATGATTTACTTATTAAACTTTGATTTTAACTATTTTAACCCTTCTTTAAATAAATGAATAATAAATGTCCTAATGTAATCCAAGTGGGCCTAAATGGTCATCTTTTATTCATAAGTTTGTTTTTGGTCGAATTAAACTTGTACAATAGAATTAGGACATGGTTTAGGGTAATAGTAATATCATATTTACCCTTAGTTACCCTATTTACTATTAACCGCGGTAAAAAAAGTAAAAAGTTACTATTCACCAAAAAATTGTTTTTATCTCATTGAACCACATTTTACTTACTGATATCAACAGTGTCTGTCGGATTTTTGAAATTCCATTCACAGAAGTGGTAAAATTAAGTTTTATGCAAAATTCAGTTTTTAACCTACCACTTAGTGGTTTCACTATTCATCAAAAATTGAAAGTTTTCAGAAAAATGCCAAAATTTCATCCAAAGCTATATTTCATATTCCGAATTCAAAAATGAAATCTATTTTACCAAATTCATAACATAGAAGTTGCATTAATTAATTTTATAATTAAATCCCGCTGTTAAAACAAATAGCGTGTTTTTAAGAAACAATATCTATCAAAAGATTGACACTTGATTATGTCGGGTTTAAATGTGAAATTACATCCAATGACCAACATTGTATTAAATTGTAAAAATATATTCTAAATATTCTTTAAATCCACTCAAATTAATAATTTATCCCTATTAATTATTTCGATTAAAAAATTTGTTTTTAATTATAATTTAGTAATTTTCACTATTCATCAGAATATGAAAGTTATCCGAAATGTACCAAAATTTCACCTTAGGCTAAATTCGATACTCCGAATCCAAAAATGAAGTCCATTTTGAGAGATAAAATTTCTATTATTTAAAAAGTGGTTATTACTATTCATAACGGCTAGTTTTAATAATATTTTAATAGCATATCGTTGTTTCGTGAAACTCAGTATTGCGTATTACACACGCTATCGAGGAAGGTTGCGATTGCGTGTAATGCAAGGCAAGTCAAGGATGCATGTTGTGCAAGCTCCTTTTGGTGTAGAATACAACACAAGACATTAGTGAAATAAAAAGAATATTTTTCATAAAATCTCGGGCTGTTACAATTATTATAACTGATAACACACATCATATAAACTATCCCATCTTAATATGTTTAAATCAATTCACCTTTATATATACCTAACCCACAACACATCATTCCTCTATTTTATCCCCATCAATGCATACCACCATATCATACATAGTAATTAACCATCTAATGGGAAGTATATATACAACCATAATAACTATATATCAAGAAATATATATCTATAATAAAAAGATTTAGAGTTATATGAAGAAAAAAGTAAACACTCCAATATGAAAACTATATAACTATAACCATAATAATTATATATATATATATATATATCTCTAACCAAAAATTAAATTTATAAATAATAAGACCATTATTAATCATCCAACCAGTTATCCTATACATAAACATATATCCTAAAAAATTTCAATTTAAATCTATTTAACCACATATATAGGTTTTTCACTAAATTAGTAAACCCTTTCTTAAACTAATTTTTTAGACAAAAAATAATTGAAAAAAAAATAATATGAGATTCTCATATCCTTATGAATTTAACAAATAACTTATAACACTATAAAATTCTACAAATACTGATAAATAAATATAATATTCATATAGAGTTTATTATTTCATTATAATTTAAAAAACTAGAGGAACAGAAAATGATAATTGAAAAAACAAAATAGTTCCTTTATCATCATTATTTTTATTAAAACCCGACCTTCATCACTTCACCATGCCTGAACTCACTGGGGCCCCAAAACGGTTAAAAATAATACAATCGTGGCACCCAAACTCTACCCCAAATAGAAAACTGGCTTATGAAACTAACCAAGTGTGAATATATAAAAATATGATTGGTCATATCATATAAATATAGTAAAAGATACATATATATATATAACGCCTAAAATATACGAAAAATACATAGGATGAATATATATGTTATAAACATAAATATATACAATACTTGAAAAGGATATCATGTATTAACACATCATCATAATAAAAATGATATTAGGTAAAAACAATATATGATGAGTCTCTATAGAATAAACCATATAGATGGTCCTACACACAACATTTACTCTTGGATCACTCTCAATCTATAGCAGTAACATCCACTATCATGAAACACCATGATCCATATACATGGCCATGTTTCTCAAGTCATTTATTATAAATATGCCACATATACATCAAATCAACCCACCGAATCTCTGAACATGTAAATTGTATTCATAGATACAACATTTGTGGGAAAAGGATCATGATAGGGTGATTAAAAAAACGTTGTAGGATATTCCAAAACAAAAAGGAAACAAAAATCATAATGTGAGATCAATTATTGGTATGTGTCGTGACCAAAAGAAATACTTAGGCTATGAACCTGAGAAAAATGTTAGCTCAATGATTCCAGTACAAATGATTGTCTTGGAGACAAAAAATAATGAATATTCTAAACATGAAATAAAATAGTAATTATTAAGGATGAAAAAAATCTATCATTAATAACTATTGTAACTCTTTATATACATACATCATGTTCAGTTAAATAATCATAGAATATTGAATATGTCACAAATCCTAAATTCAATCTCCAATTGTAACCATGTATCGAGGGTATAATTTTGGGGTTTCAAGGAGCCACATGACATGATGAAACCCACCAAGATTATCCCCAAATTCTTCCACAACACCATAAAATACAATTATAGTTGGCCAACTCATCAATAAATCCTAATTAATGGAAGATGGATTATTAGACCCTATTATTAATCATTATCGTACCATGGATCTGGACTAAAATTTATTCATTCCAATAATCTATATAACCTATATCAAATAATATTGTTTGTCCAATATCTCACGGAGGAAAAAGTAACATTTAAGGGGATATAGACACTGAGGGAATGCCCACACCATATCTTTGTTCTTAGCTGGGGGTTACTGAATCTATAGATAGTGGACACATTTCCTATTTGTGTATTGGGGGATATCAAAAATAACTCTATAATGATTTTGGGAGACCCACACACTTACATAAGTATGCCCCACGGGGGATAACAACATGAATATACTATAATGATCATATATTGATGCTAAGATATTTATCTTTATATCTCATGATGAAGACAAATTTAGATGGATGAAAAAATCATTCCATATTGATCTACATTAAAACGTAATCGGTTTAGGATATATACTTGAAGAAAATGTGAATAATAAGAAAATTATCCATTTCATCATATGAATCATGAAAGAAAATAAATTTAATGACCCATGGCCCCTTCAAGTAGATTTCTTTAAGTATCAAATATTGTCCTCAAATATTCTATCTTGGTGTGTGGGTCATGATGTAGATGATGTATTATCAATTCAATATCTTAGTATAAATTAAAATCTAAACTTATATTATTTACTACTAATAATAATAATCATAACATTATTAATAATATAGAATAAATCATAAAATTAAATCACAATGGGAAAAGGGGTCATTCTACACCCCACTTCTCTCCCCAATTAGCCATACATTTTTCACTTTGTTCAACATTTAATATTTTTATTTCATTCTTATTTATTATTTCATTAAACATTATAAAAAACTCCCACAAAACACAACAAATACTCTTCCTTATAACCATGATCCCTACAAATCTGATCTTGTCACTTCTCATATCTACTACAACCACTACTCCAACCACTTCTAATACACATGAAACTACTACCATCAAATATAGTTTATATGATCCTATATAAAATGTGTTTAGTTTTTTTCTTGGGAACCCCAAATGTATTTATAGGAATTATATAAATATATGAAGAAACTTTTACATGGTGTGTTCGATTAATGGGGGATAAAATATTATTAAATTATTTATTCACTAATTTATAAAATAATATATTACACATTGAAACATTTTTTGAATTATGAGATGATTAAATATTCCCATGAAAATTATTATTTTTTGGTATTTTAAATATTATTCATCAAATAAAATTATTTTCACTTAGATCATTTGTTTAAATATGTGATTTATATATTTATTCACGAATATATAGGAAATAATTTCATAAAATTAATTCTGAGTAATGAAGGATCTTAATTCCTCTTTGTTCCAATAAAACCAAAAGAATGGAGGAAAAAAAATTCTATGAGAATTTTATATGGGAATTTCAAAGAGAAAAAAGAAATAAAATCATGAATATATACATTATCAAAGATATGTCATCCTATAATCTATCATTGGTATCATCATTACATTCATTATCTCCACGTGATCAAATTATTGATGTCTCCATGATTTTGTTCTTCAATTCGTGTTTCCACGAGTTCTTCAATATTTTCATTTCCCTCTCCTTTCTCCCCTATATCTTTATCTAACATAAATATGTATTTTAAAGGTGGACCCTAGAGAGACATATTAGTGATTATTAAATATAATAGATTATGGTTTATCCCAAATAAATTAGTAAATATTTTTTTAATTGAAATAATTAAATTATATAATTAATCAAACAGTGAGAAAAGACACATATGTCTACCAATAAAAACCAAAGATATATTAACCATAAGGCAGAACCCCTATTATGGACTAATCCACGAGGTCAGTTATCATATATGAAACTAATCCAATATACTTAAGTGTTTTATCAGAAAAAAATGTCTGCGTTATAAAAATAATAATTGTATACTTAATATTTTATTTCAAGGCCCTGTCATGTGTGAAATTCAACACTGGATCTGTCTGAGGGTAAACATCATACCCTATAAATAATAGACGCATAAAATAACATTTTCAGGGTCTCGTACTTGGTTATATTAACAATTTCAGCCCTAGATAAGTTTTTAAAGACAAAAAATATAAATAAATCTATACAGCATTTGGGAATAAGTATCGAATTAACATTCTCCCCACCATCAATAATTTTTCATCCCTAGAATGGAATAAAATAGAGATAGTAAAAAGGGAAGATCAAGAGAGAACCATGCTTGAATTATGAACTACAATCATTTAATCATCCTTCACCTCTAATGGTTTAGGCACTAAAAACATAGAACACAATATACAGGACTCCAAAAACCTATATTATTTAATATTTCTCCCACCATAAAAAATGAAAAAACACCATAGAACATGTAAACTAATCTAAAAAGGATGCATCTGGATTCTGATCACTAATAAGAGATATCCAAAAACTAAAATTAATTAGGATTCTAGATTTTTAATATTTATATAAACCACTAACAAAATGATAAAATCTCTAAACACTTCATAAAATTCCAAATTAAAACCAAAATGGTTTCAGAGAAGCATACTTCATTTATTTGTTTCAAAATCCTCTGATATCTTTTTCTTAATATGAATAATAACCTATTTAACTAGCTCCTGTAACAAAATAGATATATTACATTTACATCTTCAATATTCATGGGAATCTTCAAATATGAATCCTCTTCCCAAATATTTTTTCCATTCATCATCAAAGATAAAATTGTTGACTATTCATAGCACTACTATGAAATATAACTATGAGAACTTCAAGAACAATATAACCCAATTTCAATTGATCAACCACAAATCACTACCCATTATGGTTCCTAATACACTATGATTATTAGTGCATGGTCCAAGAAATTTGGAATCCCCTATTTATCAGTTAAAAACCCTATGATAAAATCCTCTCAAGAAACCATAATACATAAACTCTAGGTAAAATGTATTTCTACATTATATAATAGGAATTTCTAGGAATTTACCTCTAAATGAATTATCCACATGATATACTTCAAACTGGACTCTTTTTAGATGGTTAACCCTACTCAGGATGTCCATACCAATATATATCATGAACACTATTCCAAAATAAGTATAATCATAAGAAAGTGGTTGGTGTGCTCCCCAAATCTAGAGAAACCTTCAGTTCCATCATATATTAAATTTTAGTTACACTGTACTATTAGATCTACATTATCAACCTCCACTCATCTAATATAATGAATGATTTTGGTCCACCTATTATCAATTGATGGTGATCCACTTCACACTCACTATGGTGGAAACAACAAACCCAAAATAAAATTCCAAAGTCCCTCATCCACCATTCATATATAAGGTCATTTAATAGAAGCCTAAAACACTCTACCTCTAACATTTTAATCTTATACAACTAACAATAATAGATTCAACATCATAATTGGAAACATTAACCCATGAATCCATATTCCATTTTATAAACTACATCAATTGTAATATAAGGAAAATTCCCCATGAAGAACATCATGGTCTTCTATTCACTAATTATAAATTTTTTTTGATATATATCGTTGAATTTAAGTTAAAAATTACATCATTTCACTAGAAAACATTTAATAATAATCATCAATATAAAATATAATAAATATAGTATCCATTTGACGATGGTTATCCATGGGGTTCATCTAAAAATAATCCAAACATTCCTCTATATAGAGAAAAATGGAATTGAAATCCATATTTATAATTTACCAAGCCATGGTAACCCCATGAGAGGTAGTTGATATTAATACCAATTTGTTTTCACAATTCACAACACAACATAGGGTTTCACTAACTACTAATTAAAAGACCAACCTAATGAATCCAATATTTAGTCTCCCCATAAGAAGATAAATTGATAACAAGTCATTTCTACAATGGTACAATTGACCCTATTATCTACCAATTTCAATTCTACAGAATACCTTTTTATAGAATACTGATAGAGTCAATTAACTCTTAAGGATTATTTATGACTGGACATGGTTTTTATGCTAAAACACACTAACTGATGCTCAATCATAACCATTAATCACACATATAGTCCCAAAAATCGTGTTGTCTTTATATTGAACATGATCAAAACAACCCAAATGTGAGGTTTATTAATATAAAACTAAATGTTGATATCTAATATGAATGTAGTCTCCACCTGAACCATTTAGCCCAATCCATTACACTGGGAAACTTGTCATGGGATCACCTCAAAAGGTACGCAGTCCTCAATGTGATCTGGGTCATGGTCAAGCCATCTTGAGCAGGGTTCAATATCCAAAGTTGAAAATTTATTCATGAACCAAATATCAATATAATCTCATTTTATGAGAATCTGGTCATGAGTTTGAGATATATAGTTGGACCCTTAAATTGACTTAATGATCTAAAAAACTCTATCAGCAATGAGATGACACAAGATGGACATAAAATATATTGTTGGAGCATTTTGGATGATATGACATATGAATGATCTGGAATATCAAATAAAAAACAAATATTATTTATGTAACAGATTATTCATACCCCAAAAATATATATTAGTGTATTATTCCACATAAGTTATTAAATAAGTCCTTAAAAAGGATACATTGGTCATTTCACATATCTCGGTCTCCCTCGTTTGATAAAAAATTCCAATAACTCTTATCGTCATTTCTATAATGTTCCAAAAACATTCTTAACTTTAAATATAACACTAATCTATATCCATATGAAAAAATTAATTTGATATAACTTTTTTTGGAACAAGTTCTTTGAGGCACTATGTGGGATTTCTCTAACACCCCCGCCTAGGCCCAGATGATGAGAGAAATCATCAAAGCCCTAATCTCCCGCATGAGTCCCTGCTCGAAGGACTAGGCCCTGAATAATGGGTCCCTCACCATATTAGTGGTGTAGTGTGAGATATCAGTGAGCCTCTATGAGTAATAAGCCACATCCATTCTACGCTGCTGTAGATGAAGAAGCTCTTGTGTCTGCATTTTGAGAAGAGTCTCTAGGAAAAACTCTGCCCAAAATAAGCTCTCAATGACTGACCTGAGAAGTGTCACCTATTCGTGAACCTCGAGTATCATGCTCCACCATCTGCCTATAACTACCTAAAGAGGACTGAATACAAGGATCATTATGAGATCAGATGGTGTCCCTTCTAGTCGAAAGACCCTCACCATAGCTGCCAACCAATCCTCAGACGCCTATGGGTCCATCTCGCCCCTGAACCTAGGTGTCCTCTAGTATAGGAACTCATGCAACACGCTCAAGCGGAGTGCACCATCTTCAGCTCGGGCTGGTGGCATCGGTGGCACAACAGGTAATGGTACCACTACTGAATTCACTGGTGCTTCTACTGATAAGGGGCACTGCATTGAGGCATCGTCCCTCGGTGGGATATCATTACATACTATTCCCAGATCCCTAGCTAGATGTCTCAGTGGTGGAAACCAGAAATGAAACAGGTGCTCCATGGTCAATTATTAATACCTAGTGATATTACTCAAATAGATCACAAAGTAAATTTTTCAAAACACACATGCATATAGTGTAGTCATGCACTAAGTCAAAAATCAGAAGTCAAGGTCCTAGTGCATGGATACATCGGTCGCCGCACCCACACTGGATTCCCTAAACTGGTAACCACACACACTACAATTAACACTATTGGAAATAAAATATCAGAGTACAATGTTCTATAGTAGAGATGATTCCTCTAATGGCAATTTTTCATCACCCGCCCACTAGGGCCCATGCCGTGACTACCCCAAGCATGCCTTCCATAGGCTAGGGGCTGGCAACTAGAACCGAAGGCATATTACCTAAAACTGTGAAGGCATTGCCTTTATACCCTATAAACACACACAACCTAGCACACAACAAGATACGAACATAGGTAAACATTATGGTAAAAAGTGTGTGTACAGTTAGAAAAAGGGTCCAGAATACAAGCCCAACTAGAACGTACAAGAAAACTAAAGAGTACATGTAAACTAAAACTGTTCATGTGAACTCCCGCCAAGGATACTACCTGAAGGGTAGGTATAGCTCTCGAATAGTGGTCTCTACGGTATGCCTTTCCTAATGTCCACCACCAATAGACCTCTATTCTAGGTACCCATTCCCACAGTCATCACTGTCCATCGTCTGCACCAAACACAACAAGGTGCGGGCATAGCCCGTGCAGGATTGAGTATAACGATACTCAGTATAGACCTCGAGAACCACAACGGTCTCACAAAATCTGCAAAGGATAAACCAGAAATCATGGAAATGACTGTAAACCCTACATATGTATATGAACATACATATACCTATATTCTCAAGTATAGCCATCTCATTCATGAAGAAACACAATGCCCAACTAAAAATCCCAAACAACTATTCCACTACGGCATGAAAACCATGAAGGTAACACCACAAAGATAAGTACCACAAAGGTAACGCGACACAGAAGAATACTAAAAAGGTATAACCCTGAATTAAAGTACCAAATGGTATGCCACACAGAGGAATACAACAAAGGTATCACCGTGAAGGTAAGTAGCACAAAGGTACACCACATAGAAGAATACCACAAATGTATCACCATGATAGTATGAATTCATCTCACAAAATGAATATCTTATGTATTGTAGTGTAGATTATTAGATGTAACTATAATCATCTTACTTTGTTAAGAGCCAGACCCACGTAGGATCCTAAATCATCTAACCCACGTAGGATCCTAAATCATCAGACCCACATAGGATCCTAAATCATTATACCCACATAGGATCCCAGTACATCAGACCCACGTAGGATCTTAGAGTAGTCCCACCTTGATTTATTTGAGCAGATCCAAGTGGGAACCTCAAACACAGACCCACGTAGGATCCCCAAACACAGACCCACATTGGATCCCTTTCTCATGTTACATCCAGCCATAGGGTTACCACACTATGCTCGCTTGATTCTGGGAGGTTCTGCTCCTCAAGCCATAGGTAGATACTCCAAATTCCATGACGTCCCAAGAATAAGTATCCCAAAGTACCTCCATGTAAAATATGTCTCAACGTAACAGACATTGTGTCAATCAGATGGTGTGTTAATCAGACACCGGGTCTATAAGTTATTATCCTTTTAGTCTTGAGGGCCCTATTGGATTTATGTTTTATCCAACCCGGTTGAACCCATACGTTATCCAAAACTCAAGTGGGTAATACCAAAAGGACCTTCTCGATCCATGGTTTTTGGTGATGTAGATAGTTCATCTAACAGATACATGTAGCTAATGATATGGCTGAAAGAGGGAAAAGGGTTGAAGATGGTCAGGGTCTGGTCCGACCTAGTCTAACTCAGCTTGGGCTGACCCCACTCGGTTCGAGTCGACCCGACCCAACTCAGGTCCGCCACTAGGTCTGACCGGGCCCACTGGGTGGCTTGCTCGGCTCATCAACTGGCTGGATGGCAAGCCTCCTCCGCACAGCGCGGTCATGCGTCGCACCATCACCGGGAGCCGGCTGCCCTCCTTCTCCATCGCATCCCCATGTCATGGCTCTTGCATGCTGGGCAGTGCGGACGCGCACTGCCACCCCTTTACACGGCTGACCTACATGCTTGCTCTGTCACAGATGACGGTTCAGGGCCCTTCTATGGTGGCGTGGTCGATCCACTGCCTTCGTTGTTGCCGTCCGGAGTACCGTATGTCATTCTCGAGTCCCTTCAGTTTCGGTCACCGACACGGGTTGCCTGCGATGTTCCTCGGGTCACCGGGAATTCCCCCGTGGCCTTTTCTACTTTCCGAACACTTTTTCACTTGTCTCGAGACATTGTTATAATTTCAAGATCATCCAAATTCACAATGGTTTCATAGAGGTCCGGTCGTGTTCATTTTTTCCAAACACCCAACGTTAGAATAGTATCACACGACTTGTTTATTCTTGAATCATGAAGAACGTCAATAAAGGGGTAAGGGGTGTAAAAATGACAAACCCTACCTCGATGGTTCATTGAAGTATGTGAGGAGAGAGGAAAGATGGACGTCGGTTCATCTTTGTTGAAGACGTTCCACATTGGTGATATTTGGACGATGTTCTTCATTGGGGAAGGCGTTATTTGTTGGAGAAAGTGTTCTTCATTGGGGAAAGCGTTCTTCGTTGGGGAAAGGTGTTTCTCTAATGTTCTCCCCTTTTCCAACATTTACCCCCAATTCCACCAAAATTAAATATCCAACTTATTAAATTATGTTTTATTAATTTAATTACAGCTGTCCATTAATTAAGTTGAGGTTTTCATAATAATTTAATGGAAGGTGGCACAATTAATTAGGAGATAACAAGGAGTCTCCTCCCTCGTTAAAGAGGGATTTCAATTGTCGGGGGGTCACCACCATTAATTTCACATTGGGGGGGTTTTCCATCTCGGGTGGTCTCCACCACCCAAAATTCAAATGGGAGGATAAAATAGAATAAAAGTTATTATTTTTTTAATTTTTTTATTTCCACAAAAACACAGAAACTAACATTCACCCTCTTTAAACTGTGGTCAAGGTGAAGGTCTCCTTAAGAAAATATCTACGCTGCGAGTTTAACAGTTCCCTAAAATTAAGATTCTGAGCACCAGATCAAAATTTACAAAAACATGCTCACATGTTTACTGAACGTACTTAAACGATGTTCATAAATGCATTCTGAGAACACCAAGCCTTAGAATCACGCACCGTCAATATTCACAGACTCATAAAATTACAATATAATTAAAAAAATCACATGGAAATTATAAGTCTTTACATGTGGGTCTCCTTTTAAAGATACATATTCAAGGACAAAATACCTTTAGTATTTTCAAGACTATCTACTCCCCTAATTCATCATTTACTATCTATCTCTACATTCATAATCTTTACTCTCCACCTTAGGAAGATTGTACAATTTATCAACATTTCCTGAATAAATTTTATCCCCCTTTGTCAATGAACCCAAAGTTAACTTCAATATATTTTTTAATATATAAATAAATAATGAATAACATAAGGGAAAAGAGATACTATATAGAGTGTGTGATGAACATATATACTATCTATGTTTTGGGAGAGGACTAGACTCCATGTGACCATCAATTAATCTAAAATAATTCCATGGGTATTGTCTTTGTGATGATATTTACTAGAAAAAATTCAGTAGGTTCATACTCCAATTTAAAAAATAATTATTTAACTATCCCCATTATATAGTGATATTTTATTATAATTTGATTTATCCTTGAGTTATGGATGGTATTTTACCTAATATTGATAATAACTGAAATATAGTAATATATTTTGATAGGATAATTCACTTAAACTACCATATCATCATGTTATGTATTTATCAATAACATGTGTTTGTAATATTGAATGGGAATAATACTTTAAGAACATTAATTTATCAATGAAATGTTTTACTGTTTCATTCTAACCCATGAAATAAAAATTCCTCAAATGTAGAATGCACATATTTATATTGATTTTTTTCATCTAATGGTCCACAACATAATTCTTTTTAATTTCTCAAAAACTCCAACATTAATGTTTTATTATAAGCAAAAAAATACATCTATTCGTTGATATATCTATTTTTTACTATTATGAAGTCTCATTCATTGGAGTAACTCTGAAACTATTCCATGTGACACATGAAAAATAAAATATTTGGTCATTTCACCATTAAGGATGACAATCCCCAAATGATAAAATTATATATGATGAAATTGAAAAAAAAATTATCATCAAAACTATACAACTTCATCCAAGTGTCAATTATTATTTTCATTACATTGGAATTCCCAATTTTAATTAAATAAAGGAACTTCTTATATTATTTTCAAGGTGAGATGAATTTTTCATGAATTCCTTGTATAAAATGTTTTATAAGGGAAACAATTTTTTCTCTAATGACTATCTATTCAAAATCACATCTCATGAATTACGAAAACTTATTATATTTTTAAATATTTAATCCACCAAATATTATTTGAGAAACATATAAGAGATTCATCATTAATCAATCATTATCCTATATTAACGAGCGATTATTATCAATTCCACTATTAGAATTAGAGATTCATCGTGAACTGATCAAACAGATAATACCATGTTTGTGGTCCTAAAATTAATCCATATTATTCCATCGATAACTAAAAACCTTTATTCTAATATTCATGTGTAAAGACCCGTAAAATTCAAGGGAAATTTTTTCTTAATTTTCTTTGGAATTTTACAAGAGCGCGGTTTCTGACGGCACCTGATTCTGAGGACCGGTGTTCCCGGAATCAATTTCCGAAGTTTGGCTCGCGTACGTTCAGTGAACGAACGAGCGGGAATTTCTAACATTTGATCTGGTGCTTGGAATTGAAATCTGGTGACACCGATGAACTCGCAGCGCCGATATTAGCTTAAGGAGACGTTTTCCAAAGTTGCGTTTATCGCAGGACGAAAGTTAGTTTTTGGGAGAGTTATAAAAAGTTAAATAAAAATATGGAACACTTTTTATTATTCTTACTTGTTGGTTAACTCCTCTCAAAGGAAGTTAAAGGTGGGACCCACACCCACTTAACCTCCCTTGGGAGGATTAAGTGTGGTGGGGCCCACACGAAACCCAACTTTTCATATCCTCTAAAAACTCCTTTAACCCCTCTTTAATTAACATGACAACTTGTTAATTAATTTGGAGTTATTTTATTTGAATTTCAAACCTTTGAAATTCAATTTGTTAAGTTTTTGAATAAAATAAGACTCTATCTTATTTTGATGGGTTAGAACTCTCTAGCCTTCCTAAGAGGATTTTGGGAGCTCCTTCTTCTTCTTAAACCTTGACGAAGAACGCGAAGAACCTTCGAGATCCGACGAAGAACGCCGCTCCTCTCATCTTCGTAGCCCGTTGTTTCCGAAGATTGACGACGCCTTCCGTGTCAACGAAAAGGGAACACCGATTCATCCTCGGACTTCCTTCAACGGCATACGATGATTATCCAATGACGTACCTCTTCGGACGTACCTCTTCGTCATCGGATTTGATGAATGATTACCGCGACGCCCGACCACCTCGTCGTTGTCTTCCGCGGGTCGTTGACGATCTTCTAACTTGAACCCAAGGTAGGGGTTGATGTTGATTATTTATTTATTTATTTATTCTCCTTTGTGGTTATAGCATGCGAAACGTGAGGATATTAAAATATGTGTTATCGTTTAACGTGAGGGGGCCGGA
The DNA here is from genome assembly GCA_963277665.1 of Viscum album. Classification (NCBI taxonomy): domain Eukaryota; kingdom Viridiplantae; phylum Streptophyta; class Magnoliopsida; order Santalales; family Viscaceae; genus Viscum; species Viscum album. The sequence goes on along the minus strand of OY728145.1, from coordinate 1,399,203,048 downwards.
CCGCATGAACACGGCCGAACCCCCTCCTTTGTCCTTGTTGATTTATCTTGCGGATGAAACAAGATGGCGTGGTGCCGTCGCACCACGCAGAAATTTTGCACCGTGGAAGAATCATCATGAACGCGACGTCGTCACTCTGCATCGAGGGGAATCGAAGGCGCCGCGGCCGGAGTGGGGTCGCGGCGGAGGGGCGTGGTGCCGTCGCACCGCACCGGACGATGAACATCACGGCCGGTTCCGGGCCGCTGTGAGATGGGAAGACCGGCGGCTCGCCGGGCCGCCGGTGTCGGAAGCCGAAAGGGGACCCGCTTTGCCGGTCCCGTTGGAGAAAAAACCGGCCGACCGGAAGGTCAAAGACCGGGAGAATTTAATTCCCCCGGTCATCTCAAAAGCCCCCCCATTTATTTGGGGGGGTGGGGGTTTCCTTGAGGGGGGCAGGCGGCCCCCCGGTTTCCTTCAAAGTAGGCCCCCACGAGGGGGGGGGGGGTTCTCCAAAGGCGCGGCTAAAAGCTTCGCCGCCTTCTTAAAAAAATGGGGGCCTTGCCCCCCGCGCGAGGCACCCAGCGGCGCCAGGCCGCGGCGCCGCCGGCCGGGCCGCGCCGCCGCGCCGGACCACCGCCGAACCGGGCCAGGTCGGACCTGGGTCGGGTCGACCCAGGGGGGGTCGGGCCAGGTCGGCCCGGACCCGGACCCCCCCCGTTTTCGTGTCGTCTTCGATCTTTTGGCCATAACTTGAGCCATAGACCTCCGATTGACGAAACGTCAGCGGCTACACGATCATTGGATCGAGACGGTCGATTCGGTATATCGCACACAAAGTTTCGGAATACTTCGAGTTCGGCCGGGTTGGTTCGTTCACGAAACCAACTGGGCCTTCGGAGCGGAAACACTCATATCTTGAGCTACGGACGTCCGATTGACGTGTCGTCAGCTTTGTTGTGTTCCTCTTAGTGAGACGGATCTTTTGGCATACTCCGCCCGAGGTTTGGACGCAGGTGGAGTACGGTCGGGTTGGTTTTTCCTTAAAAACCAACCGGGCCCCTGGTACGAAACAGCCAATAACTCTCAGACCGGGCGTCCGATCGACGCGCCGTCTGTTGCGTTGAGTTCCTGTTGACGATACGGATCTTTTGGATACATCAACTCTGGACTTTGTGACAGTTGATGTATCAGCCTCTCGGCTCGTGGAGCGGATCCTCCTGTACGAGCTTGCTGTGTGCGGGAACCCTAGTGCTGGCTGCGACTGTGACTACTACTGCTACTGCTACTTCTACTGTGACTACGACGATGACAGTACAGAGATCCTGTGTGGATTCGACGAAGACGACTACAGCACTCAGCGATCCTACGTGGATCAGTGCTACAGGTCCTGTGTGGGCCCGATCCTGTGTGGGTCCGATCCTGTGTGGGTCTTTGCGCTCAGCGGTCCTGTGTGAACCAGCGCCTACAGGTCCTATGTGGGCCCGATCCTGTGTGTGTCTTTTGCGGGGGTTAGTTACCTATCGATCCTTCGTGGGTCCGACGACTTAGATGGATCAGAGATCATCTTTATCGTCTTTCGAAGAAGTATACCTGTGTGAGCTGAATCCTGTTGCTTTCATGTGTGAATTGAGTTGTGCTATCCTGGGTGGATTATGTTTTGCTTTCCTGTGTGGAATACGTTTACTTTCCAGTGTGGACTGAGTTGTACATGGGCTCGGAGGTTGGAGCGTATTTGAAATTGATGAATTAGGTATATGTATGGGCATATACCAAAGCAGTGTCGGTTGTTACTTCGTGATTGTACCTTTCTTTGTGGTTTATCCTTTGTGGATTTTGAGGGACCTTCAAGGGTCTCGTGGTCCATACTGAGTAGCTTATACTCACCCCTGCACGTGCTATTCCCGCACTACGTTGTGTTGGTTGCAGACGACAGACATCGTTGATCTTGGCTGAGGCCTGCAGAGCAGGACGGTACCTGGAGGTGGACCACTGAACGGGACGTGTTCGGAGCGGACGACGGGACCCGTGGAGTAGTGGAGCTATCTGTACCCACCCTTCTGGTGGGATCTCCAGTGGACAGATCGGTGTAGCGGCTTTTACTTACAGTTTCTATTTTCACTTTCGAGTTGTACTTTACTTTCAGTTTGGGTTTGTATACTGGCCCATTTACTTTTCCGCACTTTCAGTTGTACTCTGTTTTTACTTTGTGTTTACTTTCCGCTTGCTTACTCTGTGGTGTTTGTTTACTTTACAAAGGCAATGCCTTCCCTTTTTACCGGGATTTACGCCTTGGTGCTAGTCGCCATCCCCTGGCCTATGGAAGGTGGGCTTGGGGTAGTCACGGCACGGACCCCGAGGGCGGGTCGTGACAAATTGGTATCAGAGGAGTTCGGTTCTACCGCGAACTCTGATCTTTTCTATGTGAAGCAATAATGTTTAGCGTATTGAGTGTGGTTATCAGTCCAGGGAGTCCAGTGTTGGTGCGGCGGCCGACGTATCCATACACCAAGACCCTGACTTCTGATTTCCGACTTAATGCACGAAAACATTGATTGTGGGTGTGTTTCAAAGTTTTCTTTATGATTACTTTATATCAGCTCACCAGGTATACTGTTCTGACCGTGGCGCACCTGTTTCCTTTTCAGGATGGCCCCACGACGGAAGCCAACTAGGGTTCCGAGAGTCGAGTGTGACGACAGCCCACCGAGCGATGAGGCCTCGGTGCAGGGCCCTTTTTCAGCAGTCGCACCGACGGTAGCTCTACCCATCGAGCCACCGATGCATCCAGCACCATCCACTGACGATGCACGTCACCTCAGCACACTGCATGAGTTTCAGCGCCAGCGACCACCTAGGTTTCGCGGGGAGACGGATCCCCAGGCAGCCGAGGACTGGCTGGAGGCAGTGGTACGTGTGTTTAGGCTTGTGAGGACACCAGCAGACCTCATGGCGATCCTCACTGCGAGCCTACTACACGCAGCAGAAGGACGATTGTGGAGCTTGATGCTCCAGGTGCACGATGAGGCATCTCTACTTTGGACGGACTTTGAGAGCCTCTTCCGCTCGGAGTTCGTCCCAACCACCCTTCGTGCGGTGCGTATCCAGGAGATTCTTCAGCTGCGGCAGGGCAGCATGACGGTCGCTCAGTACTCGGCGAGATTTACTGATCTCTCGCGCTACTCGACCGACATGGTACGTGACCTATTCTTCCGGGCCCGGACCATCGAGCATGGTTTGATACACGAGATCAGGGAATCGCTGATCTCCCTCAGCATACCGACTCAGACAGGAGTACTGGAGCGGGCCCTTCTGATCGAGAGCTTCCTTGCTGAGTCTACACCAGTGCCGAGACCCACCGAAGGGCGGCACGTGGCAGATTCATCTGCAGCAGGCAGTCGACGGATGACTCAGGGGTTCAGGCAGACCAGACCTTCAGGCAGACGACCTCAGGACACTAGCTCAGCAGTGCGCGGCACACAGCGCGGAGCCAGTCTTTCGAGAGGCAGACAGTGCTACTCGTGCGGCGGGCAGGGCCACATGGCTCGTGACTGCCCGACCCGCCATGCAGAGGAGCAGCAGACGGTTGAGGAACCACCTAGGCAGAGGCAGAGGTTCGACCGTGGCGGTCCGCAGGGAGGAGGCGGACGAGGAAGAGGAGCTGGCCGAGCAGCAGGTGGTGGGCGACGCTTTGAGGCTCTACCACCACCACCACCACCAGGAGGTCCACCCCGACCTCAGGGGAGAGCACAGCTTCAGGCAGCTGAAGCTTACGATCATGGAGCTCTGGAAGCGGGTGGACTAGTGCGGGACTAGCTCCAGGCATAGAGGACTTTGCCCATAATGCCTCTAGCTTCGTAGTTTGTGTTGCCTTGTGTCCTTGTACTTTAAGTTGAAGTAATAAAAGATACATTCCTTGGTGACTTTTGTTTTCTTATCTTTTGTTTGTTTTTACTAAGAGGTGCCGGTTAAAAACTGTTGACTTGATCCTCACTTGCGAGATTCTTACTGGAGGAAACCCAGTGACCACACACTGATGCCGACAGTGTGACTCAACCATTGGAGGCGAGAGTAATGGTTGGATCTCTTGGTAGCAGTGTCGAGGCCTTACGACGTCATCCATGCCATGAATTAACTAATCATGACGGGATTGACTGTTTTAGGCAAGGAACGAGGTTCATCAAGGGGATGAGACCGAATATCACTTTTCGGCAAAGGAGAAATCTTTGCAGCTTTGTCATACGTTAAGGAGGAAGGGGAAACCCTTCGTGTGGTCAGACAGATGTTAGCAGAGATTCCAGGAGCTGAGACAGAGGTTGAGTAGAGCACCTATCTTGAGGTTTCCTGATGAGGGAGTAGGGTACGTAGTTTACTGCGATGCATCAGGGACCGGACTCGGTTGCGTCCTGATGTAGGAGCGGGTAGTGATCGCCTATGGATCACGACAGTTGAGGCCGCATGAGCAGAACTACGCTACCCATGGCCTGGAGTTGGCAGCAGTGGTCTTCGCTCTGAAGACATGCCGACACTATCTGACGGGCGAGCGCTTTACAGTCTTTCTCGATCATCAGAGTCTCATGTATATCTTCTCGCAGAAGGACCTGAACCTGAGACAGCGGCGATGGCTCGAGTACCTCCAGGACTATGACTTTGAGATAGTCTGTACTCCTGGGAAGGGGAACGTAGTAGCCGATGCCCTCAGCAGGAGGACGGGCATTCAGCTACTCGAGGAGGCGAAAGAGCAGCTAGCCTCTTTGCAGATATCCTTCGTGGATAGAGATGGAGCAGCCTTCCTCCAGTCTCTCCCAGTCACCCCTCCTCTACTACAGCAGGTCAGAGGGGCACAACGTGAGGACGCTGACTGTGAGACACGGCGTGGACAGATATCCTCGGGACAGACACCTGATGCTTTCTCCCTTGGAGCAGAGCACGACATCCTTTTCAGAGGACGTACCATGGTACCAGTCGCTTTGCGAGAGGAGGTGCTGAGAGAGTTTCACGCTTCTCCTTTGGCGGTATATCCTGGAGTGGCGAAGATGTACCAGGATCTCAGACGACAGCACTGGTGGCCGGGCATGAAGAAGGCTGTGGCAGAGTTCGTTTCTCGATGCCTCACCTGTCAGCAGGTGAAGGCAGAGCATCAGGTACCAGCAGGATTGGTATAGCCCTTGGAGGTTCCGGAGTGGAAGTGGGATGGCATATCTATGGACTTCGTGACTGGACTCCCACGCACTTCCAGGGGTCACGACTCCATCTGGGTGACTGTTGACCGACTAATCAAGTCGGCACACTTCTTACCCATCAGAGAGCAGGGCTCAGTGGACATCTTGGGATGTCTCCACGTTCAGGAGATAGTGCGGCTCCACGGCGTGCCATCATCTATCGTCTCCGATCGAGATGCTCTCTTTACTTCCCGGCTTTGGAAGGGGTTGCAGGAGGCGTTCGGGATGCAGCTACGTCTGAGCACAGCCTTTCACCCTCAGACGGATGGTCAGACGGAGAGGACCATTCAGACTCTCGAGGACATGCTCGGCGCATGTGTCCTCGACTTTGATCGTAGCTGGGAGGACCACCTACCCTTGGTGGAGTTTGCGTACAACAACAGCTACCGCTCCACCATCGGGATGGAACCATATGAGGCGTTGTACGGCCGACCTTGTAGATCTCCTTTGTGCTGGAAAGACCCTGGGGAGTCAGCACTGGTGGGACCGGAGATGGTCCAGGCCACGACAGAGAAGGTCCTGGTCATCCAGGAGTGGATGAGGACAGCTTAGAGCCGGCAGAAGTCATACGCTGACAGGAGGCGGAGGCCACTGGAGTTCGAGGATGGTGACCACATCTTCTTGCGGGTCTCACCTCGACTTGGTATTCAGAGATTTGGCCGAGGCGGCAAGTTATCTCCACGCTTCATCGGACCCTTCCAGGTCCTCAGAAGGGTTGGCGAGGTGGCTTATCGCCTGGCTCTTCCACCTCAGTTACACCGGTTGCATGACGTCTTCCACGTATCCCAGCTGAGGAGATACGTGCACGACCCGACGCACAACATTGACCATGGGGAGCTTGACGTTGACGATGGGGCGACTTTTACGGAGGTCCCGGTGGAGATAGAGGATCGACAAGAGCGGGTCCTATGTGGGTGATTGATTCCTCTTGTGCGCATCAGATGGCAGCACGGGAACCTCCAGGATAGCACATGGAAGCGGGAGGTTCAGATGCGTGCTCAGTACCCTCATTTGTTTCCCTAGTTTTTGATGTATCTTTAAGGGGACGTAAAGCCCTGAGGTGGGAGTAATGTAAAGACCCGTAAAATTCAAGGGAAATTTTTTCTTAATTTTCTTTGGAATTTTACAAGAGCGCGGTTTCTGACGGCACCTGATTCCGAGGCCCGGTGTGCCCGGAATCAATTTCTGAAGTTTTGGCTCGGGTACGTTCAGTGAACGAACGAGCGGGAATTTCTAACTTTTGATCTGGTGCTCGGAATTGAAATCTGAGGACACTGATGAACTTGCAGCGCCGATATTCTCTTAAGGAGACCTTTTCCGAAGTTGCGTTTATTGCAGGACGAAAGTTAGTTTTTGGGAGAATTATAAAAAGTTAAATAAAAATGTGGAACACTTTTTATTTTTCTTACTTGTTGGTTAACTCCACTCAAAGGAAGTTAAATGTGGGACCCACACCCACTTACCCTCCCTTGGGAGGGCTAAGTGTGGTGGGGCCCACACGAAACCCAACTTTTCATCTCCTCTCAAAACTCCTTTAACCCCTCTTTAATTAACATGACAACTTGTTAATTAATTTGGAGTTATTTTATTTCAATTTCAAACCTTTGAAATTCAATTTGTTAAGTTTGTGAATAAAATAAGACACTATCTTATTTTGTTGGGTTAGAACTCTCTAGCCTTCTTGAGAGGATTTTGGGAGCTCCTTCTTCTTCTTCAACCTTGACGAAGAACGCGAAGAACCTTCGACCTCCGACGAAGAACGCCGCTCCTCTCATCTTCGTAGCCCGTTGTTTCCGAAGATTGACGACGCCTTCCGTGTCATTGAAAATGGAACGACGCTTCCTCCTTGGACTTCCTTCGTCGGCATACGAAGATTCTCCAATGATGTACCTCTTCGGACGGACCTCTTCGTCATCGGATTTGACGAACGATTACCGTGACGCCCGACCTCCGCGTCGTTGTCTTCCGCGGGTCGTTGACGATCTTCGAACTTGAACCCAAGGTAGCGGTTGATGTTGATTATTTATTTATTTATTTATTCTCCTTCGTGGTTCTAGCATGACAAACATGAGGATATTAAAAAATTTGTTATCGTTTAACGTGAGGGGGCCGGACCGCATGAACACGGCCGAACCCCCTCCTTTGTTCTTGTTGATTTATCTTGCGGATGAAACAAGATGGCGTGGTGTCATCGCACCACGCGGAAATTTCGAACCGTGGAAGAATCATCATGAACGCGACGCCGTCGCGCCGCGTCGAGGGGAATCGAAGGCTCTACGGCTGGAGCGGGGCCGCGGCGGAGGGGCACGGTGCCGTCGCACCGCGCCGGACGACGAACACCGCGGCCGGTTCCGGGCCGCGGCGAGACGGGAAGACCGGCGGCTCGCCGGGCCGCCGGTGTCGGAAGCCGAAAGGGGACCGGCTTTGCCGGTCCCATTGGAGAAAAACCGGCCGGCCATGTGGCCGGCCGGAAGGTCAATGACCGGGGGAATTTAATTCCCCCGGTCATCTCAAAATCCCCCCCCATTTATTTGGGGGGGGGGGGGTTTCCTTGAGGGGGGCAGGCGACCCCCCGGATTCCTTCAAAGCAGGCCCCCACGAGGGGGGGGGGGGGGGGGGGGCTGGTTCTCCAAAGGCGGGGCTAAAAGCCGCGTCGCCTTCTTAAAAAAAACGGGGGCCTTGCCCCCGGCGCGAGGCACCCAGCGGCGCCAGGCCGCGCCGCCGCCGGCCGGGCCGCGCCGGTACGCGCCCCCGCGCCGGTCCGCGTGCCGCCGGCCGGGCCGGGTCGGTCCCGGGTCGGGTCGACCCGGGTCGGGTTGACCCGGTTCGGGTTGACCCGGTTCGGGTTGACCCGGTTCGGGTGGACCCGGTTCGGGCCGACCCATGGGGGGTCGGGCCGGGTCGGCACGGACCCGGACCCCCCCGTTTTCGTGTCGTCTTCGGTCTTTCGGCCATAACATGAGCCACTGACCTCCGATTGACGAACCGTCAGCGGCTACGCGATATTTGGATCGAGACGGTCGATTCGGTATATCGCACTCAAAGTTTCGGAATTCTTCGAGTCCGGCCGGGTTGGTTCGTTCACGAAACCAACCGGGACTTCGGAGCGGAAAAGCTCATATCTTGAACTACGGACGTCCGATTGACGTGTCGTCAGCTTTGTTGTTTTCCTATTAGTGAGACAGATCTTTTGGCATACTCCGCCCGAGGTTTGGACGCAGGTGGAGTACGGTCGGGATGGTTTTGCCTTAAAAACCAACCGGGCCCCTGGGATGAAAAATCCAATAACTCTCAGACCGGGCGTCCGATCGACGCGCCGTCTGTTGCGTTGAGTTCCTGTTGATGATATGGAACTTTTGGATACATCAACTCTGGACTTTGTAACAGTTAATGTATCAGCCTCTCGGATCGTGGAGTGGATCCTCTTGTACGAGCTTGTTGTGTGCGGGAACCCTAGTGCTGGCTGCAACTGTGACTACTACGGCTACTGCTACTGCTACTGTGACTGCGACGACGACAGTACAGAGATCCTGTGTGGATTCGATGACGACGACTACAACACTCAGCGATCCTACGTGGATCAGTGCTACAGGTCCTGTGTGGGCCCGATACTGTGTGGGTCTGATCCTGTGTGGGTCTTTGCGCTCAGCGGTCCTGTGTGAACCAGCGCCTACAGGTCCTATGTGGGCCTGATCCTGTGTGGGTCTTTTGCGGGGGTTAGTAACCTATCGATCCTTCGTGGGTCCGATGACTTAGATGGATCAGAGATCATCTTTATCGTCTTTCGAAGAAGTATACCTGTTTGAGCTGAATCCTGTTGCTTTCCTGTGTGGATTGAGTTGTGCTATCCTGTGTGGATTACTTTTTACTTTCCTGTGTGGAATACGTTTACTTTCCTGTGTGGACTGAGTTGTACTTGGGCTCGGAGGATGGAGCGTATTTGAAATTGATGACTTAGGTATATGTATGGGCATATACCTAAGCAGTGTCGGTTGTTACTTCGTGATTGTACCTTTCTTTGTGGTTTATCCTTTGTGGATTTCGAGAGACGTTCACGGGTCTCGGGGTCCCTACTGAGTAGCTTATACTCACCCCTGCACGGGTTATTCCCGCACTACGTTGTGTTGGTTGCAGACGACGGACAGTGTTGATCTTGGCTGAGTCTTTCAGAGTAGGACGGTACCTGGAGGTGGACCACTGAACGGGACGTGTTCGGAGCGGACGACGGGACCCGTGGAGTAGTGGAACTATCTGTACCCACCCTTCTGGTGGGATCTCCGGTGGACAGCTCGGTGTAGCGGCTTTTACTTACAGTTGCTGTTTTCCCTTTCGAGTTGTACTTTACTTTCAGTTTGGGTTTGTATACTGGCCCATTTACTTTTCCGCACTTTCAGTTGTACTCTGTTTTTACTTAGTGTTTACTTTCTGCTTGCTTACTCTATGGTGTTTGTTTACTTTACAAAGGAAATGCCTTCCCTTTTTACTGGGATTTACGCCTTGGTGCTAGTCGCCAGCCCCTGGCCTTTGGAAGGCGGGCTTGGGGTAGTCATGGCACGGAACCCGAGGGCGGGTCGTGACATCATGAATATGAAAACAATATAACTACTCGATACATATTTCAGATTAAACTAATAAATTTTTCAATATTGATTTGTTATCTATAAAACAGTAAATATATTTTTTACTATTATATAAAATAATAATTGAATAGTTTCCAACGTCACCATAAGAGACCATTTCTCATCTAAATACATACCTTCTATCTAGGAGGGTCCCTTGACCCTTAGTGTTACAACCCTATATTTTATGAAAAATATTCTTTTAATTGATGTCTTCTATTATACACTACACCAATTTTAGCTTGTACTATACGGAACACCGTATTAGCTTGTAGTATACGCAAAACTATTCTTGGATCGTGTTACACACAATTTCATGTTCATTTTTTGGAAATAATTCTACACAAAATTAAGTATTGATATTGTTTAATTCATAAATGAAATAAGTTTTAATTATGTTATACGCAACACAAAACAAAGATTTCACTACACGCATCCCTATCTTGGCTTGCATAACACACAATCAAGACCTTCTTCGATAGCGTCTGTAGTACGAAATACCGAGTTTCACTCAACAACGATATGCTATTAAAATATTATTAAAACTAGCCGTTATGAATAGTAATACCAACTTTTTGAAATTTATTAATTTTTATCATTAAAAATGGTCTTCATTTATGGCATCGGAATATCGAAATTAGCCTGGGGTAAAATTTTGGTATTTTTCTGAAAACATTCAATTTTTGATGAATAAAGAAAACACAACGTTACTATTTAAAAACCAAATTTTTATTTAAATATTAATTTTTTTTAAATTTATTTTAGGTCAAAATTGTTACATAATACCTATATAAGTTCAATTTAATTAATTGGAGTTATTTTATAATAATTTTAGATATATAAAAATTTTATTTAATTTTTCACTTTCTTTAACCACCTCCGAGGAGAATTTTGAAATTCACATAAAACGTAATTTTACCGCTTCTGTTAGTGGAATTTCAAAAATCCAAGAGAAACAGCTAATATCAAAGACTAAAATGTGTTTCAATGAGATGAAAATAATTTTTGGTGAATAGTAACTTTTTACTTTTTTTAATCACGGTTAAAAGTAAATAGGGTAATTGACGGTAAAATTAATATTATTATTACCCTAACACGTGTCCTAATTCTATTGGATAAGTTTAATTGGACCGAAAACAACCTTAGGAATAAAATATGACCATTTAGGCCCACATGGAATTGATTAGGACATTTAATATTATTTTATTTAAAGAATAGTTAAAATAGTTAAAATCAATGTTTAACAACTAAATCATTTTTAATATAGGGTTATACATACGATAAATTATAGTATAAATATTCATTATAAATCTACAACGATTTCCTACATAATGGTATTTTAATTATAATTTTTAGACATTAAATAATTTAATTTATTTATGACACAATGATGATGTAGTTATCATATTATTAATGAAATATTGACATAATTGATGTTATAAATACCCAAGTAAATGAAATTTGAGAGTTTTTATTAATTCAAATAATTTTATAGGTTGATATGACATGTTAGTATTTATGTAATTAACTTTTTTCTAACTAATAATTCTGTTATGATTTTCACAAAAAATCAATTACAAAATAGTGTCAAAATTGACATAAAATAGTTTTTAAAACAAATAATATATTATTAATTGTTTTTTTATTCCTAAAAATATAAGGTTAGGACATATGACTTAGATAAGGTTATATATATTAATAATAAACAACTTGGGGTTCGTTTGGCTTGTTATAGTATGTTTATTAACCTTATAATGTAATAAAAAAAGAAGACACGGTAGAAGTTAAATTATTTAACTTAAAGATAAATCTAAATGATAAGGTTAAAATAGAAACGTAAACTTATCTAAATTATATTATATGAGAGGATTTCGACCCATACCAACCATATATTAAAAATAAATCAATTTAGAGCTTTTAAAAACCGAATATGACTTTATAAAAAAAATAATATTTCAAGTTTTCCTAAGGTGCCCCTCTCCTCTCTTATAAAAGGGCACCTCCTCCCTCTCTTCCACACACCACTTTGAGCCATCAATCTCGGAAAACCCTGAAAATTTCTCTTATCCACTTCCCTAGAAACATCCTAGAGGTCATGGTCTTCTTCAAAGACCATCTTTGGTGCCTTAAGAGGAGGATAAGAAGAGGTGCTCCAAAGAAGAAGTAATGTCCGTTACCGATTCTTTCAACATTATTTCTTCTTCTACTTCTTCTTCATTAGTTGTTTCATTATGAAGTAATAACATCAATATCACTCATATACGGATATGTTATTATATGTGTGAAACCACCCAATTTCACCATCTATCCATCCTATGGAAAATGAAATCACCATGCGTGCGTACGTACGGAATACCGTCTCCACGTCGTGGTGTAATCTGTTTTCGACCACCACCTTACTTGGATGGGTATAATGGTGTAAATAAAAATATATATATGATTATTGAAAATTGATATTTATTCTGAAATATTATACATACACATAAATACAATTCCACGATCATGGGAATGATATCATCGCTCGTGCGTACGTACGGACTACCGTCTCCACGACGCGATGAGACTCATTCTCCATGTTAACCATTCATGAATGATTATAAAGTATATATAATAAGTAATCATGAAATATATGAAATAATAATGATACCTGATTTATGTATATATATATTTATGTCATCTACTTAATTCCATTCAATTCAATAATGAAACGAAAACAGTGTACATGCGTACGTACGGCCAACCGTCTCCATGAACGATGTATTTCATTCCATTTATCGATCTGTCATATATATATGTATATGATGAATATATATTACATATAAATCATTTTTTACATTCTGGAATTATGTAAAACATGATATAAGTAATAATATCAAGAACAAAAAGTCCAAACATGTACAATAAATAAAACGATTTTACCCAAAATGCTACGTTAACCTGGAACTTACAAAAGAACGGGTAATATAATGTCATAAGTGAACCTTATATGATATCATAACAATGAATATGAATCTGTAATAAGTCAATGACATTATTTAAATCATTATACAGGAGGATCAGATACGTACGAAGCATATTGGACCTAAGGTAAGAGATGATGTTGTGATCTCAATTGTTATCTATCTGAGATTACTTATACGTAATTATATACTGGTGTTATATTTATCATCCATGTACAGGTTTTATAAAAAAAATTCATGTATATTTAATGTCCTTTTTAACCATTTTTGACTTTTACTACATGGTATGTAAGGAATAATTTTTTACCAATCGAGGTACTTTTTGACTTTTTCTGACAAAAGTACGAGAAGAATGTTATTTTTAACTTATACGGCATGAAAAGATTTTTACGGTTTTATAAAGGCTAATTTTCATGAAAATTCTTCCAAAATATTTCATGAATATTTTCATCAAAATCCATTTCCTTTAATATTTAATTACATTTTGTGAAAAGGAAATGATTTTGAATAACAAAGGATATTTTCCTCAAGAATTCATTTCAAGTGTTTAATCAAGACCATTTTTTCATCTAAGATAACATTATTTCATATGCGTATGTTTCAAGTATAATGTCTCTATGATTTATATGGTTTGACTTTTCTTAATATGAAATGATATCCATTTATTTTATATGGATTATGTTATTATGGGATGATGTTTATGAAACCCATTTTATTCGTTGGGTTATTATTAATGATGTATGTTTAATTTTTGGCACAAGTAAGAATGATTTCATTATGAGATGGGTGGGACCTATATCTATCTCCAATGCATTGGGTACATATTTATATCTCATGAGATAGACATGGCTGGAATGGTATTTAAATTTTGTTCTTTAATACAGGACTGGAACGAGGAGTGAACTCGATTCAGGAAGGGACTTTGTCCACTAAGATGGTCTTGGCAGCAATTCCTTGGATACTATGGATATCATATCATGTGATTAATGGTTTTCCATAATTACAAGTTTTATTTACAAGCTATTTTAGCATGATTTATGTTCTATTTTGATCTATGCCTTACGTAATGCCATGTTTTATGTCATTGAACAAGATTTCGATGTTTAAACATTATGTATATGTTTTTATGTTCAAATTTATGTGGTTTGATTTATTTTCTCCATGCCTACCCTTACTGAGCATTTCAGCTCACCCTTTTTATGATTTCATTTCCCCAGGATATAATGAAGGGTTTTAGGTAAGAAAAAAAGGTGATGATATTTATGGGAGATGTGAAGATCTTTCGCCACGATTAGAAGATTAGGTTCAATATTTCCAAAGACACTAAACTATTACAGTCCTTGTGTGTCTATTTTTTTATATACTATGTATTTCGCAAAATTAATGTAATATCCATGTACGTCACGCTTTGGGTCTCTATAGTTGGTATCAGAGAAAATGTTTAGTTAACCTTTGGAAACTAGGATGCGAAATCATTAGTGAAATCCCTAGAGATATTTCTAAGGTATGTCTAGAGATGTCCCTAAGGTTAAGGATATGTATAGGTTATTGTCCTAGAATTGAGGTAACGATCTTAGAATTAAACCTAAGATGTTAAATATTGAAGGTACTCCCCTTTTATTATGTTGTTTTTCCTATCATGATTTTTCCTCTCACACTATTATTTTTGGGTCTTAGACGATAGATGGAACCCGAAAGAACCGTGTTGATCAATGTAATGGAAAATGCAATGATTGTCCTCCTGAACAAACCAATGATATGGGATATCGAGTGACAAATATTATTGCTATACTTACGCAAGCTATAAATCATTCTAGACTTCTGAATGAGCAGAGAAGGGAACAATATTCTATTGAGTCGTTCATGAGGCAACATCCACCTTCTTTCAATGGGTCTTCTGATCCACTTGTTGCTGAACAATGGATCAGTACCATTGAAAATATATTTTCCATACTTTTTTGTTCGGAACATGATAAAGTCATTCTAGCTGTTTACCATTTAGAAGGTGAAGCAGACCAGTGGTGGACTTTAATTAAGAATACAAGGCCCCAAGTTGAAATTGAATCCATGGAATGGGACGAGTTCATGAACTTGTTTTTCAGTAAGTAATTCCCTAATATTCTTCGAACTAAGATGGAGAAGGAGTTCCTTTAGCTTATGCAGAAGGATGACTAATCTATTGGTACATACGAAGAAAATATTACAAGTCTTGCAAGGTATGCATCTGGCATTACCATCCAACCTGAAAGTAAAGTTGATCGATTCTTTAGTGGCATAAAACCAAGTCTTCGATGGTCATTATCTATAAGAGACTTCAGTTTCTATGATGAAATTGTGCGTTGTTCTATCAAGGTATAAATGGAAATTGGTGTTACATATCCATCTCATGGTTTGGACAAGAAACGAAAGATGGAGTTCAAGGAGAAATCTCAGAACAATTGTGAAAAGAAGATGAATGATTCTTTATGCTCAATGTGTGGAAAGAAGTATGGTGGAGATTGTCTTAAAGGGACTAGAAAATGTATTAAGTGTGGAAAAGTTCATTGAGCAGCTGAGTGTCGATGTAATGGAAAAAGGGTTGCTAATGATGTGAATAAAGAAAAGACTATGGAGAATGCACCTCCAACACTTCAATGCTTCAAGTGCAATGAAATGGGGCATTATGCTAATCAATGCCCTAATCCAAGGGTTAATTTTGATCGAAATGAGCAACCACTTATGGAAATGAACAAAGGGAAGTCACATGCGATAACTATTGGTAATGTTGAATATGACAATGATGTGGTGGAATGATTAAGTGTTTATGTAATGGTATTCCAAAATAATGTTGTATATAGTATCATGGAATATTGGAATATTTATTTATTGGTCTATTGTGGTTTTCAATAATTTTATGGTATTGGTAACCATGGAAAGTGATTGATATATTTTTGGAAAGAAGATGATATGTGCATAATGAAGGGATAATGAGAAAATGAAATGTTTGATAATAATCATGAGCTCATGACTAAAATAAGGACAAAGTGATATCATGTTTTGAGTATATAGAAATTTTGGGATTTTGGTATGTGGAAAGAGTTAACATTTGACAGCATTCATGTTTTCACTAAGGTTAAATGGGTATTCATTTTTTTCAAGATAATACATGAATAAGGTATTCACATGAGTGGAATGTGATCAAGAAGATATATCAGGGATAAATGATGGTATTCACATTCCCGGTAGATGACATTTCATGTATTTTTTTTCTTTATACTATAAGCTTGGACAGAAGTATTTTGGATAAGCCTAAAGATTTGAAATGGATTATGTTGAACATAAGTTAGTTTAAGGATAGAACATTTTTCCATATTATTAATGGAATGTCATAATGATGTAATTTTTGAAAAAGGACAACCTCCAGGATGGGAGACAACCCATCGCGTCGGATAAGGATGTGTGAATCGAACCCACAACCGAAGTGCGACTAGCCTTTATCACATACCACTGGCCTACAGGAAGTACCTGGTTAATAGAAACTTGTTTTATTTTATTATGCAGTATGATATATGAAGTATAAGTTCATTTTTGGATTTGTATATGATTAACCTCACCATATATGGTCTTATATATATTTGATAACTTTTGTTATCCTTTTTGTTGAAAGAGATGGAATGACCCATCATTAAATCACATGATCTGTTAACACTTCACGAATAACAAATTTCACTTTATTTCACTAAGAGATGAAGTTGAAATTGTTCAAAGAACGAACAACAGTGAAATTGTACCAAAATCAAGCAAGTACTTCTTCTAATTCAAAATTTTCAACTTTAGCGAAATGATATTGAAAACCAATAATGTTGTCCTAGTGCTCTTATATACGATGAATCAGATGGTACCATAGATGATCACAAATCTATGGCTTTGTGATTGTGGATTTTTCATAGCCACGTTCTCTACCACTCTCTATCAGAACATGATGGTTAGATTTCTCTACCATATCCATATTTTCACCTATGTTCTCATATGTGGAATCCCAGTGATTAGTTAATTTTTGTAACCGTTACATTTTATAATTTTGTTTTTAAACTCAAGTATTTGTATTCCTTTATATGATCTGGGTTTCTATTAAAGAAACATTCATGTAGTAAACCAATTACAACCCCGACGAATTTCGAGGGAGAAATTCTTTTTAAGGGGGTAGAATGTAACACCCTGAGATTCTATGAAAAATATTCTTTTAATTGATGTCTTCTATTATACACTACACCTTGTTTAGCTTGTAATATACACAACATTGTATTATCCTGCAGTATACGCAACACTATTCTTGGCTCGTGTTACACACAATTTCAAGTTTGTTTTGTGGAAATTACTTTACGCAACATTATGTATAGATTTTTTTTAATGAAAAAATGAAATAATTTTTGATTATGTTATACGCAACACCAAACAGAGCTTTCACTACACGCAACCCCGACTTGTCATGCATAACATGCAATCAACACCTTCTTCGATAGCGTTTGTAGTACTCAATACCAAGTTTCAATAAACAACGATATGCTATTAAAATATTTTTAAAAATAGCCATTATGAACAGTAATACCCACTTTTTGAATTTTTTTAAATGTTATCGTTCAAAATGGACTTCATTTTTGGATTCAGACTATCGAAATTAGCCAAGGGTGAATTTTTGGTTTTTTTCTAAAAAATTTCAATTTTTTGATGAATAGTGAAAACACTATGTTACTATTTAAACCTGAATTTTTATTTAAATATTTACTTATTTTATTTAAATTTATTTTAGGTAAAAATTAATACATAAAACCTATATAAGTTATGTGTAATTAATTGGAGTCATTTTATAATAATTTTAGATATATTATAATTTTTTTGATCTTTTCACTATCTTTTACCCACCTCCTAAGAAAATTTGGAAATTTACATAAAACATAATTTTACTGCTTCTATGAGTGGAATTTAGAAAATCTGAGAGACACGTTTAATATTAAGTACTAATATGTGGTTCAATGAGATGAAAATAATTTTTTTTGAATAGTAACGTTTTACTTTTTTTACCACGGTTAAAAGTAAATAGGGTAATAAATTGTAAAAATGATATTATTATTAGCCTAAAACATGTCCTAATTCAATTAGATAAGTGTAATATGACCAAAAACAACCTTAGTAATAATATATGACAATTTAGTCCCACTTGGATTAGATTAGGACATTAAATATTATTTTATTTAAAAAATAGTTAAAATAGTTAAAATCAATGTTTAACAACTAAAAAAATTTTAATATAGGGTTATACATAAGATAAATTAGACTATATATATTCATTAGAAAGATAAAAATATTTCCTACATAATGGAATTTTATTAATAATTTTTATACATTAAATAATATAATTTATTTATGACACAATGATGATGCAGTAATTATATTATTAATGAAATATTGACATAATTGATGTTATATATACCCAAATAAATATAATTTCAGACTTCTTATGAATTCCACTAATTTAATAGGTTAATTGAACATGTTAGTATTGATTTAAGTATCTTTTTTCGAACTAATAATTCTGTTATGATTTTCACAAAAATCAATTACTAAATAGTGTCAAAATTGACATAAAGTATTTTTTTTAAAAATATTATATTATTAATTTATATTTTATTTATAAAAATCTATGGTTCATAAAAATGACTTAGATGAGGTTATATATATTAATAATAAACAACCTGGGGTTCTTTTGTCTTGTTATAGTATGTTTATTAACATTATAGTGTAAGAAAACAAGAAGACATGGTAAAAGTAAAATTATTTAACTTAATGTTAAATCAAAATGATAAGGTTAAAATAGAAACCTAAATTTGTCTGAATACTGTTGGATGAGAGGATTTAGACCCATACCAACCTTATATTCGAAATAAATCAATTTTTATCTATTAAAAACCGAATATGACTTTATAATAAAATAATATTTTCTGTTTTCCTAAGGTGCCCCTCTCCTCCCTTATAAAAGGGCACCTCCTCCCTCTCTTCCACACACAACTTTGAGCCTTCAAGCTCGGACAAAACCTTCAAATTTCACTTTTCCACTTCCCTAGAAACAACCTAGATGTCCTGGTCTTCTTCAAAGACCATCTTTAGTTCCCTAAGAGGAGGATAAGAAGAGGTGCTTCAAAGAAGAGGTAATGTCTGTTATCGATTCTTTCAACTTTATTTCTTCTTCTACTTCTTCTTATTTTGTTGTTTCATTATAAAGTAATAACATCAGTACCACTCATATAATGATATGTTATTATAAGTGTGAAACAACCCTATTTCACCTTCTATCCATCCTACGGAAAAGGAAATCACCACGCGTCTGTACTTACGAAATACAGTCTCCATGTCGTGGTGTAATCTGTTTTCTACCACCACCATACTTGGATGGGTATAATGGGGTAAATAAGTAACTATATATCATTATTGTAGATTTTTATTGATTCTAAAATATTATTCATACACTTATATACAATTCCACGATCATGGGAATGATATCATCGCTCGTGCGTACATACGAACTACCGTCTCCACGACGCGATGAGATTCATTCTCTATGTTAACCATTCATGAATGATTATAAAGTTTATATAATAAGTAATCATGAAATATATGACATAATAATGATAATGCATTCATGTATATATATATATATATATATGTATTTCATATACTTAATTCCATTCAATTCAATAATGAAACGAAAACAACGTTCATTCGTACGTACGGCCTACTGTCTCCATGAACGGTGTATTTCACTCCACTTATCGATCTATCATATATATATGAATATTCTGAATATATATTACATATAAATAATTTTTTACATTATCTAATTAAATAAAATCAGGTTATAGGAAATAATATCAAGAACAATAAGTCCAAACATTAACGATAAATAAAATGATTATACCCAAAACGCTACTTTAACACGGAACTTACAAAAGAACGGGTAATATAAAGTCATAAGTGAACCATATATGATATCATAACAATGAATATGATTCTGTAACAAGTCAATGACATTATTTAAATCATTATACAAGAGGTTCAGATATGTACGACGCATATCAGATCTATGGTAAGGGATAATGTTGCAATCTCAATTGTTTTCTATCCGATATTACTTATACATAAGTATTTATGGGGATTATATTTATCATCCATGTACATGTTTTATAAAAAAAATTCAAGTATATTTGAGGCCCTTTTTACCCATTTTTGGCTTTTACTACATGGTATGTAAGGAATTTTGTTTTGTTTACCATACGAGGTACTTTTTGACTTTTTTTGACAAAAGTACAAGAAGAATGTTATTTTTAACTTATACGGCATGAAAGGATTTTTACGGTTTCATAAAGCGTTATTTTTATGGAGCTTACTCCAAAATATTTCTAGAATATTTTCTGAAAAATCCTTTCCTTTATAATTTCATGACATTTTTTGAAAAGAAAATTATTTTGAAGAACAAATGATATTTTCCTCAAGATTTTATTTCAAGTGTTTTATCGAAATCATTTTTTCATCTAAGATGAAATTATTTCATATGTGTATGTTTCAAGTATAATTTCTCTATGATTTACATGGTTTCAATTTTCTTATTATGAAATGATATCCATTTCTTTTATATGGATTTTGTGATGATGGGATGATGTTTATCAAAACCATTTTATTCGTTGGGTTATTATGAATGATGTATGTTTATTGTGTGGCACCAGTAAGAATAATTTCATTATGAGATGGGTGGGACCTATAACTCCATCCAATGCATTGGGTAAATATTTATATCCCATGAGATAGACATGGATGGAACGGTAAGTTAATCCGGTTCAGTAATACAGGACTGGAACGAGGAGTGAACTCGATTCAGAAAGGGGCTTTGTCCACTAAGATGGTCTTGGCAGCAATGCCTTGGCTACTATGGAATTCATATCATGTGATTAATGTCTTTACACAATTAAAATATTGATTTACAAGATATTTTATCATTATTGATGTTCTATTTTGATCCATGCCTTACGTACTGCCATGTTTTATGTCATTGCACAAGATTTTGATGTTTAAACATTATGTACATGTTTTAATGTTCAAATGTATATGGTTTGTTTTATTTTCCCCATGCATACCCTTATAGAGAATTTGAGATTACCCTTTTTATTTTTTCCTTTCCCCGGGATATAAAAAAAGTTTTTAGGTATGAAAAAAAGGGGAAGATCATTATGGGAGATTTTGAAGATCTTTCACCATGATTAAAAGATTACATTCCATGTTTACAAAGACACTAAATTATTACAGTCCTTGTGTGTCTATTTTTGTTATGTACTAAGTATTCCACAAAAGTAATGTAATGTCCATGTACATCATGAATTGGGTCTCTACACTTATTCAATAATTATTTTTAACAACCATGACACCATCATTATGTTTTTTTATGAAAAACCCCATTTGGTTCCAATGATGACCTTTTATGTTATCCACAAAACAATCTTCTATAACTGATTACATTCAATTTAATCATGCAGTTCAGGAATTTATTGAAACAAATACTTATATTTCATTTCATTATCAAATACTTTTGTATCATATTATAAGGTTGATTTTTTCTATGCAAACATCATTATCATAATTTTTTCATGTGTTTTCTAGTCGACAATATTTTTCTATTCATCAATACTATAATTCACTTTAGATTTTATAGGGATATAGGTATAACATGATACTTCCCATCATTAATGTATTCATTTTGATTTTAAATATACCCTTATTTACCCACGTATTATTTAATCCACTAATATAATTATTCTCTAAGATTGTAACTATTTTTTTTGAAGATTATTCTCTTTTTCAAAAACATTTCCATTAATGAATCCAAATAACACTTTTAGATTCTTATTAAGTAATTTATATATCTTTATCTTACATGAGTGTACAAGGAAAATCCATTCATCTCTACAGGACACAAACTACCTATGTTTATCCTCATTTAGAAAGAAACACTAACTTATGATTATTCTAAAACATGATTCTTTCTGAACTAGATCATTTATATAGAGTTTTTTAATCATGGTCAAAACAATGTTTTAAAGGAAATATATACTAATTTTAGGATTTCTTCCTACCAATATTTCTGATTTAAATATATATTAAAAATAATAATTATGATAATGTTTTGATGACTCAATTTATCTTTTAAATTACCCAATATTTTTAAATAGTTGTCACCACTACGACTTGGTGAATAATCTGAAACTATTCTTGAAAATAAAATACCAATATTTTTTTTACTCTGTGATATTATAATTCTAGAATATTATAATTTTTTATGAATCATATTTTGGGACATAGTATGATATTTATTAATGTAAATGGCCACATTATATTTTTTTAGTAATGAATATAATTCATTCCCTTATACGGAAATCACCAATTAAAATAATTTAATTTTCATCCACATCAGTAGATAATGATGATATTGGTCCACCCAAATTATTATGGATGAATTCAAGAACCTTTTATCACCTAATGTTATTTTTAATTGTACATATCCCAAATTATCTTCCCTTTTAAAAACATCAATTTAATTTTTATGATCATAATAAAATTTATTGATATTATGAGCTATATTATTTTCAAAACATGACATATGAATTATTAGCTCAAATAGAAAAATTTTTACATTCCATAATACATTTTAATCTTTCTTGGATTGATTTAACTTGTCCAATTCTCTAATAACATAGTAAATATTCCCATTTGTGTGATTACATTGAAAAATAATTTCAATATCCTTTCCCTTAATAATTTTCTTATTATTTATTTTTATTTCATTTCTAGAGTGTAATAGTTGACTTAAACATTTCATGTTATGAATGAGACCATCAAAAAATAATAAATATATTAGTTGTGTTTTTTCCAAAACATAGAATTCTTAGATCCAATGTTTTTTAATTAATAATCATATCCAAATCTTATGAAAACTGTCATTTCATATATAAATCCCATTAATCTATGCTTATTTACCATCACATGGACTGTGGTACATTTTTTAATGGATCTATGTATTAGAAATATCAAATTCCAATAGTAAACATCTAAAACCACTACCCTTTCACCAATTTTAAACGGGGATCCATAATTTGAATTCAATCACAATAATGTTCGACCATATCATCATTATAATATAGTGAACCAAATGTATCTTATAATGTGGACAATGGTTTTTTATTTATTATCATACATAATTATTATCTTCACTACTGTATACAACCCCATTATATATCCATCAACACATTCATCCATATTATCGATGAGAAATACCATACAATGTATCAAAATCTTCTACACAATAAATAGTGAATATCAAAATAATTCTATGAATATTGAACTCTTGTCGACTTTTTTATTTTTTGTGCCCTTTGGGACTATTTGGATATATAGTGATCATTTAAAAAATGTTCTATCTTCCCAAAATAAAAATAGCATATAAAAGTAAAATTAATTTTTTTTTATTATAAATATTGTTTATTAAATTCGTTGTTTCATTTTAGTAATTATTTAAAATACCCAAATAATAATTTTATATAGGAGTTATAACTTGTGGATTGGTATTAGTTACCATATCCATATATTTAAAAAGAATATATTCACCAACGTTTTCACTACGACATATCTTTTTATTCTTATTGAAAATTGATTGACTTCATTTTTTTACGTTAAATATCTTATACTATATTATATTTCTCATATTTAATATGACTTAAAAATTTCATTCTTGAAAAATAGGAGTGTGCCGTGATATTTTATTTCTCATCACAAGCATAAAACATCATCCAAAATCAATCTGATGCATTTTCCTCGATCTATCACTGTATTTTCCAATCCATGATAAGCCTAGTATTCCATTTTATATTTATCTTTCAATAAAAAATGTTCTAATTCTACATGTTTTTTATATTTTATATTTTTAATCAGTAATATAAACTCACACATCTTCTAATCATGATTTTTCATGTAGAGTTTGGAATCATTATCCACTCAATTGGAATTCTTTATGTGTGGTACTCTATACATATATCTCCTAAATAGAATCTTACAATACATAATTGACATCAACCATCAATTTTAATTATTATTATTTTTATTATTAATCATAATTGAATTCCTCTTCCATATAATTTTTTAAAATACTTTTTAGAAAATCTTCTTTGATGTCTTTAGAATCCTTAGTATGTTTATCCTTTTTTGATGATATATTATCCTCTTATGAAAACACGTCCTTCATGTTGAATTAGTTTTCATAGTACCCATCCTACCTTTCAATCCAAATGATGATCTCATTATGGGATCATCGTCATTCTCATCATCATAAAAAAACTTCTTAGATTACTTTTGAACAAGATGGCTTATATTTCAACATAGAAGGAACATGAGTGAATGATAACATTGATATTTCCTTTACACCATTATTGATTTTAGGAATTGAATGATAAAATTTTCTCAACCTATTCTTATTCTTGTCGATCCTCTATGGTGATCTTCTTTAATGACATTAATTCCACTTCCTTAATCTCCCCCATTCAAATGACTAATTATCATAATTATCTATTATCTATTTTAATGGTATAATGTTGAGACAATCACATGTCATTTTCGTTGGAAATTTATTCTTAGGAAGATATATTTTCAGATTAAACTAAGGTAGTGGTATTTGTAATATGTACATAGAAATCGTCACATTATTTATGGGTTCTATATGACCATAGAAAACCTAAAATATATCATTTACTTAAAAATAATTTATTTATTTATTTATTTAGGTGAATCCTCAAGTCCTTATATTTTTTCCAAAATTCTTATTCATTACATTCATCTAATTTCTAATCACTATAATCAATGTTTATTACCTTTTCCCACAATTCATGTGAGATTTTACAATACATAATTTTTTCATAAATAAAAACATTTGACAATACTCCACCTAAATCATTGATTACTATGTAAGTTAGATCCTGTATTTTATAGTGTACTAATAATAAGGGTCTACTATAAATATAGACCAAAATACAGAGATTATTTGATGAATAAACAACCATTAATAATGTTCAATACTAGTTTTTCATCTGATTCGTATAGAGTAGATAAATATTTGCATCAAAGATCATAATAACATTATGTTGTACTATAAAAATTACATACACTGAGAGGGAATACCAATTACTTTAACATTCTTATCTAATAACATTCATTGGTCTTTCATGGTAAAATACCATGGTTTTACAGGTATGATAGAGTAAAATAATCACTCTATGTGATTTTATTTATTTTTTTAAACTCTATTCTCTATTTTTCTTAAATTAATATATTACAAAAGGAATTCAGAAAATATAGATATTAACTTTTATATGCATACCCAATATAGAAAAATCCACAGAGAATACAAAAATAATGTTCCAATGTTCTAGTATCATTGGTTCTACATTTCATCAATTATTTATGGAATTATTATTATCCCTTATTTTTTATAACCATTCAACCTTGTGATGTACGCCCTCGATCTTCTGAGAAGTTCTCAATTCTTATAATAAAGAATCATATAATGATCATAAAAATATTCGAATGGGTTCACACTAATATTGTTTTCACATGTTTCTCCCCCTTCATCGAATAGATGAAATCTTCTTTATAATGTAAAATATGATTCAGAAGTAATTTATCTGTAAAATGCTATACTTCCTGGGGTATTCACTAAGTACTACCTTCCTATATAATATTCTCTATTTACCACCTTCTAATGTAAAAACCATTTATTAGATTTCCCTTATAAACTGATCCCTGCATGGAAAGCCTCTACATAGTACCCCTTCATGTAATTTAAAATTAATTATACCATTTTTATTCCATTTAATAATTTCTCCATTTAAATACTACCTATGTTGTCTTCATATATGGATTACCTATAGGTACACACCTTTGTATACTACTTTCACACACAACACATGAAAAGTAAAATGATCATGTACTATCAAATACATCTCTTTCAAATTTTATGGACCTTCTCTATTTACATCATGAACTATTATTTATAGAAATTATCTACGTAACAGTTAATTTGAACCTATTTTTCTGTAAAAACATTGCAATAATTTACCAGTGATCTCCAATTAATCAAAATAATGGCTCATGATGATATCCCCTCAAATTTTATAAAATTATCATTGATGATGTTTTGAGTTATGTTTCAATAATTCAAATAAAGTATTATAGGATACCTATATTGGTAAAGAACCTAGATAAATACACTAATGAAAAATATTACTAATCATACCCTCAAGAAAAACTTATATATACATATTTGTCATGTAATTACATGGTTAATATCCTTTAAATATTTACGAAATTAACGTCTCTTGGTTGAAAGCTGTGACACCACTATAAAATCCCTTTATATCCTCAAGATCCAATAGTATAATATCTATTACATTTTTCAAACATCTACCACTAAAATTGAATATTGATTCATGTAATACTTATTAAATGTCGCATAATAATACCTCTTTTAGTAGACAACATCTATGATTAATTTACGATGATCCTTTAATCTTGAAACACTTACAAAATCATGTATGCACTATACAGTCACTTAAATATTATATTAGAAGTCTAGAATTTATAATTTTTTTATTCAAAATCCAATCCACTCTAGTGAATCTAGAAAAATGTTATCATTATTTTTACAAAAAAAATTAATCTATAATATATTCCAACATCTTTTTCGATAACTGCATACATTATCAACTTACACAACATCATAAAAACTCTTAATTACTATCTTCATAGAGTTTTTCCAATTGCAACAATAATTAATTTGAACTATGAATTATCAATAAGTATCCACAAATTCTCTACAATCCTTGAAAATTTGTTGTTGGTTTTATTATTATTAGGTAAGAGTTATTAAATTCCATGAATCATTTATCAGTAAAAAATAAGGATGATCTCTTATTTTCAGATTCTTGAGAGGGAGGGGGTCAATCTCACACCACATTCTTGAGACAGTTTCTTTATAAGTTCCTCATCCTCGATAAATTCTTTCATCATTTACATATTTCTCTTGAATAATTTTATTATGAAAAAAAATCACCTAACCCTGTAAAATAGATAAAATTAAATACATAGTTAGGTTTGAATATTTGATAAATTTAGTAAGTCTCATCATCAAATATTCTATCTAGTAAAATCCCTATAAATAATTATAATAAAAATGTATTATTATATAAAATAACATGATCTACGGAATATATATTTAAATATCATTTATTAAATGATTAAATAAATATAAATATAAATGATATTATATAAATATATAATTTCTATTATGCCTAAAACTCAGCCCTTCTATCTAACTAATAATTTATCTAACCTTCTATAATAAATATTTAAATAAATAACAAATTATCATTATATTATTTTATAAATAAAATAATTAATTTTATATTTATCTATCTTTTTAAAAAATATTTATGTTAAAATTCATACAAAAAATTAAATATCTATGTTAGTCTATCAAATATGATGATAAATAAATTTTTTTAATTACATTGTGAATATAATAAAAATGATAAGAATAAATATTATATTCAAATTCAAAAAAATATTTATTTAATATTTCACTCGTATATTCTTATGTAAATATATATAGTGGTTAAAGTTATGCAAACAATAATATATTAATAATTATTAAAACAAATATTGATAATAAAAGATTATCTTAATGTTTAATTTAGTTTAATTTAATTGAGATTATTGATACGCTTAGTGTGTATCCTTCTAAGAAGACTTCTTAGTATATTTTTGGGAATATTTATAAATTTCCTGATCAATATCTTGAAACATGTTATTGTACCTGAAAATAAAGAAGTTAATATGTTAATGAAAAAACTATATACAATCATTTATTATTTATAATAATTTATTTTTCATGATATCTCATCAATCCAGTAGTATACTCTATTCCATCAATTGGTCTGTATAATGTTTTATTTCATGGAATCTCTAACATGAGAGGTAGTTGATGTAAAGTGTATATAAATTTAATCGTATCATTCAAATATAATCAATGTAATATATATATATAATCTTCCATTAACTCAAAAATGAAAATCATTTTTATAATATATTCAATTAATGTCAAAACACAAATAAAACAATTAATGTATCCTACATCCGTATAAGTGTATTACATCAATGTTTTCATCAGTACATCAAAAAATGTTTCTTACTATACATTAGTAGTTATCTAAATTATATTGACTAATATACCCATCAAAATATAGAAATATACAATGTAGCATATATCATGATGAATTTGTATTAATGGTTATATGTAAATAATCTTAACCCATGGGCATTACCAAATATGAATTTAATAAGAAAACTTATTAACTGATTTTGAGTATCAAACTCATAAAATTCTAACATTATTTACGTCCAAGATGATTGATTTTAACTTTAACATAATATATTTGTTTAATAATTCTGTCATAGAACAATCATCATCTGTTAAGATTTTAAAAAATATTAATAATCCTTGAATTAAAATTATATAACTATTTGGTTCTACGTTACAAACTCCAATAAATATCATTTTTGAGTCCCAGTTCTTTTGTATATAATGTTATGGAATAGAGAATAAGAATGGAATTTCATTCCCTACCATTAACCAATGATATTATATTTTAGTAATGGTTATTGGTCAATCTTTCTCAATTAGTAAAAATAACATAGTAAAAGAGAAAATTACATCTATTCCAAGATAATGAATATAGGGGATCATTCAATACTTTTATCTATTATTATTATTTCCATATAATTAAAGAATAACTATAATGTTTAATGAATTTGGGTTCCATATCCTCAACTTCATTTTAGATTGGATTTTCCACAAGGAACATGGTTATATTTGATACTGATTTCTGTTCTCAGGTCTATGGTGAAGTTTTTCCCAATATTGGGGGGTGGTGAATCATTGATAATCTATCTAATTTTCTATATGGAATTGAACTCAATGATTGATTATAATATATATACACTCTCTTTTTGTAAAAACCTCGTCCATATGAAACTGATATGAAGAAATGAAAAAAATTATTCTTAAATTTTTATCCCAACATTTTTGTTACAACTCATTACTTTATTTTGGTTGACCCTAATTGAAAATTATATCATTGTAGTATAAAATTGATTATAAATAAGAGTGTTTAGATAATACAAGACTTTATACTAAATTTTTTTTACTCTAAAGGAATCATAAGGGTAGGATCAATATCCATATCCCTATAAAATCCCAATATCTCAAAATATGTGTAAATGAATTTTTTACTAGATCCCTTTAGTCCACCATGATCTTTCTTCTTCAATTGTATATAATTATTATATTAAGTGTAATTTTTGATGTTTTATCACTATAGTATTAGGTATTTACCCTATCTATTAGGTCATTATGTACCATACAAGTACCAATAACAAATCATGAAGTTATATAATTCTTTTCAACAAAATTAAATGAAAAATTTTTACCTGATATCATGCATGTACATTTAATATTATCCATCCCAAAACTATGTCCATTAAATGTACATCCATAATGTTCTTATCTCCAAAATTTAGATGATGAGTCACCATATTTTCTTTCTGTGGGTGGTAATGTATTGAGAATTTATAATCCACAATAACCTCTAACCAAATTTTCTAGTTTATTTTCAACTCCTTATATATAAATATATAATATAACCAATTATGTTCTAAATATTTATCATAATTTTCTCTATAAAAATAATTCATTAATATCATTAATGAAAATATTAACCCTCCAAAATCCGTATCAAAAGTTAGGTAATTTTTCTTACAACATGTCAATTTTTAGGAGGAATAAGCTACAATTATGTCAATCATCATAATTAAACAACCTAATCGTTTTGTGGATGAATAATTGTAGATTAAAACCCATTATAACTTATGGAATAATGTAAGCACATGTGTGATAAATAAACTTATCATTACTTACCCTACATTTTCCTCACATTTATTTTTCTGGAAGAACTGCGATCTCATTCATATAAACATGGTCTAAGGATTAGACAGTTGTGATAAATTCTGTAGAAACCATCGATAATGTGCACTTAATCAATGATAACTATGGAATTCTTCTGTCATGGTTTGTCTATGTGAACATTAAATGTCTTTTAACTTTGATGGATCTACTAATATATCATATCATAGTATTATATAACCAAAAAATGAAACCCTTCTCATCCAAAATTCATACTATTCAAATGTGTCATATTTTTTCTCCATTTATTATGTCTATTGTATAACTATAAATTGATATCCATGCTCTTCCTTGATCTTTTAATATATTAAAATATCATTTATAAAGACTACCAAAAAGTAATAAATATAAAATCAAATACTATATTTATTAATAAATCATCAAAAATTGGAATTTGTAAGATTGAATGGAATTACTATATATTATAGTGTCCATAAATTTAATATATTTTTTATTGGGTATATCATCCTTATATAGCCTCAATTGATGATATCCATAATGACGGTTAATCATGGAAAACTACATTTATATCCATTAAATTAATGAAAAAATTCATTATTATAGGGAAGCAGGTAATAGTTATTAATTTTGATCTTATTAATCTCTTGATAATCAATATAGAGACCTATCCATCCATATTACTTTTTAATAAAAAACGGTAGCACTATAAGGAGAAACACTTGGCCAAATAATTCATTATCATGGTTTTCTTTTTGTTCTTTATTCAATTCCTAAATCTCAATTGACTCCATTCTATAAGTAGTCATTAAAATTGGTGTGTCATGAGATTTGAGTTATATTGATAACTCAACTTCATGTTTTGGTTTATGGGAAGTACAATCCTTTGGAAATACATAAAAAAAATCATCAACAATACGAATATCATTGATGTGGATTTTCTCCCCAGTCATTTGTGAAAAAACATTTTAAAGGGAACTAGGACCTGTATAATGGATGTAATCACTATCGAAAGTTTGTACTCATCAATGCATTAATATACGATCATAGGTTGGTTTTTAAATATCAAGAGTCATTTCACTTCCTCAAAAATTGATGTGGTATTTATATAGGGAAAAAATATGTGTATATGATGACATCAAATTCCACTATATAATGACTGGTTAGATTAACAGGAATCACATTACCACAAATTTTAACTAGATATTAATCAAACTCTTGAGATGTGATAATAATACCACTATGATTTTTCAATTATAATTCCTCATCAAATTATTTAGTTGGAATATTGATATGCTTATAAAATTCATTAGATGAGATATAATGGGATGATCCACAATCAAATAAGACATTAGTATATCTTGAGTGGATAGAAAGTGTACCTTTTACGATGACTTTTTGAAACCCCTCATCATAAATATTGATCCCATTATATTTACGCTTTTCCCTTGGCATAAGACATTTAAGACATTGATCAATATCATTAACTCTTAGTTTTGGGAACTATTTAGGATTATACCCATTATCCACACACCTGAAGAGTTGAAGTGCAGGAAAAAAAATTTGTACATATTTATCTATATTCACATCATTGGTTATAATCTTCACACTAGTTTGGTAATCAATTGTCGGATGACTTTATTTTCCATTTTTAATACATTTGACAGTACCCCTATGTTAATTTCCTTAATGATTATTCCCACAATGTGAGCACAATTGAAATATCATCATGTTATCTCTAGGTTTTTGATATTTTCATTTGATCTACATTTTCATTCTTCATTAAAAACAATTTTATAGATACATTTCTCCTACTGATATATTATTATTTTCAACAACACTTTATTTAATTACAATACACGGTTAATTTTGAGAACAATACTTTATCTTTTTATTATTATTTTGATGCTCACAAATACTATTGTTTGTTATTTTAATGATTTTACCTTGATTATATTTTAGGAAATTAATATTCATTATTTCTCTATTTTGGAATAATAACAAAGAATTCAATTTGCATGGAATATTTCAAAAAGAATTAAAAAATATATTTAGAATCTTCTAGAAACATTGTTCATGCTCTACATGTTCGGAAATCATTTTAGAAGATTAGATGTTTTGGAAACATTGTACATACCCTACATTGAAGAGAATAGCGTAAAGATGAAAATATATGTTTTCTTTATCTAAAAAGTATAGTCAAGAAACCATACGTTATATGAAAAGTATGATAAAGGATCCCAATATTTGGATGGAACCCTACAATTATGTTTTCAAAAAATTCTGGAAGAAGAACCCTACGTAAGTATGATACATTATGTTTATTTCTCAAAAGTATGGTTCACCAACATTAAATTTGTGAACAGCCTTACGTTTTCATCAATCCTACATTTGTGAAAAACATTACATTTTATCATAATTTATGGATCATGTATCTTATGTTCTAAAGCATATAAATTTATGGATGATCAACATTACGTTTAATATAAACCTTATGTTTGAAGAATGAATCATCTACCTTACATTTTCAACTATATGTTTGGATTCAAAAACATAAATTTTATCTTTTTCAAGACAAGGTCCATTTGTAGATTATCTAGCTGATATCAAGCCATATTAAAATAAAGATTTTAAAGAACGTCTTTGACTGATTCAATGCCATTTATTTATGATTCAAAGGATCGATTTAAGAGGATATTTTCATACTGAATATTCAGAGATGTTATGACTGCTCTGTTATTCAAATGTTTGAATATCATGATTTTAAAGGTTACATTGGAGGATATAAGTTTGAAAGGAAAACATTATGTTCTTTTATATACATTTGTAATATTTTGTATTACAAAGAAGAGAAAAATCATCATAAAATGGAACAGATGTATAATCTCTTGATTTTTTCACGACTACAATTTTTATAGATATATTCAAGTCATGCATATCTGATACTTCCAAGATTTATCAGACTCTATTTTTTAAAAGAAGTGGAAAAGAGTTAAAGATTATTAATCTATATATAAAACTATTCTCAATCCTTTTTTGTTGGAGTTTTTGGATTTATTTTCATATCTTTTAAATATAGATCGACTTAGAACTGCACTTACTTGAAGAACATCATTTCAGAGGAAAATGATTCATCTACTATCAGCTACGTGCTACTACAATAATGAAGAACAACTGGAAATTATTTTCAGACAAATACAAATTTTATTTTGAGTAACTGGATTTTTACTATGTTTTGAATTTTGTTCTATGTATAAACCAAAAGGCCATGTTTTAGCCTTAACTTGTAAAGGTGTCAACTACTTGCACTCAGTTGTGGATTGTCTATTAATAAGAGGACCAGATAGTGAAAATTCCCAAGCTTGTGTAGTAGAGCATTGGTGGAGTGGACTAGGGGACTTCTATTCCCCGAACCACAATACAAACATGTTTCCTTCAATCTGTTTATTTTCCACTTCATAAACATTCTGATAAAGCTAAAGGAAATATTTTTCAATCATCACGATTCAATAAGAATTTATAAGACACACAAATCAACCCCCCCCCCTCTTGTGCATATTTGGTATAACCTGTTCCAACAGTTGGTATCAAAGGTTGGATCATTTTTCAAATCTATAGCAAGCTAAAAGTTTTATTCAATTATAATTCGAGCATAATGGATGATACATGAGTGGGAGTGTCATTGATTCGACCTCCATACGTCAATGGTGGAAATTATGGATGCTGAAAATCAAGTATGATCATCTATTTGAAAAATTATGGATATAGTGTCTACTAAAAAATAATTACTCCTTATGAAATTCCGTAGAATACTAAAACAAGAAACACATCTACTATAACGAACCATACATTACATACATTGTTAATACTTCAAAATTGAAGAATACTTATTACAACATATAAAAAAACCACGAAAGGACCGTATAGGTATAGTGTCTTTAGAAACTTGGAAACATAAACAACTGGTTCATAAAGCATCAATTTTGCCTCCCACTTATTTCATCATATCTAGAGTCCCTTTTTGGAATATCCTACTTAATAACCTTCTTCCTGACCTGGGGAAAGAAAACATACAAAAGGGTGAGCTCAAATGCTCCGTAAGGGAAACAAAAGAAATATCAATCACATCGTATACACAAGCACATAACTTTTGGAAATCTTAACCTACAAAAGAGATCATAATTTCATAAAAAGGGATAAATCATTGCAGTGAAATGTAATCACAATAATCATAACATAAAACATGAAACATAGTTGGATACAAACATAATCATAAAGAATCATTTCTTGTTAGTCAAGACTCATTGCCAAAACTATCTTAGTGGACAAAGTCTCTTTCTGAACCGAGTCACCCATGTTTCAGTCCTGTTTCACTGAACCGGTATAACCTACCATTCCAGCCATGTCTATCTCATGAGATATAAAATCTTTACCCAATGCATTGGAGGGGGATATAGGTCCCACCCATCTCATAATGAAACCATTCTTATGTGTGCCACAAAATCATAAATCATACATCATTTCATAACCCATGTAGTAAAAACGGGATTCTTAAACAACATGACATCATAAAACAATTCATATAAGATAAAGGAATTCATACAAATAATTCCATCAAAACATAATCAAATCAATTTAAAAATAGGGATAGAAACAGAACCCTATATTATCTTAGATGGAAAATAATTTTGATAAAACACTTGAACTCTATTCTTGAGGAAAATATCCTTTCTACTTCAAAAACACATTTCCTTTCTTAATATGTCATACAATTATAAACTAAAAGATGATGATTAAAAATAAACTTGAAAACTTGTAAAGTAAGCTTCTTGGAAATAATGTTTTAAAAATACATTCATGCCGTATAAGTTAAAAAAAACATTCTTCTCGTACTTTTGTCGGAAAAGTCAAAAAAGTACCACGTACAAAAAACGACAAAAGATTCCTTTCATATCTTTTACTAAAAACTCACCGAAGGGTAAAATAGGATTTAAAAAAAATTGTAGTTGAATGGAAATAATATTAAATATTGAGGAAATATGGATGTGGATGATAAAATACACCCCAGTAAATACTAATGTATAAACAATCTCGGATAAAAATGAGATTGTGATATTTCCCTTACCTTAGGTCCGACTTCTTTGTAAGTGTACGAACCTCCTGTATAATGATTTAAATAATGTTATTTATGTATTCCATAATCATACTTATTTTTATGATATCATATATGGTCATATTCTTAGCTTCTTAGTAGTAATATTTCATTGTTACTTGTTGTTCGGGTGTTTATAACTTTTTGTTCTTATGCGTGTTTTGTCGAATAAATTCTTATTCTTCTCTTTAGGTTATAGATACCTCATTTCCAGAATTTTATTAGTGTAATATATATCATATTCATTCATTCAATTCATTTATATAATCATTATGAAATGAAGATCATGTAGAACGAGTCGCATCACATCGTGGAGATGGTATTCCGTATGTACGCACGAGTGATGATATCATTCCTATGATCGTGGAATTGTATTGGAGTATATGTATACTATTTCAGAATCAATATCACTTTATAATAGTCATATATGGTCATTATTTAAACCATTATATCCATCCAAGTAAGGTGGTGGTGGAAAATAGATTACACCACAGCGTGGAGACGGTATTCTGTACGTACGCACATGCGGTGATTTCTTTTTCCGTAGGATGGATAGATGGTGAAATAGGGTTGTTTCATAATTATAATAACATATCTGTATATGAGTGATACTGATGTCATTACTTCCTAATGAAACAACTAAATAAGAAGAAGTGGAAGAAGAAATAAAGATGAAAGAATCGGTAACGGACATTACCTTTTCTTTGAAGTGCTTCTTTGAGACCTTCTTTTACGGCACTAAAATTTGTCTTTGAAGAAGACCAGTACCACTAGGATGTATCTAGGAAAGTGTAGAGGAGAAATTGGCAGTGGTTTTCCATGTTTGAAGTCTCAAAGTGGTGTGAGGAAGAGAGGGAGGAGGTGCCCTTTTATAAGGGAGGAGAGGGGCACCTTTGGAATAACTAAAAATATTATTTTATTATAAAGTCAAGTTCGGTTTTAAATAGATAAAAATTGATTTATTTCGATGCTAAGGTGGGGATGGGTCGACATCCTTTCATCCAATAGAATTTATACATGTTTAGGTTCCTATTTTAACCTTATCATTTAAATTTAACATTAAGTTAAATAATTTTACTTTTACCATGTCTTCTTGTGTTCTTATACTATAAGGTTAATAAACTTACTATAAGCATCCAAACGAACCACAAGTTGACTATTATTAATATATATAACCTTATATATGTCATTTGGCCGATCCTCAGATTTTTAGGAATAAAATAACAATTACCAATATAATATTAGTTTTAAAAACTATTTTATGTCAATTTTGACACTATTTAGTAATTAATTTTTTTGAAAATCAAAACAGAATTATTAGTTCTAACCAAGTTAATTAAATCAATACTAACATTTCATAGTAACCTATAAAATTAGTGAGATTCATAAAAAGTCTCAAATTACATTTATTTTGGTGTTTATAACATCAATTATGTCAACATTTCATTAATAAGATAATTACTCCATCATCATTGTGTCATAAATAAATTAAATTATTTAATGTCTAATAATTAAAAATAAAATACCATTATGTAGTAAATCTTTTTATATTTCTAATGAATATTTATAGTAGAATTTATCTAATGTATAACCCCATATTAAAAATTATTTACTTTTTAAACATTGATTTTAACTATTTTAACCCTTCTTTAAATAAATTAATAGTAAATGTCCTAATCTAATCCAAGTGATCCTAAATGGTCATATTTTATTCCAAAGTTTGTTTCTGGTCGAATTACACTTATCCAATAGAATTAGGACATGTGTTTGGGTAATAATAATATCATCATTACCATTAATTACTCTATTTACTTTTAACCACGATAAAAAAAAGTAAAAAGTTACTATTCACCAAGAAATTATTTTCATCTCATTGAACCACATTTTACTTACTGACATCAGCCGTATCTCTCGGATTTTTGAAATTCCACTCACAGAAGTGGTAAAATTATGTTTTATGAAAAATTCAGTTTTTTAACTACCACTTAGTGGTTTCACTATTCATCAAAAATTGAAAGTTTTCAGAAAAATACCAAAATTTCATCCTAGGCTAATTTTGATATTCCGAATCCAAAAATGAAGTCCATTTTGAAAAATAAATTTTATAAAATTTCAAAAAGTGGTTATTACTATTCATAATGGCTAGTTTTAATAATATTTTAATAGCATGTCGTTGTTTAGTGAAACTCGATATTGCGTACGACGCAAGCTATCGAGGAAGGTCGAGATTTCGTGTAAAGAAAGCCAAGAAAGTGTTGTGTGTAGAAAAATATTCCTTTGATGATTTATATAACATAGAAGTCTCAGGTGTTACATTCTACCCCCTTAAAATGAATTTCGCCCTCGAAATTCGTCACTTTGTAACAAACAGATGAGGATACCTCTCCCTAATAATATCATCAATCTCCCATGAGGATTCTTCTAATTGGTGGTTCCTCCATAAAACTTTCACCAATCTAGTGGTCTTGTTTCGTAGGGATTTTTCGCTACGATCCAGAATCTCTATCGGTTGTTCTTCATAAGAAAGATCTTGCTCTAGCGGTACAACTTCTGAGGTAAGTACATGTGAAGGATCAGGTATGTACTTTCTCGGGAGAGATACATGGAACACATCGTGAACTTGAGACAGATTCGGTGGAAGCGCCAATCGGTAAGCTACCTTCCCAACACGATCCAGTATTTCGAAAGGACCGATATATCTAGGGCTCAACATCCCCTTCTTTCCAAATCTCATGACTCTCTTCCAGGGAGATATCCGTAAGAACACTTTATCGTCCACTTCAAACTCTAGGTATTTTTTCGGCTGTCGACATAACTTTTCTGTCGACTCTGAGCTGCTCTTATGTGTTGTTGAATAGATCTGACCTTTTCTGCCATTTCTTCAACGAGATCGGGTCCTAATAGCTTTCTTTCCCCAACTTCATCCCAGCAAGTTGGAGTCCTGCATTTCTTTCCATAGAGAGCTTCATAAGGAGCCATCTGAATACTAGAGTGAAAGCTATTATTATAAGAAAATTCCACCAAAGGTAGGTGTTGATCCCAACGACCATTGAAATCCATAGATCATGCTCTCAACATATCTTCTAAAGTTTGAATTGTTCTCTCAGACTGACCGTCTATCTGAGGATGATAAGCAGTGCTGAAACTCAACTCTGTATCCAGAGTATACTGAAGACTTCTCCAGAACATCGAGGTAAATCTCGGATCCCGATCAGATATAATAGAAATTGGTACTCCATGCAATCTTACCACTTCCTTTACATATATCCTGGCAAGCTGATCCCGAGAGAAATCCTGTCTAATAACAATGAAGTGTGGAGACTTTGTAAGACGATCAACTATGACCCAGATAGCATTATTGCCTTTGGATGTTTTAGGAAGTCTTGTGACAAAGTCTATAGTGATGTTTTCCCATTTCCATTCGTGTATGGGTAATGGTTATAACATCCCCTTAGACTTCTGTCTCTTAGCTTTAACTTGTTGACAAACCAAGCATCGAGAGACATATTCAGCAACATCTCTTTTCATGTCATCCCACCAGAAGTACTCTTTCAGGTCCCTATACATCTTCGTGCTTCCAGGATGAATAGTGAATGAAGAACTATGAGCCTCATACAGCAGCTCCTTCTTTAATTCGGGGATGGGAGGAAAACAAACCCGATTCCTGAACTTTATTATCCCATCACAATCAAGGTTGAATTCAAGAACATTTCTCATCTTCTTTTGTAACTCGACATCTTCTTTCCGTGCCTCTTTAATCTTCACATGAATAGATGGTTGAACATTCATTTGAGAAAGATAAGATTTTTCCCCTTTCATTATAATTCCAAGATCCATCCTTTGTAAATCCATAAATATTGGATCTTTTGTGATCCTCATCATGGATAAACAGGCATGGTCTTGTCGACTTAATGCATCTTCCACCTTGTTTGCTTTCCCAGGGTGGTAATGGATTGAGCAATCATAATACATAATCAGCTCCAACAATCTTATTTGATGCATATTTAGCTCCTTTTGTGTGAAAATATACTTTAAACTTTTATGATCAGTATAAATATCACACCTTTCACCATAAAGGTAATTCCTCTAAATCTTTAATTCAAGGATTACTGCAGCTAATTCCAAATCATGAGTTGGGTAATTTTGCTCATATATTTTCAACTGTCGTGAGGCATAAGTGATCACCATATCATTTTGCATAAGAACACACCCCAATCCCTTCTTGGATACATCACTGTAGATCACAAACCTTTATCCACTACAAGACAGTGTGAGCACAGGTGCACTGGATAACCTTCTCTTCAACTCCATGAAATTCTCTTCACATTCCTCCGTCCAAACAAACTTAACTCTTTTCCGAGTCAACTTGGTGAGTGGATTAGATAATCATGAAAAATCGTTCACAAAACGTCAATAATATCCGGCCAAACCAAGAAATCTTTGGATCTCAGTTACTGTTTTTGGTCTCGGCCATCTTTCCATAACCTCTGTTTTTGCTGGATCCACAGATATCCTCTCTTTTGAGATTATGTGACTCAAAAATGAATCTTTTTGAAGTAAAAATTCACACTTGGTAAATCTGGCATAAAGCTTCTCCTTTCTCAGGGTCCTCAATATAATTCTCAAGTGATCTTTATGTTCTTCCTTGCTCTTTGAATAGACAAGAATATCGTCTATAAAGACTACCATAAATTGATCAAGATAGTCTCTAAAGACTCTATTCATTAGATCCATGAAGATAGCAGGGGCATTAGTAAGACCAAATGGCATCACTATAAATTCATAGAGTCCATACCTTGTACGGAAAGCCGTCTTTGGTATATCCTCCCTTTTTACCCTTAATTGATGATACCCTGAACAAAGATCAATCTTGGAAATGTATTGAGCTCTGC
Source organism: Viscum album (assembly GCA_963277665.1). Lineage (NCBI taxonomy): Eukaryota > Viridiplantae > Streptophyta > Magnoliopsida > Santalales > Viscaceae > Viscum > Viscum album. The sequence goes on along the minus strand of OY728145.1, from coordinate 1,399,163,120 downwards.
GTAGTTGGTCAAATAAGTCATTAATGCGTGGGAGAGGATATTTGTTCTTGATAGTGATCTTGTTAAGTTCTCGATAATCAATGCAGAGTCTCATTGATACATCTTTCTTTTTATCAAATAGAACAGGTGATCCCCAAGGTGATGCAATAGGTCGTATGAATCCCTTATCAAGATTCTCTTGGAGTTGCTTCTTCAAATCCTGCAACTCAATTGGGGTCATTCTATAAGGTGTCATTGAAATAGTCAAAGCACCTGGTACGAGTTCAATTGAAAACTCAACTTCATGATTTGGTGGAAGACTCGGTAATTCCTCCGGAAAGACATCCTCAAACTCTCGTACGATGGGCATATTCTTAATCGTGAGTTTCACACCAACCATTTGAGATAAATAACCTTCATTTAGTGGAATCAATACCCATAAAATGGAAGAAATTTCCACTGGAAGGTTATGTTCATCCTTTCATTGATAAACGATCATAGATTGATCTGGAATATAAAATTTTACTTCCCTTATTTGGAAATTGATATGAGATCCATATAAAGAAAGACAATCCATGCCAAGAATCACATAAAATTCCACTATAGGAAGGATCACAAGATTTGCAGGAAGCACTTTCCCACAAACTTCGATCGGAGAAGAATTATAAACTTTTGATGTGACTGTTGTGCCATTAGGTGTTGTCACAGCTAACTCTACATCTAACTGTTGAGGTAATAAGGTGATATCCTTAGAAAATTCTTCAGAAATAAAGGAGTGGGTGGATCCAGAATCAAATAAAACATTTGCTACTTTAGAGTGCATGGTTAGTGTACCTTTCACCACATCATTATCATACTCCACATCATTGATAGAAATTGCATGTGACTTTCCTTTGTCTTTAGCCTTAAGAGTTTGTTGACGTCGAACATCATCATCAACCCTTGGATTAGGGAATTTATTGGCATAATTCCCAATCTCCTTGCACTTGAAACATTTAATTTTAGTAGGTTTATTCTGTGTATCCCTTCCTTTGTTTGCATCATTAGACATATTCTTCCCATCATCGCGGCATTCAAATGCCCGATGTCCTTCCTTTCCACATTTGAAACATTTACTTGTACCTTTAAGACAACTCCCTCCACGTTTCTTTCCACACTTTGAGAATAAGGGAAAGCTCATCTTCTTTTCAGTGTGCTCTTTAGATTTTCCTTTGAATTCCATTTTCCTCTTCTTATCAAACCCATATGACTGATGGGTTACTCCAATCTCCATCTCAACTTTGAGATCACATCGAACGATTTCCTCGTAGCTATTGACGTCTCTTATGGCTAACTCCCTTCGAAGACTTGGTTTTAAGCCACTAAAGAATCGGTCGATCTTACTCTCAGGTTGGATAATAATACTAGAAGTGTACCTTGCAGTCTTGTAAAATTTTCTTCATAGGTACCAACAGATTCATCATCCTTTTGCTTCAGTTCAAGAAACTCTTTCTCCATCTTTGTTCGGAGAATACGAGGGAAGTACTTATTGAAAAATAAGTTCTTGAACTCGTCCCATTCCATGGACTCAATTTCATCCCTTTGCCTCGTATTCTATATAAGATTCCACCATTGATCATCATCTCCTTCCAAACGATACACTGCTAGGATGAATTTATCATGTTCAGAACATTGAAGAACTGAAAATATCATTTTAGTAGTACTAATCAATTGTTCAGCAACTAATTGATCAGTAGACCCGCTGAAAGAAGGTGGACGCTGCCTCATGAAGGATTCAATAGAATGTTGCTCCTTCCTTTGCTCGTTTGGAAGTCCTTCATGATTCATAGCATGAGAAAGTTTTGTGAGCATGGGTACAATATTTTTCATTCCATCTCCCATAACGTTTGGTTGCTCAGGGGGAAAATCATTGCATTGCCCGTCACATTCCGCATTAACACGGTTCCTTCGGGTTCCAGCCATTGAATTAAACCAAGAAGAATAGTGTGAGAAACACTAATTATAATAGGAAAACCACATAATCAAGAATAAAATTTCACACTTAAGGTCTTATCCTAGGTTATTCATGGCCATTTCTAAAACACTAATATTGTGTTCTATGCATAGACTTATCCTTAGGGTTCTTACTAAGGCTTTCACATTATAGTTTCCAAAGGTTGACTATACCTTTCCTCTGATACCAACTATAATGACCCATACTTTACATACATTGTTAATACTTTAAAATTGAAGCATACTTATTACAACATTTAACAAAACCACGAAAGGACTGTATAGGTATAATGTCTTTAGAAACTGTGAAAAATAAACAACTGGTTCATAAAGCATCAAATTTGCCTCCCACTTATTTCATCATATCTAGAGTCCCTTTTTGGCATATCCTACTTAATAACATTCTTCCTGACCTGGGGAAAGAAAACATAAAAAAGGGTGAGCCCAAATACTCAGTAAGGGTAAACAAAAGAAATATCAATCACATCGTATACACAGGCACATAACTTTTGGAAATCTTAACCTGCAAAAGAGATCATAATTTCATAACATGGGATAAATCATGGCAGTGAAATGTAATCACAATAATCATAACATAAAACATGAATCTTTTTGGCATACACACATAATCATAGATAATCATTTCTTGTTAGTCAAGACTCATTTCCAAGACTATCTTAGTGGACAAAGTCCCTTTCTGAACCGAGTAACCCTCGTTTCAGTCCCATTTCACTGAACCTGTATAACCTACCATTCCATCCATGTCTATCTCATGAGATATAAAATCTTTACCAAATTCATTGGAGGGAGATATAGGTCCCACCCATCTCATAATGATACCATTCTTATGTGTGCCACAAAATCATAAATCATACATCATTGCATAACCCATGTAGTGAAAATGGAATTCTTAAACAACATGACATCATAAAACAATTCATATAAGATAAAGGAATTCATAAAAATAATTCCATCACATCATAATCAAATCAATTTAAAAATAGGGATAGAAACAGAACCCTATATTATATTAGATGGAAAATAATTTTGAAAAAACACTTGAACTCCATTCTTGAGGAAAATATCCTTTCTACTTCAAAAACACTTTTCCTTTCTTAATATGTCATACAATTATAATCTAAAAGAAGTGGATTAAAAATAATCTTGAAAACTTGTAAAGTAAGCTTCTTGGAAATAATTTTTTAAAAATACATTCATGCCGTATAAGTTAAAAAAAACATTCTTCTCGTACTTTTGTCGGAAAAGTCAAAAAAAGTACCACGTACGAAAAAACAACAAATGATTCCTTTCATATCTTTTACTAAAAACTCACTGAAGGGTAAAATAGGATTTAAAAAAAATTGTAGGTGAATGGAAATAATATTACATATTGAGGAAATATGGATGTGGATGATGAAATACACCCCAATAAATAATAAAGTATAAACAATCTCAGATAAAAATGAGATTGTGATATTTCCCTTACCTTAAGTCCGACTTGCTTTGTAAGTTTCTAAACCTCATGTATAATGATTTAAATAATGTTATTGACTTATTCCATAATCATACTTATTTTTATGATATCATATATGGTCATATTCTTAGCTTCCTAGTAGTAATATTTCATTCCTACTTGTTATTCGGGTGTTTACAACTTTCTGTTCTCATGAGTGTTTTGTCGAATAAATTCTTATTATTATCTTTAGGTTATAGATACCTCATTTAAAGAATGGTATTAGTGTAATATATATCATATTCATTCATTCAATTCATTTATATAATCATTATGAACTGAAGATCATGTAGAACCAGTCGCATCACATCGTGGAGACGGTATTCTGTACGTACGCACGAGTGATGATATCATTCCTATGATCGTGGAATTGTATTGGAGTATATGTATACTATTTCAGAATCAATATTACTTTATAATAGTCATATATGGTCATAATTGACACCATTATATCCATCCAAGTAAGGTGGTGGTGGAAAATAGATTACACCACGGCGTCGAGACGATATTCCGTACGTACGCACGCGCGGTGATTTCTTTTTCCGTAGGATGGATAGATGGTGAAATAGGGTTGTTTCATACTTATAATAACATATCCGTATATGAGTGATACTGATGTTATTACTTCATAATGAAACAACTAAAGAAGAAGAAGTGGAAGAATAAATAAAGATGAAAGAATCAGTAACAGACATTACCTTTTCTTTGAAGTGCTTCTTTGAGACCTTCTTTTAGGGCACTAAAATTGGTCTTTAAAGAAGACGAGGACCTCTATGATGTCTCTAGGGAAGTAGATAGGTGAATGTGGAAGGGTTTGGCCGAGCTTGAAGGCTCAAAGTGTTGTGAGGAAGAGAGGGAGGAGGTGCCTTTTTATAAGGGAGGAGAGGGGCACCTTTGGAATAACCAAAAATATTATTTTATTATAAAGTCAAGTTCGGTTTTAAATAGCACCAAATTGATTTATTTAGAGGATAAGGTGGGGATGGGTCGAAATCCTCTCATCCAAGATAATTTAGACATGTTTAGGTTCCTATTTTAACCTTATCATTTAGATTTAACATTAAGTTAGATAATTTTACTTTTACCATGTCTTCTTGTGTTCTTATACTATAAGGTTAATAAACATACTATAAGTAGCCAAACGAACCCCAAGTTGTTTATTATTAACATATATAACCTTATATAAGTCATTTGGCCGAACCTTAGATTTTTAGGAATAAAATAACAATTTCCAATATAATATTTGTTTTAAAAACTATTTTATGTCAATTTTGACACTATTTAGTAATTGATTTTTGCGAAAATCATAAAAGAATTATTAGTTCGAACCAAGTTAATTAAACCAATACTAAAAAGTCATATTAACCTAGAAAATTATTGGGATTCATAAAAAGTCTCAAATTACATTTATTGTTGTGTTTATAACATCAATTATGTCAATATTTCATTAATAAGATAATTACTGCATCATCATTGTGTCATAAATAAATTAAATTATTTAATGTCTAAAAATTACAAATAAAATAAAATTATGTAGAAAATATGTTTATATTTATAATTAATATTTATAGTCGAATTTACCTTATGTATAACCCATATTAAAAATTATTTACTTATTAAACTTTGATTTAACTATTTTAACCATTCTTTAAATAAATTAATAATAAATGTCATAATCTAATCCAAGTGGGCATAAATGGTCATATTTTATTCCTAATTTTGTTTTTGGTCGAATTACACTTATCCAATAGAATTAGGACATGTGTTAGGGTAATAATAATATCATCTTTACCATTAAAATGTCTGTAATCGAGATTCAAATATTTATAAACATTTTATTATAACATTTACAAAAGTTCAGTGCTACATTAAAATGTGATATATTCTTTATTCTATTATTCTTTTTTATGTCAAAAAAGGAGGTAGAAATATGGATAAGCAAGAAATTTTCTTCCATGTATTTTACATAAATAATTTACTCAAAATTTATTTCCTTTAAAGAGAAGAAATTTCAAAAAGATTTTTTATTTTCATAAAGGGATGAAATATAGGTAAACACAAAGGGGGTGAAATTAGGATAAAAATAAAATATTCTTTTATTTTACTTCAAAATGGAGGACAAATTTTCAAAATTGAATGTTTATATATATATATATAAATTTGGATAACACAACATCTATTTCATTTTTAATAATTTTGTTAAAATTAAATATTGTTTTTACCCTTTCTAAATTATATATTATATGAAATTATTTTTATAGTTTAATTTCATGAGTTTTGTGATCATCAAAAAAGGGGGAGAGTGTAAAGCATGAATTGCCTTCGACAATAATATATTTTGTTATTATTAGTGGGAGATTGTTGAGAACAATTCACTATCTTTCTGTGATGATTTTGATGCTCACAAATACTCTAGTTTTTTATTATAATGATTTTTACTTGAGTAAATTTTAAGAAATTATTATTATTTATTTATGGATTTTGGAAAAATATTAAAGTGTTTAATCTATGTGGAATATTTCATAATGTTTTCAGAAACATTTTTAGCATTATCTTGAAACAATTTTCAGGCTATACATGTTTGGAAATCGTTTTAGCGTATTATCGTTTTCTTGAAACACTTTTCATACCCTACGTTGAAGATCATATCATAAGTATAAAAATATATGTTTAATTTATTGGAAATGTATGGTTAATAAACCATATGTTATATACCAAGTATGATAATGGAGCCTATGTTTTGAAAGAACCTTATATTTTTGTTATCAGAAAAGTGTAGAAGAAGAGGCTATATATGTATGAAACGTTACATTTATTTATCAACTGTATTTTTCATCATCCTTACATTTTGAGAACAACCTTATGTCTTCAAAAATCTTACTTTTTTGAACAACCATACATTTTAATCAAAACGAATGGACCCTGTATCTTACATTCTGAAGCTACGAAAAGTATGGATGATCAACCTTACATTTATGATAAACCTTAAATGTGAAGAATGTATCTTCGACCTTATATTGTAAACCATATGTTTGGTGTAAGAAATTTAAATTTCAACATTATCGAGCAACTATATTTATATTGATTATCAGGCTGATTTCAATCAAGATTAAAAGACTGATTTTAAAAGCACATCTTTGACTGATTCAAATCTATTTATTTATGACCAAAGCATCTATTTAAGATGAGATTTTCATTCCAAATATTCAGTGCTATTATGACTGCTCTATTATCCAGATATGTGAATATCGTGATTATAACGGTGACATTTGTGGATCTATGTTTAAAAGAAAAACAGTCAATTTTATTCAATATATATGTTATATTTTGTATTACACAGAAGAGATGAATCCTTACCAAAAAGATCAGAAGTATAATCCCACGAATGTTTGAAGTCTATAATTTTTACAAAGATATATGAGTCACATAGATCCACTACTACCAATATCTATCCGACTATGTTTTTTGGATAAGATGAAAAATACAAAAGATTATTATTCAACATCGAAGATCTATCGTGAATACATTGTTGTTGGAGTTGTTGGATTTATTTATATTTCTATTGCAATTGGATCAACTCATAACTGCACGTACTTAAAGAACATCTTTTCTGAAGGCATCAATTCATCTAAAGTCAGTTCCATGCTGCTTTAACTATGATGAACAACTAGAATGAGTTTTCAAGAAAATACACTTTTTATATTGAGTAACCAGCTTCTCATATTATGATGCGTATTCAGTTCTATGTGTGAATATGAAGGCTCTATTTTTTCCTTAACTTGTAATGGTGTCAATTATCTGCACTTAATTTTGGACGGGCTATTGATAAGGGTACTTGAGAGTGAAAATCACTAAGTTCATCGAGTATAGCATTGGTGGAGTGGACTATGGTCCTTCTGTTCCTTGAACCACTCTACCGCTATGTATCCTTCTGTAACACCCCGAGCTTCTACGGTACGCTTCTCTTTGAATAATGTGATAGCGTGTGTTGTACGCAACACCGAGTTCTAACACACCACAACTAATTAAACTAGCCGTTGTGAATAGTAATACCTACTTTTTGAAATCATATATATTTTATATTTTAAAATGGACTTTATTTTTGGATTCGGAATATTGAAATTATCCTAGGGTGAAATTTTGGTACTTTTCGGATAACTTTTATATTTTGATGAATAGTGAAAATTACTAAATTTTAATTAAAAAAAACTTTTTTATTCAAAATAATTAATAGTGATAAATTGTGAATTTGAGTGGTTTTAAAGTATATTTATAATATATTTTTACCATTTATTATAATGTTGGTCATTGGACATAATTTTACAATTAAACCGAACATAAACAAGTGTCAATCTTTTGATAGTTATTACCTCTTAAAAACACGCTTTTTGTTTTGACAGCGGGAATTAATTTTAAATTAATTTCTGCCACTTCTGTGTTTTGAATTTAGAAAAATGGATTCCATATTAGGAATCAGGATTTCCAAATTGTGTAAATAGGTAACTTTTATTTTTAGACATTTGGAATAATTACTGTGGTAAATATTTTATTTACCATGGTTAAGGATAAATCCGGTAAATAAGGGTTAAAAAATAATATTATAATAATACAAAATTACCCTAAAACGTGTCCTAACCTTATTGGTTGACACATACCCGACCATGAGCATCCTTGGGTCAATTTGGGGACCCCTTGGAGCCACTTGTATGTGGTAGGGACACTTTATATTAATAAAGTTAAAATAAAAATAAAAATGGCATAAGCTTACATCTTTTAGAAGAACAATTTTTACATTGGGTTATACATGTTGTATTTTCGATTATAAATATTCATTTGAAAGATAAAAAGATTTCCTACATAATGATATTTTATTTATAATTTTTAGACATCAAATAATTTAAATTATTAATGACACAATAATGATGCAATGTTTACCTCATTAATAAATCATTTAAATAAATAAGATTATAATGATTAAACTATTATCTAAAACCTGTCCAATTATTATTGGTTGATGTTATTTAGAATATTAGTCATCGTATCTTCGACCTCAATGATTTTTGGACCATTATAAACCGAATATAATTATATTATAAAGTAATACTTTCACTCTTTCCTAAAGAGACCCTCTTCTCCCTTATAAAAGGAGACCACTTCTACTCATTCCTCACACCTCTCAAGCCACTTGGCTCGTCCAAACTCTGCCCAACTAAGCTCCTCACATCCCTCTCCTCCTCCTTGAAGCTTCCCCTTAGGCAGAAATCATTTCAAGAAGTCATTTGGTTCCAACCAAAGTGAGTTACCTAAATTAAAGGTAACGATTTCTCTTAAATTATTTTCCTTTATTTTGCTTCTCCAACCCCCTAACTCTTTTTATTTACTTTCTTTTGTAACAACACCAGTATCCTCAATATACTAGGATGTTGTTATAAGAAGGATTCAAACTACACATACACACAACTCCATCTAATGGATGATGAACATAATGTTTCTGTGGATGGCAAACTAACGCCTCACGAAACGATGATTGTTCAAATACATATTACCGCCTCTCATGGTGGCCATTATGATGGAACTGTAATTAAATATGATATTAATGATATATATTTTATATATAAGCTTCTGTAATTCCATTTTATTTTATACCATTATTCGTTTAATGTTGTATATACATACGATAATTTCCTTTGAGGAAGTGCGGACTACCGCCCCCTTAAAATGATATGACTCGTTCATACCACACATGGAACATATAAAGGATGGTGTTAATGAACTTAAGTAACATATATAAAATATTATATTATACTGGAATAGTAATATACCTATGTATCATTTGGATTCAATTCTTTTAAAATAAAAATTAAATGGAAGTAGCGTTCGTGCGTACGTACGGACTACCGTCTCCACGAACGCAGTGAGATCCATCCTCCATCGTATCCATTCAAGTCTTATTCTCATTTTAGGGTTAAAAATAATGTTAATATCATTCTGATTATGAATAAGATTTAATCTATCCATTACAAACATGTCTTACGTAACCAAACATTTAAGAAGAACGAATCGATTATCACCTGAAACGACGATAATACTAAGATATTATTAATAAAGCAATGTTAAAAGATCATATATGATATCATATTAATGTATATGATTCTTGAATAATTTAATAAAAATTATTTCACCATTATACAGGAGGTTAACCGACCCCAACAAAGGAAAAGTACAAGGTAAGGGTTATTTCACAATCTCTTCATTATCCGAGGTTGTTTATACGTAATAATCTACTGGGATATCTTTATCAACCACATCCATGTTTCTTAAAAATGTATTTCAAAACATTTTTACTATTTACAAGAATATGGGTTAAAGTCATTTATACCCTTGTTTGACTTTTTATATGAGGTTTATAAAGGAATATTTCCGTCGTTTTCAAAACAAGGTCCTTTTTAACCTTTTCGACAGAATTGAGGTAAGAATGTTTTTTTTTAACTTATACGGCGGGTGCGTTTATTTTACGCCGTTATAAAATCTTCAAAGCTTTCCTTACAAGCTTATAAGAATATTTTCAAAGAAAATGTTTTATTTTATATGGATCTTAAATGATTTCAAAATAAAAGGAGATATTTCTTTAAAAAAAATTTTGATTTCATCTACGTCAACATCCTTTGATGGATTTTAAGATTATTTGAAGTTGATTTATTATGATACAAAACTTCTATATTGTATTGAAGGTTTTGTGATATGTTTGACTATGGATGTGCTATTTTTATACCATTCATAGTTTATGGTGAAATTATTGACATTCGTATGCTAGTTTTAATACGAATGTTTATGTTATGTTTAAACCTTTTCATATGGGAATGCATTGGACTTAATAAGTGACGGGTGGAGCCCGCTATAGCTCCTCGATGCATCGGTAGGTCTCATGAGACAAACTAGTGTCTTGTCACAAGGCCTTGACAAAATCTTATTTGTAGTCTTGGCACGAGGCCTTGGCTATGTGGTTATGATAGTCTGGCATTATGCATTCCAACATTATGAAAGTGGTTATTGATTTTTGCATGTGATTATTCGATTAGTAGAATATCCATGTGAATAAGTAAATGGAATTATTTCATTTTACTTTTTCCATACTATGTCGAAGTTAAAGTTTAAAAGGCTTTTGTTTTAGTAATGCATTGCCTTAAATGTTTATTCTTATTTATGAAAGTTTCCGCTATATTGTTATCCTTACTGGGCATTTGAGCTCACCCCTTTTCTATGTTTTATTTTTCCCAGGATGTGAAAAAGTAAGTTATGAATGACCTGCAGGGATTTTATGAGGGGTTAATAGTGTGGATTGTGGAAAAATTATGTTGTTGTAGTAGTTTTTCATTTTATGATGTAATGTAAAACTTATGAATATATCTAGTGTTTCCAAGGCTACTAAACCAATCGGTCTTTCGAGATTTGATCTTTCTTGTGATCATGCCAATGTTACGAAGTAATGCACCGACTCTGGGTAACTGGGGTCGGGGCGTTACAGTTGGTATCAGAGGAAGTTTAGTACAAACCTTGGAAGCTAGATTTAGATAAACTCTGATTAGAGCACGTAGACCTAAGATGAACTTTGAGGATTAGTATAGAAGAACTTCCTAGAATTTTGGTATTGTAGAGATTTTGTGAGTTTTCTGAGCAATACATCCCTGTCTGGATACGAGCAGGTAGAGGCGGCTCTGGCACAGATGTACCTAGGGGTAAAACCCGAAAACACCGCTTTGAGCTAGACTCGAACGGGAACTGGTGCACGACAACGGGCCTTGCTGCACTCTTGGTTACGACACTCCCGGGGGATATGCTTAGGATAACTCTCACTATCTTTACAAATCATTATGAAGGGTTTATGAGTATATACTTCCTCAAAGAAAACATTTTTATGATTATGGATTATATCCATAAATAGTTCAATTTATGTTAAGTGTTTTATAAGTATGGGATTATGTATTTTGATTCATAAACTGATCTAGTTTATGCCATTGTTTAGAAATGGCGCCTAGTGGAAGAAATGGAAACCGTATCAATGCACGCACTCCATGTAGGGATTGCCCTCCTGCTCAAGATAATTATAGTGGGGCTGGTGATGAAACTGGTGCTGATCAGCTAATCACCATACTGGGACAACTTACTCAGGTTATGAATAATAACCTTACCCGTATTGAGCACCCTGATCCGCAGTGTGGAGGATCAATGTTAGATCGATTCATGAGGCAACAACCACCAACGTTCAATTGGAATACAAATCCCTTAGTAGCTGAGCAATGGATATTTTCCCTAGAGAAAATATTTCAGGCTTTGGGGAGCAGTGAAAGGGAAAAAGTTATCATGGCAGTTTACCGCCTCACTGGAGATGCTGATCAATGGTGGTCATTGATTCAAAACATGAAGGAAGATGATGAAGTATCAAATATGGAATGGAGGGAGTTCAAAGATCTGTTTTTAGAAAAATACTTTCCTCGCGACCATCGAGCAGATATGGAATGGCAATTTCTCAGTCTGAGACAAAAGGAGGATGAGAATGTCACAAAGTATGAGGCTAACTTTACAAGGATAGCGAGGTATGCTGGTAATTATATTCGCAACCCAAGAAGTAAGATTGATCATTTCTTTGATGGGTAAAACCATTTCTCCGTCGAGCATTAGTCTCACAATCCTTTCCATCGTACGAAGACATTGTCTCATGTGCTATCAAGACCGAAAAGGAATTCTCTAAGTCTTATGACTTTAAAGCAAAGCAAGAGAAGAAGAGACCTGCTGATCAATCTGGGAATGGAAATAAGGGGAAGAAGGGAAAGGTTGAATATCCATCTTGTGGTAAATGCGGGAAGAAACACCCCGGTACTTGCTTGAAGGGAATGTGAGTCTGTTACAAGTGTGGTGAAAAAGGCCACCAAGCTCATGATTGCAAGGGGAAGAAGGAAGCTACCAACGTTCAGTGCTACAATTGCAGGGAGATGGGGCATTATGCAAATTCATGTCCTATGCGTCAGGAGAACTTACCTCAGAAAAGGCCAAGGGATCAAGGCCAGGCTTATGCTATCACTACTGCTGAGGTAGAAGCTCCGAAAGACGTGGTGGCAGGTAATTTAATGGTTTCCTCAAGTTTAGCAAATGCATTATTTGATTCTGGATCATCGCATTGTTTCATATCTTCCCAGTTTTCTAAGAAAATTTGATATTTCCAATTTGATTTAATAAGGGTGTTGTCAGTTAAAACTCCTAAGGGAAGTATCGTTGCAATAAAGTTTTGTGAATCAGTCCCCATTAGAGCACATAAATTTTCTTTATCTGCTGATCTCATCATCATACCTATGATTGAGTTTGATATAATCCTCGGTATGGACTGGCTTTCGGACTATGATGCGAAGATTTATTGTAAGAAGAAAGAGGTTACGATTCTTGATGATAATGATAAGGAACACCTTATTTTTAGATCAGAATCGTCACCACCTAATTCTTATTTAGATCCACCCTCAATAGCTCAACTAAATTCAACTATTGGGGAGGAAGAGAATGAAATAACTGCGGGTGAGGAAAGGAATGTTCAAATAGAGGATGTACCTGTTGTGAAAGAATTTGTAGATGTATTTCCAGAAGATTTACCTGGACATCCTCCAGAACGAGAAGTTGAGTTTTCCATTGATTTGATTCCTGGATCAAGGCCTATATCGAAGACCCCTTATAGAATGGCCACTGTAGAGTTAGTCGAACTAAAGAAACAACTAGAGTAATTGAGTAATAAGGGATTTATTCGCCCTAGTGTTTCTCCATGGGGAGCCCCTGTTCTTTTTGTTAAAAAGAAAGATGGATCTATGAGGTTATGTATCGACTACAGGGAGATCAATGCTATAACGATAAAGAACAAGTATCCCCTACCTGGTATTGATGATTTATTTGACCAACTGCATGGATCTCAATACTTTTCAAAGATTGACCTTCGATCTGGATACCATCAGTTGTGTGTGAAGAAGGAAGACATTCCGAAGACAGCATTTCGAACCAGGTACGGGCATTACGAGTTTACTGTAATGCCGTTTGGATTGACTAATGCACCCTCTGTATTCATGGATCTGATGAATAGAGTTTTCATGGAGTATCTCGATGAATTTGTGGTGGTATTTATTGATGATATCTTGGTATACTACAAAACCTATGAAGATCATGAAAATCACTTGCGCATTATCTTGAAGACTCTGAGGAGGCATGAATTATATGGGAAGTTTAGCAAGTGTGAATTCTGGCTTCAGGAGATTTCTTTTCTTGGCCATATTGTCTCTAAAGATGGAATCTATGTTGATCCTTCTAAGACCAAGGCAATCCAAGAATGTCCAGCACCTACGAGTATAACGGAGGTACGTAGTTTTATTGGTTTGGCAGGTTATTATCGACGTTTCGTCCAGAATTTTGCCCGATTGGCTAACCCATTAACGAAGCTCACACGTAAAGGGGTTAAATTTGTTTGGACAAAAGAGTGTGAAGAATTTTTCGAAGAACTGAAGAGAAGATTAGTCAATGCTCCTATATTGACTCTACTATCGGGGAATGATGGGTTCTTTATTTATAGTGATGCATCGAAGAAAGGACTTGGCTGTGTCCTTATGCAGAATGATAGAGTTATTGCCTATGCATCACGATAGTTGAAAATTCATGAACAAAACTATCCTACTCATGATCTCGAGTTAGCAGCAGTGATATTTGCTTTGAAGATATGGAGGCACTACCTCTATGGTGAAAAATGTGAGATTTATACTGATCACAAGAGTTTGAAGTATATTTTCTCACAAAAAGAACTCAACATGAGGCAAAGGAGATGGCTTGAATTACTCAAGGATTATGATTGTACGATACACTACCACCCAGGGAAGGCAAACAATGTGGCAGATGCTTTGAGTAGAAAAGACCATGGAGTTTTGAACAATATAAGAATTGAAAGGGATCCAATTTTTATGGATCTAGTGAAGATGGACATGGGAATAACCCGGGAAGGTGAAACCTCAATGCTTTTTCAAATGGTTGCCAAACCATCTTTACTAGAAAGGATTAAGAGTTCTCAGACCGATGATGAAGAATTCCAAAAGAAGATTAAAGCTGTGAATGATGGGAGATTGAGAGACATTGTGTATGAAGATGGAATTTTGAAATTCGGGAAGAGACTTTGTGTTCCCAATATACCTGATCTAAAAAGGGAATTGCTGGATGATGCTCATAGTTCCAATTTCTCTATACACCCTGGGAGCACCGAAATGTATAGAGATTTGAAGGAACATTTTTGGTGGGACAACATGAAGAGGGAGATTGCTGATTTTTGTCAAGATGTATGGTTTGTCAACAAGTGAAAGCTGGAAGGCAACAGCCTGGAGGAGTCACGCAACCTCTTCCCATATCGGAGTGGAAATGGGACAATGTTACGATGGACTTTGTCATGGGGCTACCAAAGACTCCTAGAAGGAACGATGCAATATGGGTTATTGTTGATCGTCTTACCAAGACAGCACATTTTCTTGCTATAAGAGAAGATCTACCCCTGGAACGTCTAGCAAGACTATATATTAATGAAGTTGTGAGACTTTATGGAGTACCCCTATCGATTGTTTCTGATCGTGATCCCCGTTTTACTTCAAGATTCTGGAAAAGTCTTCAGAAATCCCTGGATACTGAACTTCATTTGAGCACTGCTTACCACCCTCAGACAGACGGACAATCAGAACGGACTATTCAAACCTTAGAAGACATGTTGAGATCTTTCTCACTTGACTTTCAGGGTATGTGGGATCAATATTTACCTCTGGTAGAATTTTCCTATAACAATAGCTTCCATTCGAGTATTCAGATGGCACCATATGAAGCTTTATACGGAAAGAGATGTCGTACACCAACCTGTTGGGATGACGTTGGTGAAAGAAAACTTGTAGGCCCAGAACTAGTGGAGGAAACGGTGGAAAAGGTGAAAGTAATCCAAAATCACATCAAAGCAGCTCAAAGTAGGCAGAAGAGCTATGCCGATAATCGAAGGAAGGATTTGGAATTTCAAGTCGGTGATCATGTTTTCCTGAAGGTATCTCCATGGAATGGAGTCATACGTTTTGGTAAGAAAGGTAAATTGAGTCCCAGGTACATCGGACCTTTCGAAATTCTAGAACGAATTGGGGTTGTAGCTTACCGATTGGCAATGCCGCCAAGTCTCTCCAAAGTTCACGATGTGTTCCACGTATCTCTATTGAGGAAATACATGCCTGATCCGACGCATGTACTCACCTATGAGGAATTAGAACTGGAACCCGATCTATCTTATTGCGAAGAGCCTGTCAAGATTCTTGATACTAGAGAACAAGTGCTGAGAAACCGGACAACGCGTCTGGTAAAAGTTTTGTGGAGAAACCATAAGATGGAAGAGGCAACGTGGGAACCCGAGGAACTTATGATGAAGAACCACCCAAGTCTTTTTATGAAGTAATACCCTAGAAATTGCGAGGACGCGATTATTTGAAGGAGGGGAGAATGTAACACCCCAAGCTTCTACGGTACGCTTCTCTTTGAATAATGTGATAGCGTGTGTTGTACGCAACACCGAGTTCTAACACACCACAACTAATTAAACTAGCCTTTGTGAATAGTAATACCTACTTTTTGAAATCATATATATTTTATATTTCAAAATGGACTTCATTTTTGGATTCGGAATATTGAAATTAGCCTAGGGTGAAATTTTGGTACTTTTCAGATAACTTTTATATTTTAATGAATAGTGAAAATTACTAAATTTTAATTAAAAACAACTTTTTTAATCAAAATAATTAATAGTGATAAATTGTGAATTTGAGTGGTTTTAAAGTATATTTAGAATATATTTTTACTATTTAATATAATGTTGGTCATTGGACATAATTTTACTATTAAACCGAACATAAACAAGTGTCAATCTTTTGATAGTAATTACCTCTTAAAAACACGCTTTTTGTTTTGACAGCGGGAATTAATTTTAAATTAATTTCTGCCACTTCTGTTTTTTGAATTTAGAAAAATGGATTCCATATTTGGAATCAGGATGTCCAAATTGTGTAAATAGGTAACTTTTATTTTTAGACATTTTGAATAATTATTGTGGTAAATATTTTATTTACCATGGTTAAGGGTAAATCCGGTAAATAAGGGTTAAAAAATAATATTATAATAATACAAAATTACCCTAAAACGTGTCCTAACCTTATTGGTTGACACATACCCGACCATGAGCATCCTTGGGTCAATTTGGGGACCCCTTGGAGCCACTTGTATGTGGTAGGGAAACTTTATATTAATAAAGTTAAAATAAAAATAAAAATGGCATAAGCTTACATCTTTTAGAAGAAAATTTTTACATAGGGTTATACATGTTGGATTTTCGATTATAAATATTCATTAGAAAGATAAAAATATTTCCTACATAATGATATTTTATTTATAATTTTTAGAAATCAAATCATTTAAATTATTAATGACACAATAATGATGCAATGTTATCTCATTAATAAATCATTTAAATAAATAAGATTATAATGATTAAAATATTATCTAAAACCTGTCCAATTCTTATTGGTTGATGTTATTTAGAATATTAGTCATCTTATCTTCGACCTCAATGATTTTTGGACCATTATAAACCGAATATAATTATATTATAAAGTAATACTTTCACTCTTTCCTAAAGAGCCCCTCTTCTCCCTTATAAAAGGAGACCACTTCTACTCATTCCTCACACCTCTCAAGCCACTTGGCTCGTCCAAACTCTGCCCAAATAAGCTCCCCACATCTCTCTCCTCCTCCTTGAAGCTTCCCCTTAGGCAGAAATCTTTTCAAGAAGTCCTTTGGTTCCAACCAAAGTGAGTTACCTAAATTAAAGGTAACGATTTCTCTTAAATTATTTTCCTTTATTTTGCTTCTCCAACCCCCAAACTCTTTTTATTTCCTTTATTTTGTAACAACACCAGTATCCTCAATATACTAGGATGTTGTTATAAGAATGATTCAAACTACACATACACACAACTCCATCTAATGGATGATGAACATAATGTTTCTGTGGATGGCAAACTAACGCCTCACGAAACGATGATTGTTCAAATACATCTTACCGCCTATCATGGTGGCCATTATGATGGAACTGTAATTAAATATGATATTAATGATATATATTTTATATATAAGCTTCTGTAATTCCATTTTATTTCATACCATTATTCGTTTCATGTTGTATATACATACGATAATTTCATTTGAGGAAGTGCGGACTACCGCCCCCTTAAAATGATATGACTCGTTCATACCACACATGGAACGTATAAAGGATGGTGTTAATGAACTTAAGTAACATATATAAAATATTATATTATACTGGAATAGTAATATACCTATGTATCATTTGGATTCAATTCTTTTAAAATAAAAATTAAATGGAAGTAGCGTTCGTGCGTACGTACGGACTACCGTCTCCACGAACGGGGTGAGATCCATCCTCCATCGTATCCATTCAAGTCTTATTCTCATTTTAGGGTTAAAAATAATGTTAATATCATTCTGATTATGAATAAGATTTAATCTATCCATTACAAACATGTCTTACGTAACCAAACATTTAAGAAGAACGAATCGATTATCACCTGAAACGACGATAATACTAAGATATTATTAATAAAGCAATGTTAAAAGATCATATATGATATCATATTAATGTATATGATTCTTGTATAATTTAATAACAATTATTTCACCATTATACAGGAGGTTAACCGACCCCAACAAAGGAAAAGTACAAGGTAAGGGTTATTTCAGAATCTCTTCATTATCCGAGGTTGTTTATACGTAATAATCTACTGGGATATCTTTATCAACCACATCCATGTTTCTTAAAAATGTATTTCAAAACATTTTTACTATTTACAAGAATATGGGTTAAAGTCATTTATACACTTGTTTGAATTTTTATAAGAGGTTTATAAAGGAATCTTTCCGTTGTTTTCAAAACAAGGTCCTTTTTAACCTTTTCGACAGAATTGAGGTAAGAATGTTTTTTTAACTTATACGGCGGGTGCGGTTATTTTACGCCATTATAAAATCTTCAAAGCTTTACTTACAAGCTTATAAGAATATTTTCAAAGAAAATGTTTTATTTTATATGGATCTTAAATAATTTCAAAATAAAAGGAGATATTTCTTTAAAAAAAAATTGATTTCATCTACGTCAACATCCTTTGATGGATTTTAAGATTATTTGAAGTTGATTTATTATGATACAAAACTTCTATATTGTATTGAAGGTTTTGTGATATGTTTGACTATGGATGTGCTATTTTTATACCATTCATAGTTTATGGTGAAATTATTGACATTCGTATGCTAGTTTTAATACGAATGTTTATGTTATGTTTAAACCTTTTCATATGGGAATGCATTGGACGTAATAAGTGACGGGTGGTGCCCGCTATAGCTCCTCGATGCATCGGTAGGTCTCATGAGACAAACTAGTGTCTTGGCACAAGGCCTTGACAAAATCTTATTTGTAGTCTTGGCACGAGGCCTTGGCTATGTGGTTATGATAGTCTGGCATTATGAATTCCAACATTATGAAAGTGGTTATTGATTTTTGCATGTAATTATTCGATTAGTAGAATATCCATGTGAATAAGTAAATGGCATTATTTCATTTTACTTTTGCCATACTATGTCGAAGTTAAAGTTTAAAAGGCTTTTGTTTTAGTAATTCATTGCCTTAAATGTTTATTCTTATTTATGAATGTTTCCGCTATATTGTTATCCTTACTGGGCATTTGAGCTCACCCCTTTTCTATGTTTTATTTTTCCCAGGATGTGAAGAAGTAAGTTATGAATGACCTGCAGGGATTTTAGGAGGGGTTAATAGTGTGGATTGTGGAAACATTATGTTGTTGTAGTAGTTTTTCATTTTATGATGTAATGTAAAACTTATGAATATATCTAGTGTTTCCAAGGCTACTAAACCAATCGGTCTTTCGAGATTTGATCTTTCTTGTGATCATGCCAATGTAATGTAATAACGCACCGACTCTAGGCAACTAAGGTCGGGGCGTTACACCTTCAATCTATTTTTATTACATCACATAAACTTTCTGATAAAGATAAAAGACATATTTTTCAATCCTCATTATTCGATAAGAATTTATAAATGAAACAATTCACCCCCCCCCCTTGTGCGTATTTTTTATTACCCCATCCATCAACTTCAACATCCTTTTCCACCTTGATAGCATATCAAAAACTCTATTCATAGATTCCAAATTATATTATGGATAACTCCCTTTATAGACTTGGATTTATGTGAATAAAGAACCATATGACCTTCTATTTAGGTTGGATGATAATAATAGATGAATTCATAGAAATCCCTATTATATTTTCATTGTATGTAACTACAAATTTATCATTCTCTTGATTTAACTAATGGAAATCCTTATTTATATTCATACGAAGAAGATTAGGGATGTACTTATTGATAAATATTTTCTCAAACTCATATAAATCCCATGATTCAATTTTATAATGTTTCCTCTCATTCTTGGTACAAGTCCTCCACTGATCTTCTTCACCTTCCATACGGTAGATAGAAAAAATAAATTTTTCATCTTCCAAACAATGGAGAATGTAAAATATCAATCATTTGGTATTTACACATTTTTTTAACAACTTGAGAATCAAATGGCTCCTAGAAGGAAGGTTGGTGTTTGCTCATAAAGGGATCAATAGAATATGTTTTCCTCATTTATTAATTTTTAAGTCCAATATTATTCATAGCTTGAGGAAGTTATGTGATCATAGAATTAATAATTTTCATTATAGTACCCATAAACATTTTTATTCTAAGTAGGACAACCATTTCATTGTCCATCACACTTACCATAAACAATTTTTATTCAAGCTCTGGTGATTTACTAAAATAACAAACTGTACTGTAAGAAAAAATTATCATATCAAGGAACCACATAATCATAAAAAATCGATTATAAAATTTAAAAATAATCACATATTATTTTTTCTCTATTAAAAATATGATCATTAAAGGTTATTCATGTTAATATTTTGTTAAATCCTCGATAATGGTTCAAAAATTGATTCTGAATACCCAAAGAATATCCCCAGAGACTTTCAAACCAAGTGTGCAACAAGACTAATCATCGGACACTAGTTCTTGATCGAGTCTATATCAATATGGTGTTTTCATGCTTTGAAACCTAAGGTAATAATGTAACAAATCCACATCCACTTTTACTATACAAACATGGATTCAATTTTAGGGAAACCACTCAGTCGATCCATTACTACAATTGAAGGATGTAATCCTTTACATTGAATCATCCTTAAACTTATCCTTAAACATATACAAAGTAATGTCACTAAGTTTTTCTCATCCATGTTTCCAAATGATAACAAAACCTATCCTCTCATACCAAATAATGAGACCTGGTATTTTTAGACATAGATATTAAATCATTCTTATAGATATTCATTAAATTAAACAAACACATGGATGAGGAATTTAATTGTTTAATGAATTTGGAAACATGTAAACATATACATCAACCGATAAGTGAGCTACATAATCATTTAATACATTATTTTTAACTACAATACTTATTAAAAATATAATAATTAATACATATAATCCTATCCCATAGAAAATAAATATAATATATTGATAATTATATGCTCAGTAAGGGTAATTAATGGATATTCCTATGTATAACATGAACATAATGTTATGATAACATATTTATAACATGTTAAAACCATATCCTTCATGTCAAAAATCATAATAATGGGTAATGAGATAAATATTTGTAGTTAATAATACATGATTCATAAAGTAATCAATGGACATGATCCCTGAGAGAATAAGCCATGGAATTTATGGAATACTCATAATATAAAAAACTATTTTAATATTATTCATATATCACTTATAAGACCATCAAAGAAGATATTGTCATTTAATAATTCAGGACAAACCCTGTTCTAGCACTATATTGTTGAAATGGTTTCACAACCTGTTCCAGCTCTGTTTTACTAAACTATGATCACACCCTATTCTATTCTTGTCCAAGTCCTAAGATATAAATCATTACCAAATGAAATAAATTAAGATAGAGTTCCTCTATATCACATAATAAAATAATAAATATATGTTAAACAAGATAATAAACATTCACAACATAATTTTTCATGAAATGAAATGGTTATCATAAAAAATCATCACATTGTAAGACGTGTATGAGTGACAGGTTTCTTAATCATTTCATTATAGAATGACTAGTTAAAGGAATATAGTTTCTTAATAATTTTATCATTATATAACATGTGGAAGAGAAATGGTTTTAGAAAAACGTTTCACTATAAACATAAACCATTTAGTCAAATAATACTAATAATATCGTGGGATCATATCCCTAGTAAGGAAAAACTAACATTGACGGACAAAATATTTGACAAAAATGGTTAATAATGAACATTTGAATCATTTCTAATGGAAAATATCTCATCCACATTAAAAAATTAAAACATAGACAATTATAAAAACTTATTTCATTAAATATAACCGTGAAATGTGTATAAAAGCATTGAAAATAATTTAAAAACATTTTAATGATGAACCATCTTTGAAATCCTTTTTCATGAAAACAACCATATAAAAGCTATAATAAAATAATTGAAAATTATTTTAATTTTTTATAAAACATTTAAAAAATTAAAATACATTTCATTCAAAATGAGAATTAAATATATTTTGGAAATCATTTTTAAATATACTTTAGAAAACATTTTTCAAAAAAATTATTTGACAATAATATAGATATCCGACCTAAAATTGAACTAAGTTTTAATTTTATAAAAAGTACATTCTTAATTAATATAAGAGCCAAAGTGTCAAAAAATGGTACAATTACTTGAATATATCATGAATAATAATATGATAATAAAATTTAGTATAATTTTTGAGAGGTAGATGATGATATTTCAACATTTAAGACTTGAGAATAAACAATCCTGATAAATGATGAGATCAGTACATAACATCTTTAATACATTGGTTTCAATGATTCATAATCCCCTTTAAAAGTAACATTAAATAGAATATTAAATAAAATAAAAATAAATTATTACATGATAATACTTGTCAAAGTATCTTTATATATACCTATTTAATGAATATAACTGTATAACATAACATAGTTATCAAGGAATGATAGTTGACACAAAACTCACATACTATATGTGTGAATTTTAAATTATAATACTGATGAAATAATAACATCAATAAAAAAAATTTATTATCATAAAAAGGTGATTTCATGATATATCATTCCATCTATAATTATATACACCAAATAAAATAAATGGGTGCCTAATATGGCATAAGTCACTCCGAAATAAAATTTAGACTAGAAATCCCCTAACCTCAACAATTGATTTTTATCAGGATCATTAAAAACAATTGTATAATAAATATAAAATTATAATAAATATATTTTAAAATCATATTCATATATATACTAACATATATTATATTCTTATCACATTTTATTACCAGTTTATTAACAATTCCATGTTAATATTACATTCTGGGTAATAACCTATTTGTTTTTTGTAATGGTTTAAATTTTTTTATATTATTATATTAATTTTATCATGATTAATCATATAGAAAATGACAAACATGATAAAAATATAATGTATATTCTTTATAATTGTATTTAAAATAATATAAAACATATATAAATATAAAACCAAATACATCTTTCATGGAGATGATAGACCGTACGTACCCATGCACATTGTTTCCATTTTATTAACAGATTAAATGAAATAATACTATATGATATATTATCCTTAAATAATTAATTTTTTTCATATATTTCACATATTATTATTGAACCCATAATTAATACATTCCATTTAATGTGTGAATATATCACATTTATTTGTGAGGTGGTGGTCCATTGTACAGAAGAACAACACTATCATATTATCATAAAATGGAATGGCTGATTAAATGTGTTTTATAATATTTAAATAATAACAATAACATCATATATATCCTATATAAACATAAAATCCATCATTACAACCTTCCTTGATCATTTTTAATATAAAAAAGAATGACAATGGTTTACAAGGCAGTAGTCTTCTGTACCCTCAGATGACAATTTCATAACACATTGGATGAAAGTGTATATTCTATTAGATAATCACCATATGATTATAACATTTATGTGTTTTTATGACCAATAATTTATTATAAAATAATTATAGAAAATAAATTAATTTTGTTTAGTAAGAAATAAAATAACAACATCTGTTGATGAACGTTACACCTTATTCGTAAATCCTCATTAGGTTTTCATTAAAATCATTCTTATGATAGATTTATTACCAAAATATGGATTAATTAATTAATTAGGGGATGTTGAGAAGTGATTTTGGTATTTTGTGTCTAATCTAAAGAGGTGTGAATGTGTGAATAATGGAGGAGAGTGGGTGCGCTATAATAAGTGTGGGAGAGGACGCACTAGGTATTTTGGAAAATAAATATGTTCCCCCATGTATTTCATTTTCCTCACGAATAAAAATTATTAGATTATATATCATTAGAGGTTTTATGGTAACAAATATACATATAAAATTGTTTTTAGAAAACATTTATTTTTTATTTTAACCAAATTTTTTAATTTTAACCCCAATAAATCTATTTTTACCTAATCTACATTTATTAATTTTTACTCCACTAACTATTATTTTTTAATTCAGAATTAATTTAACCATATTATAAATTATAATGTTTAGTTATTACAAATATGTAATCTATTTCTAAAAATAAGTTCACATAAGAAGAAAAATAAAAATAAAATTAATCTGATATACGCGGTGAGAATACATGTTTTTTAAGAAAACATTTTCCTTGGTTAGAAATATTTTTATATATAAATCCATCATGAAAGTTTTTCAAAAATTATAAATGGGATTAATTTATATGAAATTTAACTAATTTAACATTAAAATAATTTGAAAATATAATTTAACATTATAAATTTGTTAATATAAATTGAAGCTTTCAATTAAAATTCATCATTTTTAACTTTTCATAAAAAAATTTATCTTTTTGTAAAAATAGAAAAAAATCTCCCTAATATAATTTTAAGATTATGAATTCAAAAATAATGTTTATTTTATCAATTTTAATATCAATAAGTGTCAAAATTTTATTTATCATATTCACAAGGATATTATAAAAATATTTTTTGAGAAAATAGTATTATTCAAACATATAAAGACTTTATAAAAATTAGATATTTTATAATCAATATGATTTAATAATGTAACAAAATTACAAATAATATTTAATAATAAGATATTATTATTTATAATATTAATTCTAATTCCTAGGTTATAATGGCCATTTATAAATTAATAAATTAATAATATATCTTGTATTTTTAAAACTCAATGTTTCATGTAATGTAAGTTTTGCCAGTTTTGCATGTAGTGCAAGAATAACTTAGCATAGCAAGAAAAAAAATCCATTAATGAAATTTAAATAATTTTGAATACAATTTTCATAATAATATAGGTGTTACATTGTATAGGAATGAAAATAAAATAAATTTAAATAAAAAAGGTTTTTTATGAAAACATTTTTTTCTTGGACAAGTCTAGTCATCATAATAAATAAAATTTATCCCTATTTTTGAATAATTTTAGTAAAAGTTTTATAATATATATTTAATAAAATATTTTAAATTTCATCTACATGTTTTTATAAGTAATGAAATTGTTGTAAATTTAGTTTTATACTTAAATATTTGTTAAAAAAAACAGATTTAATTGTGCTTTAAACATATTTTAAAATAATTTTCTAACACTGATAAAAATAGAATATTATAAAATATTTTATTTATTTTTAACAATAATTTCCAAATTTTTTTATTATTATACTTTCATTTTTATTAAATAATGAGTAAAAATTGTAAATTAAATTATACCACTATTAAGGATTGTAAGGTTTATCTATGGTTAAACTAAGAGACAAGGGTAAAAATTCGATATACATTTCATGAAATTTTATCAATTAAGTATATTTTGAAATTAATATATCAAAATTATTGTGTCTTTCAAATTTAGAGCCACATTCCCAAAAATGTGACTTCATATTTTTTTATAACATTAAGTAATTTGATCATTATCCCACCCATCACATTTAAAGGGGATATTCTTATCCACTATTACTCAGAAACAATTAGTCATATAGCTCAAAAATTCCATATTAATTCCCATAATAGATTAGTTAAATTTATAAATTAGATTATTTTTTATCCTAATACCTTTCAATTATTTCTCAAGGTGTATGAAAAATGATGTCTCTCAAAGAAGTGGTAGTCAACTTACCTGACTGGTTCAAAGTTTATTTCATCTCATTTCGGATATAAATATTTTTTAAGAATTATAATATAATGTCCCATGTATCATATTTATTCTTAAATATTGTTTCAATTTTTCTAAGACCATTTCCTCCTATTTTATATGAAATTGGAAATGAATGTATCGTTCATACACATGTGTGGAATACTATATATACATAACGATATGATTCATTTTCCATAATTGCCTCTATTTAAAGGATATAATTATGTAATTAATATTAAAATATAATATTTATTTTATAAACATAACCATGTAATAATATTATTATTTATTTATATTTACCATCCCGTATTTTGTAATACAAAAACTTTGCTAGCATATAAATGTGGACAACCTTGTCCCTGAAGAGATGATTCATTTTTCATATCCATTTTACATGGCCGTTAATAAAGATAAATTAAATGAATATTTATGATATTGATTATATAAAAAAGGTTATTTAATTTTTAATTATTATAAAACATTATTTCGTTTCACACATTTAATGTTCAAAACAGCAACCATGTGTACGTATAGACCATCATCTCCAAAAAGTGATGTATTTCATTTTTATCAATGTATTATATTAATGGTTATTATACTGTTTATAATTATTATATATGATGATTATTCCTATCATATGATTCTATATATGATGAAACCATGACCATGATGTTGGTATTGAAAATATAGAATCGAAATACGCATTGAAACTAACAAGTCTTCACCCTAATGTTAATTATAATGAAGAAATCCTTAATAAATTGATAAATATGAAATATAATGGAATTTTATAATATAATTTATGTATTAAAATGGTATTACCATATATTTATATGAAATATATATTTAATATAATGTTATCCTAAACATGTGTGAAGAAATAACGGACATTAGGTAAGAGTTTATGTTAAACTCTAGTTTATTTTTGGAATTTTATATGTTAAATATTTGTTAAGGGAAATTATTTGTATTTTATCCTGTATAGACCATATATTTTATTAACCTCTATTTATTAACATAATTTTAAAATAATTTTTCTAATTTTATTTATTTTTACATAAAATTATGTTTAATAATTTTTAAAGATAAACTTGCTTTATATCCACTTTGATCGATGAACATTCCCATACATGTCCATGTTATTTAAATTCCATTCAAGAATATGATTTTATAAAATAAATTTTTAAATAAATTTTTTTAATCGATATTTTTATTCTTTTCTCATGGAATAAATAGGAATTTTTAAAATATTTTTTTGGAACTTCTTAATTATGAATTTTTAAAACTTGTTTGAAAGGAATCATTGTTTTAGCATCCATAACACTAAAATATTCCTATACCATAATGATTATTATATTTTTGAAGATTAAATTACATGTTCCCTTGGTTAGTTTCAATGGAAATATTTTAATCAATATTATGGAATTTTTTTAATGATACAATTAGAAAATGGAATTTTACATATTTTAAAAAAATGTTATAATGATCTTTTAATGGGGTTTCCATAAATTTCAATATCCTATATGGATTTTTTTTCTTATATAGTGAAATTTTAATAAGATACCATTAACTTTAATTCTCTGAATGGATTATTATGATTTGAGGATGATTCTATGAAACTAGTTTCTTCATATATGTTTATTACGTTCTAAAGAAATCATTTTGAAACATTTTTCTTTTATATGGGTTATATAATGTTGAAATGATGGAATTTTATTGAAAACTGGTTCTTCCATGGGATATACTATAATAAAATGGTGTAATGTTTATGAAAGTATTTTTAAATTCCATGGTTTTTTATAATATGAATTGATGGAAATTCTATATTATTGGGGCACCCATATGTATGGTTTTTATTATATTGTGTATGGGCTATAAATTATAATGTTATCTAAGGAATTTGGTGAATTGTGATATAGAAGTAGATAATATATTCATGAATAGGGAGTGGGAATAGTTCAATAAGTGTATCTATCCACTATGATAGTCCTAGGAGTTAGCCTTGATAATTGAATTAAGGAATGATAAGTGAACCTAATAAACTATGATAGTCTTGGTAGTGATCCCCGAATATGGTATTGATTTTACATGCATATGTTTATAAGATAAAATTATGGCTTATTATTATTATATGACCTCATTGATCTTGATATATGGTTTTTTATTCCAAACTGATATGACAGATGTATTTTTTTAAGAGAAAAACATATTCCATGATTAATTATTAATTTATTGGGTAAGACATTATTAAGCTATGATTAGGTTTTAATAACCATATTCTCATGATCACCTCTGATTTTTTATTGATAACTCTTATAATCACCCATATTATGCATCAAATATTATCCTTTCTTATGTTCCCTTTCCCCGTGTTATATATATAATTTTTGACTATGCTCCGTATAAGTCATGTACTATTTGAGATAATATGTATGGGAGATATTGAATATATTTCATGAAATAAGATGATATTGTATCAAGACTCAAAACACACTTATCCATTACGGTTCTGAGGCATGTAATTTTATGAGATGTATTGAATAATTATCTAAAATGATATAACATTTATATATAATATCACTAGGATTACTCATATTATATAATTATTATTTATTATAAAATTAATCTTGAATATATTCTTATATATTTTCAATATCACTAATCCACCATTTAGGTGGATTTAAAACCTTGATAGAAATATCAAACCATCCTTTTAAATTTTATAGTATGAAATAATATAACCATATATAATAATATTTTCTTCATATGAAGAGATAAATAATATATAATAAAAGTTTCTTAAGAACATATATATATATATATATATATTATTGAAAATGAACCAATGTATTTCACCAGGTCTGATTGATATTTTTTTAATTATTATCTCAAAATACAAGATATCAGAATGTGAAGATTATGTAGAATGTGTGATAATTTATATTACTAAATCATAGGTAATAGTATTCACGAACTAACATTGTATATCAAAAAATGGTTACTAAATCATTAAGTGAATATTTGTTTAATATACTACTAATTATATCTTAGAGAAATTATTTATAAGAAACCATATAATATCTAATATATATATATATATATTCAAATTTAGGCATATTATACACTTCTATATAAATATGAAGAACATTAAACCATGTATGTAAATCCATTTATCCAATTTATTTAATTAATAAAGAGTTTCCCAATACGACTCTAATGAATTAAAGGATATAATTTTATTTCCAACAAAAAATATACCATGAATATATAAGTGAAATATTATATGTTATCATACACTATCGTATTTTTATTGTAATGGTACATATATTATTAAATATAACTATTTGATTTAATAATCAAAATGAATATTCTAAGTATCTATTAAAACTAAAATTGGATCAAAGTAATTTTTACAATATATAAGTACTATTTTGATCTAGAAAAACAATAATCACTAAAATTTGTTCCCTTATATACGTTCATATACTGGAACATGTTTTTGATATCCAATATTTATATATCTAAGGCGAGGTATCTTTAAGTCATAAACAATGTGTGATGTGGTCCTTGAGGTATTTTAAAATGGAAACATCATTTTTATGATCAATTTTATATTTATCTAATATTTAAATTTAATTGTTGTAGGTGTAATATTAGATACTATAGGGGAATTGTTTTTCCATAAAACTATATCTCTTAAAACATTGATAGTATAGGATAGAGAAAACATTGTTTCAATGTTGGTTGTGATTAATTAAAATCTTTTCTAGGGATATAAGAATAGAAAAAAAATGGGGTTGGTATTTTTATTTTATAGGACATTTATAGTTGATTAGATAATATCTCATGTTTATATAATGAAGGAATCCTTTATACATTACTCAAACCATTGGTCTCTAATATTTTGATTGGCCAAATAGATTACATTATTGAAATATATGAATAATTATGATAGGTTGATTGGTATTTTTATGGTAGGGGTTATATTATCTAATGATTGATGGTTTTAAAATTAATTTTGAAACATTGTTGGGGGATAGAAAATATCATGATAAACAAAAAAATAATTCTAATATAATTTAGGTCTATTGAATGATGATGAATAATAAAATTTTTATGAAAATAATGGCATATCACGTCAATAATTATATGTTTTTCCACTATGGAATATTTTAATCTAGATTATTATGGTACCAACTGTAATATGAAAATAAATACAATATGGTTTTATTATACCTTATCAGGGTTGGATTCAAAATACATCAATAAGATTTTTCACTCCCATCCATGTTATATAGAAATCAAATCTTTGTGGGTATTATTTTGTTATAAAAAAACAATGTATAGTCTGAAGTAATGAAGATCAGAGTGTTAAATTAATGTGGAATTCCATAAAATTATTTCATAAAGAATCATGATTTATTATTCTTCTAAACACAGATGTTGTTATGTGTGTGTTTTTAAATCTATCCCTCATTCAATTGAGAAATTTATATCTTTGGAAATAATTTAATACACAAGTTAAAGAAGTGGATTTCTGATAGTTTGATGGAGTATTCTTGAATTATAAATCTAAGAAGAGAAAGAAAAAATATAATTATGTAAATATTTAACATGACGGTGTTACATCATTGTTAGATTTCACCAAAATACACACAAAGACTCATTATCCTGAGTATGGATTGGTATTATATATTAATGGAATATTTTTCAATAATGAATTAACTATTATATATTCTATAAGATATTGTTTTTTTGTTTTTTGATTTTCCTTTACGAAAAAAAAACACAACCTTTTATATGGGATTAAATAAAAATATTAGTTAGATAAAAGAATTATCAATGGAATGCATAATCTAGATATAAAATACCCTAAATATAATAAAAAATGTAACATTTTAGTCTATTCAATGAACATATTTCTATACCTTTAAAATGATCCACGATTTGTAGACATATAATCTATCATCCATTTTGGTTTTCTTCTTTAAAACTAATATGTTAATTTTTTTATTTTCCCATACCAAGACAACCACATATATTTTTGTGGTTTTTAATAAAAATAATATCATGATAATAAATGTAACTACGGAATGTGTAATCTGGATATAAAATACAATAAATATATTTAAAAAGTAATCATCATATGTAATATTATAAAAATATTTGAAACCCTTTGAAAGTATCCATGATTTTTTAAAAATATAAATGACAATCCATGTTGGGTTTCTTTATGAAAAATAATTTATAACCAATGAGTTAAACCATTTTAGGTAAACCAATGATGTTTAAATTTTGGATATTATACATATTAAATTTCTTAATTTTCATGGATTTTATCCATTTCATTTATTTATTTCACATGATGACCTATTTTAATGATATCATTTTAACATATATAAATATAAATCCATCATTAATATAAATTAAATAACAATTTCTTTTTTTGATCATGATAAATAATATTTGTCCTTTGGGGTTAAAGTAAACTATTAACTAGTTTAAATTTCCTAATTTATTATAGAACAATATATCCTTTTATTCTAGAAGCATTTCTCACATTCAATCTACGACTTTAAAATTTTCCGGTTAACTACAACATTGTGTTATAGAAAAAAATATTTTCTAAAATATAATGTATTAGGATATAACACTTTAAGAACTATTTGAATTTAAAATAAATATAATATATTTTATTTTACATATCTAGTAAAAAATGTATCATATTTATAGAATAATATATTAGAATTTTGATAAAATATATATATTCATTACCAATCTGAGACTCCTTAATTGATAACTTAACATTAATTCTAATCCATAAAACATAATATATCTTATGATTTTTCATTTTTAGAATGAAATTTAATATATTCAAAATTATTTTATGGGAATAATACTTATATTAAATAAGGAATATCTAATTCAACAAAACATCTAAAAAAATTTGATTCCTTGTTTTATACATTTCATTTTATTATAGTGTTATAAGAAGTGCTAGTGAATATATTCTACAAGAATCCCTTATATAGTCAGTAAACATTTTTTAGGTATTCTCTCCCTTAATTTAGTTATATTTTCTTAATATAATTATAGTAATTATTTCCTAAATTAATTTTTAAACATATGGAATATTAATATTATTTACACAAATAAAAATATCCACCATTATCACCACTTGATGTTTTGAAATACTAGTAATTATTAATGGAACATGTCAATATTGTAAATAATACGTCAGTATATACTAAGGTAAATAACATAAACATTCTCTTTCTACTCTAATATATATATATATATATATATATATATATATAATATTAATTAGAACACTGTTTAATTAAATTAATAAAATATATCGTGGTAAATCCTTATGACCAATTTTTTATATTACTTTCATAAAACACCCTATTTTGATCATTTATACTAGTTATATAGAATAAATATAATATTTCATCCACAAAAAGTAAATTTTAACGAAACACCATAATCTTGTAAGAATAATATTTAATGGTATTTACATATATATCCTATAATATAGAGTCTAATATATGATTATTGAGTACATTTTTTAGTCACATATGAATTACTAAAACATAGTCAAATATTAAAATATGTTATATTTTTTCAAATTTGAGTCAAAGGGACTCTCTCTCTATTTCGTATCCCCTATTTTAGGCACATTTAGATACAAAAAATATACTTAGAAGAATTAAGAGTAAATTTAATCAAATTGATAACATCTAAAACATAATTGAATTAATAGTTTAGTAGTATATGTCATATATTATATTTCAATGTGAAAATTTGTTTATATATTTTCCATATAGATGAATCTTTAATGTATGTCTAGAATAAAAACATTATCTCTATATACTTGTTTTATTTTCCTGGAGTTCCTCACTATATGATCTATAAAAATATCATTTTGTATGATCCTTCAAATCCCATGAACTAGAATAAATATATCGGATTTATCTTATTCCTCATTATCTTTTTTGATTACACTACTACAGTCTTCAATTAATGTTGGTAAAATCAACCATTTAGGTATCATAAGATCCACTATATCATTAATTTATTATTAATAAAAATAAGGAAATATAAATGAATATTTCAAAGAATCGTGAACCATAACATGAAATCAAGATCATTTGCAATGTGGTTTATTTCACTTAAATAATATCTCTAAAAACAACAACTAAAATAAAAAAATTTCTATGGATAAAAATATATTTAAATATATAAATAAAAAATTAATTATTTCTCCATAAAATGATATCGTTTTCCATGTCTATAGATAAAATATAATCAAAATTATTTCTAATAAAATTAATTTAATAAAAATTTAGGGTTATTGAAAAAAATGTTCATAAATATAAGGTTTTTACCATAATAATGATTAATTATATTTAATACACTCAATAAATATATTTTTAATGAAAGAACCATTTATAATTTAATTATTGAATTACCTATGTAATTTAATTTAATATCCTCCTTCAGTTCTATAAAAAATGGTTTCATTAAAGTTTAATGTTCCAAAAAAATTCCTTTCAATCACAAGTAGCTTTACTGACAACATTAAAAAAAATGACTAATAAAAATTCATATCTTCGAAATAAAAGAACCACTATGGACTTTAATTTTAAACCATGGGAAAATTATTCTCTTGGTTATAATCAGATTTCATTATAGATATATAAAATGATCAACAAGACTTTTTCATGATAATATACAAATGAAAAATTAATTAAAATATTTTAATATGATTAATCTAATTTTGAAAATTCATATAGTATTATTTAAATCCAAATTAAACCATAATTTCTATTATTACATGATTTTTTGAATAACAAAATGTAATTTATGACAAGAATTTTTATCAATCTTTTTTTGTAATTCAAAATCACTCTAACAAAAAAATCATCATATTTACAAAACTGTTCTTCATTATTTTAACCAATATTAGAAAAAATAAAAACCAACATAAATTTGTAATGAGTATTTCATGATAAAACTATTTTTTTTATAAACAATTCCCTATGGTAAACAAATTCCAAATCTAAAATTATTAAAAGAACCAAAAAATCATCTATGAGACTACCCAAGTCAATACTAATTTATGAAATAACACTTATGAAAAATACTCATAATGAAAAATATCTATAATACCAATAACCCATGTGGTCAATATCTATTAAATAATGTATAATCCTTTCCTTAATATTATATTGATGTTTCTTATAGCTCCCCTTTCATTTCATATATATTTTATTCACTTTAGTAATAAACCACAAGGTTGAATTTTCCTAAAACATTAAAAATATGTTATTGAATTTTGGAAAAATACAGACAGGGGATGAACATTACATCTAATGTTTATGGATAGGTATAAATATTTAATGTTTCATGAAATATGAAAATTATATTGTCAAAGAAAAAAGATCAAGCACAATAATATTTGTATTACAAAATGTTTTTAATAAAGATAAAAATTACATAGTTGATTAATTTTAAATTTTAGAATTATAATAATTTAAAAAATAAGTAAAATAAATTAATAATATAATAATCAGAAAAATATATTATTATAGTAGTTTTGGACATGGACATGATTTATCTACTATATTTACTCATAAAACAAAAAAAATGGAATTAGTTTTTATTTTGGAATAAAAAAATATTAAAATTGAGTCTTTGATGATTATGAAGAGGCACAACATAAGAAAAATTGACTTCCTTTTATTGAGAAATAATTTCCTAGATATATTTAGATATAGAGGCACAAAAAAAAAATAAGTTTATAATTTTAAAATAAGAAATATTTAATACAACATTTATAAAAAAATGAATAAAGTGATAACTTAATTCATAAAAAAATATAAAAAATAAATAAAAATAATGTGAATAGTAAAAAAAAATTAAGTTTCCAAGATGTTAATATATTTTTATTAATTCTACATGGTTTCATTTAAATTTTTATTCTCTATTAATGTAAATTATTTTTCTAATTATTATATACTTTATATATATGTATATATTTATTGTTTCTCTAACTCACGGTATCATTTTAGTTATGTTTTAATTAATTAATTTTCTATTAGATTAAATTTATATAATTTTGGCCTTGAATTATTAAATTATTATAATTTTTTATTTCAATTTATGGTTAACACATTGTCACTACCTGATTTGAAAACTGTGTAGATGATCCTTTCATGGGTAAACCTTCTATGAACTATCTGCAAACAAAGTTTATAAGAAACCATTTGATGACACTTACGTGATGCTTAAATGAACCATTCATAGGGAAACTTTTTAGTTCATTTTCATTGAGTGCGGATATTCATTCATATGTATAACATTGGATTTGTGTGTTCTAGGAGAGATCATGTTGTTATTGTTTCTACATGAGTTTCCTAGTGCACATATTGTTCATAGTTTGAAAAAACATGTGATAAGTGTGAAGTGGGGATTTTTATATTAATATAACTATTTTTATTGGTTCTTGTATAGTTTTTAAAACTTTGAACTAAACCATGAAAGGTTTTTTTGTCTATATATGGTATTCAAAATAGTTATTATATGGTTTATGAAACCATGAATCTTAGCCCTAGAATATAATTAGTTTATTAAAATTATGTTTTTTCTACTTTGTGCTTTTCAGTTTTATGATTTCCTTCCCACTATTTCATTCCCCCCTCATTCAAGAAGCCTATGGCATGAAGTGAAGGATATATACCTCTTCCTAATTCAATTTCTAATATTAATCTTTTATCGTATAATATATTTCTAACGGTGAGCCCAGCATTCCACTTAGTTCTTTCTTCTATTTCACAGACTCCATTTCCCCCTTTTCCCTCTCCCTCTCCTTCAAGACCTAGGGGCTTTTAGGAATTTATTTTATGTTCATGATGGTTTAATATTGTTATTTTATATTTATTTTAATTGTATAGGGTCCCTTGATACTTTTTTAGGAATTTAAATATATGGAAATGACTTTTAACATTAACATTATTAGACCAAAGTTGGTTTTTTTGTGTTTCCAAATTTTATGATGCCCTTATATTTATATTCTTTCTAAATTATTTTCTTAATATGTTCTATATATATATAATGTTATGAAGTTATTTATATATTATATTTAATTTAATATAAATTGGAAAAAATTTGTGTTATATGTTTGTATGATTTTGAAAAAATAATTTTGGTTAAAAGTACTTGTGAAAATGGGTCAATTATTTTTTTCAAATTTTAATGATTTTTTGGAAATGTATTTTACCATGTTTGGGATGCACCATTGGTTAAGTGTAACATTCATATAAATTTATTAAAGACAATAAAATTTATTTCACTAATTATATTAGGTGAAAAGATTCATTTACATAAACTAACTGAAATGAATTTTAATGGGTTGATTTTAAGGAATAATTTGAAATGATATTTAAAATTCCTATAAATGACTTAGTATTCCTCATCCATTTTAGTGGAGGTCCATTTTGATAATTTAATTATTTTTAATTTTATTTCTATTTGTGAGAACTTATTTAGACATATTTGATTATGATTGACAACGATTGTGGCCCTGTGGGGATTAGTTTATATTATAAAAGATATAGAAATTTTATTATGCTTCTTTCTATCTAGGGAGTGTAATTCAAGGTGAGATTTAACTTTTTTATGATTTTGATGCATTGTATGACTCAATTTATTACTCACATATTATTTTCTAGTTTCATGGGTTCACTAGGAATAGATTGAGCGGCCTAGATTTTTTAATACACTGGATAGTCACACTTTATTTTTTTCACCTACAAATATTTAGGGCTCAATGGGGATAACCCCATTTATATTATTTGTATTGGCCATTTAGGTGGAATGTGTTTTTGACACAACATAAGCCAGTAGTTATTTCGTTTTTTTAATGGATATAACTATCTTGACATAATTTCTAATTTGTTTCCCCCTATACAAGAAAACCATATATGGAGTATTTTTTGTGTTCTATATATCTATTGACTTATGTAACATCGTGTCTTCTATTATTGTTTATGTGATTGATTATATAATATTTAACATTTTTTCAATTGATTCATAATTTTTTAATATGTTTTTATTGTTTTTTATAATATTTAATTTTTAATATACATCTTGGTAATAATGTATTAATCTAAAGAAATGTTTTAGGAGTGACAATATTCATTTAAGGACAATGAAATGGCATATTTGTAAAATCATTCATTTGTCATATATGGTTTTCGTGTAAATAAAAATGAAAAAACTATTTTTTATATGTATTTTAAACTATCATGAATGAAATTTTATTTGTAATTAATTTCACAAAATCATTCATGAAATAATGTTGTGCTATATTTTAATGACACATTCTATACACCATTCAATGTATACAACTCATGTGGTTTCTTTTCATGTACCTCGGCTTGGTCTTTCACATGGTTAGTGGTTTGGATTTTAATTTTATTCATCCAAATTTTTATCTATCAAACCTAATCAATTATATCTATTTTATTATATTTATGTAATACATATTATTTATTTATTTTTTATATAAATTGATGACCCTATTTATTTATACTACATACTTTATTTCTTGTATATCTTTTTTTTGGAGAATATTTTTATAGGCATGAAATCATTCCCAACTGTTAAGCTTCTAGACCCAGGAACTAGTTTCCTACCTTCGGAAATCAGGAACACGCATTAGGTATGTTATATACCTACTCGACTAAACAGTTTAGGGGGTGACCCATGTTGTTTCTTGATATGTAATTTTTTTTATTTCAATACCCCTTTATTGCAGATTCCTTTTTAATTATATTAATTATTGGAGTTTCTAAATCCAATTTTTTAGTTATTATTTTTTATGTATATATAATGAAATCTTCATTCTTCTTTAAGTAAATTATCAGCATCTTGTATTTCACAAGGATATAAACGTTTTTGAATTTATATATTCTTTAATTTATACTAAACTATAAAGATAACAAACAGCGGTTTGTTTCAGGTTGATCCTATAGGGAACAATGTTGGATATTGAATATTATTAATTTACTACATAAAAAATTGAACAAAATAATGAATATATATAAATATAAATTCTAGTTAGTTTTATTAGAAACATTTCTAAAATAATCAGAGAATATTTCCTTTATGGATAGTTGTTTCATAAATAAATAAATCTCGTTCTATTATTAATTAAGTTAGTTATATTATTTGCATTATTATAAATCTATTCCAATTTTATATAGTAAATATTCAATAATACGAAAAAAAAACTAAGAAATCCTAGCAATGAATGAATATTATGATATCTATGTATTTAATTTATGTTTTTATATTCATCATAGCGTTATAAAAAATTTAATATTATTATCCAATAGAATAGGTAATAGATATATTTTACCCAAACAAATCCATGTATTACATCATTTTATTGAACAGTTAGATTTGATTAATATAGAAATTTAATTTTATAAAATTAAATTCATTTTTTGAAATATTATATACAATTTATATTATAGTGAACATTTTAAATTATTATAGAAGGGTTGTTTTTTGGGTTAATATTTAAAGCAATTATTATTAATAATTTCATATGGAATAAAGTATTCATGTAGTTAAATTTTACTTTGGATTTATTTTCAATTTATATTTATCCTAATTTAAAAAATCTAATCTGGTTATTTCTATAGTAATCCACATTATACATGATTTTGGTATGACATCATTTTTATGTATAAATAATAAAATTTAAAAAAATCATTTTGGTTTACGAATTTAGTTTAAATTTATATTTTACTATTTTTGAAAATTTAATATGGTTAAATAGATTTCATTTTTGGAATAATAAAGTCAACATTTTCTAATAATTTTAATTTCATTTTGGGGCATTATGAAAACTAAACATGGAAATACATTATCACAAGGGTAAAGGCAAAAAATGGTTAATGAATGGGGGTGTTTATATTTTTATATAAGTTAATAATATATAAAAAACATGAGAAAATATTATTCTTTGAGTTTATTTTTACCTTACCGTATATTTTATTCCTAATTTTTCCATTTCTTCCACTTTCCTATGGGAAATACATATAATATATTTAATCATTTTTATAATTTAAAAGTGTGTCACACCATTCCCATATAAAAGGAATACTTCTCTCAACACTTATTCAAAATCATTGATCCCTATTTTACAACAATTCCATAGTTAAATACCTTCCTAAAATCTCTACCCATTTTCATGATTTTTGGGTCTTACAAAAATTCCAACCAAATCAATTTTAACATGAAATCAAAGTGACATTTTATAAAGAATTTTTATAATTTTTAAATAGCTATTTCATGTTTACTTCAAATTAAAAATCCATAAAATCATATTTAACCATTATTAACTAATTAAACTAGTATATTTCATATATTAAAATTTATTAATATTATTATAGAACATGTTTCCATATCCTTTTCTATCCAAAGGAAAATGAAAACATCACTTCTCAAAGCATTTTGACAACAATATACATGAAGTAATGTGTTCCAATATTTGATATTTGATCCAATAGATATTTTAAATTAATGATTGAACTAAAATATAATATATTTATAACCTAATAATAATTATTCAAAAATAATATATTTATTAATTTCTTCAGTTGTCATTCTTTGGGAAATGATTACATCGATCATGAATATATTCGGACTACCCCATATGTGAAACAATGAGACTTGTTTCGCATTTCGAAACTAAAATGATTTTTTTGGATGGAAATTATTTTATTGTTTCATATTTTTTTAAATATTTATTATTCAATAAATTTAATATACTATCTACTTTATATTTTTCCCACCAACTTGAAAAATGAAAAATTCGGTCATGTGTACAAACATGCTTCTATCTCCATGAAATGATGAGGCCCATTCTTCTTGAACCTCTCGACATGGGTTTCTTTTATAATTTATAAAATATATAAATATTTTAATTATAACATGTTTAATATTTTTTATTCAATGAACCAAAAACCCATTTGACCACATTCAACTCAACGATGTTCTTCTGAGGCTAAAAACTAAACATCCTCCAAATATCAAATGTGAACTTAACTATTTTAGTAATTAAATAAAAAATTGTTTAATTTTAATAAAACATATATTTTTTATGGAATTAACCTGGAAAATAATCATAGTCTTATAGAAATAATGAATATATTATTTCAAATGGGGTTGGACATAATAATTAAATGAGTTCAGACACATGGTAAGGGGTTTCCCTTCAAAACATTATATTATATGCCGTAACAAATGTCGTTTGATTGTAATTTTTTCTTGTTATATATAATATTCAATATCATTATTACATTACAAGTCAGCACGGGTTTTCAAAAAAAAATATATTCATTTTATTCTAGTAATTGTTTATTTGTAACCCTTTTCATGGAGAAATGATATTTCTTCATCTGATTATATGAAAATGAAAAGTGTTTTTATGGGGAAAATGAGGATTTCATGGTTTTTATGATTAAATTTTGGAATTTAGAAACAAATTTGTTCATAATTTAGTACCTAATCCTTAAATATGATAATAGATGATTATGATATATATCATGATGATTGGTGATCATGATATAACTCAATAATGCATTGGGTAATGAAATAGCCTTCAAAGAAGAAAATGTTGGACATAAGAGGGTAAATTAATCCTATGGAATTAACTGGGATTATGTTACATTGACATGAGAATAACATTAGTGGCAAATAATTATGAATTATTTGATCTAATATACATATATTTTTTTTGGAAAAATAGTTTTATGTTTTTATTTGACTTCATGACATAAGGAATGATTATGAACATTAAAAAGTGAAATATTTAGTGAAGTGTTATCATGAGATCTTATGTGAATCAAGATTGTTTCATGGATCTGTTATAAATTGTAATGGGTTCCCAAAATAATTATTCGATAAAATATTCGTCTGTAAAATTTTGAAATTTTCTATTTATGTTCTCTAATATGTTTTGAGAAATCGAAAAATGCCTTCAGGGGTTTTAATTTTTTTCATTAGTAAAATGGGATTATTTTATTTTCATATACATTATTAACCATTTTTTTCATTACACATTTTCAAATGTTTTTCACATGATATATGGATGAGAATAACATTTTGAAAATTTAAAATTAATTATATGGTGAATCATCTTAAACCAAGAAAAATTATATTTAATGAAACATGGGTGTAATCTCAATTATTTATTTTTTTTGGAAAACATATATACTATATTAATGATTCAAATTTGTTGTGTTATTTTTTACCAAATCCTAAAATACTCAAAACTAATGTGATCTTATAAATAGAATAATTTTCAACCCTTATTTTAAATCATGTAATTGTGAAGTTATTTTGTTTCAAGTCATTATATTTGGTAACTGAGGAATGGTTTTGATACCATTATTTGTAAAAAGATGAAAACAGAAATTTTTAATATATTTATATTTATGTTTACATTATCATGAGAAATATTTTGAATATTTTTATGCTACTTTATATATTCCATGTTTTTTATGATTAGTTTTACATATAATAAATATAGAATCTAAATTAGTAAGGCTTCAATGGGAAAGAAAATCATAATTAGAAGCCATGATTTTTTATAATAGAGTAATTTTTGGCTATGTTTAACTTTATTGAAGAAGGTTAATAATAGTGGAACCCATGAAAGATATTGACAGGAATCACCATATGGAAACAAGTCTATAGAAAGGAATATCATGAAATAAAGGCCCACATATTTGAGTTGTTCATCTCTTATAATGAAAGATAAAGGATGGATAAATTCATTATATAACATATTAGAAGTCATAAGATATTTGGAACATAAAAAATTAAGGCTTTTTTACTTATTTCTTTGATGGTGAATTTGATCGACAATGGGATTAGATTACAAATACTATGTAATATGAAGTGATTGATTCTATAAAGTGTATTTTCCATAAATATTATTATTTACGAAGTATTTTTTAATATTTATTTTATTTATAATAAAAGACATTTTTAGTGTTGATGAAAATGAATGATGTTTCTATAGCTACACAAAAAGAATATTTTACCAGAACTTCTATTTATTAACAAAATTTTGTTCTAGAAAATCCAAGAAAAAATGATAGATTTTACCCGGTTATAGAAATATGTTTATGAAGAGTTTTATCCTCTCATTAATTTAAATATCATTAAATTGTTTTTTATTGTGATGAAGTAGTTGAGAATGTGTTTTTTAACACTTATGTAATCGATGAAATTAACAGATATAAATTATCTTGGAGTAAATATGTTGAGATAAATTTAACAATTTTTTTTTCATCCGCTAAAATAATCCTAATGTGGTAAAAGACACTTTAAATAATTTTTAATTAAATTAAGATTGTGTTATCATTTTTTTGTCTTCAACCACTTTTTTGTGGACTGTATGAAGAACCTTTCATATCAAAAAACATTATAAAAAATTAAATAGACTACTAATTGTAAATTGATTCAATTATATTGAGTTGGGAGATTATAATTATGCATATATGAAGTTTTTTACTCATGGTGGGAATAATAATTTCAAAAAAAGAGTGAGTAAAACTATTTTCTTACTCCAATGGAAGATACATGACCCTCAATTGAAGTGGTGATAGGTATATTGTATTTTTTTGAACATTCAAATATTTTACAAAATTAATATATATACATTCTTTTTTATCTCAGATATTTAAAAGAAACCTGAACATACTATCCCAATAAATGAATTCATAATTTTTTATAAAATCTATGTGGTATATACTATATTCAATAATTTTTTTGAAATATTAATAATTACATTAATGGAATTTTTCCCCTATAAACCATGTTGTCTTTTTAATTATAGAATTTGATATTATTAATGGTGTGGATTAGAATTTAGTTAATCTTAACCGAATACATTATAGTTAGAAATGATTTAATTTTTAGAATGAGGTATAATTTCTATATAATAGTGCACTGAAAACTTTTATAACATATCTAGAATCTAAAAATTTAAGAAAATAAATAAGTGAATTTTATCTTTCACAAATTGTTGAAATGATAATAATTTTTAAAAATAGTTATTTGTAAATAGAAAATTAAAATATTGATTTATTTTATAATTATATTTCTGGTTTCATTCCTAATAAAAAAATTTAAATTCATATTTAATTATGAATTAATACTAATCTAGTTTTCAAACCCCTTATCTAAATGACATAGTTGATTATTTATAGTTGTTCAGATTCGGGGTGCTCATTATTTTTCAAATATTGATATCTGGTCTAGCTATCACTAGCTAAAT
Source organism: Viscum album (assembly GCA_963277665.1). NCBI lineage: Eukaryota > Viridiplantae > Streptophyta > Magnoliopsida > Santalales > Viscaceae > Viscum > Viscum album. Next base: position 1,399,119,771 of record OY728145.1, on the reverse strand, counting down.
TTAATAGGGGTGATATTACTGGGATGATATTTAATATTAATTATGGAAATAATGTTTTTATATCTATTCCTTTTAGGTTCAGAAATGAATCTTTTGTCCTTAGGAATTTTATAAACAGTTTTTTTCCACGAGTACATGGTTATAGTTATAGTTATTTTAATTAATGAACTTATGGATTTTTAAATAATTAATTTCAAACATGATAAATATATATTGATTCTTTTTATATATTAATGGAAAATAATATGTATATAAAATTTAATAATTTTCAATTAATATTAAAACATATTTCAATATTGGAAAATATTGTTTTTAAATATGGAATAACTATTCATAATTCTACAAACAAATTGTCGAATGGGTGGGAAATACTTATAAAGGTAAATGACATATGAAAATTTCATGGATTCAAGGCATAATACAAATGGTTTATTGAAATATTTTCTCGGTTATCTAACCCATTAACTATGTTTACTTGGAATATAGTATATTTGATTTGGATAATGGAACACAGTGAATGTTTTTTGTAATTGAAAATAAGATTGGATAAAACTATAGTGTTATCCACGCTAAAAATAAATGTGTAATATTTTTATTTATATTTAGTGTTCATTAAGTATACATAGTTATTTCTTGATACAATATGATCAGTTTATTTAATTTGCATCAGGTCAATCAAATTACATTGTGAATAATTATTCTACAAGTTATCTTGAGCTTGGAACAATGGTTTTTTCATTAAATATATGTACTTATCTTTGTATGGGATAAAATTTAAAATATATACTAATTATAAAAGTATAAAATATATATTCTCTAAAAAATAATTGATCATGATTCAGATAATATGGTTATAAATCATGAAAGATATTGATTTCACAATTCACTATCATCTAGGTGAAGAAAACAAGGTTGTTGACTCAATGAGTCAAAAAGAAAATGTATTATTCACCAGGTTAGGTTTTGGACATGGCCCTTTGGGTAATGGATTAATGAATGTTGATCAATAAAATTTTCAAGTAGGAACTCTCAATTTTTTGGTTTTTCATTTATTAAAATCATCACTATCAAATAAAATTAACCATGGTCTTATAGAAGATCATCATTTGTATGAAATGGAATTATAATTACAAGAGGAAATGTTTACTAAATTTTACATTTAGATATAATTTTTTTTGAGATTTGGAGAGTTGTTTTCTGTACCTAGTGATTATGAGTTTAAGTAGGAATTATTAATTTAAATTAAAAGATCACTATATTTTATCCATCATGGGAATAATAAATATTATAGAGACCTTAATGAGTATTTTCTATTTTTTCAAATGTATAGAGATATTTCAAATTTTACTAGGAAATGTATGACATAATAAAGGTTAAAAGTAAGTGAAAATATCTTGAATGGTATGATTTTCCTTTTTCCAAACCATAAATAAAAATTAGAAAATATATCCATGAATTTCTAGGAGGGATTATAGAAAATAATTTGGAGTAAAAATGTTATATAGGTTATTATTGATCAACTAACTATATCTATGAATCTTATCATATATGATATAATGTGTATTTAGATCAACATGTTTGGATTTATCATAATGTGATTGTTAGAATACATGGAATATCTCTCTCAATTATATTTCATAATGATCCTAGATTTACCAGAAATTTTTAAAAAGCGCATCCTATGTCCTTGGGGATCGAATTATTTTTAGTATGACTGTTGATCTTAAAACTTATAGAAAATACGAATCAAAAATTAGAAGATTTACTCAGGCATATCTCATTAGATTATCAAGGAGGTTTGGATTATTAAATTTTTCTTGTCTAACTTCCCTAAAATATCATTTTTCATTCCATTATATTGGTGAAACCTTCCATGTAATTATATAGAATGTGGTGTCAAAATCTATTATATCAAGAGGAAGTTAGTGAAAAAAAGTTGTTTTTGGCTATAAATGGTAGATGAAATGGGTGATAAGTTCAATATAGTTCACCAATATATGATGGAATCTCATAGGGAATGAGAATTTATGCTCACAACCAATGCAATGATCTATCATTTGTGGGGGGAGATTTTTTTACAGTATCACCTTGAAAATGTGTAATGAAATTTTCAAAAAAAAAAATATGAGACAACTATTTATTGTATCCTAAGTAATAGGGTTATTCATGGTTGGCACAATAGCTTTAAAAACATGTGTGGAAATCATGTGATTGATCCTGGTGTTTTAATTTTTGGTAATTTCTCAAATGTACCACTAGTATTAGGAGATTTTTGAAACCAATTATCCCATATTTACATCTATAAAACCATGGGACCCTATTTAGGGGCACCATATTCCTCCTCCATAGAATTTTTGAAACAATATTGTGGTTTATTATAGTGTCTGTGGTGTTTAATCCTCTCTTTCCATCTCATTTTCTTTCCCCCACTCCCTCTATCGTTTTGAATTAGTTAACCCAATTAACCCTCTAACCATTGTGACTTATTTTATGGTTCTAAGTGGATTTAATATTACAGTATTAGTTTCTAGGGTTTGTAGATGTTATTTTACCAATGGTTGTGGTCTCTATTTAAGATGACAAGTTTTGTATTGGGTTTTTCTTCTTCTAAGTAATAATTTTTATGAAACTTTTCCAATTTGGAATTAAATGTGTAGTTGTGATTTTTTTAAAATCATTTTTATTCAAATTATGAATAAATTTGATATTTTTTATTTTCGAAACCTAATTCATTATATTTTTACTATTCCATAAAAAAATCATCTTTTATATTCCATATTTTCATGTTTGGAAGGGAATGTATTAATATGAAATTATTTTATTGAATACTCCCGTGAAATTTTAGATGTGTTTAAATTTATTTATTTATTGAAAAAATTGTTTAGTTTTAACTTGTTCTAAAAATTGTTTTAAATAGAGTAATTATTAAAAGATATTTGTTGACAAAAAATTATTTATAAAGATGTTTTTTATTATATTAAAAAGGGTTATTTAAAATGGATGTGTGATTTATCTGTTTTGAAAATTCCTTAATTGATACCATAAATTGGTTTGATAAAAATGGTAGTCCCTGTTCATCTCTTGGATTTCAAAAAAGTATATATAATTTAACAGGAATCATTAAAGTGTATTGAAATGGGATGTGTGATTTCAAACATTTTCTAGGAAATACCTAAAGTTTGGTTTGATGAAATGTTAAATGTATTGGAATATCATGTAGTGTTTTATGAAAATGAAATCATATAAACATTGGTTTTAAAATAATTAATCTTAAATAAACTCTTTGATTCCCCCCCTTGGAACTTTTTACCCCTTTGTGTAGGTTATTTGGTAATATTCTCCCTTGTTTTTATTTTTTATCTCCATGTGATTCTTATTTCTACCTTTTGTGGGGGTGTGATTATTTATTATATGGTAACCTATGATATATTTGGAAATTAATTGTTTTCGATGTTAGGGGTGAGGGTAAGCCTTTTCTTGTGACTTTTGTGACAGGCTTGGCATGTTTATTCTTTCACCTCACTTCCCCTTTTGGACATGGGTATACGAATATAAAGTGGGAGATCGGTATCAAATTTAATAGTTGGTTCACAATACAATAGTGGTAATATTTTCATTCATAGAAAATCAATAATATTTGGTTGTAATTGTAATGAGGCTTGTGTGGGATAGTTAGATGATGTGTTTCTTTAGACTTTAGTGTATGATTTTAAATAATTCGTGGGTTTTTATACACTTTTGTGGTTAGATTCATTACAAGTTATGGATCTAGAGTAAATCCCATGGAACATTCAATTTTTAAATCAATTATTTATGTTGGTAATTTTGATCTTGTTAGAGTTTTATCATTTACACTATTTCATTAATATGGAATCATTTATTGGTCACATTGATATATTCCTTGTGATAGATGATTCCTTCAAATTATATTTACCCATATATGTGTTGGGTTATTTTTTTAAAAATATTTTTTAGAAAACTTATTTAAAATTTAAATATTCTTATCTTGGTTTTAAGGTAGATTTTTAATAGATGTTTTAGTGTAAAGATATCTTAGAGATTGGATATTTTCATAAAATGACCATTTTTATAAACATAATTAAATGCTTAACGAGATTAATATGATTGTGGTTTTTTTTGAATTGAATAGTTTGTTATAAATTATTTCTAGGCATTTTTTTAACTTAGGAATAAAGTAATATGTTATAAGAGTTTATTTTTGATTTGATTTTATTTACCACAAGTTATTATTTAATATTTTATTTTATAGAATTATTTTCAAACTAGAATTGATGAACTTAAAAGGGAAAAAATTGTATTTTTTTGATAGGTTTTTTGATAGACTCATATTCTTATATCACACCTCTGTGTTCCTTGTTCCAAGATTTCTATTGGATCCATCCTTCACTCCCTAAGGCTGATGTGGGATGATTTTGGTGGTGGTGATCTACTAGAGGTTAAAATGAGTTGGTTTAGTCTTGTATCATGTCTTTTGTTTGTTTATTAACATTATTCCTAATGTATAATTCTGTTTATAGATGGTTCTTAGGTTTTTGAAAATGTTTTGTAACATTATTTCCGGTTATGACATTCATGAAATGTATAAATATTTTGTCTCTTGTATTTGTTCATTGTAATTTATTTTTATCTCTAATTAGAGATAAATTATTCTTAATGGGATTATTGTGATGCCTATAAACTTTTATATAACCCATGGGGATCATGAATTCCCTTTGATCCTTCTAGGGGACTAGGTTGGGTGTTAGGTTTTTTGGAAACTCCGGATAGTTCGTTATATCAATATTCCCCTAAAATAAATCATTGGTTTAAAATGATTATAATATTTCCACGGTTTTTCTAATTTTCAATCATTAGGTGTATTCAAATAAAAATGATATTTCTCTGAATGATTATGCATAAAAGGAAAGAATTTCTCTTATGAGATGAAATGTTTTTATGATGGGATTTATAGAGAAAAAAGATTGATTAAAAATAAATTATATATGATATGGTACCAGAAAATGTTAATTGATTGTATATGAGAATTATATATCTCATGATGATTGGTGATATCTATATATCTCTCTATTTTATTGGTTAATGATACAGTCATATACTATGGAAATTAGGGAGATAACCATGTTGGTTACATGAATAGAATAAACTAGTCTTTAGTTACTCTATCATGGGTTAAACAATAGTGAAAAAGGTTATGAATATGATTCCCAAGACACCGATATTGTTCTCTCATGAAGTGTTTTTATTTAAATAAATTTATTTCAATTGATGTGGAAATTTTATAATCAATTTATTGTGAACTGTTTTTTAAGGAATTGTTTTAAATAGTTCTAATGTTCCTCATGATGACTACATGGTTCTCTTAATATTAACAATGTGTTATGAAACATTTTTTTAGAATATGATTATTTTCACACGTGGAACTGATTTATTTATATTCTTAATTTGTTATTGAAAAAATTGTTAATTTCATTATTGGTTATCATATTTTTCACTTGACTAACATGAATCCATTATTTTTAGATATATTAATAATATTTTTTTCATACCACATTTCCAAATATCATTCACAAGATCTAAGAAAGAGTTAAAATTTTAGAATGGCCCATATTTCCACTATGTAGACATATTATAGATGGAGAAAAAGGATCTTGAATAAATTATAGTTTTAAAATTAAGTAGTTTCTTTATTGAAAACATGTACAATGAATGAATGTTGCCACTTTATTTTGAAATATTTTACATAATCATAAATAACTTTAAATTGAAAGGAACCAGAAAATATATGAATGTGAATACATTTTTATAAATCATTTAATATTTAGGTGATTATGGAACTGGAGTTATAAATAATACTTCAATAAATAAAATTATATTTATCCATGAGTGAAATTAAATGCATGTGTATTGTGCAGTAATTTAATTAGAAAAAGGTAAATATAAAATGTTTCTAAAAAATTACCACAACTTACCATATTGTATTACCTCCCTGACTAGTGAAATTGGTTAATGTAAAAATAAATAATATCATAACACGTTAGATCTCAGAATGGTGGTTATTTAAAAAAAATATTTTATTAAAAAAAATTGATTAGAATGTTTTGTGGTCATCTATATATTCTTAATCATATACCAACAAAATTAATTACACAAAATCATTAATTAAACGTCAATTATAATTTATTAAAACAAGTCAACAGAGTCGTGAATATAAAAGTAATCCTTTATTATAAAATAATTAATATAAATAAGAAAAAATCACTCTATAAAAATATTTATCTAAAATTTAAAAAATAATGGCTTAATTACTTTAATAAAATTCTATGCTTTCATTGAACAATTGTTTTTTTAATTTTGATAATATAAAACTATGTCTTGTTAGGAATAGCACAATAATGTTTTTGTCACATCAATATGTTTATTTTGTCTCTTATATAAATATAACCAACTCCTCATCCATTTCTAACCAATGGACTTCAATCAATGATTTAAATTGAATCATCCTGAATACAAGGCACACCACAACATGGTTACCGTCATCTAGTCGTTGTTCATTAAATTGTATAATGAGATTTTTATGACATTTTAATCATTTAATTTGTTAGTTAAAAGAATAATTATTCATGTAATTATAATTTAGAATTAAAATTCATTTCATTATTTATGTGTATAATATTGGCATCAACTTCACCCATTCATGAAATTTTTCATTTCCTTGAGAAATTTATCAACAAGATCACAAAAAATATCATAAATACAAAAGATATTAAATAAATCAAAAATTCAAAAATTTATAATTAAAAAAATATAAAGATCTCATTAATGTTAATTTCAAATTTCCAACTCTTAATCAAATAAATGATATACTATATAATGTCAATTTAAAAATTAATTCATAAATTTCATCACTAATTAAAGGAATTGATTTTTTTTTCTTGAATGAGGATTATTTAATGATTTTGATTTTACTTCATAATTAATCACATAATATAAAATAGTCTTTAATTTTTATTTCAATTTTATTAATTTATATAAATGACGAATTTTTTAATAGTTAATTTGAATTATTGAGACCCAAACACCATGATTTTGTTATAAAACATATTCTTGACATACATCATTTGATAATAAATTAAGAGACCCAAATTTAAGCTTCCACAATGATGATGTCAATAAAACCAAATGAGTAATTGTACATCTGTATGACCATATTTGTATATTAATTTTTAGAAATAAAAATCCATACAATGAAAACACATATCATTCTCATAAGACTAATTTTTTTTATTATACCAATAATTTATTACCCCAAAAAAATAATTCATTATCGAACAAAAAAATTCCAATGCATGATACCTTTATAGATACATCTTACTTATAATCATTTTTCTTAACCTAAGAAAATAAATTTATACGAATGGTCTTCTAAGATCATTAATAATCTAAATTTTAAATAAAAAAATATTATAAAAAAGGGATTAATAATATGTGAATAATAAAGGATAATAAAATAATTTCATATATATAATCACCTTTGCTTGAAATATATCAAGTAATAATAATATAAAAAACCACCTTGATAATACTAAATGATTTCATAGTGATAGAATGTATATTTTCAAACATCATAAATAATACCATCAATACCTTATGCTAAGAAATCATAAATAATGGAATATGCATACACTAAATATAAAAGTTATTTGGTCTCAGGAGGCCTATTGATGTATAAAGGGGATATATAATGTCAGTCCCAACACATAACTTACTATGTCAAATGTATTCATCATATTAATTAAATGAATAAAAATTATATAAATATTAAACTTAACTTAGTAGTGAACAAGAACATAGAAAAAATAAAGATAAGGGATAATTTATATTTTTATATTCACCCATCCATAGATGTAAATAATTATCCTTATATAACTAGCCACTATATAGATTTTCAATGTTTCCATAGTAAAAAAACAAACCACCATTCTTTGAAATCACCAAAAATATAATTTATATAAACTGAGGTTTTACAGTGTATATTGTAATGAGAATATAATAAAGTAAACACTAAAATTATTTTGAACATAATCAATGATAATAAAGAAAATATTAATGAATGATAAAATCAATTCATAAAAAATTGTTGTTTTAATAAAAAGCATATCCATCGGAAAATAGAGAAGAAAATTGAATTGAATCATTTGAATTTTTTTCCTTTAATTATTTTATAACTTATAAAAAAATAAGTTAAAATTCACATTAAAAAATAATTTCAATAGATTCCAATAATCCAATTAAAAAAAATTATTTTTCAAAAAATATAAAATAATTCAATCTTGAAGATAAACTATACCTAAAAAATAAAATTTAGAGTAGAAGATAAAAATATATATAAGTGGAGTGAATAGACATATAAAAATATTATGAAAATAATAACCAATTAAATTTTTTATTAAAAAATTAATGGGAATATATTTTTCTTTATAAAACCATAAAAATATATAACAGAATATAAATTAGAAATTAATTTCATGATTTTAGGAAATTTATTTCATGTTTAAAATGTTTAAAATGTTATTTTTTAGTAATTTCGTAATTAAATTAAAAATTGATTTTCATTTAATAGAGTAAAAAATAATATATTAAATTATAATAATTAAAAATAAAATTTAACTAGACTTGAATTTTATAAATAATTTATGGTCAAATAAAAACAATTTTGAGGAAAAATAAAAAATATAGTCATAGAGGACATGGATTTTTGATAAAAAAAAATGGACAACTTGTAATTTATACATTATTTTTTTTAATTTGAGTACTAAAGATAGTAAAATAAAATTAATTCATTAAAATAATTTAAATAAAAATATTAGATGAAAATATTCTGGGTTTAGGGGATAAATAACAAGTAATTTTCTCAAATAGCAATTAAAATATAAATAACCCTGAAAAATTAGATTGTAGAATACACCTTTACAGCTTTGGTATCCTTTAAATCAAAATCCATTAGAAGAAATAACATGATATGTTAATGTAAATAACCTAAATTATGTCAAATATCATGTGAAATTATATTCATGAGGAAATAAGTACACCATATAATGGAAATAAGTGTGAAATTTATGAAATATCTCAATATATATATTTTTGATACGAGAAACCATTACAATGATCGTAGCATTTGCTGTAAGGATAAATAAATTTGGTGATTTTGTGAAAATAAATAAATACATATAATATAGTGGATCATAAAACATAAGAAAATCAATTTTAATAATACACATAATTAAGGAATAACATAGTTAATGAAAAGTTGATATAACAAAATAAAAAAAATGAGTTATGAATCCCCACACATCAAGTATTATTATTATTTGTGCATTCAATTACATAATCAATAATAAAATTATATTTCCTATTTAAATTATTTCCAACCTTCACTTGTTAATATTTTTATTTTCATCCCAGTTAATTCACTCATAATCTTATTTCGTTAAATTACTAAACCGGTATTTTTCACATCGACCATTCGAAGTTCCTTCGGTATATAATTTCTGTAGATAATGTAGTATAGTTTTAATGATCAAAGGATATATTTTGGTATTTTCATGACCTCCAAATTTTTGAAGGTATATTAATCAAATTATTAGAGAGTTAAATAAGTTAAATAGTTTATTAAATGATTACTATTTAGGGAATTAACCTTAATAAGAATGCTTTTTACATATAAAGATGAATATTGATGAATTACTATTATAATTTAAATAAACATTTTTTATAGTTTATAATTCACCAGTAATGAATTATAATAATAAAATTACATTGATATTAATTTCATTATCAATATGAAAAGTCAAATAACAAAGAACACATTAAATATAATCATTTATTGGTCACATATAATAATATCATAAGAATAAATAAAGGTTAAATAATACCATTTAAATAATAACATGAGCTTGAGACTTATCTATAGATATAATAACTATTAATATAATCTCAGGGACATCAATATAAAAATTCATAGTGATGGATTTCATAATGTTTTACTTTATAAATATAACGTTATGTCCTCATTCCTTGAAATACTACAGAATTGGGTAATACCTATGCCAAATACCAAAACTAGATTATCTTGTGAGACTTACTAGTGCATAGGGGTGTTATTAAAGGCCCCAACCATCACATACTAAATAAACTTCACTCATCATATGAATAAACAATACAACATAATGAACAATTACAAAAAATCAATAACTACCTATAAAGTAAGAACAAGCATAGAAAATATGAATAGTTTCCCTAGTAAAACTGATCATAGACTATCGAAAAAAAGAAAAGGTATGGTATAATTTCAACATACCCATAGTGTAGTGTAATTAAAATTAAGATATGTTGTTAGTGAAAAATTAAAATACCATAAAAGGTCGTTTAAAACAATCTTATGGAAATTACCCATTTCACCCTAAAATTAATTTTAAAAACTAAGAATTTATCAAATATTAGGAAAAATATATTATTTAAAATGAAAAATATAAACACTTAAAGGAGGATTCAATTAATTTATTATTAAAAATATTAGGATATCTTATTCATACTAGGTATTATAAAACAAGGATTCTATTATGTTTTTTTCTAAAAATACAAAAATTACATCATTTGGAAAATGCTAAGAAGATTCCATAAAAAAAATTTATTAACACTGAGAAATGGGTAAATTTAAATTTAAAAATTAATATTATAATATTAAAAACATTTTTTAAAACATTTTAATGATAATATAAACATTTAAGAAAAAACCATTTTCGACTCAATAAAAACAAATTCAGTATTCCCTAAAAAAATTCCTTCAGCCTCTTGAGTTCCCAAAACAATGGAAATAATTAGAAAACCAGTAATATATAGAAATAACCATATTAGAATAAAATATATTTGGTTTAATATAGAAAGATAAATTAATTCCCATAATATATACTTAAACATTAATAATCATGAATACTGATGATATTGTTAAATAAACCCTTACTATAGTGGTAACTTTGGAATCATAACCTCCATGAAAGATATAAATTAAAATTAAACATTAAATACAATGAATATGAATATATTCATGATATAAAATCCTAATGGGGTATTCTATACACAAAATAAAATAATCTAGTGGTGAATAGGGTATATATCTCGTAAAAGTAAAAGTGATACAAGAAATATTTACAAATATCATATATTTTAATTGAGAATTAATACATGGATATAAAATTTTAAAAAATATATAAATCTTAAAAACAAGTGGAAATATTATATAATATAATATCTTTCTCAATTCACTTATAATCATTTCATAACAATGTCAATGAATTAGATGTATAACCCAATGAATGGAAATTGAGTTAAGACACCCTTACTATATGGTAAATATCAAGTAAAATAATCTTGTATGAAATAGTAATAATTGAAACAAACATAACATTATGTATTAATTATTGAAATTATAAGATTAAAAAAAATTACATACACAATAGAAAATAAATTAAGTTCATAACATTAAAATACGTCTCAATAAAGGGAAATTGAGATAAAATCTATTATCTCAGGTCAGACATCTCACATACATTATTTATCTTCCTAAAAACAGACTTTTGTTATTTATTTGTTTTATTAGTATTTTATTCAATGTTTATTATTATTATTATTTTATTTACTACCTTGTTATATTTATTTTCTTAATCAACTAATTTCACGCCCGATGTTTTGATGATATTCAGTTCATATGTCCAAAGTTTATTCTGTAAGTTGACTATTTTCAAATAGGACATTATTTTGTAATACATTGAATAATAAATAATGAAATAATTACCATTTTTAAACATCGATTATTCTTATAAAAACCAATCATGGAATAACATTATGAAAAATGTGATCGCTTGGATATGGTAAATTGTACGTATGTAAGAGAAACATTTCAATTTTTAAATAATATGAATAGAAAGAAGTTATATATTATTTTACATTTAAAAAATAATAATTATTCATTAAAAAATATAATTTCATTAAATAAATCTATATATTTCATCCATGTTATGTAGTGATGTAAATTGTTTTGAATAATTTTATTGAGTTAGTAGTTGGTACGTATGCATGAATGACGTTATAAGTTTTCAATAGATGGAAATTTTAGAATATAAATGATAATTTATATTTTAAAAATGAAAAATATGGAAATTTATATCATATATAATCATTAAGTATTTTATTATAACCACATACGAGAGGAATATATTGAAAACTAACTACATTGGTTCGATAGGCGGTAGCCTGCCGTACACACGAACGATAGTTTTAATTCACATTATATGCAAGATGATATTGGTATATGAAATTCTGTTAAAATAAAACTATATCAGTATATTTAGGTTTTGTTTTTTATTAATGATTTTTTTAATATTATTTGAAGGATGTATAAGATGTAATAATACTAGAACAATCTGTGAAAAGCTATACCTCTTCATCAGAAAACATCCTCTTTTTTACACATTAATCCCCTTAAGATTTATATTCTACAATTAATAAAACCTCTAGAATTTTGTAAGATATGTTTTGACTACATTTGAATTATAATTTTCAGTACCAAATTTCTCTTAATATGTATATAAAATAAGAGAATGTATGCCATTTTATAATTGGGGGAAGGTAATTCGTTGAATTTGTTAATGTATTAAAATAATATAAATTTATTTAAACATTCAAGTGGATCCATAATGATAAAATTTTATATAATATAATTTTTTCTTCGAATAATATTATACAGTATAATGATGAAAAGTTTATAAGACATTTTGACCAAAAATGTTTTCTTCTAACACCCACTATCCATTTTGACGATGACCATGATGTCAATGTTTCTTACAACAATGGGGTTACGAATGTTACCATAAAAGGTAATGTGGGTCATAAATTTAACATGGATTATATGTTAAACCACATATAATTCATTTAGTATTTGATATACTTTTTAGGAATTATAAATTAATTCATCAAATATTTTTCTTTTAAAATATAATTATATCTAATTTTATAAATATATGGACATTTTAACATAATGTTTGTCTATCTAATTTAAAATGATTCTAAAATGGAATAGATTAAATATATGGATTAATAAGTCATAATATAATCACATAATTAAATTTATATATGTTTATATATCATTTTATAACTTTTTTTAACCCTTGGTCAAATTTGATTATCTTTTATAGTGGTAATAAATATTATATATAAAATTTTTGTAATTTTAATTACAATGTGACAATTGGATTTTTAATTAGAACTAATTGAAATTTTATACCATTTTGCATCTTAATATCGCTCTTTTATATTTTTATATAATTTTTATGTAATTATATAAATATTATTTTATGGAAGATATCATTTATTTCTTTTTTAAAACTATTTATAGATTTCGAGATTGAGAACATAAGTACTAAAATTAAATTAATATATAAACCATTAGAAATATAATATATATTTTTAAATATTAAAAATTCAAGTGAATAATTAAATCACTAAAATAATATTATTGTTATAATTTTTAAACTCATTGACTGTATTTTTCTACTTCTTGTACAAGAAGTATGTCAGCATTGCTTTAGAATATATGGAATGTATGTAATTACTAAAATAAAATTATTCATGGAAAAAAATAATATTTAAAATAAAAAATTATATAAAAAAATAAGTATTTTAATCTCTATCACAAAATAGTAATGATATTAAAATAAATGAATTGAAATATTATGAATGTCAAAATGAATATAAATTTGAAAACAAAGGTCATATTTTATATTTTTTGATTATTATGTATGTATTGTACTCATTGAATCACCAAATTGAACGTTTTTAAATGAATTTGAAGCCATAATACATTAGTGGTAACCCAAATTAAACAATTTTACATTTTCTATGGGGAGGAATTTACTATGATTAATATTCATAAAACAAAATATTAAAGGAAATTATTTTAAAATTTTATACCTCTATAAATAATATATTTGATCCATTTTAAGATATAATTAAAATATGTTTCCTAAATTATATGTAATTAAAATGAAACACCCATCTAGATACTATTTTTTAGAATAAAAAAATCTTTTTATGTTACTAAATGTTTATATAGAAAATTTAAAAATAAAATTTATTCCAATAAAAGATATTAGATTAATATTAATATAATAGAACCAATACTAATTCGAAAAAAAATAAAAAGAAATTTGATAATTTTAAATTTATGGACCAAAAATAATGTTTTAATTGAAAATTAGTATTTTTACTATTCATTATAAGGACAATATTTTCAATATTATGATAATAATTCACTCAAATATAATTTTTAATTAATTATTTCAATAATGATATACTTTTTATTAATTAAATTTTATAAAATTTCCAGAATGTAATTAAAATATACTATCAGAAAAAATAAACAGAATCATTTTTGAGGAAAAAATTTTCTTGAATAAAAAAATTACTTTTTAAAAGATAAAATCTCATTTAAAAACAATCAATTAAAAAATATTTATTATGACCCTTATATATTTTCAAAATATGTTTAATATTACTCATACCTTCTAAATCAATATTTCGGTCATAGGTGTGATGTTTGAATAATCTAATTTTCTAATTTTATTAGGCATAATGTTGTGTTTAATATATGCTATTAAATATAGTGTTTTTAAATATTTTGGTGTTACTTTACCCCCTATCATTTAATAAATTTCCTTCCAAAAATTTGAGCATGATCTTGGAAATCAAGTTTTTGAAATTTAAAAATACATTTTTTAACTCACATAAATAAAATTCTAATAAATATTTTTCTTCAAAGTGGGAATGGGAAATAAGAATGTCATCTAGAATCACATATAACTAGGTTTCCATATAAGATAAATTTTTTAGTTAATATATATATATACATGGAGAAAAATAAATATCTTAATAAATATGGAGATTCAAATATAACATCGATCACATGAATTTGAAATATCCTGAAAATGATAAAAATCATAAAAACGTAAATCTATAAGGTTTTAAAAAGACCATAGATTCATCAAGAATGAATATAATATGACAGAATTTTGACAAGATCCTTTTTTATCGAACTGAACTAAAATAAAACATTACCTCAATTTTTATTTAACCCTTCACATTCCTTTATTTTTGTGATACTATGAGGTTTTTGGTTTTATAGAACTTGGTAATAACGCATACATAACAAAAAAATATTTATACAATTTGGAAACATATAATAAGAATACATTATTTCCAAAATATAAAATATTTAAAAAATTACATGTTTTATTATAATGAAAAATTAACATAACATTCACGATAAATTATTCTTTCTTATTAATCATCCTTAAACAATGTTAAAAAATTTAAAGTATAAACGAAAAAAATATGTTTGGGATATAAAATAAAGAAAGAAAGAGACTCAAAAGTCTATGAAAAAGAAACAAAATTACTTTTCATAGTAATATTTGGTCTCAAAATATACCTTTTCTGACTTAAGAAATGTTCTTCTATTCCCAACTATTTTCATAAAACATTTCATAATAAAACATAATATAAATATAAAACTAATGAAGTGTTTTTTCATAAAATGATAAAATTATGAAAGTTATTTCACAATGTTATACATTTTACCTATAGGAATTATTAATTTTTTTAAAAAAATAACCTCATTACATAGCTTTTACAAAATATAGGATTACAATAAAACCCCAAAAAAACAATATATAAAACATATAGGTATCTTGGGATATCTTTTTATATATTTTTCATCATAATTTAATTATAATGTCTTCAACATAAATAGCCAATGCATTGGAGGGATATCACAGACCCACATATCCTTTTTTTATAACGTGATCAATCATCCTGGGTAAATAATATAACCACCAATCCATGGTTAATAACATAACAACGCATCATTGGTTATTAATGTAATGATCCATCATTATTTAATAACATAACCACCCATCATTGGTTTATAAATAAATCAGCCTTTATCATTAATAATTTACATGACACATAAAATAATCATTACACATAAAATCTTTCAGTTTTTAATATTACACTTACAAAATATTCATTTCACCTATAAGAAAACATTTCTGGATGTTAAAAAATATAACACAATGAAACCCCCTTTTTCAATAACAAAAATAAGGAATGAGTTTTTTTAAATAAGAAATATTTTAAATGAATCAAAACATTAAATAATTGCTATGGTGGAATGAAATTTATCATTCAACAAATATGTTAAAATAGATCATTCTATTTTTTAACTCATGAAAAACATTGCCCCAAAATATTTCTTTTTGAAATCCTCTCAAAAAAATTGAAAAAGTTATTAAAGTATTAAATAAATAAATATATTTCTAAATAAAAAAATAAATCAATCAATTTTAAGTATTTATAAATTGAATATAATGATTTAGAAATACATAATTAAAACATTTAGAACAATTTTTTTCATCAAATTGTCCCTTACTTTGGTCTGATTCTTCACACACATTCTTTATTATCACGAATAATAAATATATGTTAATTATATAATTTATTAAGAAACATTTTCATTTTTATTATTCCTTTTTCACTTATTACCATTTCATATTCAACTACATAATCAATTAATCTTACATTGGTTGTTTTGATGATATTTGCCTTATTTTCCAAAAATGAGATCTATTTGTGGACTATGGTAAAATATTTCATTATTTCAATATATAAATTACAATACTAACTAAATATTTATCATATTTTAAGTTGAATTATACATTCAAAAAGTATCATTAATTTTGGATACAAAAAAATGAACTATGTTACAATTTTAGAGATAGTAGGTCATACATATGTGTGACTAACGTTCCCATTATTCAATGATAATTATGGAATGAATGTAAGAAATATTTTATTTCTAAAAACAATCATCATGAAATAAATAATATTGTATTTATTTAAATATAATAATATGTATCATACATTTTATTTGGTTGTTAAAAAGATTAACAAAACTTCGTGGAAGTGGTATTTCACATGTATGTATGAACGTCGTTGTCATTTTTTATTATTAGGAAAGGTGAGAAATAAAATTGTATATTATCTTTTATTAATGAAAAAATTGTTTATAATTTCATAATTATTATATATATATATATATCACATATAGTAATTAAATTTATTCTTACTACATTTCATTTAATCATTAGTGAAAAACAAATCACATCACTTTGTGTGGCAGTATTTCTTCTTATACACGAGCGACGTAATCATATCCCCCTCAAAATGGAATTTTTGAAGTTATATGTGGTATAATAATTAAAGGAGTATAATTATGTTTCACATATAATTTATATTATTTAAATTCATAATTATAACAATCCATGATAGAATATGGTGAAAGATGAAATACATCAATTTGTGAGGTTGTAGTCTTCCATACACACAAATGATGGTTTCTTTTCACATTTTTTTGAAGAGGAGTTAGATTTAGGTTTTTAAATAAACATAGTAACATCTCATTATAAGTAATATACTGGTGTTATTATTTCATTATAATTAAAAAATATTTTATCGTGGTTGAATAAGAAATAAAATAAAAAAGCTTGGTAAATCGTGGTACCTCTTCTTTCGAAAACCTCCTTAGGATAACACAAAAAGTCTTCTTGGGATGGATTTTTAATACAAAAAGCGTCCCTAGACCCTGTATAGAGAATTATTTAAGGTATTTTGGAATGTATATATGGATCCAAATGATTTTATGTTGTGAATAAGACATGATTGGAGAGGCGATGGCCTTTCATAAAAGGGGAAGAGGACATACATGGAATATTAGATTATAAGATGATGTACCATAATTTTTCACATTCCATAAGGCTCTAAAATGTACTATTATTGAATAATATATAATATAGGGAAGAAATATGGGGATTAAATATAATTTATAAATCCTTTTTGGTCATATTAACCTTTATATTTTTTTAACCTCCCAATAAACACATTTTCACTTTAACTGCGGTAATTTATTTCTTACCGTTATCAATATTAGTAATGATAAAAAAATTTATTTTATCATTTAATATAATATAAATTATGATGATTTTATATAGTGAATAATTTTTACCAAATAAAATTTACATAATTTGAAGAATTAAATTTAAAAAAAATCATAGACATGATGAAAAATCTGGTTTTCAAGATATGTATTTTTCCATCATAATATATTTTTTATTGACATTATAATTGTAATAATATTTTTAGATTTTTAAGTTATTATATATATATATATATTTAGTTTTAATAAATTTTAATAATTTTTTTCTAGTTAATAAAAATTGAGAATCATTATTCATGTAAAAAGTGTTCTTAGAAAAAAATATTTTTAATATGAAAAATAAACAATATAAAAAATATAATATTAAGATGATTCAAAATTAATTAAGTGGATTAAATATAACTAATTCATATATATGTTAAATTAATGACTATTCAAGACAATATTATAATTTTTAATTAATTAATTTATTGTAATGAAATGAGAAATTTAAAAAAATTTATTTTTTTACTATTCATTGAAATTTCCTTTTTTAAAGAAAAAAACCAAATATTTTACCCAATGATAATTATGATATGAAAATTTTAAAAAATAATTCATTTTTAAAATAAAAACTATTAAAATTATATGTTAATATTTTAATAACCCCTTCTAATAAAATAGTTTAATTAATATAATTCCATTTTTTAAAAAAATTACATAATTTTTTAATAAGGATTAAGAAAATGTAGTTTTCTAAATATTATTAAAAATGAAAATAATTTATTCTATAATTAAATAAATTTTTATATTCTTAATCCCCTTGATATATTTCTTTTTTTCAATCATATTCAATTATTAATCTAGTGGGGATATTTTTCTCTCATAACATTTTTAGATTCTAATTTTTTTCTTATACCATTTGGGTTTTTCATAAAACCTTAACATAGTGAATCATATTATTCCATATATTATTCTCTCTATGTTTAATAATATAAAATATTTATTCCTCATAAGAAATATTATCTTCAAATTGAACGACTTCAGGTCTCAAAACATTAGATGATTATATAACATATTTTTTGAATATTTAAACTAGGAAGACATTTTGTACCATATATAAAATCGAGGGAATATCCACTCGATAGGAAAATAATCAAAATATCACATGGATTTTATTTGTTGAAATAAACCACATACATGAAATTCCCTTTTTCCAAAAATTCTTATCACTTTTTTATGGAGATAATTTCTTAAAAACATGATCATCTACCTCAAAAGAATGTTCTTTCCTCCAGCTATCCACATAAATTATCTACCCAATATGAGTAGTTTGTGTATTTTTTTTGAATCATTTTATCCTTCATAACCATTTACTCTAGCAAACATGGTCCCTTAAGCATCGATTATCCCCCATCATCCCAAAAAATTGGCATCTGATTTTTCATTTTATATAATGCCTCAATATGTTCCATCTTTATAATGGAGTAAAGATGATATTATAAAAAAATAAACCAACGAAATTTGATGATCCCCACTACCATGGAAATCCATTAAACAAGATTGAAAAATATATTCCACGGTCTGAATCACTCACTCATACAATATATAATGTTGATGATGAATAGTTTTTTTGAAATTTAATTAATTACCCAACGTGTTCATATTACCTTTCCAAAAAATTATATTTGAACATGGGGTCATGTTCTAAAACAATAGAAAAAATAACTCTATATAACCGGACTATCTACTTTAGATTAAGATCTGAAAGATGATCTAAATTGATAATGTTTCAAATGGTATTAATATTTATTCGATAAAAAATAAACCAAATTACATAATTAACTGGTAATGTCTGTGGAAATCCAACATCAGAATCCATGGATAAATTTTCATGTTTCATCTCGAACACTAGAAAAGGAAGATTTGTACCCTTAAAAAATTTATTTTCTACCTTAACCCTTATTTATGATAAAATTTCATCATAAATTAATAAATATCTATTTTTATTTCATTACAAAAAAACAATCTTGAATGTTTATGCACATATTAGTGCTTCAAGGATAAATTAAAAATTGGTAACTATGATATTTACTCATCAATCCTCTCTTCCAGTGGGAATCACATAGCACACATAATATTTTTCAAAATAATAAAACACATTCTTTGTAAAAACTATACTTTGGAAACATTATCTTTTAACAAATTATTCATATTATAATTTAAAATGATCCTCCTTATATGAATTTCTAATTTTTTTATGACACATGAGATTATACAAAAACCAGTAAAAAAATATAATAGGTTTAAGTATCGCCATCTTCTTGGCCAGAATTCATCAAATCATTCACCAAAGGGTCATGTTTAAAACATAAAATCTTAAATACAAAATTTTTTTCCTTCTCAAGGTATTGGATAAAGTGATTTATTTTCCAAGATTATAAATAATAATCCAATACTAAACCTCTATCAGTTAAAGAAATCTTATCTACCAAATTTTTAACACATTCTGAGTAAAAATATACATCATTCTTTTGTAATCCGTATATATCAAAAACATTATTAAATTTAAATGATGCCTTAAAATTATTAAATAAAGATCCATAGTAGTTAAATATAGATCACATGTAGGATAATTTAACTCATGAGGTTTTAGTCTCCATGAATAATAAGAAACTAACTGATCATTATGTTTCTACATACAATTGTATCCCTTCAATGAAGCATCATTGTAGATGTCAGATTCAAAATTTCATGTAAGAATGTCCAATATGTTAGCATTCTCTAACAATAATTTTAGTTCCTGGAAAAAAAATTACTAAATTAATTTTTCCATATGATTTTAAATCCTTCAAATGATAACTTAGTCAACAGTCTAGAAAACTATGAAAATAACCCCACTACTAATCAATAGTGACAAGATAATTGAATGAAACTATAATTTACTATGATATTTTTTTATTCTCTATTATTAAAACACATCTATTTTCGGAGGGTAAACCATTATTCCATATTCTGAAATAATATTCACAAGGAACAAAATTTATTACTGCAAAGACACATACTTAATAAATTATTTATAATGTTTTTTTCATTTATGATTTGTAAAAAATTCCATAGGTCAATTTTCTGTCCTTACTAGCTTATAGAGTATAAAACAATATCATAAATAAATTGAACCATAAAAATATCGATGAAATCATCAAGAAATATATTCATAAGGTTTGTAAATACATCCACAGCATTAAAATACAAAAAGGGTATAAATATAAATAATTAATGACCATATCAAGCCAGAAATGTAGTCTTTTCAATATTTTCCTCCCTCGGATTAAATTTATAGTACCCTGAACTGATATAAATATTTGAAAAATGTTTTACTCCTTAGACCTAATCAAATAAGTCATTGGAATAAGGAAGAGGATACTTATTCTTATTTTTTATGTTATTAATGGATATATATCAAATGAAAAGTCTCATTGAACCATCTTTATGTTTCACAAAGAATGATATCCTAGTTTTGAAATTATATGTCGAATAAAACATTATCTAAAAACTCATACAATATATTATTTAATTCTAAAATATCAACATGAGATATTCTATAATGGTGTTTTGAAATAGGTTTCGTATTAGAAACTATATCAATAATAATTTCAACATCAGGATCATGAATAATAACAGTATAATTATAAGAAAATAAATCTATGTATTTTTTCATGACTAACACATCACTAATTTTAGTACATCATTTTTTTATCAATATGTGATATATAACATTCATTTCCGTGTAAAATCAATATCATAAAATATTAGTATGTTATAAATGGTATAAAATCATTGAATAAAACTGTCATATCTCTAAAATTTGTCGAACTATGATAAAATTAATTCCAATAAATACCAAAAAAGATATGAAACTCTAATATAATAAGTTCAACATGATTTTAAAGAATTGAAATTATAGTAATAATACTAGGAATATTCATATAATTTTGGTTTCATGAATATTTATACCTGTATTTCTCACTAATAGTTTCCTCATAATTTCATGTGGTGAACTTCAAAATTTACATGCAGTGTCCTGAAAAATAAAAGAATAAAAAGACCCATACTCAAACAAAGAATTGTTATAATTTTAAATAATAATTAATACACATGAAACCACTTCATTTGAGGGCCCAACATTAAATTTTGCAGTAGAAACTGATTTTTCCCTATATAATTTCATTTCGTGTTGCTGATTTCTCACATGAGTGGCTAAATTTGGACATATGTTAGCATATTGACCCAAATTATTTGAAATAAAACATATCACATTTTTTATTCTATCTATTTCCCATCTATTTATTTTTTAGTATTTGATTCCATACAATCATGGGAAAAGTGGAAATGTTTCCCAAATTGAATGCAACTCCATGATTTTGTAAGATATTATCTAGGATTATTTTTACCATACTGATGACAAGAAGGGGAAATGATTTTATTACCACCGTATTTCATTAGTAAATGCTTCCATATCATCTCCCATAATGATCTATTTATAAATTAATCATCATAAGGCGCATGTGTTTCAAAGAACTCAATCTCATCATTTTCTTGTCAACATACATATTTTGTATAGCTATAAAATTCTCATGCAACCAATGATTTTTGTAACATTTTTTTACAAATGTGAAATATATTAATTTTAATATCAATTTAACAAAATAATTGATACATACCAAAAAATCATTTAAATTTTTTTAATATGTGGCTTTAAAATAATGATCATTCTAACTCAATTCCTTGATTTTTCCCGAACCGATGTCAAAAAACTTTTATTAAATATTTATCTATAAAAATATTCATCAATTTTTTTCAATCCATGGAATCTATATTATATTCCTCCTTGTCATTTTGAACTAGACACAACAATTAACTATCTTCACATTTAAAATTATACATGAACATAGTTAACTTCTTTACATTCTGAACATCCAATGATATCTAATAGTATTCTGATTACATTGAACCATCTTTCATCTACCACTAGATTTGAGGTTCCATCAAAATCTAGAGCATTACATCTCATGAAATTCCCAATGATTTACATGTTACTCTACTGTAGATCTAGATTTTCAATACCATTGATGCCACAACCATTTATGTCCTTCATCCACTGAGTCATAACTACAAAAAAATGTTTATTTCCAATTAAAACTATTTTTCAAAATTTATTTGTAAGGATGTACTAATATAGGATACTTCTTACTGTATCTTCCTTTTTTCTATGTAGAAAAACATTCTAAAGAAATATTATTTAGACCATCAAATATTGTATTGTTCAAATTCTATATCATTTTAACATAATTTTGTCCTAAAATTATTAAAGGTAATTCTATTATCATTATTCCAAACTCTAAAGATATAGAAAATGACTTCTTATATAATGTTTAAGGACCCAGCCTTAATCATATGGAAGTCAATATTTTTTATAGTGACTCTGGATTTTCATACATAGATATTCAATAATTTTTAATGAGTATTCATTATATTAAACAATCACACACCTGATGAATGCAATAATTTAGGTCCATTTGAAACCTGGAAACATAACCAATTTTCTATAAGTGAGATACATCATCTCCCACAAGTTTCGAATAACTATAAACCTTATTAGACATATCATACAAAATAAATATATTCAAAACCTAGGGAAAAGTAAACATATGATAATGTAAGCTCAAATTATAAGTAAAGTTAAATTGGGGATGTATGCAATCATAAAAAGAGGATAAGGATATGAGACCATTGCAATAATACTTGATTAAAATATTATATATTTCAATTATACTAATCCCTATTCATGGTAAACATATTGGAGGTTTATAAGACATGAGTCATAGGGGAGTCAATGAACATGATCCATGATAGAGTAAGAAGTATATTTTTTCCCACTCATAAGAATAAAAAATAATTTTCATATTATTGAAATTTCACTTCCAATAACATAATATAATAAATAAATATTTACAAAATTGGATTCACTCGACATTCCAAACTTGTAATATTAAATTGGGTTCACTTTCAGTTCTATCCCTCTATTACTGATTTGGGATTACTTCTTGTTCTAGTCATGTTAATCTCATGAGATATAAATATTTACCCAATTAATTATAGATACATATAGATTCCACCAGTCACATAATTAAATCATACATATGTGTGCCACAAGTACATTTAAATTTATCATATTATAACCCATGAAAATAAATGGTATCATAAACATTTCATCATATCATAACCTTTAGAAAAGTGATTTGTTTCATAATTATTTAATCAAATAGTGGCATGTAAAAAGGAGTGAGAGTCATAAACATAATTCCATAAAAAACATAACCCATTTAGGGGAAGAATATTAGTGGTATCAAAGGATAATATCTCATGTATGACATTGGTAACACCAATCTATCTCATCTTTTATGGAAAATAATTTTGAAATATTATTTAAAATTATTCTTGAGAAAAATATAATTTCTACTTTGAAAAAAGGTTTTTAAATAATAAATAAATTAGAATAACCTTTTCTATGAAAATAACCAATATAAATTATATTGTGTTCTTCCATGCAATAATTTTTCAAGACACCATAATATTTTTTTTATGTAATACACATTAAAATGGATGTTCATTTCATATTTCCTATAAAATCCATATGATAATTGATTGGAAATTGAAATGAAAATTTTAAGAATTGTTTTATTGGAAATAATAAAAACATTGGTAAAAATTTATTTTTAATTAAAAAATATTAGAATAATAAAATTTGAATTCATTTCAAAAAAACATGGTTTTGGAAGAAAATATATTTATAAACATAGAGATAAATATAGTCGTATTTTCTTAAAACTTTTTAGTAATATTTTTATGTATAAAAGAGAGAATAATGGTAACAATACAAGAATATATGATGAATAGACATTGTAAAAGAATATTATTGAGAAATATTGGGAGTTAGATCATGTTATTTCAACAGCAGAGGCTTTATCATAAAAAACACTGATAAATGATTAGATTGTAACATAATATCATTACAACATTGGAAACATTTATTCATATTTCAAATGATGTAGAAAAATAAAATGGAAATAAATATACCACGAGGTTATATAATTTCATGATATTACTTTTTAAATGGTATGTACAAACACAACAATAAAAAATATTGGTGTGTAATATAATATACGTCTCAAATTATGAAAAATGAGACAAAAATCCATTACGAGTAGAGTATTTTTTTATTGTAATTTACATGATATAGTAACATAAATATAATAATTTAGTTCCTTTGAATGATTTATATTCATGAAATATAATTTCATAAGGCAATATATAAACCACACAAATGGAACAATTATTGAATATGGAAGAAGTCTCTTATAAATAAAAGTGAGGCTACCAATCTATGTACCTTACATCATGAAATCATTCAAACTAGATTTAACTTCTGTATAATAAATATATTTTTATTATTAATATATTAAATAATCATATTCCTATATATTGTGTCATATATTAACTAATTATGTCCAATTATTACACTTTTATAAATTATATCGTGTTAATTTTCTGTTTAGGGTAATAAACACTAGGTTTTCATAAAATAATTCATTAATTATATTTTTTTATCTTAAATTAATCATTGTTTCATAATCTCAAGAATTATAAACATGATACAAATATCATATATATTCATTAT
Source organism: Viscum album (assembly GCA_963277665.1). Lineage (NCBI taxonomy): Eukaryota > Viridiplantae > Streptophyta > Magnoliopsida > Santalales > Viscaceae > Viscum > Viscum album. The sequence continues at coordinate 1,399,093,927 of OY728145.1, read as the reverse complement.
ATATGTATTTATAAAAACATATAAATGAAACAAATATGAAATGAATTAATCTTTTATTAGAGACGGTAGGTTGTACGTATGCATGAACATTATTTCCATTTTCATATCGGATGGAAAGAAATAAAATTATATGATATAATATTATTGAAGATTAATTTTTATTTCATATATACCATATATTTAAAAAAACCCATACATAATACATTCCATGTAAATTGTGAACAAATTACCTCACTTTGTGAAGCGGTAGTCCTTCGTACACATACACGAACATATCATGTTCCCAGTAAATTGAAAGCATGAATGTATAAGTGATATGTCAATTAAATAATCCTTAACAAATCATACAAATCATATATTTCATATATATATATATAATATTCATGATTAGGACCATCAATGATATGTGGTCATGGAAAAATGAACGACATCGGTTCATGAGAAGGTAGTCCATCATAGAATTGTACGATGATTTCATAACCCATTTGATGGGTGTTAAAAAGATACTAGGATATTACCATTTGATAAAAATATATTATTTTATATAATATAATTATATTATTATATAATCATCATATAAAACTTATTAATAGTGGGTGAGTAAGAAATAAAATAAAAACATTTGTTGATGAATGTTACCTCTTCTTCGAGAATACTCTTTTGATTTTAACTAAACTAATTCTTACGATTGGATTCTACCGAAAATATTTCTTATAGGATGAACGGGGAGTTTATATTTGATTTGGGTAGAGAGTGGAAAAACCAAATATTTGTATAGGTATGATGACGGGGGGGGGGGGGGGCGTGGCCTTTCATAATTAGGGGATTGGAAATAATTGATCTTTTTGAATATTAATATGTGATCCCACATTTTTCATATGCCAAAAGGGTCTATATTATAACATTATCAAACTTTAGAGATGTAAGGGTATAATTACGGCCACAAAATATTTTTTAGAGATGTGTATAGGTTATATTTAACTTTATCTTAATAGTATAACCCTTAGTAAACCTATTTTTACCTTAACTACTATAATTATTTTTTAGTTCATTAACTATTCATTTTTGGTAAAAAAATAACTTGGAATTATTAGAAAATTTAATTATAATAACTCATAATACTTAATATATTTTTTCAAATACAACTAAAATATGGGGAAAAAATTAATTAACATTAATTCCATATAGGGGATGAGAAAGAATGTTTTTAATGAAATAATATTGAAATGTTAAAAATATTTTTTATCTGAATTTAAAATGAAATATATATGATAAATGTATATATAGTTGAATTAATTTAACATTAAAAAAATTTAAATTTGTAATTTATAATTATAATTATTTAAATTAAATCATGTTTTTCAATTAAAATTTTCTATTTTTCATTATTCCTTAAAAATAAAACATTCCATAAAAAACAAAAAAAAATCACCCTAGGATAATTATGATATTCTAAATTCAAAAATTATATTTATTTTATTAAATAAGTTTTCTGAAAGTGTATAAAATAATTTCATTATTATTTACAAAATATATTTTATTTTGAAAATAATTATTTTGTAATATACAAATTCATTATCAAAAATTATATATTGTGTTATAATTTTTTTAAAAAAATATTTAAAAAATCTATAAATTTTATTTAACTAGTATGTGAGATTATTCATATCATTATTTCTAATGACTAGGTTATAATAGACACATATTAATAACTAAATTTAAAATATATTAAGGTTTTATTTAAGCTCAGTGTGGCATATACCGAAAGATAATATTTTTTGTAGGAAGGGTAAGATTAAATTGTTAAATTATGTAACACAATCCATCAAAAAAATTTATTTATTAGAGAAAAATCATAAAAACAAAGGGTGTTATATTATACTCCCTTAAAATGAATTTCTTCCTCGAAGATTACCATTTTGATACGAAAAAAATTGAATAGTATTTCTTCACCATATACTCAAGTTCCCACATACCTCCTTGAAACTAGTGGTTTTTTCAAAAAAAGAAGGAATTAGTGAGTTGTATTACTTGATATATTGTTCTTAGTGTGATCCATAATTTCTTATAGTTGTTTCTTATAATTGAGTTCTTTCTCCAGTGGTATTACCTCTATGTTCAGTACATGTGAAGAATCAATTATTTATTTCTGTAGGATAGATACATGGAACACATTGTATACTTGAGAGAGATTTAGTGGAAGCATCATGCAATAGGATACCATCATAATATGATGAATAATTTCAAATGGAATGATATACCTAGGTCCTAGTTTGTCTTTATTCCCAAATTTCATAACCTTATTCCATTGCGAAATAATTAGAAATTTGTTTTTTCATTTTCAAATTCTTGATCATGCTAGCTATTATCAGCGTAACATTTTTTATGAGTCTGAGCTTCCTTGATATATTTGTGAATGGATATAACTTGAAGTACCATTTCATTAGCTATCTCTAACCCCAATATCTCTCTTTCCCCACCACCATTATATCACATTATATTTTGATATTTTTTCTAATAAAGGGATTCACAATGATCCATCTGAACCATTGAGTGAAAGTTGTTTTAAGAAAACTCAAATAGAAGATGGTTTTGATCCGAAAAACCTTTAAAATATAGAGAATTAAATGTAAACATATTTTCTAGGGTTTGAATTTTTATTTTTGGTTGATAATTTTTTTTCATATGATACATAGTATATAAACTCAACTTCGTATCATGAAATTTAGGAATAATTCACCAGAACATTATGATAAACCTCATATCCTAATTAGATACAATGGAATGTGGAAATACTTGCAACCTTATTGCATCCTTAATGTATATCATGGAAATATGATCCAGTGATAATTATTCTCTATTATCAATTATGTGTGCTAACTTTGTTTGGGTTTCAAGTATGATCCATAAAACATTATTCCATTAAATTTTTTATGAGTCCAATTATAAAATCCAGGGCGATGTTTTCAGATTTTTATTCTAGAGTGATTAATGGATGAAAAATCCCCTTATAATTTTGTATTTTACCATTAACATGTTGGAATACCAATCAATTACATACAAACTCTGTGTTATCTATCTTAATTTATATTTGAATAGGTATTAATCTAATCTATAAAGGATACCACCAACTAATCAATGTAATTTATAAAGACTCTATTCATTATATCCATGAAGATGGAAAGGGAATTAGTGATACTAAATGGCATCACAATATGTTCATAATGTCCAAACTGTCTAAGAAATTTTTTATTTGTTATATAATCCCCCTTGACCATCAATCGATGATATCTAAAATGATGGCCAGTCCCAAAAAAATTTTGAGCTCCACAAAATTGATCAAACATAGCATCAATATAGGGTAGATGATACATGTTCTTTGTTTTGTTCTAGTTTAGATTCTGATAATCAATTCATAGTCAAATAGATAATGCTTTATTTTTATCAAAAATATCAGGTTCACCTAATGGTATCACACTAGGATGAATGAATAAATTAATATGGAATTCGTATAGATTCTTCTTTGATTCCTAGAACACAATTGGGACTTTCTATAAGGGGTCTATGAAATTGGTGTTTCACCAGGTATTAGTTATATTGACAAATAAATATCTTATTTTTTTGTGTATGGCTAGCCAACTCCTCTTGAAATATGTCGATAAATTCTTGAAATATAACAATATCATCAATGTTGAGTTTATCTCCAACCACTTGACTTAAACAGAACTTTTTAATTGTAATTAATACTCATAAAACGGATGTAATATCCATTGGAAGGTAATAAATATAATCACATTGATGTATGTTCATAGTTATTTTTGGAATATAATATGTGAATTCCATTTCTAAAAATTTGATGTGGTATTTTTTTAGATAAATCATATGCATGCCTAATATGTCATCACATTTCACTGGAGGATGAATGAAAATATTTTCAAGAATCACATTCTCAAAAATTTCAAACATAGAGGAATCACACAAATGAGATATTATCTACATACTATTAGGTATTTTCGTAAGTAATTCCACATATAATCATTTTGGTGGCATCTGGATACCCTAATAAAATTAGTAATATTTTATTTTGGGGGGTAGATACTAAGTCAAATAAAAAAGTAGTAGTTATAGAGTTTATGGTAAGTAAAAATTTTACAACATCATTATCACACCCCTCATCTGATACTATAATCACATGATATTTTCCATTATCCCTTGGATTTGGAGGGTTCAAACATCAACCATCAACATGAAACATTGGGTTTTGGAACTAGTTATAGTAATTCTCATTCCACTTAAACATAATGTACTGAAGTGCGTGAGGTGTATTTTGTGAATAATTCACTCAATTCTCATCATTAGCTATATTTTTACAATCATTTAGGAATCAATTTCACGAATACCATCCCTTCCACATATAAAATAATTACTAGGCCCTTATGGGGATTTTTTCCATGAGTCATCCCACATATTTAGTATAATGGAAATCTCATCTTCTTCTCTCTATCATATTTATATTTTCATTAAAACTTTATCTTCTTTTTCTTATCAAATCATTGAAATTTATACATAAATCCAACCTCCATTTCCACCTTGATATCACATCAATCTATCTCTTCACATCAATTGACTTAAATTATGGATAACACCCTTTATAGACTTTTCATTAAGACATAGAATAATTGAACAACCTTACTTCTAGGTTGGATGATTATACCATATTCATAGATTACATGTCTTGTAAAATTTCCCTCATACATATCAATTGATTCATCATCTGTATTCATTAGAGATAGTATATCATTCTTCATCATTGTACAATGAATATGTGGAATATACTTATTGAAAAATTTGTTCTTGAACTATTCTCATTTCATAGAGTACATTTCATCATATTTCCTCATATTCATAATAATATTCCCCAATGGATCTACTTCACATTCCCAATGGTTGAATGCCAAAATCATATTTTCAAATTTTGAACACTGGATAATGAAAAATATATTTTCAGTTGTATTGATCCCTTGTAAAAAAGTAGGTGGATCAAAACACTAAATGAAAGAAGGTATAAGTTTTATCATGAGGGACGCAAAATAATTTTGTTACCTCCATTGTTTTTTTGGATTTCTAACATGATTAATATCATGATAATGTTGTGTGTTAATGATAAATATTTTTAATTCCGGTTCCCATAAATATTGGATTCTCTTGAGGATAATAATTTCACTTAATAAAAAACTCATCTTTTACTTTGTTCTTCTGGGTTCCATATATTTAATAAAACTAAAAAGCAGAGTATAAAAAAATCATAGTGGTGAACAACATAATCATGAAAAATCACATATATTATATTTAAATGTTGAAAAAAAATCTTCTATCTATGATAACATATTGTTATCTTAAATAAATGATAATCATCCTCTATTTAAATCCTCCATAATGGTTTATAAGGAGTTAGTGAATTTACCATTCATATCCCCAAGAGTGTCATACTCAGTTTGTAGTAATTCCGATTATCATGCACCAATTTCTAATAATGTGTAGCTCAATATGGGTTTTTTCAAGCGTATTACACTATGGTACATATTTTATAGTTCCACATCCATTTTTATTTTCCAAACTAGGATATAATTACTTTGATACCACTCACTCTATCCTTTATAAAAATTCTAGGAAACATTCTTATATGTTGAATCATCCATAGAATTATCACCAGACATGTCCATAGTTATTTAACTAAGGATATCTCATCCTAGTTCCCATGGATAAATAAAAATTTTATTTGATACTAACAGTAGAGAAACCATATTTTCAAACATAGAAATTAAATTATTTTATAATATTTTTTATTTTTTTAAACAAACACATGGATGAGGAATGAAATTGTTAAGTACATTTAGAAACATAGTAACATAAACAATAGACCCTAAGTTATATAAAAAATATCTCAATATATTTTCATAAATAGAATCATTCTTATACATTTCATATATATTATATGTCCTCAAAACCAGTGGAAATGGAAATATTAGAAAGGGTGAGCTCATATGATCAGTAAATGTAAACAAAGTGATATGTATGAATAACATGAACATAAGTTTATAAGAAAATTACAATAACTTTTTAAAACCATACCCTATATGTAAAATATCATAATAATGGGTAATGGAATAATTATTTTCAGTTTATAAGACATGATTCATATGGGAATAAGAGAACATGATCAATTAGAGAACAAGATATGGTATTTTCCACATACATATAAGCACAGATAAGAATTTCCATATTATTCAAGGATCAATTCTTATACCATCTTATAGGACAATGTAAATTACTAAAATAGGTTTACACCTCATTTTATGCATGTAATATTGAACCAGGTTTACATCCTATTCGAGCCTTGTATTGTTGAACAGATATCACATCTTGTTCCAATCATATAACTCTCATGAATTTCAAATCATTACACAATGAAATGGAGGTAGATATATGTACCACCCCCTACATTATTAAATCATTCCTATGTGTTTAAAATGTTTATAAAAACATAATAATATAACCCATTAAATTAAATGGGTATCATAAACATATCATCATATCATAAACTAGTGAAAAGGGACAGGCTATGTATCATTTTGTCATAGAATAACTAGTGAAATTGAGAAGGTTTCATAAAAATCCTGCCATAAAAACATAAATAATTATTAGGAATAATATAAATGGTATATTTGGATCTCATCATAGCAAGGACATTGGTAACACGAACAGATTTCATCATACATGGTAATTCAAAATATTTCTTGAGGAAAGTATCCTTTTCAATTTGATATTTTATTTTTAAGACAAAAAACATTTATAAAAAATATTATTTGAAAACATCATTGAAAAATTATAAAGGTATATTCTAAGTAATAAAATTTCATGGCGTTGAAAAACATTTCATGTCATTCAAGTTAAAATAAAGGTTACTTTTTAATTTTACGAAAATAAATATAAGTATTATTTTAAAATGACATGAAGATTCTATTCAAGTAATATTTTTAAAAAATTAAGGAATGTGTAAAAATGTATTTTAATATTCATAATATAGTAATATAATATTTCTTGGAACATTTTTATTAAACATGGTTTTCTAATAAAATATATTTCTGATCGAAGAGAGACATAAAGTATAATTTTCCTAAAAAAACATTTTTTAAACATTTTATGCAGCAATGTGCAGAAAGATTTCACCAATATCTGAATATATAATTAATAATAAAATTATAAGAATATTCTTTATAACTTATGATATTTCAATATTGAGGGTTTATTGATAAATAATATTGTTAAATTATGTTATTGCAATAAAACATTTTAACAACTTTGGTGACAATTATTCATAATCCCAAGAAAGGGGTTACATAAAAAAATATCATGAAGATAAATTTTCTCATTATTTTAAATGTAAAAGGTTCAATATATATATATATATATCCTGAAATAATATAGCTTTAAAATATAACATATGTCTCAAAGAAGGAAAATTGACCCACAAAATCACTAACTGCTTGAGTATCTTTTGAATCATAATTCCCATGAAATATTATCATAAATTAAAACTTTAATTATCATTAAATGATTTAAATTCAATATATATAATTTAATAGGTGATTATATACACCACCACAAAAAATAGGCTGTGAATATGCCTTATATATCTCGAAAATAAAAGTAGGACTGTAAATCCACATACCATAACTGTAGAATTTAATCATACCTATCAAAGTATATTTTATAATAAATATATGATTATGTTAAATATATTACTTAATACTATTAATATATATCATACCATAGGTGATCTTATTATCTCCTTTTATTACACTTTTATTAATGAATTGATGTGAATGTTTTGTTTCAGGTAATAATTGCTTTATTTTTCGTAAATGTTTTATTTTGTTATATTTGTTGGTTATCATAAATTAATCATGAATTCATAACATATATAATGAAAAAAATTATATATGTATAATATATATGTTTATATATATTTTTAATATAAAATTTTCAATATATAAATACGAAATGAAATACATTTTCTATGGAGACGGTATGTTGAACCTATGAATGAATGCTATATCTATTTTCTTATTAGATTTAATAAAAATAAATTATTTGAAATATTTTCATTGTATAATAATTTTTATTATATATATATTAAATATTTTTATTGAAACCATCTTTAATACATTCTATGTAAAGTGTGAATGAATTAAATCACTTTGTGAGGTAGTATTCAGTCGTACACTTGAATGACATTATCATATTCTGACAAAATGGAATGAATGAATTTATTCCTGATATAAAAATTAAAAATCATAATAAAATAATAAAAATAATATATATCATATATAAATAATAAATTCATCCTTATGACCATCCTTGATAAGTTGTAATGAAAAATGGATGACATCAATTCATGTTGCAACAGTTTTTCGTACACATTTATGACGAATTCCTAAATCATTTGATGAAAGTTCAGATGATTGTTAGTAAGAAACTTATAATAAAAACATATCATTATATTTATTGTTATTTTAATATTATATAATCTTGATATAAAAATAATTAAAGGGGTTTTAGGGAGAAATAATACAAATATGATCATTGATGAACATTATCTCTTATTTGGGTATCCTCTATAGGTTAGAATTAAATGCTACACTAGGATGTATGTAAACCATACATAAGTCTTATAGGATTTGAATATCGATGTTTGGAAGTTTTTTTTCAGGTCATGGTCAATCCAGTTAGTTGTGAAGGTGTGAATAATGGAGGGTAGGATGGCCTTTTATATGTTGTGGAAAGGACACACTTGGAATTTTTTAAAAGAAATGAGTTACCCCACATTTTTATTATGAAATTATGGTATAAATTATGAAATTATATAACCTTATTAGTTTAATGGTATAAATATGTCTGTAAATTGTTTTTATTCGAGTTTATAGGTTCTGTTTACCCAAATCGGTTTAGTTTAACACCCATTGTAAACATATTTTTACCTTAAGAGTGATAATTAATTTTTACTTCATTCATAGTATATTTTGGTAAAAATTTAAGTTTATATTATTATAAATAATAAATTAGTTTTTTTATAAATATATATTCAGGTTTTCAAAATTAAATTCACATATGTGGAAAAATATTTTAAAATTAATCCATTAGACATTTTGAGAAAATGGGTTTTTAATGAAAAATGGTAAATGTTTGAAATGTTTTTATATTTAAATTGAATATGAAATTGAATTAAAAAACCTAAATTTTATTAATTGATTCATTATTGAGACAATTTAACTTCATAAAAAATTCAATATATAATTCTACACTATATATTATTTAATCATTATGATTCTTTCAAGTAAAATTCAGTATTTTTTACTATTCATTGAAAATTAAAATTTTTCAAAAAAAAACCCCAAAATCACCATAAGATAAGTTTTACGTAGTAAATTTAAAAATTAATTTTATTTTATAATATTAATTTTCTGATAGTCTCAAATATTAATATTAAGAGTGTTCAGAAAAATACATAAAGAATCGTTTTTTGTTAAAATATTATTTTTCAATCATATGAAGAGGTTGCCAAAAATTATATATTTTATTATAAATCGACTTCCATTATATTAAAAAAATAATAAAATTTTAAATATATTTTTTACTATTAATGTTACTATTTTTAATGGCATGTTTTTAGAATTATCATATAATTAACCTAATTAAAAATAGTTCATGGTTTTGTTATAACATGGTTGCACGTGTAACACAAACTAAGCCGGTGTTTTGTGGTGTGAAAGCCTAAAATTGTGAATCATGCAATGAAATATATAAAAATAATTTTATTTATTATGAATAAAATGTTAAGAAAACTTTTATTGTTAGAGATTTAGTGATGAATTTACTTTCATTCATTTTTGGACATTTTCTAGTTTAGATTTTTTGAAAATTATGTTATAACACATATAAAAACTATAATTTTACAAATGTTACACTTATAATGAGGATCCATTTTTTCTAAAATATTTAAATTTTATAATTAAACATGTTTTATTTTCATGAATGTATTCATTACATTCAACATGACATATTATTTTTTGTTAATCATCCTTAAACCCTCTAGAAAAAATTTTAAAACATGGGATGAGAACAAATATCTCAGTAAGTGATTATAAAATAATAGTGGAATAAACACATTAGTCTATGGAATCATATAAAAAATTCATTTTCCATCTATTCATTAGGACCAATATAAACATTTTCTTACCCATGAAATCACCATTTCAACCCAAATATTTTCATAAAACATCTAATAATAGAAGATAAAGATAAAATAAGACACATATAGGTTCATTTAAAAAGTTATAAAATCATGAAAACTCTTACAAAAAAATAATTATTTTCACCATTATGAAGTAGAAAATAATTTTTTTAAAATAATATCATTTATTAATATTTTATAAGTCACAAAATTACTATAAATACATATCACGTATATAGAAAACATGTTGGTTTCATGGGACATCATTGCCTATATCAATATTACAAATAGTATAACCATATAATCGACTTGCATACACAATGAATTAGGAGGTTATCATAGAACCACCCATCATTGGTTTATAACATATCCACCCATCATTGGTTTTTAATGTTACAGCCCATATATGGTTAATAATGTAACCACCCATCCATGTCTCAAATCATAACCATACATCATTGGTAAATAATGTTACCACCCTTCAGTGTTTAATAATGTAACCACCCATCATTGGTTTATAATTAATCCTCTTGTCATCATATATAATTTTCATGAACCCTCACATAATAATAATACATAATATAATTCAATTTCAAAATTCACACTCATATAATATTATTTCCACACATAGGAAAACATTTCTAGATATTAAAATATCTCACACATTTAGAAATCCATTTTCAATAAAAAAACAAAAAATGAGGGAGAGGTATTTTCCTTGAAGAAATAATGAAATATTTTGAAGGAATAAAAAAATATAATAAAGGTTATGCATGAATAAATTTTTTTTTGTTTCTATATACTTTAAAATATTAAATTCCATTTATCTTTTCTATAGAAATTCAAACGTTTCATAGAAAAATATATTTTTTTAAAACATTCTATATAAATAAAATAGTTTCATAAAATTCCATTTAAAATCCGTTCATGTCAATAAAAAATCATTAATGGAATTGTTTTAATAATATGGACATAGAATATAGTTGTTTAGAAAATTAATCATTAAACATTTAAAATTATTTTTTATTCCTATAGTCCCCTTACTAGAGTATGGATTATCATGTACGTTATTTATGTTCAAGAATAATAAACATATGTTACTTTTTTAATTTATTATGAAAAAATAAAATTTATTATATAATTAATATCACTAATGTCCATGTAATATTAAATTACATAATCATTTATGTTTATGTCAGATGTTTTGTTGTCATTTAACATATATATTGAAAATGACTTATGTATTTTGACTATCTTAAAATAGGCATTATTTCAACATATAAATAATAATAATCATAAAAATAATATCATATTTATACATGAATTTAAATTTTAAAACCAATCATGATTATTAGTGATTTTTCGGGAAAAGAGGGTTGATATTGAATGGGCTTCACTCATTGGATTGATTGGAGGGTGGTTTAACAATTGTCATATTTTCCTTAGAAACATCAAGAATTTCCCCCATCCATAAATAGTTATAAACCTACATTCCAATTGTAGGTGGTCATCTAAATATTCAGGCCCACGGAGATAGTCAAGAAGGTTGGTGAGGTTGACATCATTGGTCATCCTAACATATAGAATACTGTGAAAGTTATTATCCATGGATACCATTGAATAAATGGGGATTTTTTAATTTCTCAATGTCTATACTTTGATTATTTGATCCTGAAATACCAAAATACCCTGATTCCTTTGTGCATATAAATAACAGAAATTTTATAGTGATCAACCCTCAAAAAGAGGTGTTGAGAAGTTAAAATCCTACCAAGGTGCGTTGATGGTCACTAATGCTAGATCGAGAGTGACTACTATAGCTTCTGCTCTACGGAGCCTTTTCACTTGTGATAAGGTAATGATTCGAGAGTTGGATCAAATTCATTGGTCGGGTGTTTTAAAGACATTAGCTATTTTTTTGGATCTCATGAGGTCCACATGGATACTTCATGGTCATTAGAGGTTTCTACAACTCATCCTTGCGATTTTCATCACAAATTTCTAGTAGTTTCTCCCTTGATAGATAGATGTTGAGAAAATAGGTTACACCTTTATATATCTCTATAAAATCATATACATTTTACTTATTATGTTCCTTGCAGTTATTTAGGATTACAATAACTATTTTATTTAGTGTTGAATTAACGTGATAAAGGAATATATGGAATAGTTATTCGCATTCTACAATAAATCCTACTGGAAGACTATTGTACCAAACTAAGGTTGTCCATATCAGAGTATATTTGAAACAACTCATATTTTTTGAAAATTGTTGATCGTTTGGTCCCACCATCGACCCACATAAAGATTCAATGTGTCTGAGATATCATTTAGTGTAATATTCACCATCAAATGTAGAGAAGGTAGGATTGAATAAGCTGGGTGGAGGTGTATTATCATCAACCCATTTTCGGTACGGATTCCTCTTAGGCTAACAGCTGCACATCGCCCGTACATGGATTTCGTTCAAGTACCGAGGGACTCGATGATGATATGAAACTCTAGGGGAACTACTATCAGGTCCATCTCCCATAAACATGGAGTATTTTGGGGTCATTAAGGTATAACCTCTATCATCTTCTACTGATTCTTAGTTCTTCCTATGATTAGATGGATATATTAGAGAGGTAGTTGATGTCATCGCAATAGACGGGTGTCATGATCATTTTAAAATTACTCATTTATGAAGACTAGTTATCTATATCTTGATCCATTCTAAGACTCATATGCCACTTTTACTAACATATATTCTATTAAGGGGATAATATCTACTTCTTCCAAACTGAGATACCTACAGGGAATATTTCTCCTATGTATCTCCTTTTTGAGATATCTCGGATCTTGTATCCCACACTCATATGGTGATAATTGTTCCTCTATTGATTGAAACAAAAATGTTTTAATATATTTCCTCTTTTCATTATAAGTTTTCACCCTTGGGGTTGGAAACTAAGTATTCATAGGTTCAAAATTATGGATCCATCTTAGGTTCTGGGAGCATGTAGCCTCAGTTGGTGCATCCAAATCCCACTCTAATGGGGACACATTTTCTATATTACGACCCTCATATTTTTTTTATCTCATGTTGACAGTGGTGACGTTTACAAAGGCATATCAGAAAATGGTGTTCCAAACTCTATTTTCAATGTAACATAATGATTCTACAATTCCATCACTAGGGTCATCATTAAATCCCTTGGCCATATTGGTCCTTTTTGGATTGTTTCCCTAGGGGGTCCGATTTCTTGTATTGTATGATCCCCTCATCTCAGACTATGAATAGTGACCTTGAGGGAGTCTCTAATTGTTATTACTGAATGGGACCTGGTCAACAGAGGTTTTTCTTGCGGTGGGAGGCACTGGTGGAATGTCAATGGTATATTGTTTCCCTCAACCTAGAAAAGAATGATCCCATATATAATAATGATGATAATGGAAATTCCCCCATATTCATTGGTTGGGTTTTATCTGATGTTGTAATTATCACTTATTGGTCATGTTTTTGAAAATCCAACAGCTCCATATGAAGATTTGATGATTCCCATGATAGGCATGAAGATATTAATTCCCCCGACCTAGTAGGGTTTGGGTGATTTGGAACCACTATTTATGTCTCTGTGGTCATATTAAGTGATGGTCAACATAGAGAGTGTGATTTAGATATAAATATTTCCATCAGAATGGGTTAGGGTTCACTCAAAACTATTAAGGATATGTCCTGGATCCTTTCATGAATTGAATATCCAAGAGTTCCTGGTGGGGGTGTTAGATATTTCCATATCAGGAAGGCCATGTCTACTCCTGAAATACTAATATGGTAGCTACTATTGTGACCCATTTGATGTGGGTTTGTAGTTCATGTGTGGGACTTCAGTGTGAAGTCATCCCATGATGAGATTCATTATTTACGGAGGATTTCTAGGTGATCTCAACATTGGTATACTTGTTTTAAATGTGTTCTTATTACTTATGAGAGGCTAGTATGAGGTCATGTAGGTTATCCCCGCCTTGGTTCATGATGTATGGGAATCGTTGAAGTAGGGGAATTCCATTGTAGTTACCAAATGGATTGATCATTACATTCTTCCGTGATTTATCAATGGGCTATAACATTACATGATGGTGTATCAGTGGAGGGTTTTTTTATCCCGTGGAGATGAAAATTTTAATGCTATATACTATCCACATCCTTGAATACAAATGCATGATACAGCTTTAGAGATCAGTTTCTATACTATAATGATGATATTGAAGAAATAATGTTCTAGTTTTATGATGTTCCTTTCTATTTTTGGATTTGAAACCATGGAGATAGCAGTAAGATGTAGCTGAAAACAAATTATCCTGATTGCACTACCACAAAAATAGTTCTTATGAGCACCACTCTTTTATCAGCGCTAACGAAAAATTGCTGATAAAGGGAGGGTACCTTAATCAGTGCCAAAAAAGGGCTGATAAAATGTACATTTATCAGTGCTAAAAAAATTTCTGACCAAACTACCCTTTTATCAGTGCTTTTTTTTTGCGCAAATAAAGGTACACCCTTTAACAACACTTTTTTTAGCGCTGTTAAAGGTACCCCCATTTATCATCTCTCTTTCGTTAGCGCTGATAAAGGGCCTACTTTCAAAAAAAATTTAATTACAAAAATATATTAATATTTAAATAAATATATATATAGTTATATTGATATTAATATAATATATATTTTTTAAATATAATTTTAAATATAATTTACATAAGTATAAATATACAGTTACACTTAATATATAAGATATTTAGTAAAAATGGATTATAAAAAAATTAATAAAATATTTTTAATTAATAATTTGCTAATTATTATGGAGTAATAGTCATTTAATAACATTTTTATGACTAAAAAATTAAAAAATAAACTAAAAAAAGATCCAAAATATGTTGAAAACGCATATCGGACTTCAAACAGTCATAACATTTGAACCGGGTGTCCGTTTGAGCTATACCACATATCAAATCGAAGCTTGCGACGATCTCTACATCATTATTATAGAGGAAATTTAGGTCAAGGTTTCTAGAAGTCCAAAAAATGCCCTGAAGGCCTCCAAAACTGATTTTTTAGTCGGGGTACACTGATTTTTTAAAATTTTGTGGATTTTCAGCCCCGTTTAAATGGGTATTATAGGCTTTTTTTGGCAAGGACTGAATTTATTCCAAGTTATTACATTCATATTTATACAACGTCTTTGAAATTTTATCATTTTTTTAATTAACTTCTATATATAATCAAATATATAAAAATATATACATATTTTTTATATATTCACACATAAAAATTTAATTATAAATATAAATAATAAAATATATTAACATATAAAATATATTTTCTTTTTGTAAATAATAACTAATATCCATTTTATTTAAAATAAAAATATATGAATATTTATATACCTATATATTAATCTAACTATATATATATATATATTAATCTAACTATATATATATATATTAATATAACAACATATATATATTAATATTACTATAAATATATATATTAATATTACTATGAATATATATATTAATATAACTATAAATATATATATTAATGTATCTATATATATATATTAATATAACTATATATATATTTTACCATAATGATAAATTACTATTCTAATAAATATAACTATATATATATATAAATAGAGAGATATATTAATATAACTATATATATTATTATAAATATATATATATTAATATAAATATATATTACTATATAGAATAAATATAACTAAATATATATATTTATATATAGAGATATGATGAAATGTAATACAATTTAAAATAGAGGAGTGGAAAGGGCTTAGGCGCGCAGGGGGAGTTCTCGAGTTCAAAACCCAGTGGAGGCAGGGGCACGGGCGCATGTGGGAATATGGCAGCTAGCACAGATAAACGGTGGAGGGGGTGTGCGGGGACACTAGAGGGGGGTAGAAAAGCTCTATAAAATGGGGGGATCAAGCACTATAAACGACCCCCTGATTGGTATTATGTTTTTAAATTTTTTAAATTTTTTAAATTTTTTTAAAATTTTTTAAATTTTTCTAATTTTTTTAACATTTATCAATGCTTTTAAAAAAACGATGATAAAAAAGGTCCCTTATTAGAGCTAAAAATAAAGTTCTGATAAAGGAAGTGTTGATAAAGGACCCTTTTATCAGCGCTAAAACAAAGTGCTGATAAAGGACCCTTTTATCAGTGCTTTGTTTTAGCACAGATAAAAGACCCCTTTTATCAACACTTTTTTTGCCCTAATTTAAGGTGTTTTATCATCGCTTTTTGGAGGGCTGATAATGGGGACCCCCTATATCTTCACTGACTTTAACAGCTCTTTTCTAGTGTTGATAAAATTGGGTTTTTAGTGTTGATAAAAGGGGTATTTGTAGTAGTGTTGTCTCATGGTTACACTCCTATCATGTATAAGGGATATGTCAAGCCTTCAATTGCTGGTGAGTAGCCAATATATTCTGGCACAAATAAGGCATGCACACATTTCATAGATCATCTAAGGTATCATTTTTTGAAGTATCATGGCACTAGAATATAATGGGTGGGTAATTCTGGATAACTCTATCCATATGTCAATGTCGTCCTTGTAGTTGGGTTAATAACTGAGTGCTTAAAACACCCCATAATACTATATGAAACTGATGATCAATTCCTTGTGGAGGATGATTTCCATGTTACTGTAGTAGAACTATATAATCACAATGGTAGGTATAAAATAAGTACAGTTGAATATATAACTATTCATCTATTTCGGCCTTTGGCCCACTGGTTTGGGCGTATAGGCCCCAGGTCCTTTGGGCCACATAATGCCTTCATTCCATAGGGAAATTAGGCCATAAAGACCATGGAGTATCCCTTAAATACCACTTAGATTTGTTCCTGGAATAGGATTCAAAAAACTTTGCATCCACCAAAGTAGAGCTATCTAAGTTGGAAGAACAAGAGTGCATGAAAATCTTCATCAGAACTTTGCACCATATGTCTTTTCATCGTGAAATTATAACTGATCACAAATTTGAGATGCGGAGCTAGGAACCATTAATGATTTAGACGATAGGGAGTGGGTATTTTAGTGTATTTTGGTTAGGGATTTGGGTCATGTATTGGGTATTATGCCTATAGTCCTTCAATTCATGTACTAGACCTTAAACTACGGGGCATATGGGTCATGTAAGGGTTCCCTCTAAACACAGTTAAAATGGTAATATCCAAAAATTAATAAAAAACTCAAGGCCTTAAGTCCATTCAGGAAATGTTATCATTCTCTTTATCATACTTACATACCTCCATCTAGTTAGACCATTTAAGATGGATATGATGGTTTCCTGCTAAAGATAGTTGAGTGATGCCAGATGTTGGTGGGAGAATTGAATACCTTTTATCAAAGAATTTGGAAAACCTCTCTCTAAGATGATGTTGGAGTTTTGGACACCCCTATATATGGAGGTTCCTGTTTAAGGGGATGACTTCCTTGTCTGTGTGAGATATCAACATAGTGATGTTGACAATGGTACATGTTAGGAGTATAGTCCATGTGATGCGTCTACACACTACCATGAAAAGGAATATTGTGGTAATGAATGTCTTCTTTATTCACATTGATAGAAGAGTTGAAATACCCTTTTTTAGGATGTGTTTTGAACAACCTCATGAATATTGGTATTGAAAAGATTATGATTTTGGGCCATGTTTTTCAACGTGGTCAGAATCTTCCATATTACATTTCCAAATTGTGAAGGGATATGATATATTTGAATGATCGGTGCCAAAACATTTTTATAACCATATGATTTTGGCGGATTATGAAACCACCAATTATAATTTTTTGGAATATTCTTTTGAGTTGTCTCATTATTGATAGGAATATGAGCCATTATTAAGTCATCTTCCATTATATCATGGTGATCCTCATTCAAAGTGGGGGTATTAGACTGATCCTGAGCCTTTGGAAAATTCCACTTATCGTTAATGGAAGGGATACTAGCCTACCCCAATTCATGTTCTGATCTCACCTAGTGAGCCTCGATTGGATCAATAATATGAGCCTGGTCTAAATATGCTTTCCATACCATAATACACCAATAAGCCGCTATAATGATAAAATGGCTATGAGAACCCATCTGCAATGAATTGGAATGATGAAGGAGAAATCATTCACAATAGAACATAGGAATATGGGCCTCACTTCTGTGACCTGCTATAATATACCTAGTAAATTTAATGTTATTATTATGTTCATATCTTGGGGATTATGCCATTCTCAATTGGTTATACCTAACCATAGCATGGATATATTCAATAACAAGGATGTATTCCATATCCGGGGATTTTAGAGTATGTCACTGGACTTCTTTGACAATAATATGAAAATTTCCTTAGTCTTGTGCCCCTATCACATGGTGATCTCTGGCCAGAATGGGGATATAAGAAAAATCATAGGCCATTGGAATATTCCACTAGACTTCATTGACATGCATATTTCCCATATCCCAAGGCATGTTCTGATCTCACCTAGTGATCCCTAGTTGGAATGGGAGTATGTTCCTACTCTAATGTATCTCCCATTATCAAAATATGTTAATAATCATCCTGTGTAGGAGATAGAATATTTTCTTTGTCCTCTACAAACACTTTTTTTTCAGTTATTAGATTGTTGAATTTACATGGATGTAGTGATAAGAGTTTGCAATATTGCCTTCATCTACAATAGTAAAAACATATGTTTTCAATGTTCTTCATATTTTCCGAAAATATATTGTCATTTTAGCACTGTGTGTGTAGGTATATACACAGACACATTTTTTTCTACATTTTATACTGGAAGATGGCTTTGATTGAAGTGGGAATATGATCCAATATTTTCCCGTTGTTCCATAAGAATATGGAAATGGAATTTTTGAATAGATGTAGGAATCTACTCCCCCCCATTCATGCAGTTAGAATATGGTCACATACTTATTCTGAGAGAGCATGGATATGAGTCTTATTACTGGATCTCACTAGAGTATGTTAGTAGGAATTTTCATCATGAGTTGGTATATGATCCCTCTCCATGGTATCCATCATTTTCCTCCTCTGATGAACCTTCAATTTTCCCCACACATTAGTGTTAGAGGCAGAAACGTATTTGATGGTACCATTAATATGCAATTGGTGGGTACCAGTTGGATGGTAATGAAGATGGTGGTTAAGAGGTTCCCTCCTTAGTATAACCTGAACCAAAATAGAGGTTTATTTTTCTTATTGATACACCTCTATTATATATGGGTGGTGGTAATTTTCGTGCTCTGGGGATAATCTCACGATGATGTTGGTTGTAGGGAAAAAGGGTATTCGAAAAATCCTCCCTCGAGTGTTGTGGGATCACTGTTTGTCATTCTTGGAGAACCTCGTAGACAGCTTCCATTGTCAGGATCATATGATGACAATGGTACACTAGTACCATCATTTATTCCAACTATTTTTGTAGTCATCAAGTAGGTGGGATCGACTTGTGAAATATAGGGTTTGCAGTGACCAATGATTTACTAGAGAGAATGAAGCAAGATGATGACATTGTCTCGAAATGGGATGTTATCAATATATGCAATCATGTAGATAATAAGGAATAAGTATATAAATTTGTTCAATTTCATAAGCATAATTTTCTCAATGAGATATGTATGGTTATTAAACTATTATAATATTCCCTATTCATCCATTATGATCACATGGAATTTCAAAGTGGGGACAAATTTATTACATGAGAACTCGATTTATAAAGGATAAATTGTAAGATCATGTTAGATTTTACATATTTTTTTATTTTGTATACAAAACAAAGTGGACTTAGTGATTCATGTCATCTTTTTCATTCATTTTTGTGTATGGGAGAAAATAGAATGTCATGATGGATAATGACAAATCATTTTTTATTTATGAGATTTATGTAGAGTTCACTATTTTTGTTTCTCCATGGGAAGTTGGTTGACATGGAATTGGTCATGCCCTTCGGTTTGAATGTTGGGCGGTTTAACATTTGATAAACCTTCCTTTGAAAATCACATATGGTCCCTCATCCATAAATGGGTATATACAAGCTTTCCAAATGCAAGTAGTCATATATATCATTGAGGCCTAATAACTCTTAAGGACTCGTATTTGTCACTAGGATAATAGATTGAGCTCATAAAACCTTTTTTTGGGGAATTGTTTCATACATTGAGACTCTCTTACATATTTAATATATTTTCATCAATCTCTCCATAATCCCTATATGGGACTAGTTACCCTAACAATGTGATTCTGGGTTTATTCTATTTTATATGAAAAAACTAAGGCCTCTCTATTGAATCCATTTGTATGTATCTGAGGATCTTCAACATTCACAAATAATGTTTGGATAATTTTTTGTTGAATTTGTATAACCAAGAACTTTAAAATATGTTTCCATGTGAGGAGGAAATTAATATTCAAAGGATGTTAATAATCAATTATGATGTATCCAATGTATCCTAGTAATAGTAGGAATCAAAACCCACATATTTCATTTGACATGTGCAGTTTAATGTCATTCATAATGCATATATATGGGTTCTATGAGACACTGGGTGTTCGTGATTGACTCTTGAAAATATTTCCTACAAATCTTGATTATGCCAAGAATTCAAGTTGTCATTGTTCATTTGAATTTATCAGGTTACTAATGGATGAGGTAGATTGGTCATCCAATGAGAAAAATTGGGTCTTAATGGTTGAAATTTCATTTACATAAAGCTTACATAGATATGGATGTGTAGTTTAGATCAATCCATAGAAATGAATCCTACATTTCATAGTTATTTTAGGAATTAGAGGTCTTGTAGTTCATTGTTTCCCTTGGGACTATCCCCAATGAGGATTACATTATGTAGAGGAAAATATATTTTTTCCACTCATCAGAGTATACATTTTATCATCTCTATAGTATGTGGATATTCGTGATGTAAATGATATGATTATGGAAACTCCCAATTCCCAAGTGAGTAATTCTCTCGATGTGAGAAATAACATATAATAAGTAATCTGTCTCATTGAATATGTATATTAGGCTCATTCTCCAGGTATCTCCATGGGATATTTAATATGGATATGAGGCCTCAGAGAGGAATCCAATGTATCTTTATTGTAGATGTAATCATAGTTCTCCATGTTTTCTTTATCGGGGCATACACCCTGAGGTTTCCCTATTGATTGGGGCTTACACACCATGGACGAACAATGTGATCAAGTCATGAGATTTAATTTTAACCTATAATTATTTTTTGTAGGATGTTTTATGAGAATGTTTACTTCCACTAATAACATCACATGACATGGATAGAATGCCAAGAGGTTCTCACATGATCCAGCTGAATTTCATCTGTGTCCTCGTAGTAGCTGAATGAAACACATGGAGGGAGTCACCGGAGTTAGTAAGACATGTTTCAATAGGTGTCATATCTCTTAGACGACATCCCAATAGGGTGTTTTAGGTCCTAGCCATCATATCTAGATGGAATCAAGAGTCTATGATGACATTAATATAGGATGTTGCAGGAGACGATCAGTCATATTCAGACATGGACATGAGACCTTGATGACACGATCAGGTGTCATTATATGAGTCAAGTGATGTATCTAAAAAACATCATAAGGCTTTGGAGATGATCCAAGAGGGATTAGTGAAACTAAAGTGACACATTCAATAAAGACTGTGCAACTAGTCCTTATATGTCCAAATGAGATAACATTAACCAAATTATAGGAGCTATGAAATGTGAAGTAGCGTATTAGTGTGCCATGGGCAGTTTACATAAAGATTATGAGTGTTAGAAAAAAAATTGGTTTATGACATCTACTACCATAATTTTTCGTGAACTCGTGTATTTTGAATTCCTTAGATTTATTCAATTCTACTTTATTTTTTGTCATTTCTGATCTAGAATACATGTGGTTTGTTCTTCGCATTTCCTTCTAGACTTCCATTAAATGATCTATGAATGATCATTCGATTTTCCATTATGAATGGAAAATGATTATTTTAGTTGTTCACTGGTACATAACTTAATGGAAAAATTTTTGGTCATGTGATCAGCTACTCTGTTAAATACCCTCTATCATTGGTGGTTGTCCCATGCATCCATAGTCATCGCCCCTAGATGTGAAAACCCAACACGTTTCTTCGAGTTTGAGGTAGAAAATTATAGGACTCACCACCCAGATTGTTCACTAATTTTTTTCATATCTGTTGTGGATTCATACAATAGTGGGAAAAGAGGTTCGTCAACCCGTGTCTTCACAAGTCATTGTTTTGGACTGCTCTAAGGGTGTTTCCCAATATTTAGTGAACATGAGTCACACCCATCAAAACTTCCTTTATTGGATTATTTTCAATTAATGGAAACTTTTTTTTATATTTCGGGCATGTATAAGGACATCAATATTGTCATAGTGACATGTCCAAGGGTCTTCGCGTTATTAGAGTTCCTGGTGAAAGGTATCCATGAGATGCTCAACACATTTCTTGGGAATTTTCATGAGAAAAGGATGGCTTATCTGGGGGTCTCCGTGAGATCAAGGAGATCTGTACAGAATTCTCATGGGATTGTGTTGTGGAATTACTGAGAATTTATTAGGTGCTTAACAACCATTAGAGGCTTTCCCAACCTCCCCCTTTTATTCCCTTTGATTTATTTCACAATGGATTGGGAGTCATGGGTGATTGATGAGTAATGTCAAAATAAAATTACTATATTTTTTTATGGCGGGCTACATGACCGATATGGGTCATATTGGGTTGTGCATGAATATCCTGGAAAAATTAATCTTTTTTTCATAGGGATCCAAAGGGTAATAAAAATGTTTCATAGACATGTCCAAGGATTTTCGTGTGATGGGGATAACAAAAGGAACTGATTTTACAAAAATGAGTTATGAATATCTCAAGGGACTGAAAGTGTTTTGTGGACTGCCATGGGCAAGTGTCATGCCTTTGATGACCATGAGTAACTCCCCCCCCCACCCCCCATTATCTCATTTTCCTATTTTATTAAGGTTCTAGGGTCCTGAATATTCGCTAGGATGTTGTTAAGGATAATTATTCTCCCCCTCAGTGATATGCCTCATCATATTTATTACTTATAAGGGCCTCCACCTTTGGACATAATTATTTCCATTTATAACGGATTTGTAGTTGGGCTGCCATGTACTTGTTACTGAAAAATTGCACAGCGTGAGGGAGCTTAATCGACTACAACTGTGTAATTGTTTTTCATTATGAGAGTCTTCACAAGAGTATGAATTTTTTTAGTGGGGTTCTATGGGATCCTCTTAAGGTTATGTGATGCGTGTCAATTCCTTCTATGACTATATGATGGTCACACAATATGGAGTCCCTTAGAGGGTCATGTGATCAGTATTTCTTTTCCATCATCACCTAACTATGATTTTATGGGTAAAATAATTCCAATATTTAGATATTACTTCATTTTTTATTTTACCAATTCTAACTTGGGGGAAATAAAGAGTTTTTTACAAAACAATAACTGTGTAACAATCATGGAGACGGTTGGTTATACGTATGCATGAGTAATGTTTCCATTATACAATGTTCATTATGGAAATAAGGTAAGTAATATTTTATTATAAATAATGATAATAATGTCATAAATACACTATTATTTATATAAATATACAAATATACATCATTCATGCTCTTTTTTGAGGAAAAGTATTCACATTGTTTCGTCGAAGAGGTATTTCATACATATAGAAAATACAATACATAATTATTTAGTGATTGGAAAGTTAATAAATTAAAATATATATTATCTTTTTAGAGTGATAAAATTTTTATGAATATCATACTTATTCATTATATATATAAATCACATATATTAATTAACATTTTCATTATTTCCATCCATGTAAATAATTCGTGAAAAATGAATCACATCGCTTCATGAGGTGGTGGTTCAACATATATATGAGCAATGTTATCATATCACCCACAGAATGGAATGTAAGAAGTTATATGTGATATAATAATTCCATGATTTTAATTATGTTTCAAATACCATATATATTATTTAATTTATTCATTATAACAATACATGAGATTTATGATGATAGAATAATTAAATTGGTTCTCGATGCAGTAATCCTACATACACACAAATAATGTTGTTGCTTTCCAATTTATAAAAAACGATTTAGATTTATGTTATAAGAAAAAATCAAAATAACATATCATAATAAGTTAGATAAAATTTTTATTATATTATAAAAAAATTATGGAGGTGGAAGAAGAAATAAAAATTGCTTGCTTATGCATGATACTTCTCCTATATACAACTTCCTTAGGTAAACACCAAAATAATTATTAAGAGGGATTTTATATCTGAGAAGGGTTTATTAAGAATTGTATAGGGAATTGATTAATGGATTTAGGTATGTATTTGTGGAACCAAACGTATTTTATGTTGTGAATAAGAGAGGATAGGAGAGGAAGTTCTCTTTTATAAGTTATGGAGAGACATATGTTGATTATTTTAAAAGAGAAGGTTTAGAAATACTTTTTACATTATAAAAGCTAAAAAATTTATCATTACTGAGATTTAGATGACATAAGATATAAATATGGTCATAAAATATTATTTAGATAATGGTTTAGGTCACTTTAACCCTTATATGTTTTGTTTAACACTGAGTGAACACATTTTCACCTAAAACGAAGTAAATTGTTTTTATGGTTATCATTATTCATTATGACATAAAATTATGTTGAAATTATTATATTATATAAATTATTATTATTTAAAATTTAAATTTACATTTTATAATATAAACTCACACAATTGGAAAATTTTAATTTGAAATAAAACCTACATGCAAGAATAAAAAACAGTTTTAAAAAAATGTAAATATCAGGATAAAAATGTTTTACTATTAACAGTATAAAAATTAAAAATAAATGTATTAATATATATATATATATTGACATAAAATATATAAATTTAAATTAAATAATTATTTGTTATGGTTTTTTTAATTAATAAAAATGGATAATCATTATGAACTTTTAAACAGCTTTTTGAAGAAACCTATTTCAAAACCTAAAAATAAACATATGAAATAAATTAATATATATAAATAATTAAAATATAACAATTTTGATCAATTATTATTAATTAATGATTATAATAAATTAAATAATATTAAAATAATTAATTTAAAATTACTTAATTTACAGAAAATAAATGTGTTTTTTGGCAAAAATCTGTATTTTTCACTATTTATTAAAAAATACATATTTATAGAAAATAAAAAAACTCAAACATATGTTAATTATGATATCATAAATTCAATAATGATATTAATTTTTTCAAATTAAAATATTTAATTTATATGTTAATTTTTTTAAAAAACATTATTATAAAAGAGATTAATTACAACAATATTTTTATTTAAAAATTGAATAATATTTTTATAATTAATATAACAATATAATTCTTAAATATAAACATAATTGAAAATAATTTATTCTATATTGACTTATATTTTAATATTCATTTTCCCTTTTGATAATCTTTTCCACCCACTCTTATTCATTTATTAAAAAAGTTGGGATATATTCCCCTCATAAAATTTTTAAATTCTCATGTGGTGTCATCAACCATATGGTTTTTAATAAAACTTTTTCATGTGAATCACCTTATTACACAAAACTTTCTCTCTTTGGTTAATAGTATTTAAAATTTTTCCCTCATAAGTATTATTTTCTTCCAATTAATCTACATAAAAAATCCAAACATGAGGTGAGTTCAGATCATATCTCATTAACAATGAAAAATTAAAAATAATGTACCTAGGATAAAATAAATGGAAAATACACTCAATAGGATATTATTCCAATGTTCTCTGGAATTTCATATGATTTCATGAACCATATGCACATATATTACTTTTTTATAAAACTATTATCACTTTTTTATGGATATAGTTTATGAAAAAACATGTTCACCTACTTTAAAACAACGATTATTCCCTCGGTTATTAGCCTAACGATTATTCCTACTCTGACCTAAATAAATATTTTATTTAATTAACTAAACCATCTCAACCATTTCCCCTTATAACTCTTGTATCATAAAATTTCATTCTCTTAAAAATTAAAAATTCTCATTCTCTTAAAAATCCCCTAAATTTTTATTTGATATCTCGTTCCATATAATGCATCAATTGGAACCAACTGTATATAGGAATTAAAATTGTTGATATAAGAAAAACCAACCAATGAAATTTGATGATACCAAATTCCTTGGTAATACATTAAACATGAATAAAGAATATCCTCTATAGACTAAGTCATTTTCCTAGAATATCCATCATATTAAAGATGAATATCTGTAATAGAATTTAATTCAGTACACAATAACCTCTGAAGTCCTTTCCAAAAATTATATGTGAAAATGGGGTCACAGTATAATTAAAAACAAAGAGTGACTACATATAAACATTCTATATAAATCTGATACAATTTATAATGATCATATAAATACATATTTTCTCAAATGTAAAGTATATTATAGATTCAGTTAATCAATGAAAAATAAAAAAAATTGCATTGTTACCATTTGATGTCTTTGTAAATCCTACCACACCCTCCAAGGATATTTTTTCCTATAAAAAATATAACATGGGAAAATGATTACACATCCCCATAAAAAAATTATGTTCAATTCAATATATTTTCAAATTAAAAATTTCATGGAAAATTCAATAATATCACATTTCCTTCCAAACCACCAATAATATTCCAAAAGTTAATTGTTCATCTTAGTGATATAAGGTTGAATAGAAAATTAGGAACTATGAGCTTCAATCAACAATTTTCCATTCTAATGGGAATCACATAGCACACATAATATTTTTAACAAATCACAAAATACATTCTTTTTTGATATTAAATTCTGGAAACATTCCCCATTTAAACAATTATATCATTTCAAATTGAATGTTATCATTTTTAAAATTTCTATTTATTTCGAATAGAGATGATGATACAAACACCTTTAAAAAAATAGAAGATCTTCCTATATCCACAACTTCTCTACAAAAATTAATGATATGAATAACCATATTGTCATGATCTAAACATAGAATGGTAACTATAGAATTGTTTTTTTGATTCAATGAATTGTTTACATTGATTCACTTTCTATTATGATAAATAATAATGAAATAATAATCCTTTGTTTGTTCTAATCATCTCTTCCACCTCATGTTTCCCTCTTTCTATGTAAAAATATGATTCAAAATATTGTGATCTGAATGTATCTTTTACTTTATTCCATATAAATGATTCCTATAAATTTTTAAATAATAAACCACAATAACTAATTCCAGATCACGAGTATAATAATTTTACTCATGAGGTTTCAGTTTCATTGAAACACAAGAAATTATCTAATCAATTTTCATCATGTAAAAACCATGACCCTTTTATAGAGCATCATAATAGATGAAAAATTCACTATTTCCAAATTAAATGTCTAATACTAATGAATTATCTAATATTAATTTTAGTTATTAAAAATAATCATCACATTCTTTTTTTTCATATTTTTAATTAATTTTAATGATAGCATAGTCTGGTGTCTATAAAACTAATAAAAATCACAAAAAATTCCTGGTAGTGACATTCTAATCAATTAAAACTAATAATCACTATAAAATTTTTGGGCATAGTAAATTATTCAAAAAACATTTTTCATAGGATCAATATTCATTGCAACATTAGAAACCATACTTATATAGAAATAAATTTATTGAAGCCAAAATTCAAACTTAATTAATTTTCATTATAGTTTCCTTTCTCTTTGGATTCTTAAAACTATCTATTGGTGAATTTAATTTCCCTACTCACATTTAGAATATGAAATAATATAATCAATAAATATAAAGTTAATTTTATCCATTAACTCATTGAAGACTATATTCATGAGGCTCATTAATAATTTGGGTGCATTAAACCACCAAAATAGAATAACTACAAACTTATAATGCCCATATCTAATTTAAAATTTATTATTCAAAATATTTTCCTATTCACATTCAATTGATAGTTCCCTAACCTGAGATCAATCTTTGAAAAAAAATATTTTCCCTTAAACTAATCAAACAAATATTCAATATCAGGAAAATGATACTTATTATTAATAGTGGTTTTTTTCATTGCTCATTAATCAATGAAAAGTCTCATCGAACCACCATCATGTATAGAAAAAATTTCCAACCAATGGGGACGTTCTAGGGAAAATAATACCATTATCTAAAAACTCCTTAAATTTATATATCATTTCTAAATGAGGCACTTCATCCAATCCATAACGGGGTTTTTAAAAAGGCTTAGCATCAGACCCAAATTCAATAATAAATACAACATCTAGATCATGAATAACAATAGTAAAATCATATAGAAATAAATCAATATAATTTATCACTACCATCACATGACTAATTTTATTACGATTCATTCATTTTAACAATATGAGTTGTATTATAATAATTTCCATCTCTAATAAAATTTTGATCTTCTTGGTATGTTATAAATGGTAAAAATAATTTAATAAAAGTATTATATATCTAAAATATATTAGAGCATGATATTATTATATCCACTAAATATTCAAAATTATATCAAACTCTAATTTAGATAGTTCAATAAGATATACAGAAAATTCTATTTAACTAAGAACAATACGAATATTCCTACAAATTTTGGTTTCATTAATTTTACCACCTAGGTTTCTCACCAAAAGATCCATCAACTTTACATGAAGGGATATTTCCTATTTAAATGAAAATTTATCATAAATAAAGGAATATAATACCCAAATCCAAATAATGAATTGGAATATTTTGAATAAATAAGTAACATGCATGACTTTACTTTGTTTTATGTGACAGCATTAACCATCGAAGTATAAAATTATTTTCCCACACCTTTTTCCTTTAAGTCATGATGTTTTTCCCCATTAGTGAATAATATTAGATACATGTTATCAGAATGAAAAACATCAACTAAAACATCCCACTATTAGACATATATATATTATCGAATTCCTGTATTGTTCATGATTTATTTTCATGTAATAATGGGTCATATGATCAAAGTTTAATCATTGAAATGTTCTATAAGATTTTGTAATAGATTCTATAGATATATTTTTACCAAACTAATGAAAAGAGGGTATCATGATTTTCTAACATAAAATATTATTTGATGAATTATTTTCCATAATATATAATCCTAACCACTTATTACATTCATCATCATTAATAATATGTGTGTTAGAGAACTCAATATCATGATTTTATCACATCAAACATATTATCAGAGCTTATAAATCCTTATATTAACAATCATATTTATAAATATTGTTTTTTTACAATTTTAAAATCTATTAATTTTAATATTTATTTCCCATAAAAAAATATGATACATACTAGGAGACTATTGTAAAAAAATTCTCATATGAAACTACAAAATCATTAACTTTCTCCCTCAATTACAAGAATTATTTCTCCATCTAATTTATAAACATCTCAGGGAAATATTTCTCTTAAATAATTTTCTTAAATTTTTCTCAATCTATGGAATCAAGATTATATTTCTATCAATTATTCCTAACCAAAGACCACCATATATCATTATCAAATATATAATGATACATGAAAAGTGATTCTGATTTTACATATTGGACATCCCATAAAATCCAAAATCATTCTAGTTGCATTGATCTATCCTTTGGATACAACTTGATCTAAGGTTAAACTAAAAGATGGAGGGTGATATCTATTTATGTTCTCATCTATCAACATGTTCCTATGTGGAAGATCTGAATTCACTATACTATGGACATCCCCACTATTTATGGAATGCATCAACTGAGTCATCATTGAAAAAAAATACTTTCAATTCAATCAATTCTAGGATGTTGATTTGGATGGGTATCTTTCTCTATTTTTGTTCCTACGATAGGTTCGTTAATTTATCTAGAGAAAAACATTCTAAACAAATAAATTTTAGATAAAGAAACATGGTAATAATCCCATGTTATATCATTTAAACTAAATGGTAATGTAACATTATTCAATGGTATTATATTATAATTATCATAAACACTAAATTCTCTAAAATGAAATCATATATCAACTATATGGATGTAAATATAATCGTTACATAATATTACGTTTTTATAGTGAAATATGATTTTCATACATATATGTTAAATACTGTTTATGAATATTCAATAAATTATAAAAAACAACCTGAGAAACATGATAGTTTAGTGACATTGGAAGCTGGGAAACATAAACACTAGTCTATAAGTGGGCTATATCATCTCACACTTTGTTCTTAATAAATAGAACCCTTCTTAGACACATCATAAATAATACATATCTCCATAACCATGTGTATTGGAAACATATAAATGATGTGCTCAAATACTTAGTAAGGGTAAACAAGGGAGATACATAGTCATAACATGAACAAAAGGGTGTGACAAAATGATAATAACATTTAAGAACCATACTATGTGTGTAAAAAATCAAAATCCTAATCCATGGAATAATTATTGGAATTCTATAAGACATGTGTCATAAGGGAATTAATGAACATGGACCATTAGATAATAATACATTGAATTTCAGCCATATACATAAACATAGAAAAATAATTTCCATATCAGTCAAAGATAACTGCTAATACCATCTTAGAGGAGGAAGTACTTTACTGAACTATGTTAAGTCCATTTTCTAGCACTGTAACACCAAACCTATTTCACATTACGTTCTAGCTGTGTATTACAAAACATGGTTCGCTCCTAGTTATAGTATTGTCCAACACATGAGATGTACATCTTTACATAATTCATTAGTGGGAAATATAGGTCTCACCTACAACATAATGGATTCATACATATGTGTTCCACTATATTAAAAAAATCCATCATATCTCAAGCGATTAAATGAAATGGTTATCGTAAGAATTCCTTCATATCATAACCTATGGAAAAGAGTCGGTTTCGTAATCATTTCATCATAGAATTACTTGTGAAAAGGAAAGTGACTATTAAACATCATTCCATCAAAACAGAAACCATAAAATATAAGAATATGAATATAATCCATGGATCATATCCCTAGTATGGCATAGGTAACAACAACTGATGTCATTGGAGATGGAATTTAATTTTGAAAAATCATGTATAACATTAATGGAGAGAAATATCCTTTATATTTTAAAAAAAATTGAAACATAAACATTTTATATTCATTTTTATTTGAAAATTACCTTGAAAACATATAAAGGACAGTTCGAAGAAATTATTGTTCATTAAATTAGAAATTATTATTCATGTCATATGCATTAAAATGAATTATACATTAATATTTTTGATATAATTAAAAAGGTAATTGTTTGGAAAATGATATGAAGTTAAAAATAATTTTTGATTTTATTAAAACGTTTTATTAATAATTATAAATACCCAATAGAGAAAAAATGGTACCATTAAATGAATATATTATGAATATCTAGTGGATAAGAAAATTCTAGACAAATAATGAGAGTTAGATAATGATATTTCAATATGGGAGACTAAATCACAAATAAACCTAATAAGTGATAAGATTTTAACATAACATCTTTAACACATTGGAAACATTGATGAATAATTCCCATGATGATGTGTGACAGACCATTCCCTCCTTGTTTATTACAATGTATTTATTGGTCATTATAGGTGTTCAGAGGAGTTTTCGACAGTTTTTCGAAGTGGATCAAGCTATAACAGAGTTCCTATTGGAAATAAATGCCATGTAAATTTATTAAATGATGTGTAATGGTGGTTCATGTCTTGTAAATGGATAAGTGGTATCTCGCAAAAAATGTAAACATTGTGTAGATGGGATTCATGATGTTTAGTAAATCGGATGTCAAAAATCATACAAGGCAACATGTTTTTTTGTGGAACATAAATCCTGACATTTTTAAGATGTGTATGAATTACATGCCGTGTAATATTCATATGGAGAACATCATTAAATGATTATTCACTATGGGTTATTTCTCAATCCTTATAATAGTTCTTTCATATCTCTTTCTAGGAGATTAGGGGCTTCATCTATTAGATTTTGATATTCTTTTTGACATGGATTATTTCCCAGATTCCCTTCATCAATATGTTGTTATTTCTCCTCTCATTATCAATAAGTTCCTTCCATTTTTATTTGAGATTTTTCTATTTTGGTATGGTTTGAATTGTAATTTTGTTTTTTCTTTGAGTTTGAATGATCCTTTGGTGTGGTATAAGTTGATTATCTATTTCTCGTGGTGTGTTTGTGGTCAACAGACGTTTCTTATTTTCCATGTAGTGTGAAACAAGTTGGAATGATTCTTTAATGTAGGTAATATCTTGTTTCTCTAAATTTTGTTTCAGATGGGAGGGGTTTTATCCTTTTAATCCTTGTGAGTGGGTTTGATATCTTAATAAAAGATAAATAATTGGTTAAAAATAAATTTAAGGCTAATGGGGTTTTATTCTCATGTTTTTATATCCATATTATTATTATAATACGATGAATTGGACGGGCTTAATAACACACTAAAAATTTGGTCCTTCTGGGATTTTTTTGAGTTGGATGATTTTTCGCTGACTAGTTTTTTTTTGTTTTTAGAACACCTTAATATGGAAATTGATTAACCACTTCTATTTTTCTTATAAAATGGTTTCCCAGGTATTATGTGTTTTTGGAAGAATCCCCTAAAATAATCTGTAATTTTAAAAATTTAACATCCTGGAAAATTAAGAAAATTAATTAAATAGCATAAATTATATTTAAAATAACCAATGTTGTGAAAATGATAATGGAAACAATGTATTTAAATTAATCAATAAAATTGATTATAATATATGTTAAATATATAAAATTATATTATAATACAAAGAAATAATATTACGTTTTTATATATTATGATATGTCAAATTATTTATCAATTATGATTTTCTGAAAATTTATCATATAATATTTTTAAATAAATTACTATTTAAATAAATATAATTTGATAATTTAAAATTATAAAAAAATACCACTTTTTATGATAATTGTTTCACTTTTCTTAAAATATTATTTTCATAAAAATACATTTACTTTTGTAAAAATTGAAATCAGTATAATTTCGAAAACATTTATGAAAAGATTATTATAATATTAAAATAATTAATTAATTATTATGTTTTAAAATAGATTTTTAAAATGTAATGATATATATATATATATATATAATTTTATAATTATGAGATATTTGAAATAAATGAAATTTAAATAATGATATTTTGGATTATTAATAAAATATATTTCATTATAATATTCATGTAATTATTTTTTATAACTATTATACATTTATAAAAATTCTAGTTTAAAAAATATTAAGATATTATAACAATGAAATTAAGAATATTTTAAATAGTGAATATTAATAATAATTTAAAAAGAAAAAAAATGTTTTGTAATACATAAAAAATAATTTACATTTATAATCATGAATTATCAATAATATATTTTATAATAAAATTATTAATATATTATAATTATTAATATGTTTCTGATTAATTAATTTATATAAAATATTTAATTACAGAAATATAATATGATATATATTAATTGATAAAAATGGTAAAAATTGGAAGAGAATAATCCATGAAAAAGTGGTCTTCATTTCAGGTGAAGAATCAATGCAAAATATGGACTCTTTCTCAGTTGGAAACAATCATTGAAAGGTAAGAGAATATGGGAGAGTCCATCGAGGTATTCAGGTGGATTCGACTACCACATGAAGATCTTAAGAATAATCGAGCTAATCCGTAAGGGATCCACTGCTAGCGAGGCTATTTATACATCATACATACCTTTGGGGATTTCTTTCAAGTATGGGTTCTTCTTTACACCATCCTCATCTAAACCATAAAGGTGTTCTCAATATATAATAGTGTAAATAGAACCAAAGAAATTTCCACCATCTCCTATAAATGAAATGATTTTCAAATAGGTATCTGGGATTATTTCTAGTGTCTGAATTTTTATAAAATCATATTATTAAATATCTCATTATATTTTCATTATTTTTTTTATTTTTACAATTTGTGGAATCAATATTCATTAACAATCTAAAATTTTATTCACGATGAAATTCATGTTTGACACACTAATGAATTTAATTTTTCAATAATTGGTAGTTAATTATGATTTCATTGTCTTGATTCATTGAAGCTTTACATAGAAGCTTGATTTAATTTATTGGAACATTAATAAAAAATTTAATCAATTACAATGAATTTTTTTAGATTTAAAAATAATTTATTTTTGACAAGTTTCCACAATATATATATTAATATTCTCAATCAAAATAAATTCTTTCGCAATAAGATTTATTCTGACACCAAACATTTTATAGAATTGATATTTATTCTCGTTTTGGTTGTATTAGTCTACTACATAAAATAATTAGAACTAAATGAATATGTTATATCTTTTGGATAATAATATTTTCTCAACGTTTTCACGTTGTGTTTGTTAAATTCATGAATACATACATGAAAATGTAAATGAATCTAACATCCTTGTATATTTTGACTTTATTATTATTATTCATACTCTTATGGACTCATGTTGTAGTGTTCTATGATAATATATCATAGTATGTATATATCTCATGATCTGACTTATATTCTAAACAATACATGCTCTTTCAATGTCATAAATATTAATTTTAGCCAATGAAAATAGTATTACTTAAAACTGGTATATAAGTCCCTCATAGGAACTTGACCCTTATCTGTCGAATTATTTTTATTAACCTCTATTTTTATATATTTATTCACCAGTAGTAGTATTCATAAAGCCTTTATCATTTTCAATTCATGTTAATAGAGTTATTCTATTATAGAAAATCATCATATTATTTTAACTTTAATTAAATTCTTATATTAAATAAATTATTTATATTATTAGATTTTATTAGTTTCAAAACTGGTTTTGATAATTATTTCACTCATATATTACAAAATTTTTATGTTTTCTAATTTTTTTTCATGAAAATATATTGATTTTTTCAATTTGAATTTAATATTTTATATAAAATTTTAAAAATGTTTCTGAAAAAATTATAAATACCCAGCCATGAACATTACAAAATCTTGAGATAAGTCAATAATTTTACTTTATTTCACATTAAAGACCTTTTCATGTTCATAGATTTAAATAATTATCCCACAACTCATACATAACATCTCAAATATTACAATGTAGTCACTTCTACTCAGAATCCATTTTTTCATAAAATGAAAAAATTAAAATAAAACATGGTTTCATTTTACATTTAATTATCATAACATTTCCTTGATCCCATCCTTGACTATATTATTCTTTAAATCCTATAATTTTTTTTAAAAACATGGGTTGATAATTAAAATCTCAATAAGGGATACACAAACACGGAAAATTTTTAGCCTTTCAAAAACATATAAAACATCAATACTTTATCACACAGTAATACTTTTAACCTTTATTAAATTGTAAATGAAATTCACCGAAAATAATCACATTACATACCATTTTTTTATTCAAAATACTTCATTAAAACCCATATATTTCACATATAGCATAAAAAGGTAACTTGGGATGTAAATATACTTAAAGGGAATAACTATACTATCTACTTCCACACATATCATAAAATGGAATAACAATACATCTAACTACAATACCCAATTCATTTCATATAATAACATAACCACTCGTCCTTGATTTATCAGGGAACCACACATCTTTGGTTTATCATGTTACCACCCATATTTGGTTTATCACATCACCACCCTTCAAATGTCCTAGTAAAATTATATATCATATAAAGATTGCAATTGATAACTATTCACACTTAATATTTCATTTTCAATCATAATAAATCATTTCAATATATTTAAATAGTAAATCCAATTTCAAAACCATTTTCAATACCAAAACAACTAAATAGGGAATAATAGATTTATTTTCCTTCAAAAAACATTTAGGCTTATAGAGTAATCCAAGTATCAAATAATGGTTAAAGCGGTGGAGATGTCATTTTTTCCACAAACATTAAAAAAAATTACTTTTATAATTTAGTATAACACTTAATAGAAAAATATTCATTTTAAAATCCTTCAAATGAAATTAAAAGTCAAAGAGTTTAATTATACACCGTATAAAAGATGTTTTTGTATAAAATCAAATTTTACCTCATTGAAGGAGATTGAGACGAAGTCCCTTACAAACATTGTATCATTACATTAAGGATCAATAAAAGACATAGTTATTTGTGTCAAATATAAATAAACCCAATATACTTGTATATTCAGAGTTAAAAAATGTGAAGTTTTTCTCATATATGAATGGAAAAACAAATCCAACAAAATGGATATTTAACTCAATGAATGGAAATTGGGTTGAAATTTCCCTTACAATTAAGAAACACAAGAATAAAAAAATAAAGAATTTTATTAAATAAAACATTAAATATAATTATAATATACCAATTAATGATACAAACTATCAAAATGGTTTTACAATCACCTTATAGGATAATAAATTTTCATAATGTGAAGATATGCCGCAATGAAAGGAGATGGAGACGAAGTCCCTTACCTTGAATCTGACTTGTCTCGAATGTTCTTTATTTTCCTGAATAAAAAACATTGGTTAAATTAACCATTATTTAGAAACCTTTTCTGGTTTATTAATCATTTCATATCCCTTATTACTATGTTATACAAATTACATAATTATTTAAGTTCATATCTGACGTTTTGTCGATATTCGGTATTTGAGTCAAATGATCTTGTTATTATGTAAATTATACATGTAGTTAAAAGACCATCATCTCCATAATGATATTAATGATTTAAATATAATATATTTTTATTATATTTTTATTTATAATGATCCATATTTTTTGGAGATAAGAAATGAAATGCACCGTTCATGGAGATGGTTGGTTGTATATACGCATGAACGCAACATTCATTTCCAGGTCATATTAAAATAATAAGAATTAAATAATAATTCCATTATTCTATCGATGTCATATATGTCTCATATGTTTAATAAATCCATCCTTTATAAGTTCCATGTGTAGCGGGAATGAGTGATTGTTAGGTCCACTAGGCCGAATACCCTGAGAGGGGGGGGGGTGAATCAGGGTATGACTAATTAAAAATTAAAGCCCGTTCTGATCTTGTTTCGCTGTTAAGAAAAACACTCTTCTCTCTCTTTCCTGCTGCACAATATAAACAGAAAGTAAGCAAGCACAGGACACAACAATTTTACTTGGTTCACCGCTAAGGGCTACGTCCGAGGAGCATACGCCGACAGGTTTCCGGTCGTACCAAGTCCACTAAACTTCACTAGCTGTGGATTACAATGTTCGGGCTAGATCACTTCTATGCCCAGGCTCACTGCCAATACAAGGTTTAGGGTTAGCTCACTGCTTTCCCAAGGGTCACTCCCTATTTCTCTCTCTCTGGCTCACTGCCGGTGGAGAGGATCACCTTCTTCCTCTTCCTAAGCTCACTGCTCTGTGAAGGGAATCCAATCACAGTTTATAGACCTGTAGGTCTCTTCATTTCCATTAAGGAATGCATCTTCCTCTGTATGTAGATGCTCTTTTGAAGTTCAACTTTCACCCGTAGATGAATACCCCTTTGCCACTATCCACTGGGCAAACAACCTTTGGAAAGACTTTCGCAAAGCACCCTACAATGCGAGGCTCCCAATTTCGCGAAGCACAAACAAGCCTTCGCGAAGCTCCTGTCTTTTCGCGAAGCTCACTCGTGAAGCTCCTTCGCGAATCACTCTTGCGATGCTCAAGCCATCGCAAATAAACAACCCTCGCGAAGCTAAGTAAGACAACGCGAAGCTCGCAGGTTTCGCGGAGCTACAATAGTCGCCGCGAAGCACCTCTTTCACGAAGCACACTGGCTCCGTGAACCACCTTTGCAAATCGAGAGCAAAGTATTTTCTCTGAAAATTCTCTCTACTTCGCCTGAAGGGGTCGGCCTCTATTTATAGGCGATTCCACCGACCCTCATCCTTTCCGCATGAAGTCAATGCCACGTCATCTCAAATCCGAAGCTCCAAAGTTTCTGTCGGAATTCTGTCCAAATTGCGAAGCTCCACCGCAATCTTCCGTTCGCGGAGCTTGGCATAGTCGCGATGAATCACCGTCAACTTACCTTCGCGGCTCGCGCCTTCGCCGCGAAGCTCCCTCGCGAAGCCCAACATTCCTTCACGCCTTCTCCGCGAAGCTCTCTCGCAAAGCCCTTCTCCACCGCAATGCGCTTCATCCTATGTCGTTCGCGAAGCTTGACGTAATCGCGAAGCATCACCACCTCCATTCTTCTGGTCTTCGCGATTTCCAAACCATGCATCCTATCTTCGCGAAATTCATGCCTTTGCCATATTAAATTATGCTCTTCATGGAAATCCTCTTTTCGCGATGCTCACCAAACTCCAAATGTTGGACCCCAAAAATTTGGCAAACACTGGGAAATGGCGCCACCTTGTACTGCTCTTTTGTACCGCCTCCAGATCGTCCTTTTCCTTTGTCATCGTTCTTTGTCAACAATGATTGTCAACAACATCTTGGGAACTCGACAAATATCCATGAAAACCTGCTTTGTCAACAAACACAATCAACCCAAAAATGCTGCAATGTTACCTTGAGGGATTTTTGCCCAACAATCTCCCCCTTTGGGTTTGTTGACAACTCTTCACAATTCTGCTCAGGATGATTTTCTGCACTTTGATACCTCACTGAGTCTTCTTCCAGCCGCTACCACCATTCGCCCCTTGCGATTCTGATAGCGTTCAAGGATTCACTTAACACGTACTATAAGCCCACATGAGCAATGCTCGGCGTGAGAAACAAGAGTAGTATGAAAAGTTCATCAATGAATCACATCATGTCAGACCCCAATTGTCGATTCCACCCTGATACCAATTCTTAAAATAAAACCAGTTGTTCAACCACACTGATACCAATTGGTGAATTCTTAAGTTGATACCAATTGTTGATAGCTGGACACCGTCTCACACCATTCCAACACCACTGTACTGCTTTTATCACGAACCTCAGCTGTCGTGATTTCTATTCTTTGATCGATCACTTCTAGCATCGTCATATTTAATACACTCCCCCTTTCTCATTTCTCCCCCTTTCTGGATGCTCCACCTGTCAGCTTCTCCTCGTATCAATTATGATTTATCAAATCTCCGCACTATTTTCCCCGTGAACAATCACAACTTTCGC
Source organism: Viscum album (assembly GCA_963277665.1). Classification (NCBI taxonomy): domain Eukaryota; kingdom Viridiplantae; phylum Streptophyta; class Magnoliopsida; order Santalales; family Viscaceae; genus Viscum; species Viscum album. The sequence continues at coordinate 1,399,054,181 of OY728145.1, read as the reverse complement.
CCCCATTATCAAACACTTTTCTCCCCCTTTTTCAACGAACCCAAAGGTCACTCCTTTGTAGTCTGTAACATAGTAGAGAACACATAGCATCACATTAGGGAAAAAACACACCTGCCCCGGGGAGAGGGGGGGTCCTATATCCACACTATTTCAAGTGCGGGGAGTCGACTGAACTCCCAGAGCCAGTCGATGCCTCTCAAATGCTGCCTTGGGTAAGGCCTTTGTCAGAATGTCTGCAACCGGCAGCTCTGTAGGCACATACTCCAAATTCACGATCCCCTGCTCAACCTTCTCCTTGATAAAGTGATACTTAATCTCAATGTGCTTTGTCCTTGAATGATGGACGGGATTTTTGCTAAGATTTATAGTACTTGAGTTGTCGCACTGGATTCCGATCGGAGACTTCACTTCAACTCCCATATCTTCAAGCTGCTGCTTCATCCACAATAACTGTGTGCAGGCTTGAGTGGCCGCAATATACTCAGCTTCTGCGGTGCTTAATGAAATGCAATCTTGCTTCTTGCTTAGCCAAGAAATACACAATCCACCAAGATAGAATGCACCACCGGACGTTGATTTTCTATCATCCGCTGAACCGGCCTAGTCTGCATCAGTGTACCCCAATAACTCTGTCTGAGATTTGTCATTGTATGTCAAGCCGAAGTCCACCATGCCCTTAATATACCGAAGTATTCTTTTCACCCCGAGCATGTGACTTTCCTTGGGATTACTCTGATATCTCACTGCTTGGCATGTGGCGAAAACAATATCAGGCCTTGTTGCGGTTAAGTACAACAGACTTCCAATGATTTGCCTGTATTCTGTGATATTAACTGCCTTGCCATCCTCATCTTTTGATAATTTCATCCGGGTAGCCACCGGAGTCTTCATCTCCTTGGAATTTTCCATTCCAAACCATCTCAGGACCTCCTTGGCATATTTAGATTGAGAAATGAATGTTCCATTCCTTCCTTGTGTTACCTGTAGACCAAGGAAAAACGTTAGCTCTCCAATCATTGACATTTCAAACTCATTTTTCATGAATTCAGAAAACTGTCTGCACTGAGCTTCATCTGATCCACCAAATATTATGTCATCGACATAAATCAACACCATCATCCTTTGATTACTGTCATTACTGAAATAGATATTGTAATCAACTCCTCCACGCTGAAAACCAAGATTCTTCAAGTACTGATCAGGCCTTGAGTACCATGCCCTTGGTGCTTGTTTCAGCCCATACAATGCCTTCTTCAGCCTGCAAACATTGTTCTCATCCTCATGAATGAGAAAACCATATGGCTGCTCAATATACACCTCCTCTTCCAGAACCCCATTCAAGAATGCGGATTTGACATCCATCTGGAACACTTTGAACTTCCTTTGCACTGCGATGGCTAGGAATAATCTTATTGTCTCCAGCCTTGCAACCAGTGCAAATGTCTCATCAACATCAATTCCCTCGATTTGGGAGTACCCCTTGAACACTAGACGTTCTTTGTTCTGAATCACTGTGCCATCTTCATTCATCTTGCTGCGATAGACCCATTTGGTCCCAATGACATTCTTGTCCGCTGGCCTCGAAACAATCTCCCATGTCTGGTTCTTCTCAATCTGATCAAGCTCTTCGTTCATGGCCTGAACCGAGTTTTCATCTTCAGCTGCATCAGAAAAACATTTCGGCTCCACTTGAGACAAAAACGATGCTTGCTGTGATGATTTAATTCTTCGAGTCTGAACTGGAGCTGTTTGATCACCAATGATATTCTGCCTATCAATCTCAGCTCGACTCTTTGGCTTCCTTGCAGACACCGACTTGACACTTTCCTCTTCATCATCAGTATCTTCTTCTGAGTCATCTTCTACCACTTCTGCTCTCCCTGGGTTGCTTACCTCATCATCACTTTCATCCAGGAACTGTTCACTGGGTCGTTGAGCAGTTTGTTCATTTTCGACTATAGTGACATCATTACTCTCAACAATTTTTCCCAGCCTCTTGTTGAAGCATTTATATGCTTTGCTTTTCCCTGAATAGCCAAGGAATATCCCTTCATCTCCTCGTGCCTCAAACTTCCTATGATATTCTTTTTTGAGAATGAAACACTTACTTCCAAAGATTCGAATGTATTTCAACGTTGGCTTCTTTCCGTACCACAGTTCATACGGAGTCTTCCCTTGCTTCGGACATAACAGGGACCTGTTTGAAACATAGACCGATGTCAAAACTGCTTCCTTCCAAAATTTCTCTGGTAGGTCCTTATCAATAAGCATTATTATGGCCATGTTGTTAATGATCCGATTCCTCCTTTCTACCACTCTATTCTATTGGGGAGTTCTCACTGATGAAACTTGATGCCTTATCCCATGTTTCTCGAGATAGATTTCAACCTGACTGTTTGTAAATTCTATACCGTTATCAGTACGAAACTTCAGAATTTTCTGCCCAAGCATCTTTTCTGATTCCCTCCTGTACTGCTTTATGAAACTGAACACCTCTGTCTTATGGGTAATGATGAATACCCAGACCATTCTGCTTTAGTCATCAATGAAAAGAACATAGTACCTTTGCCCATCTATAGCTCGTGGTGAGATAGGTCCACATACATTAGCATGCGCCAATTCGAGAACTCGAGTTGCTTTTTGTTCCTTTGGCCTGTATTTCTTCCTGATGATCTTCCATTGTTGACAAGAATCACACGTATGAGTGAGATCACGTGATAGTTTGGGAAGGTCTCTAGCAGCATCACACTTTACCAGATCTTCCATAGATGGTTGACATAGATGACCAAGTCGCTTATGCCACAACTGATTTTCTTCTTCTCTGGATAAAAGGCATGAATCTTCTTCCCCACCTACAAGGTAAAGATTCCCCTTTCTTCGTTTTCCCTGAAGAATAACTATTCCATCTTTTCCTTTAACAATACCCATCTTCTTGGTAAATAGTATAGAGTGCCCAGAGTCACATAGTTGACTGACTCTAAGCAAATTATGACTGAGACCCTCTACCACCAAGACATCAGCATGTCTCATTTCTTTTACCCCAAACTTGGCTTTTCCAGAGCCAACAATCTTCAGGCCTTCATCATTTCCAAACTTGAAAACTCCTTCTTTGTCATATTTTATGCCTGTAACCAGATCCTTATTACCCGTCATGTGGGATGTGCAACCACTGTCAAGGATCAAAACACCAGAACGATCTGATGCTTTAAGGGAAATTTCAGCAACTACGGCCTTCTCAGTTTTCTTCTTCCTAGTACATACTTTTTCTTTCATACTCGTCATGGATTGAGGCTTTTGTTCTTTCTCAGACTATGATGGACCAGCTTCATCTTGCAAAACTGAAAATCTGTTCTGAACTTTTAACTCACTTGTCGGTTTACTGATCTGCTGCTTGCGATCATTTTGATTCTGCTTTGGCACATTTTTCTGAATGGTCGGAGTGCAGTACCTAGCCATGTGTCCAAATCCTCCGCACCAAAAACAGTGTCCTTCAAAAAATGTTCTGGAAAAACATTCTCTATTTGGCTGCCATCTATGTTCTTGTTCCCTTCGATATCTTTTGGCTATGGAACACACATACTGTGAATGTCCCATCTTTACACAACAATAACACCTGATATAAGGTGCATTCCTTCGTGTTACTTCAGCACTACGATTTTCCCCTTTAGATCTCTGAGTATTCTGATTCTGCTTTGTGCTCAAATCCACTTTCGATCTCGGGACATGTGCTTGCGGTCTAACTTCAACTGCGGTAGATTTTTGTTTCTGATTAATCCATGAATCAGCCTTAACATCTGAGTTCAATTGCTGCTTCTTTTCTGCTGAACTACTAGGCTCTTCTTTCTTCTTTTCCATCTTCCTAACGACCTGATTTCCCAAGAATGTGTTGGGATTCAAAGGTTTTTCCTGGTCTTTAACTTTTCTCCGCAGACCGACAACTTCCTCTTGAAGCTCTTCAATACGCTTGACGTGATCTTTCACTTTTCAACTCAAGCAATCGATCTCCCTTTTCTGCTCTTCAATCTTGAGCTTATGCTCATCAACCTTGTCTGTGCGCTCTGGCCTGGAAGACTTAAGATTTTCAATTTCTTTCTCAAGCTCAGACTTCTCTTCTTCTTGTTGTTTCATGTAGAGTTTGGCATCACGTACTATCTTATTGGCTTTCTTTGTTTTTGCTCACCAAACATCTATCTCTTTAAGAGCTGCTTCTAATTCAGCTTCCATTTCAACTCTCCCTTCAATTTCTTCTTCTTCTTCATCAGTTTCTGTTTCTTTCTATTCTAGATCGCTAATAGCAATAGCCACCATCGCATTTTGACCACGATCTCTACAGTTTTCTATCTCTTCAACTTCTTCACCCTCAGACTCAGCTGAACTGTCAATTTCTTGGGAAAGAAGATTCTTTTTCTTAAAGAAATTTCTCTTGAACTGCTTCTTCCCTTTCACATAGGCTGAAGATTTTTTCATGGGAATATCAACTTCATCTTCATCGCTTTCTTCTTGAAACTTTTTGGGGCATCTTGCAGCAAGATGACCAACATTTCCGCATCGGAAGCATGCTAGTGGAAGTTTCCCTTTAAACTTTCCTTTTCCTATTTGCAGATTTGAAAAAAGGAATGACATCACCTTATCTGACTCTTCTTCCTCCTGTGAATCATCAATAGTGAGCCTCTTCATGGCCTTAAATGCCACCTCTTTGGATTTCCCCTTTTCCACAGCATCGTTGACATCATTTCTCATTTCATATGCAACAAGAGTGCTGTGTAGGTTATCCAATGTAAGCTCTTTCGGATCTTTATCTTCCAACACAGAAACTTTCGGATTGAACCGAGGTGGAAGCTTTCTCAAGATGCGCTTTACGATTTTAATGTCTTCGATAATTTCTCCAAGACCCCGCATGTCTTCTACCACAGCATTTACCCTGTCAAAGAATGAATCAACAGACTCATTCGAGTTCATTTTGAGATCTTCATACTTGTTCCACAACACTTGCAGCTTTGCCTCTCTGACTTTTGTATCCCCTTCATAAATATTCAAAAGTTTTTCCCACATGGCATGTGATGTTTTGCATGACATCACCTTTGTATAAATGGGATTAGAGAGGGCTCCCCATAAGGCGTTTATTCCTTTGGAATCAGCATCCAGCTCTTTGTGCTCAGCTTCTGATAATGCACCACTAGTAATATCAGCTGTGATACCATGCATAGCTGCTGAAAACCCATCCATTCCCAAAGATCGGAAATAGTGTTGCAATCGATTCTTCCATATCTGAAAATTACATCCGTCGAAGATCGGAATCCCTCTATGATTAGTGACCTCCATTGAGAGAAGACCAACTGTTAACCTCCCTCTGATACCACTTGTTAGGTCCACTAGGCCGAATACCCTGAGAGGGGGGGTGAATCAGGGTATGACTAATTATAAATTAAAGCCCGTTCTGATCTTGTTTCGCTGTTAAGAAAAACACTCTTCTCTCTCTTTCCTGCTGCACAATATAAACAGAAAGTAAGCAAGCACAGGACACAACAATTTTACTTGTTTCACCGCTAAGGGCTACGTCCAAAGAGCATACGCCGACAGGTTGCCGGTCGTACCAAGTCCACTAAACTTCACTAGCTGTGGATTACAATATTCGGGCTAGATCACTTCTATGCCCATGCTCACTGCCTATACAAGGTTTAGGGTTAGCTCACTGCTTTCCCAAGGGTCACTCCCTGTTTCTCTCTCTCTGGCTCACTGCCGGTGGAGAGGATCACCTTCTTCCTCTTCCTATGCTCACTACTCTGTGAAGGGAATCCAATCACAGTTTATAGACCTGTAGGTCTCTTCATTTCCATTAAGGAATGCATATTTCTCTGTATGTAGATGCTCTTTTGAATTTCAACTTTCACCCGTAGATGAATTCCCCTTTTCCACTATCCACTGGGCAAACAACCTTTGGAAGACCTTCGCAAATCACCCTACAATGCGAGGCTCCCAATTTCGCGAAGCTCAAACAAGCCTTCGCAAAGCTCCTGCCTTTTCGCGAAGCTCACTCGCGAAGCTCCTTCGCGAAGCACTCTTGCGATGCTCAAGCCATCGCAAAGCAACAACCCTCGCGAAGCTAAGTAAGCCAACGCGGAGCTCGCAGGTTTCGCGGAGCTACAATAGCCACCGCGAAACACCTCTTTCGCGAAGCACACTAGCTCCGCGAACCACCTTTGCAAATCGAGAGCAAAGTATTTTCTCTGAAAATTCTCCCTACTTCGCCTGAAAGGGTCGGCCTCTATTTATAGGCGATTCCACCGACCCTCATCCTTTCCGCACGAAGTCAATGCCACGTCATCTCAAATCGCAAAGCTCCAAAGTTTCTGTCGGAATTCTGTCCAAATCGCGAAGCTCCACCGCAATCTTCCGTTCGCGGAGCTTGACGTAGTCACGATGAATCACCGTCAACTTACCTTCGCGGCTCGCGCCTTCGCCGCGAAGCTCCCTCGCGAAGCCCAACATTCCTTCACGCCTTCGCCCCGAAGCTCTCTCGCAAAGCCCTTCTCCACCGCAATGCGCTTCAGCCTCTTCTGTTCGCGAAGCTTGACGTAATCGCGAAACATCACTGCCTCCATTCTTCTGGTCTTCACGATTTCCAAACCATGCATCCTATCTTCGCGAAATTCATGCCTTTTCCATATTAAATTATGCTCTTCATGGAAATCCTCTTTTTGCGATGCTCACCAAACTCCAAATTTTGGACCCCAAAAATTTGGCAAACACTGGGAAACAACACCACCTTGTACTGCTCTTTTGTACCGCCTCAAGATCGTCCTTTTCCTTTGTCATCGTTCTTTGTCAACAATGATTGTCAACAAAATCTTGGGAACTCGACAAATATCCATGAAAACCTGCTTTGTCAACAAACACAATCAACCCAAAAATGCTGCAATGTTACCTTGAGGGATTTTTGCCCAACAGTGATATCACTTTGAGGGGGTGGTAGTCCACACTTCCTCAAACGAAATAATCGTATTAACACAATATGGAATGCGTAAAGTTATTTTCAAAATAATAATTATTTTAGAATATGTAAAATATAAATATAAAATATATCATATAAAGATAAATTTTATATCTTAATTTTTCCATTATATGTTGAAGGGGAAAATTGTGCAATCATCATTTCGTGAGACAGTAGTTTGCTGCACACAGAAACAACACGTTCACTACCCATTAATTGGTGGTGTCTGTAAGTGTAGGTTAAAAACCTATTATAAAATCATATTAGTATATTAGCGATATTGGGGATTTTATTTAATCAGAAGATAAGAATTGTATAGGGTGTATAGAATGGAAATGAATCTAAAAAGCATGAGGTAAGGCACTGCCTCTTAATGGATAAATGTCTTTTGGTTTTTACCAAAAGGATTCGTTGGGAGGATAGTGGCCCTATTAAAGGATTATAGATATAGGGTAGGGTTATATGAAGTGTTTTGGGTGGAACTGTTATGACTCAAAAGGAATTATAAGTGTGATTATTAGATAATAGAGTGTACCTTTTTATAGAAGTTGGGAGGTGCACCCTTGGAATAATAAAAATTATTACATTAATATACAATAAATATCATCTAAAAATGGTCCAAAACTAATTTATTTTGTAGATAATATTTTTAAGGTTCTAAATACACTCATACAATAGATTTTAGACTTGTATTGATGTTATTTTGAACATTGTCTTTTTTTGTACCCATAATTATTCTCTTTCAATTTTAAATAAGGTAACAACATTTTAAATATTATGTGGCTATAAATTTTTCTTATATGGGGTAAATTTCTAATAAATAGACATGTAATTTAGTTTTCTACCATATCATAGTAACTTTCCAATTTTAAAATATTTAAAATATTTTAAAATAATCTAATAAATAATTATTATAAAACGTCAATTATGTCAGTTTTTACTGTATGCATTCCATTGAATTTAAATAAATTCCAAATAGAGACATAAATACGAAATAAATTAACATGATGTAGATAATTTCATTAGATTAATTATTATCAAAGTTTCATCTTGTTTATCAATACATTACAGTTTTTATATTTATTAGAGATATGAGGGTGATTTGCTGTCACCTTCTTTTATTTCGATAATAATTATATAAATTTCACGGACAATAGTAAATTAAAGGAATCCTTTGTTATTCATAGGTGTTAATAGCCAACTTTTATTCATCCAATAAATTTTTTGTAGGTGTTAGGGTAATATTATTATCATTAGCATATAATTTGATGTCATAATTTACCAAACTACATTAAATGAAAATCACCAAAGTTACTTTTCATATTTTCCAGATTTAAAAGAGACCTCTAAACAGAATTTGGACCTTCATATTCCAAATATGAAATATATTCTTTCATATTCATAACAAATAATTAACATTAATTAATTTCAAATGTAATCCTATTGTAAAAATGAGAATATGTTTTTTTAAAAAAAATTAACGTTGGTGGTGAAGCCTCAATTTATTATTTAAATTAATGACCTCTTTAGACTGGGTAAAGGGTGAACCATAACATAGCCAGCAGACCCAAGTCCATGTGGCCTGAATAAAATGTTTGAAATCCTATTTTTTCCCAATGTACCCCTTGGAGAATAGTACTGCTACCGTAACTGCGCCACTACAGCTCCTGCTACAGTCCTGCCGCTACTACAGTTCATCCAACATTCCCTCTGCCACTACAGTGCGCTGCTACTATAGTACTGCTACAGTACTCCTACTGTACCCTAAAATTCACCCCAGCTTAGATTTTATCCTGGGTCTTTTGGATTCCAAGTAGGATCTTGTACCACTAGGGTACAGGCTCGTTGGAATGTGTTTATTTAAATTAAAAACTATTGAAAGATAAACATGTGTTTATATCAAATTCCAATGTGAAATTACTCATAATGACAAAAATTGGATTCAATGATAAAAACATAATCCACATACACGTTAAAATCATATAAAAGGATAATCTAACAATGTAAATAAATTATACAAAAATGCAGTTTTGAATTAAAATGCATTATTATTCTCTATTCATTAAAATATTAATTTTATCTTAAAAATACCAAAATTTCATTCAAAGTAAATTTTGAAGTACGTATTCTAATGAACAAGTTTATTTTATCAAATATAACTTATAAAATTTTCATAATGATGTTTTCAAATGGGTTCTTCATTAAATGGTGGTAAAACAACCTTTTAAAATATTTTGGAGTATTTTTTCTTCAAATTTGATTTATTATCATTTTAAGATACTAAAATTTATTTGATGAATGTAATTAATTTAACAAATATCTGTAAACATGGTATATTTAGTTTTATTTATTCCCGTGAACACAAATTCTCGACGTTAACTACCATTTAAAATAAAAATATCAATAATATATTATTTTTCGGTACAACTCGATATTGTATGAAACGTAGTATTTTGGGGAAACCTATTGTTGCATGTCAAGTAGGCTATTGGAAATAGTGTCACCTTTAACATAAAATTAATATATTATTCAAAAATATTATTAGATATAAAAATTTATTATTCTATACATCCTTGGGATTTTACATTCCCCCTCCCCCACCATTTGGAAATTGTGTCCTCATAGTTTTAAATTTTGGATTTCTAACTATGGTTCAATTTTCAAAATACCATTATTTCAATCCCGCATCGAAAATATGGTTAATAAAACTACCACATTAAAATAAATAAATAAAAGTATAAATTATACATGAGATAACACTTACTCAGTTTCCATGTTGGAAACGATATATATGGAAGAAAATTGATCGACATTATTCTGATGGAGAGTGGTAGAAAACATGATCAGGAGAAAGTTGAGAAATCAAAAAAACACAAACTTATTATGGATTAAAAGATAATAAATTTTATAATAGAAAAATTAAATACCATGCTTTTTTTGTTTTTATATAATTTTCATACATTTGGGGAATTATTTTACTACTTAGAATAAGAACAAAAGGAAATATAATTACATGACAAGTAATGTTTTATCCTTTAATTAATTTCTACCAAAAACACTTCTTTTCTCCAATCACTGAGTATTCAAGATGACTTGGTCACACCCAATGTAATAGAATAAATTTCTAGATAATCACATGATCCATAAAATATGATTAATATATTTATTCTTCCTTTACACGTTATCCAAAAGTAAAATGGTTTGTACAAGACCATATAATCCCCCAAAAAGAATAAAAATTTATAAGGAGATAGAATACATTTAATCACCAAAATTAAACAGTAATTTCAAAAGGTCAACCTAAATAATTCAACAAACAAATGTTCTAAAAATATTCAAAATAATTTAACTACGATTGAAACCCAAAACGTGAAATAATTTGATCATGTATTCTTCTATGATAAATTTTATCATTTATCTCCAAATAAAATCAACCACTGTTAATATATCATACCAAAAGGTATTTTCCAAAATCACATATTCTCTATGAGAGTTTAATCAATTCCATATATAACTGAAATTTTCATAATTCGATAATTAAATCATTGATTACACCAAAAATAATGAAACCATTACTCCTCAAATAAAATTCAATAGTATTCTATTTACCATAATCATGTAAATTTCAAAAAATTATAAATTTCTTCCAAAATTACATTTATTACATAACACAAAAATCATTTTCAAATCCAATGTTTATCTATTTCATAAAAAATATGTCTCACAAATTAACATATCATTAATCCATAAAATCATTTAAATAATAATAATAAGTCATACTAACCAGGGTCTTTATGTATTCCCATGGTAGGTGATAATGGAAAATCTCACTTCGTTTGTGGGTTCGTTCCCGTAGCTTTTTCTGACACGACAGATTGTCACACAGTCTGTGTGTTTTCCATTTTAAAAAACTATATAACTTTATAACATTCCAAAAAAATGAGATAAAATCGTCAAAAATAACCATAAAATATTTTATCCTCAAAGATAATCTTATGCCATTAATTTTTCATCCAAAAAAGTAAAAACCCATAATAAAATCAAAAAATATATGTCTCCAAAAATACCGTTTCTAGCTTTAAAAGTTTGAAACGTAATCTTAAAAATGGATTTCTATGACCTTTAACTTATTATAAACATGAAAATTATAAAGTCATATGATATATTTATCTCTTAAGTATACATAGCAATCCTTAAAGTTATCTAACCCGACTTATGATACCAAATATACTTCCCTGAACATAAACAATACTCAGTCTTGATTTATTTCAATAATTTGAATTTAATTCTCAATAAGGATCTTTTCAGGTTTGGAGAATTAGATAATTATCCATAACTCATACATAACAACTCATATATTACAAATTAAACACATATACTTAGTATCTATTATTATAATAAAACAACAACTTTTAAAAAGAATCATGGTTTTATTTCATGTTTAAACATCATAACTTTTACTTGATCCCATCCTTGACTCTATTCTTCTTTAAATCCATTGAAAAATATTTAAAAACATGTTATGAGAATAAAAATATCAATAGGGTAATCACAATGAAGAAAAACTATAAGTCATTCAAAAATAAATAAACCACGAATATATTTTGATCTTTTAATACTTTTTACCTTTAAGAATTTTTTCAATACACTTCAATGATTATAATATCATGGATTACCATTTTTATAATGAAATGATTTGATTAAAACACATATAAATCACATATAACATATAAAGGTAACATGGGACATAAAAATAATTAAATCAAATAACCATACAGTCATCATCTACAAATAACACTAAATGGAATATTCATATGGTGGACTTCCATACCCAAGGAATTGGAGGTTGTAATATAACCACATATCCATGGTTTATCACAGAACCATGTGTCTTTGGTTTATCAGATAACCACCCCTATTTGGTTTATCATGTAACCACCCATTAAATTTCCAAGGACAATTATATAATCATAACATTTAAAGAATGAAATTATCACCATTTCATTTGAAATAAAAAGGAATCATTTCAAGATTTTTAAATAGTAAATCTGCTTTCAAAACAATTTTCAATACCAAAGCACCGAAATAGGAAATAAGGGATTGAATTTCCATTTAAATAAAAGAATCCAAGTATCAAATAATGGTTACGGTGGTTGAGAATTTATTTTCTATACATATATTAAATATGATTATTTTAATCGTTAGTAAATTGATTCATAAGAAAATAATCCTTTAAAAAACCATTCTATGAAATTAAAACTCAACAGGGATAATTATACATTGTATTAAAGAATGTATTTTATGACATAAAAACCATCTCAATGAAAGGATATTGAGACGAATTCCCTTACAAATATTGTATCATTAGATTAAAGATAAATCAATGAAATAATTATGTGTAAAAAATATAATTACACCCAATATAAGTGGATATTCAGTGAAAGACAATCATTGTTCATTTACAGTTATTCTTGGAAAAAAACTGATTACATGGATATTTAACTCAATTAATAGTAATTGAGTTAGGATTTCCCTTACCACCAGAGAAACACTCGAAAAAATAATAATTAAAGAATGATATTAAATAATCCTTTAAATATCATTAGAATATACACATTTCGTTTATAACCATTAAAAATGGTTGTATATACACATTTTCGGATAATAAAGGTTCATTATATCAATATACGCCATAATAGAAGGAGATTGAGACAAAGTACCTTACCTTGAGCCTTACATGTCTCGTACATTCTTCATTTCCCTTAATATAGAACATAAGTTAATTTATACTTTCATGAGAACATTTTACAAGTTTATTAATCATTTTATATCACTTAATACAATGTTATAAAAATTACATAATTATTTATGTTCTTATTAGATGTTTTTTTTTGATATTTGGTACATCAGTCAAAATTAAACTTTTTATTATGTAAATTATATATGTAGTCAGAATCCCATAATCTCTAGAATCATATTCATGTTTTAAATATCATATATATTATTTATATCTTAATTTATAATAATCCATAATATTTAGATATAAGAAATGAAATGCACCATTCATGGAGATGGTAGGTAATACATAAACATGAATGATACATTCATTTATTTGTCATATTAAAATAATAAAAATTAAATTATAATTACAGTATTATATTAATGTTATATATGTATCGTAGTTTTAATAAAACCATCCTTTATTTGTTCCATGTCTACTGGGAACAATTTATATCACTTTGTGGGGATGGTAGTCAACACTTCCTCAAACAAAATTATCATATTTACACAATAAGAAAAACATAAAATTTTGTTCAAAATAAAAATTACAGAATATTAGAGAAAATATAAATATAATATGTATATATATATATATAATATATTGATATATTTTCCATTATAATGGCTACTGTGAGAGGTGGTAAGGAAAGTTTTAATAATCATCGTTTCGCGAGACAGGAGTTCGTTGTACACAGAAAAAAGTATGTTTGTTACCCATTAAATGGATTTGTGTGTAAGTGTAGGTTAAAAACAAATCATAAAAATATCCTCGTATAATGATTACATTGGTTTTCTTATTTTATCATAAAATATTATTAGTATAGGGAGTGAATAATGGAAATTAAACTAAAATTCATGAGAGAAGGCATTACCTCTTAATCAGGTAACTTCATTTAGTTTATACCAAAAGGATTTATTGGGAGGCCTTATTCCCTAGAAAAGACTTATAGGTTTAGGGTGGGGATTCTAGGATGAGTTTTCGGCATATATTTTCTTACCCAAAAGGTGTTTTAGGTGTGAGCATTATATAATAGATTGTAACTTTTTCTAGGAGAGGGGAGGGGCACCATGTGAATTTTTAAAATAATTAAATTAATATAACATACAATGTATTTTCAAATCGTCCAAAATATATTAATTTATAATATAAGGTGATAATAGTTTGAAATAATATCATAAAATAATTTTTATACATGTATTTGTGTTATTTTTAATCATATGTTTTTGGTTACCCTTAATTACTCTCTTTCAAATTTAACTCTGATAACAACATTTTAAATATTACGTGGCAATAAAGCTTTCTTATATGGGATAAATTCCCTAGAATTGGAAAAATAATGAACATACAAACTGTATCATAGTAAATTTTTTATTTTAAAAGTTTTTTATGCTTTTTAAATAATTTAATTAATTTCTATTTTTATAAAACATAAATTATTTCAATTTTTATACTATTAATTTCAATGAATTTAAAAAAAATCCAAATGTAGAGATAATATATAAAAAGAATATAATAGTCTTATAAAATTTAATATTAACCTAGAAAAATATTATATGACATAAATTGTTTAATATAATATTTATTTTATTATTTATGATATCATTTATTAGATATTTCAATTAATAAAATAATTATTGTATCATTGGTTTTTCAATATTTATAAACATTATATAACCTCTAAAAATAAAAAATAAATTCACATTATGTAGATAATTTCTTTATACTTCCGTATACTAACAATTTTCTTAGTCTCGTCATGTTGAACACTACATTATAATATTTACAATTACAAGAGATAAGAGGATGACATGATGTCACATTCTTTTGTTTTAATAATAATTATATCACTCTCACAGTAAAAATACATTAAATGAATAAATTTTTATCCGTAGGTTTTAAGGACTGACTTTTATTCATACAATAGTATTTTTTAAGGTTTTATTGTTATTTTAATATTATTATCATATTTATTTTTTTCATAATTTACACGATTTACATTTAACCATGGTAAATAATAATTACCAAAGTTACTTTTTGTAATGAAAAAAAATAAAAGGGACCTATTAACACAATTTGTAACTTCTAATTACAAATATGAAATCAATTTTTCAAAATTCAAAAAACAAAATTATTAGTAATTAATTTGAAGTTAATTCCAGTATTCAAAATGAGAAGGCCCGTTTTTTAAAAGTAAAAACCATCAAAAGATTAACATGTGATTATATCAAATTTCAATAAGAAATTACATATAATGGCCAAAATTGGATTATATGATAAAAACATAATCTTATTACACTTCAAAACAAATTTAAATTATAATCTGGCTGTGTAAATAAATTATACAAAAAGGTTTTTTTTAATTAAATTAAAGTACTCTGTACTATTCATGTAAATAAGAATTTTTTCTGAAAAATACTAAATTTTCATAAAAAGTAAATTTTTTTGTCCTTATTCCATATATAAAGTTTTTTTTGTCAAATAGAACATATAAAATTATCAATAAAATAAATATAAAATGGTTTATCCAACAATAGGTAGTAAAAATATCTATCAAAAAATATTAGAGTATTTTAAGGTTAAAACCGGATTTATTCTCATTTTAAGCGTCTAAATATTATATTGTGAATGTAAAAATAGTTAACAAACATATGTAAACATAATATATTCATTTTATTCATTTTTATAAATATAATGGCTAGGAATTAACAACAATATTAAATAATAATATCAATAATGTATTATTTTTCTCTATAAATGAGTCTTGTGTGCAATGTAAGATTTCAGAGAACCACGTTGTTGGGTGTTGAATAAACTATAGAAAAATGTTTCCCCTTTAACATAAAAGTAATATCTTATTCATAAAAATTAGTATATATGAAAATTAAATATTCTATAAATACATGGGATATTACAATAAGAATAACAGTATTATTAGTATTATTAAAAAATATTACATTCTAATTATAAATTTATAAGTATTTTTCTAAAATAAATTTTTATATTGGAAATGTTTATTATTTTATATTATCATTTTATATTAATTAAACTTATTAATGTTTAATTTTCATATATAAGTATCATGCTCTATACATATCAATAAAATTTAATGCATTCAATAAAAAATACCCTTTTAATTATATTATGTGGTTTGTTTAAATTTTACATTTGAATTTATTAAATTAATGGATTTTCTAAACAATAAAATGTTTTTTATTATTTGAAGATGAATGGTGGATGTTAAAATTATTTTCTACATTTGAAAATAATTCACATATTTATATTTTAGATATTATTTATTGGGATATTAATGATTACTGTATATTTTTAGTAAAAATGTTTTCTAGAATTAAATTTGGCCCTATTATATCAAATGAGAATATGTGAAGGACTATGTAATAAACCCATGAAATTATCAGGGGTTTATCCCACCAGTGATACTACTAAGTGGCCACAAGGAATTTGTAAGATCTATTGATTATCATTATAATCCATGAAAATAATATTATTTCGAAATAATTTTTCTTGAGAACTCCATTTTTTTAAAATAAGTTTTTTTGAAATGAATTTTTGAAATTATTATTATTTTAAAATATTTTTTAATTGTAATATATATATCAAATATTTAATTTTGATATAAAATTTTATTTACAGGGTTTATAAAATAAATATTAATGAAGTTTCTTACACTTGTTTTAAAACCCCCAAATTGAATATTTTATGTGAATCCCATATATTAGAAAAAATATGATGGATTTTATATGTTTTAAGATGGAATACTTCGCTTATGGAGTTAATGGTTTTGGTGAAAATAAGATATTTTAATAAATGTTTTACAAATTTAATAAATTTTATAGTTTTTTCTAAGTCTCCATAACATAGACCAAAAATGATCTATGATTTTATAGTGTACTATGTATTTTCAATATCATTTAATAAAAAAATACAAACCATGTTTTTTTACACTGAACATGGAAGTGCTGTTTTGGGGTCATTATATATGCAATCAGAGGAACAGTCTCGAAATATTTTGAGATTAAACATTATTATTTGAGGAAAAATATATGGAATATTTTTTTAACATTTATGTAATTAAGTGGACTTAAGAATGTAGAAGTGTGAAGATTATAGATTCTCCTAGCTAAAAAATTCTGAATTTTATAAAGTCCAACGAACAAATTTAGAGGTCACTATTCAATTAATGGAGGTGTGAGTATGTAACATCCCGAAAATTTTACAATATTAATTAAATGTCCTATTTTAAATTTTAAATAAAATATGTTATAAAATTCATAATTAATTCTATGTCTTTTTATTAATCAAAATATCATTTGTTTATAAAATAAATAAAATATTTAAAATTATATAATAATACATATAGATAATAGTAGTTTTTTGTAAATGATGATATTTAAAATTATTTTTCAACTATGCTTTTTTGAAAAATCTATCTTATTATAGTATTAAATATATTATTATTTTATGTAATATGAATTGATAATTGATAATTATAAACAAATGTTTCTTTTAAAAAGCATTATATTATTTTTTCTCGAAGAATATTTTCATATACATATATTTTTTTATAAAAAATTTAAAATACTAAATTTATGATGATTTTTGAAAAAATTTAATTTTAAACCTAAAATAATTATTTATGAATCATATTTTAAACTATATTATATATATACATATATAAGTAATGATATATATATATATATATATATCTCTAATTTTATTAATATAAAATATCTGAAATAAATTGAATGTAAATTATAAAATTTTTTAATATTAATTAAAATATATTTCATTATAATATTTCGGGAAATATATTTTATAATTATTATAATTTTACAAACAAATTAATTAGGAATATATTTATATATAAAAGATATGAAATTAATAATATATTAAAAGATGGATATTAATAAATATTTTAAAAAATAAAAAATTGAAATGATTTATGATATACAAAAATTAATTTACAGTTAAAATTTTGAATTAAATGTAATATATTCTATAATAAAATATATGATATTATAAATATATTATATTAATTTAGATAATTTTAAAAAAATTCTTTATATTATTTTTTGAATTAAAAAAAATAATAAATGTTTTATATTGGTTAAATAGAATGGGTAAAATTGGATAAAAAGAATCTAGTAAAAATAATGGCTACATTTCAGGTTAAGATTCTGTATGGAATTTGGATTATTTCTCGAGTAGAAACAAGATCGGCAAGGAGAGTGAATATTGGAGAGCAGACAAAGGGATTTGATATGATTGGCCCACCAAATATAGAGATCGAGCAAGGTCGAGCGAAGCCAAATTGGATCAGCTATAGGTGGGGAAGATCGTAAATTTTATTAGCCTTCAGGTAGTCTATCAGGTAAGTGTTCTTATTTACGTCAGCCAGATATGAAGTGCGACGTAGTTTTTTTTTACTTTGATGGAATAAACCAAGCACAATATGATTCCTTCATCTTCTACCAATGAAATGATTTTTAGGTAGGTATGTGTGTTTTTTAGTGTCTAAATCTTCTTAATATTAGATTATGAAATATCTAATTGTATATTCATTATTTTTACTCTCTGGTCGATGTCATAAATCTATTTTCATTGTCAATCTAGATTTTTCATCAAGATGATGTCTCTGTTTGACATAATAATGAATTCAATGAATCATTTATTTGTTAAAAATATCAGACAGAATTGTCTTGATTCATTTAAGATTCACAAAGAAGCTTGATTTAATTTATTGGATATTTATCATAAAATTTAGTCAATTATAGTGTCTTTGTTTTTAGATTTCCAAATCATTGATTTCCGATCAGTTTTATCAATATATATATATATATATATATATATATTCTCAATCTAAATTTATGCTCTGTCAGCAAGCCTCATACCAACACCAAAAGTTTATGAGAATCTATATTTACACTCAATTTTTTTTGCACGAATTATTTGAAAAATAGAAATAAATAAATATTCCATATCGTTGGAATTAAAAAATTAACTCTAATTATACATATCATGTATGTTAAATGAATGAATACATACTGCAAAAATAGAATTACTATATCAACCTTGTATCTTTTATTTTTTGTCATTCTCTAAGCTCTTTCAGACTCATGTTGAAGCATTATATGAAAATATATCTGATTATATATGTATTTATATCATCTAAACCATATTCTTTACAAGATATAATTTTTTGACATAGACCATTTTAATTACATCCTTGAAAATATTATTACATAAAATTGATATATAAATCCTATTTAGAAATGAGAACATTACCCTTCATACTCCTTTTATTACTCTCTATTTTCATCTATTTATGAATGGGAATCAGGTTGTCGGAATCAATATTTTTTTTCTATTTAAGGTAAGGTATTTATTCTAATATTAAATAACATCCTATGATTTTAATTTTCCAAAAATTATTATTTAAAAAGAAGGATTTATTTTTTTACAACATATGAGTTTAGAAACTAATATTGATTATTTTTTTCAGTTATTTATTTTCAAAAGTTGATTTTTTAACATTTATTTTTTTTACAAAAGATAATAATGATATTTTGTTAATGTTAATATTTTATGTATAAATTTTTAAAAACCATGTGCATGAATAACAATAGTATTATTTTTTTTGTTAAAAAAAAATTTCTAAAAATAATTTTATTTTTATTATTTTCAAATCAGTATTCATGTATGAAATCTTTATTAAAATATGAAATTAAAATATGTATGTTTATATGAAATTTTAATTGTATTACAATATATGTATAAAAAATATTATAATTTTTTATAATATGTATTATAATTTTTTATTTTGTTATAATTTTTTAAAAATCATTTTTCAAATATATGTATTAATTTCTAATTATAATTTTTTTACAATATTATAATTTTTAAAAATATTATAATTTTTTATTTTGTAATAATTTTTTATATGTACGTTTATTATAATTTATTAAAATATGAATGTTTATATGAAATTATAAAATATGTATTTTTATTATAAATTTATATGAAATTAAAATATGTATGTTTCATGTTCTTATATAATTACCATTCACAAATAATGTTAATAACATTCTTTGCGTTGAATAAAAAATTCATTTTTCATTTAATTATGTGTTGTATTTACATTTGGGCTATGGATTTTTTAAATTTATTGATTTATCCAAACTATAATGAGTTTTGTTAAAAATTGATTTTTGTAACAATGAATTGGGGATATTAAAATTTTTTCTTATTTTTCAAATAATTCATCATTTTATATTTTGGAAATTTTTTAATGGGTTATTTATAATAACGGTCGATCTCCAGTAAAAATGTTTTCAAAAATTAAATTTATTCCCTTCATATCAAATGAGATTATGAAAAGGAATGGGGAATAAACCCATTACCTCATCTAGACTTTGTCCCAATAATTATACTTCTATTTGGGAAATTTTTTTTTATAATATCAATCGAGTATCATTATATTCCATAAATATATTATAATATTGATGTTTTTTATCAAGAGAAAAATATTTTTTTTCAAATAATTATTTATAAAATGAATTTTCAAAATAATAAGTATTTTTTAATTGTTTTGAAATCTATTTTTTATATCAAGTATTTCAATTTCATATAAATTTTCTTGAATGATTTTTTCAAATAAATATTAATTATGTCTCTTGAACTACTTTTAAAACCCTTTAATGGATAATTTTACTCTCATCTCATGTTTTAAAATATTTTTCACTTGTCATTTAGATTTTCTATGAGGGACTATTTTTATTATGATGTTAGCACATATGAAGTGAATTATATATTTTATTTTATTTTTATATATCTCAGATAAATTTTATAGTTTGTGTAATTCTAAACAACATAGATAAAAAAATGTCATTTATAGTATAAAGAACAGCAAATTTTGAGTTAACAATAATAAAAAAATAGAAAACATATTTTTTCACTGAATCTAGAATCACGGGTTTGGTAAATTACAATAAAATACCTTTTGTAAATCAATAAAATTATCTTGATGTGTTGTGACTTTTGTTCATTCCAATGGTATAGTGATGCCTGGCTGAGGAATGTGGGGCCAGTGGTTTGTTGGCCATGATTTTGGGGTGGTAAAGTAGTTGGTGGGCCAATATTTTTGGGTCTATATGGTGGTACGCAGTTCATTCTTTTAAGGGAGATGATTTGGTTTGTTAGCAATGATTTTCTAGTGGAGAGGTGGTTTGTTGGTTATTATATGGGGGGGTTATTCTACATTCTTTTGAGATGGTGAGGTGGTGGGTTTTTTGTGGTAGATGTTCATGTATAGGTGAAATAAATAATTATTTAATAATGATTCAAATAATATGAGTTTTTTTGGTTAAATGGATGGAAATGGACATTGAATAAATAAATAATTGGTTTTTTGGTTAAATGTGAATAATGTTTAATTAATAAATGAATTGTCATAATAATGGGAATTGGTAGGTGATGTGGCTTCTGGAATGGGTATTTTGTGGTTTTAGACATTCGTCTGTTGTATTATAGGTGGAGATGTTGTGAGTTGGTTAGTGTTTGGTTGTAAACTTATAGGTCAGTCTTGTTTGTGTGGATATATATATATATATATACTTGTATATTCCTTGTGAACTCCATACACAGCCCTCCTACTTCAAGAAAAATGTGCTCACAGCCACATAGTCACCCAAGGGGATGTTTTTATGACATTATGTGAGAATGGTAGATGGTTGGGTACCCACACTTCCCCACTCTCACTTACATGAATTGTAGTTACTACATATTCTCTGGTATTTAGGGGTTTGTTACTGCATTAGATGGTTTTTATGATAGCCCAATTATTTTGGTAATGGTGTGATATTACCATGCATATGGGGTAACTATGGAGGGTGTTGTGCAATTTAGTAGGATGGCATAAGGTTGATTTACTACAAGTTCATGATACCTTACTAGTCTGGTATTGGAAGTGGTTGTGTTGTCACCTAGGTGTTTTCAGGAGGGACATGATGTTTCCAAGCTTGTGGGGAAGAGAGAACAAGGGTCTATAGTTGTGATGTGGTGTGACCATACTTGTGGGGACATGTGGTATAGGAATGATATGGGAGCACCATGATGTATGACATTAGGGTGTGAGAGTGGAATACCATTAGGAAATCATTATGGGGTACACTTACCGATGTGAGTTTTTATATTGTATTACGTGGCTGGTGTTATTTGGTAAGAATATCTTGGTGAGGTTGTATTTGTCAGTATACATGTTTAGGTATTGTTGGGTATTTTGTTTTCTCATGGGTGCATTAGTATGCTTCATTCAACTCGCACGAGAGACTTTGGTTTTCTTATTGAGAATACTTGTATGCTCACCCTACATATGTAAACAATTTTCAGGTTTCTAAAAGTATTGTGTGGAACATTGAGTATATTACTAGCATAAACAATTAGATAAATGTTGTTCCACTACTTTATCATGGTTTGGGTATTTACATGGGAATATTTTATCTATATCAATTTTATTTATACATGAATACGAGATTTTTTGACTTTGAAATGGTCCCAGATAGAGAACTATGTTCCATTAGAAATCTGTCGGAAATGGGAATCTGCATGTCAGTGGTGGATGTTGTACCTATGAGAGAAAAAGGAGGAATTTGTTTCAATGTTCGGCATCCAGAAGTAGTCATGGGAGGATTTCATTTCATCGACAATGAATATTGTAAATATGTTGGAGATTACTTCTCTTTATAAGGGGACAGTTTTGTTGTAATATTTGGGAATAATGTTCATGGTTATTCTATATTTTCCCAAGATGTTTTTTCAAAGGTGTAGTCTCATGTATGAAATCATGATTAGGAACTCCATCATTCTGTCCAGTTTGATGTTAATCTATTTACTCTGTCAATGTATCTGGTGGTTCAGAATAAGGAGGATGTGATTAAAAAGATACACTCGTGAGGTGGTTTACCACAATAGGGGTACATGTGGGGTCCCTTAAAGAGGATTGGTTTCATTGGAATGTCTCAGGCACTAGTACATTCAAGGATTGAACATGTGAGGAGAAGACCTCATTAACTTATTTTCTGAACTTCTAGGGAATATGGTTTCTATTATTTGGGGGGGGGGCTTTATTATAATTTGATTTGTTTGTGGGTTACATGAACATCACAATAACTAGTTCCCACTAGTTCCCCATGCTCAGTTTGGTGGAGGTGGAGAGGTTATGTACAATCCTCAGCAGTAATTTCTTGTGAGACTATTTCAGCAACAGGGGAACCTAGATTATGATATAACAAGGGGAGATAGAGCATGTAGAGGTTGGACTGCTGATATTCCTCATCATTAGGGACCTCAAACTGAGCAAGGTACTATAGGTTTTAGTTAGTTGAGAGATATAGGAGCTATGTCATGTCAGTTTCACAATGTTTACGAAGAAGTACTACATAGTCCAAATATCATCATAGCTATGATAAATTTTATTAATACTATTTTTTTCTTTTATTTATTCAAGAGCTCCACAATCCTTTGATTCTGAAGCTCCATCCCATTCTCTATGACTATAAGAAGATTGTCATTTCATTCCCCAGGTGTTGACTATCCCAAAGAGTGTACATATGAGCTTGTTTGATGTGTGTTAGGGGTATAGATTGATGAAGGGGACACATCCTCCATGTGGGGAGAATTTCTTACAACATATATAGAAATATTATGTTATCCTTTTTATCTACTACTCATATTCCCTATGTGTTGTTTTAAATTCCTTATGGATGAGAGTCATGTTTTTGAATGTGGATGGAAAAATGATGTATTTTTTGGTGAGTGGGGTTGTTAGGTGGATAGTACGTGTATGGAGACCCTTATTTTATTGATGGCTGAGTTATTAATATGATTAGTAGATGTTGGGATAGTGGAGGTACCCAAGGTTATTGGGGATATTTGGTTTTTTACAAAAGTTTTTTTCATGATACACCTTCCACATGATGTTGAGTTCAATATTGGCAGTTAGGATGGTTCCTCTTAGATTTTTATGGATCATTATAATATGGAACCTTCTCATATGTAGGATTTTTGGATTTAGATTGATGATCTAATGTATAAGGTTTTTATCCAGCCCAGTGTTCCATTGTGGGGTGATTTGGTGTTGTTCACCAAGAATGAGGATGGTAGTATGATGTTTTTTATAGACTATTTTATGTTGTATCAGGTGGTGGTCAATAACTGTTACCCCATTTCGATGATAGATGATATTTTTGACCCACCGAGAGGGGTACGTTGGTTTTATAAGATCAGAATCCATTTTTTTCTGTCACTAGTAGAGGGCGAAGAAAGAGGATATCATGAGTATTACCTTCAGATGCAGGTATGGGAACTTCGAGACTGTAGACCAAACAGTTGGTGTTACGAACAAACCATCCATGTTTTTGGGGGCTAATAAACTCTATCTTTTGTAATTTCCGGGAACATTTTTTTATTATATACATTGAAGATATCCCGGTCTACATAAATACACAGGGTGATGATGCTGACAATTTCATAGTTTTCTTTCATGTTTTTTTTGGCACCAACATCTCTATAAATATTTTTCAAAGTGTATGTATTGGATAGGGGAGGTGTGATTCCTTAGGAATGTGGTGTCTTAGTAGGGTGTGATAGTGGACCCTTCGAAGGTCAAGGTAGTTGTTTATTTTGAATAACCTAGTAACGTGGAAGATCTTGGCATTATACTTGGTCGTACATGCTATTATAAGAGGTCTATGCCCAATTTTTCTTATGATAATAAATCATATACATTTTCAACCTGGAAGGACTATGTTTTTGTTTATATTGATCCTTTCTAGGACATGTTCAATTAACTATAGGGGAAGTTGGATAATATTTCATTTTCCTGAGGAGGGAGAGATGTTTGAGGTGTTTGGTGAGGCTTCCCATCTATTTTTGTGATGCATGACGATGAAACGCATGCAATTGATCAATTATGGGACTATGAAGTTATGTCACCATGATCCTAACTATGCCACCCATGAAAGAGATCTAGATTCAGGTGTGTTTGTGCAAAATTTGTTGTGGAATTACCTCCTTGTAGAGTTCCTGATAGTATTTACATATTATTAGAGATTTAGTTATATTTTTTCAGTGTGATCTTAACATAGAACAATGGAGGTGTATAATTATTTTCAAGATTTTGATTTTTAGTTCCCATTCACCTCCAGAAATGGGAATGTTTTGGGTGAATCATTGAGAAGGAATTTCAGAAATGATGTTTTTTGTGAGTATGTGGATTCATAGAGAGAAATAGAGGATTTGGAAGCCTTGATCATTTATACAAGGATGGATGGTGGTAGAATAATTTTGTTTCAGTTAACGATGTAGTATTCTATGATGCATTAGGTATAGGAGTCCTAGTGGGTCGACATAGAGGTTTATGGGATGGACGATCATGTAGGACATGGTGATTCTTTGAAGGGATGGTCAGGGGATTGTCGAAATCAGATGTTGTTTCATGGGAGGTTGTTTTTTCTAGTAGTGATAAATGGGGGATTTGTTAACGTGTTTTTTATATTACCGTTTATGGTACACCCATGAGTTTCCAACATGTTCCATGGAATGAGTATACAGTTCTAGTGGCCCGATATGAAATGGGAGGTGGGGGATTTGGGGGTGATGTGTTTGGTTTTCTATTAATGAAAGACCAAAAATTGCGTTCTAGGTCGTTTTTTTCAACCTTTGGATGTTCCTGAGTGGAAATGGGGTGACTTCTGGATGTATTTAATAATTGTGTTATGTAGTTCTCAGTGAGGTTGTGATGTTATGTGGGTGATCATATATCAGTTGATGAAATCGGCCCACTTCTTGACAATTAAGGAGTCAATCAGTGTGGTTGATTTGGGTAAGATGTATATTAATGAGGTGGTGCTGTTTCATAGAGTATTAGGGTCTATTTTTTGGTCTAATACACACATTTGATGTCATGAGACTATAGGGGATTTAAACATAAATTCGGTACTATGTTATGCCTCAACACTACTTTACACACTTAAAATAATGGGAGGATGAATCATACCATCAATATGCTCGAGGATATGTCACAGGATCACATCTTATACATTGGTGGATCTTGTTTATGGCACATTCCATTGGATTAGTTTACCTATAATAAAATCTATCATTCTATCAGTAGAATAGATCCACTAATGACTTTATATGGTTGTCTATGTTGTTCCCCATTAAAATGGATAGATGTTAGGGATATAACAGTTATTTATCCAGGTGTGGTGCAGAGCATGACCAAAAAGATTCAAATTTCTCATGGGAGGATAAATTTAGAACAATACTGGAAGATGTCTTATTTCAATTGTATGAGTTGGCCCTTAGAGCATTAAATTAGGGACCACGTGTTCTTGATGGTTTCAACATGATGTGGGTAGTGGATGTTTGGAAGAGAGAGTAAGATTGATCATAGGTTTTATGGGCTCTTTGAGGTGTTTGGGAGAGCTGGAGAGTTGGTGTATTAGTTAGAGTTTCCACCATAGAGGGAGAGGATCTAGGATGTATTCCATATCTTAAATGGTTATTGGTATCTTCACGATAACTCTCATGTCATTCACAAGAGAGAGATAGATATCGTGGGTGATACAATGTTAGTGTAGTGGCTAGTATAGATCCAG
Source organism: Viscum album (assembly GCA_963277665.1). Taxonomy (NCBI): domain Eukaryota; kingdom Viridiplantae; phylum Streptophyta; class Magnoliopsida; order Santalales; family Viscaceae; genus Viscum; species Viscum album. The sequence continues at coordinate 1,399,027,732 of OY728145.1, read as the reverse complement.
GATCATCAAGTGAAATAATTGTGTGTGTGGACTATTCCTTTGGTTTGAGTGATGTTGAGGCATGGTAGAATATAAGAGAGTAGTTGGTAGTGAGAGATGAAAATTTATTCCCAGTACCCAGTGTTATTTTTAATTTTTTTAAGTGAATTTTTTTATGATGTAATTTTTGGATCCTATTTTTTATGATATGATCTTTTTAACTTGTTTTTTGTTTTGTGATGTGTGGGAGTTTCCTAAAATATTGAAAGGTAATGAGTTGATCCATAAATGAGATGCATTTACTATGATCTGATTAAACTCTTCTAGGTGAGTCAGTGCCAACCATAGAGGAAGCTATCTTGAAATGGAGGATAGAATTACCTGATTCGTGTGTGCGGGGTGGTGTGGTTCATTAGTTGTAATAGTTGTTTTTTTAACTATGTGGTGATGATGTTGTGCATTATATTTTGTGTACATTTTGGTTTTGAGTGTTTGTTTGTTGGTTTAATTTGAGGTATGATGAGATTGTTGATAATTATCTTGTGGGGTGGCTGTTTGAATCATATTCCTTATGGGATTGGATTTGGATTTTCCTAGGAAAAAATTATATGATAGGTTACTTATGTAACATTTTTTGCCTTTATGGTACATTACATTTTCAACTTTGGGCATTTGTGGTGTCTAGATGAGGTTTCAAGAGTTTTTTGTGGAGGATATATCTATATATGATCTTTTTTTAGAAATACATGCCATGTAAATGTATTACATGAAATGTAATGGTGGTTCGTGTCTTTTGTATTTGGGTATTTCATGCCTTTTATGTGTGAAATGATTTTCCCATGATATGGGTATATGGTTTTTATGTGGAATTCAAGATATGTAATAAATCATGTTAAAAAAAATCTTATAGGAGACACATTTTTAGTAAGAACATAAAGGTCTACATTTACATTAAGTGTAGTGATTAAAATACAAAAAAATATCATGTGTAGAAACATTGTAATTTCTATACTGATTGGGGTTATTTCTAAAAACCTATGGAAACACCTCCTTCTCTCATTCCAGGTACACTAGGGCTCCCTACCTTTGAGTATGAGATTATTTTTGTTGTGTATCGATTCCAAACATCACATATTTGATACATAGTGATTTCTCCTCTCATTCTAATATATATCCCTCCATTTTTATTTGGGGTATCACTATGGTAATACGGTTTGTTGTGGGTTGTGTGTTTCATCTTTTTTTGGATCATCCATTTTTGTGGTACAACATGATTCATGGATTCTAATATTGTAGTGATGTTTTTCATGAGTTTTATCTTTTCCATGCAATGTACACCGAGTTGGATGGATTCTTTAAGAAAGGGAATCACTCATTACTCTTTATTGTGTATCATGAGGGAGGATTTTTCTCAAAATTAACTATGGGATATGTGTCTTCTCTCTTAATAAAAGATAATGAATTGGTTAAATTCAAATTTTAGCGTAAGGGGGTTTTATTCTCCAGTTTTTATAGCCTTATTATTATTGTGATTTGGTGGATTATACAAGCATAATTCCCTAATGAAAATTAGTGTCATTAGAAGATTATATTAGACTGGATGATCAGTATGTGACTATTAATATTTTTTTAATATCACCATAATGTTAAAATTTATTATACCTTTATATTTAATCACTAAAATGGTTTTACTAGGATTTTGGATTGTGTGGTAATTCCTCTAAAATAATGTGAAATTTGATTAAATAGACAATGTAAATCTATTAAATAACCATGTTTTGTATTCTAGTGTACTCATGTTTGTGGTTAAGTGATTGTGTATGGAAAATATGGGGATCATGGGTTTTTCTATTATTTATGGGTGGTGACATGAATTCTTGATTATGCTATAGGGGATGATGATGTGGCCTTTTATACGTGCATCAGATAAATGAGGTGATTTTCATCTATATTTTTTGGGTGGTGAGGTGTTTTTTTACATGCTTTTGGGATGAATATTTTAGGGATTATTTGTGTTGGACACCTATGTAGTGATGGAATAAAAAAAAGTTAATAAATTTTGGAATGATATGGGTTAATTTTGTTAATGGTATGGCAATATCCAATGAATAAATAAATGATGTGTTGTATGGTGATATATTTTTGTTTCTTAATAATGAAATAAATTGGTTGGATAATTGAAATTTGATTATAATGTGACTTGTGGAATGTGTCTTGTGTATATTTATTCATTTAGAGGTGTCATTATAGGTGGTGATGTTTTGAGTTGGTTTGTGTTTTGTTGTGAAACCATAGGTTTGTCTTGTGTTGGAGGAAATATATATAATTTTATATTCCTTATGATTTCTATATTCAGCCCACCCCCATTAAGGAATGATATACTGACAACCATATAGTAACACAAGGGGATGTTATCTTGGCATCTGGTGAGTAGGATAGATGGATGGGTACCCTCAATTTCCCTTACCTATTTATGGTGAGGTAGGTATTTCATAAGTTGTGATGGTTAGAGGTCTGTTGGTGAATTTGATAATGGTTGTGATAGTCCAAGTTTTTTCAGGCTATGTGTTATATGATTGTTCATGTGGGATGAAAAAGGCGAGGGTTGTTCATGGTAAGATTAGGGTATGAGATAATTTTCCTGAATGTTTATGATATCCTACTAATCTACCTATGGTAGAGGTTATGTTGTGTCCCATGTGTTTTCAAGATATACATGATGGGGCCAAGATTATAGGGAAGAGTGTCTAGATGTCTATGGTCATGATATTATGGGACTCTTCTTATAGTGTGTCGTGGTATACAAAATATATAGGAGAGCCAAGACATATGATATTGGGTAGGTCATAGATGGACTAAATAATTTGGAAGGTGTAATGAATAGTGGAAAGGGATGGCCTTTTATAAATGGTTTAGAGGACACAATTGGTATTTTTAAAGGAAATAAGTGCTTCCACATTTTTTTAATCTGGGTCTATATTTGGCCATTAGTGAACAATAGATATGGTTGGGTCAAAGTATAACTATTAAAAATATTTTTAGAGAAATTTATATGTTATTATTACCCTTATCTTTTTAGTTTAACACTCAATACACCCATTTTTACCTTAACCGTCGTAATTAATTTTGAATGAATTCAATATTCATTTTGGTCAAATATTAATTTGACCATATTAAAAATTATAAATTTCTATGATTCAAAATAATGAATCCATATTTACAAATTGAATTCATATTTGTGGAAAAAATTAATTTATTATTAATAATGTATCATGATGAGAAAGCATTTGATTAAAGAAGAAATTGTCAAATGATTGAAATGATTTTATATTTAAATTGTATATAAAATATATTCCAATGACCCATATTTATATAATGGATATATATTTAAAGTAATTTAACATTAAAAAAATTCTGAAATATAATTTAATATTAAAATATATATAAATAAATAAATTCATTCAAAAGTAATTATTTTTCACTATTCATCAAAAATGTAACTTTTCAAAAAAATCCCAGAAATTCACTCAAAAAAATTATGAACATTTAATATCAAAAATTATATTTATTTAATCAAAAATAAATTATAAAATTATAAACAATTAATTTAATTATTATTCAAAAAAATATGTAAATATTTTTTTGAGGAAATAATATTTTTGAAACATATAATGACTTTATTGAAAAAATAAATATTTTATTATCAAAATGAATCTATCATAGTAAAATTATATATATAATATTTAAAAATTAATCATTACTATTCATATAATTATGATTAATGGATTGGGTATAAAGACCACAAATAAATAACTAAATCAATAACATATCAGGTTTTGTATGCAGTATAGTGTTGTATGTAACGAAATATCATACAATGTTGTGTGTATTAGAAGATTAATATTGTGTAATTTTTAATGAAATACCTCAAATAAATTTAATTTATTTCGATAAAATGTATATAAAAACTCATAGTGTTATATTCTGCACACTTAAAATGAGTTTCTCCATCTATATTTATCATTCTGATACAAAAAAATGACGATATGTATGCCTCATCATATTCCCAAGTTCCCCAATATATTCCACAAATTATTAGTTTAACCAAATATGTTTTACCATCTGAGTGGTCTTACACAGTATATATTTGTCAATATGATCCATAATCTCCAATGGTAAGTCTTCCTTAGATAGATCATTCTCCAACTGCATGACCTATGAGTTAAATCCTTGTGAATTATTAAGTATGTACTTTCTATGGAGAGAAAAATGGAACACATCATGGACTAGAGAGAGGTTTTGTGGAAGAACCACATAATAGGCTACCCACTGGATATGATCAACAATTTCAATGGGACCGATATATCAACGGATTAGTTTTCAATTGTTATTTTATCACATAATCTTATTCCAGGGATAAATTCATAAAAATATCTTTTCACCAACATCAAATTCTTGATCACATAGCATCTTGTGTTCATAACGTTTATATCAATTCTATTCTTAATTAAGATGCTACTAAATAGCTCTAAATTTCTATACCAACTTCAGCAATCTCATTTCCCAAAATCTTTCATTCCTCATCTTCATTCCAGGAAGTTGGAGCCCTATATTTCTTTCCATAGAGAGATTGATAAGGATCCTTCTGAATTCTTGAGTGAAAGATATTATCTAATGAAAACTACACTAGAGGAATCTGTTGATCCCAACCACCATTTAAATACAATGAACAAGATCTCAACATATCCTATAGGGTTTGATTTTTTTTATACTGATCGTATTTTTCAGGATGACAGACAGTGTGGAAACTCAAATCCTTATCAAGACATTGTTAAAGAATTCACCAGAACATTGTCTTACACCTCAGATCATGATATTTTACAATAGTATTTGGTAATCCATGTAAACATACCACTTCCTTAATTTATATATCCCAGGAAACTAATACAAAGTAATATCTTCTCTGATATAAATGAATTTAGTGGGATCAGTATGTTTATTGAATACAACCCATATATCATTAATTATTTAGATGTTTTAGAGAGTCCAATGAGAAAATTCGTGGTGTTGTTTTCCCATTTCCATTCTGTTATGGGTAATGGATGAAACATCTCCTTATAATTGTTTCTTTCATTATTAACCTATTGATATAAAAATCAGTAAGATACAATCTCTGTGATATCTCTCTTCATTTCGTCGTACCAATGGTATTCTTTCAAACCACTATGCATATTCAATCTTCTAGGGTGAATAGAGTATGGAGATAAGTGATATTTCTCAAACAAACCCCTATTTATTTTTAATATTTTTGAAACACATACCTGGTTACTACAACTTATCATTACATAATGATTATGTTTAAAATTATTATAATTTCTAAACATCATTTCCAACTCTAAATCTACTTTTTTCACCTCTGTAATCATATCTTGTAAATATGGGTAATAATTCAATTTTGAAAGTTAATATTTTAACATTCCTTCATGATTTACAGATTCAACTTTTAAAAATACATAAATATTGGATATTTTGTGATCCTTATCAAGTATAAGCTATCAATATTTGTTTGACTCCAGTCATCATACACATTGTTTTCTTTCTTATGGTGGTAATATTTGGAGCTGTCATAATCATCAATTATATCTAAACATATTATTTAGATCATATTAACTCCATATATATGAATATATATTTTAAAATTTTATTATCAGTGTATATATCACAATTTTCTCAATAAAGTTAACTATATTATATCATTAAAATAGTGATTATCACAATTTACTACAAATCATTAGTAGATTAATTTGTCACACGACTCTTCAATTGTTTTGAGGCATAATTTATAACCACATCATTAATCAACACAACACATCCCAATACCTTTTGGATGAATCATTATAGATTAAAAACCCTTACACACAACCAGATAATGTAAGAATTGGTGCATATACTAATCTTCTCTCCAGTTCTTTCATATTTCTTCACATTCAACTATCCCTAAGATCATGGCTCCATTTCGAGTTATCATTGTCATAGGATTAGATAGTTTTGAGAAATTCTCCTTAAATAATTGTTAATATCCTTCTAATGCAAGAAAACTATGGATCTCAATTGCCATGGTTTGTCTTGGACAACATTCAATATCATCCCTTTTTTGTGGATCTATTAATAAAACATATCATGAGATTATAGGATCCAAAAATAAAAACTTCTACAACCTAAAGTCTCAATTAAAGATTTCCAATATATTTTATCCTTCAATAGGGTATTTTATACAATTATAAAGTCATCTTAGTGATATTATTTCATCTTATAATATATAATAATATTATCTATAAAGGCTACCCCGAACTGATAAAGGTAATCTCTAATTACTCAATTCCTTAAATCAATGAAGAAGATAGGGGCCTTAGTATTACTATATGGAATCACTATATGATAATAGTTCCCATAATGTATATAGATTTTTATCCTCGGTATATCGTTCATCAAGACCATTAATAGATGATATTCAGAATGATTTTCAATCCCGGAGAAGTATTATGCTCAAAAATGTTGATCAATCAAGTCATAAATACGGGTAAGATGATAATTTTTCTTAATTATGATCTTAATCAGCTCCAAATATTAAATATTTAGTTGAATTGATAAATATTTATTTTTTTAAAAAATAATAGGATTACCCCATGGGGACACACATGGATGAATGATTCCATTATCAAGGTTTTGTAAGAGTTTCTTATTTAATTACAACATCTCAATTTGGTACATTCAATTGGTAATCTTTAAATTTACTGTCACATCAGGTGTGATTACTATTGAGAACAAAACTACACTTTTTAGTGGAGGTCTAAAAAACACTTTTGGAATTATATTTAAAAATTCTTGAATAGTAGGCATATCATCAATGTCAATTTTCACCCCAATAATTTTAGATAGACTCCCATATAAATGGAAATTAATACCCATACAATGGATGTAATATCAAACATATGTTCATACTTATCATCTCATTGATAGATAATCATATGTTTGTTTGAAATATAAAAATTTGTTTCCCTTACTACATAATTAATTTGGGATTTATGAAAAGAACTAAATCCACGAATAAGAGAATATCAAATAACACTTGAGGATGATTGAACAAATTCAAAAGGAATTAGATTCCACAAAACTCAACCAGAGAGGTATTATAAACTTCGGATGTGAGAATCTTACCATTACTAATTTCACTATTAATTCAACATCTAATAATTTGGATGGAATCATAACACCCATAGAAAATTCATTATATATCAATAAATAGGTTGATCCATATTAAAATAAGACATTTTAATTTTTAGATTTGATGGTATGTATACCTTTTACCATGTTGTTATTACACCTCTCGTTATAAATAGTTATCGTATGAGATTTCCCCTTATCCCTTATATTATGAGGCTTTTAACATCTATCATCATCATTAAGCCTTTTGTATTAGAACTGGTCATAATATTTCACATTCTCCATACACTTGATGAACTATATTGTGGTAGGTTCGTTCTATATAGTTCTCTCAATTCTCATCATTAGATGACTTCTTCCAATTACATTGGAATTCAATTTCCATGTGACCATGAATTCCACACATTAAAACAACTACTCATCCACATAAGGAATTTTTTTCATTCTTATATCAATACATTGATCCCAATAGAAGGTACATATTCTTATATATAGGGTATTTAGATTTTCTTTTTAACACTATATTTTTATCTTTTCAAAACCATGATATTTATATGTAAATTTGACCTCCATTTCCACCTTGAAAGAACATTTAATAATCTATTCATATATAATAATTATATGATGGATAATTCCCTTCAAAGACATGGAATTAATCGACTGAATAATAAATCTACCATACATACATGTTGGTTGATAATACAAAAACCATACCTTACGTGCCTTGTCAAATTTACCTCAATGTATACAATAGATTAAACATCCTTTTTCATTAGCACATGGAAATCATTCTTCATCTTAGTACAATTAATGTGAGTAAATTACTTATTGAAGAATTTGATATTGAACTATTTCTAATCTATGGAGGTCAATTTCCCCTTATTTCCTCATATTCTTGAAAATATTACACCATTGATCTTCTTCAACATACAAATACTAGAAATCCCAAATTATTTGCTTCATGTTCAAAACAATAGTGAGTGAAAAATATATTTTTAGTGGTACTGATAAATTGTTTAGAATTAATGGGATCAGAATACCCACTGATGGAATATAGACACTGCCTCATGAATTACTAAATATAATATTTTACCTTCTTTATTCATTTGTATGTTATTTATGATTCATAGATTGTTAATTTTGAGTGATAATTTAGTCAATATTTCTATTATATATCCCCTAACATTTTAATTCTATATAGTATAATCTTTGATTTTTTTGTGACAGTAATCATTAATTTGGTTTCTTCAGGTTTTATCCATTGACTAAAACCAAAAAGCATAGTTTGAGAAATTATAATTATAGTGGGAATCAACATAATCATGAAAAATCAACTACAGGTTGTCTAAATAATGAAACCTATTTTATATATGAAGCATTTGGTTTCCCTAGGAAATTTATACTCATATTCTATTTAAATCTATCATTATAGTTCATAAATAGTTTGTGAATTTTAAAATCATATCCTCCAAGATTTATAAACTAAGTGTCCAAAGAGGCCGATTATCATGCACCAGTTCCCCATAGAGTGTCGCTCAATATGGTTTTTATGAGGTTATTACCCCTTGGTACAAATGTTATAGATCCACATACACTTTTAGTATCCATAAAACGATGTAATTTCATAGAATCCACTTGAACTATCATTTATGGTAATTCAAGGACTCATACTCATACTTATCCTTAGTCAAATCTGTAATCATTAAGTAAGTCTGTAGGGATCTCACTAAGTGTATGTCATCATTGTTTATAATGGATACCTAATACTTTCCTTTTATACCAACTATTGAGACTTTTTCTTTTCATATATAGATATTATATCATTGTTTATGATTATTCATTACATTACACCAACACATGACAAAGGAACAAAATAGTTTAGTGCCTTTGAAAACATGGAAAAATAAACAATCATCGATAATTGAGGTACATCATCTCCCACTACATTATTCATAAATGAAATCCTTATTATCAATATCATAGATAAATTATTTCATCATCACATGGGGAAGTGGAACATATCAATGGGGGATATTATATGATCAGTAATGGTAAAAAGGAGATATATAAGAATATCAAGATCATAAGGGTATGATAAAATGAACATAAATGTATAAACACATAGAATTCATGTCAAAGATAATAATCATCAGTCCTGGAATAAATATTGGCATTTAATATGACATGATTCATAAGGGAATCATATAATATGAATCGTGGGATCATTAGACATGAAATTTGTCAAATACACATAAGAATAAAAAATCATTTCCATATTAGTCAAGACTCACTGTTAAGACCATAATAGAACACAAATTTATCTATTGATGAAAGTCCATGCCATGTTCTGGATTTGAAGTACTGAATCAAGTTCACTTCCCATTCCTACCATTTATTACTTAATTGGGATGACATCCTGTTCTAGTCTTTTCCATCTTATGAGATATAAGTATTTACCTAATGCATTGGAGGGAGATATTGGCCTCAACCAACACATAATGAAATAATAAATATGTATAATAAATTATCATAATCATTCACCATATCATAACCCATGAAATGAAATGTGTATCACTAACATTTCATCATATAATAACCTAGGGAAAAGAGATAGGTTTCATAATCATTTCACCATATCATTACCCATGAAAAGGTAAAGGTTTCACTAACAAGATTCCATCAAAACATAAACCATTTAGAGTAATAATATGATTGGTATCATAGGATAATATCTGAATTAAGGAATAGTTAACAGCAATGGATTTCATCATAGATGGAAAATAAATTTTAAAGTTAATTTAAAATAATTCTTGAGAAAAATGTATTTTTTTACTTTGAAAAATGATTTTTAGAACATTAAAAATATTGATAATCTTTTTCCTTAAAAATATAATTTAAAAACAATAAATTAAGATTCAAATAAATTAAATTTCCTGATGTTCTAAAATTTCATTCATTATATACACATTAAAATGAAGGTTCCATTCATATTTCAGTAAATGTGAGACATTATTTGTTTGAAAAATGATAAGAATATTTCGTTAATATTTTGTAAAAAAAAGAAAATTTTGATAAAAAATATATTTTAAAAATCATAATATATTTATAAAATATTTTTCAAAACATTGTTAGAGTAATTGGGTTTTTTAGAAAATATTTTTTTGGTCGAATAAAGAAATAAAATCATATTTACTTAAATCATTTTTTTAATAATTTTATGTAACTAATAGTGGAGAAATGGTGACATTGCATGATTATATCATGAGTTACTATTGGAGAAAAAACATAATGAGATTTATATAAGGATATTTAAACATTTTAGACATAATAATACATAATTTTCATAAAATATGATATAGTAATAAAACATATTTAACACTTTAGTAACATTGATTCATAAGACCCGTGAATGAGTAACATAAATGGAAATAAAAATATCCTGAGTGAAAAAATGATCATTATATTACATGTAAATGGTAATTCATACAAATATATTCAAATAATATTAATTCGTGATATAATATAAATCTTAAAGAGTGGAAATTAAGATAACCATCTCTTACTTATTGAGTTACATTTGAATCATAGTACCCATGAAATAATAATAATAAAGGAAACATTAATTTTCATTAAATGAGGTAAATTCACGATATATAATTTCATATGGATGTATATACATCACAAAAAAATAAACATTTTGGTAATGTGAAATATTTCTCTCAGAAATAAAAATGAGCCCTGAAATTCCCAGACCGTAGGTCTTGACTTCAATTGTACTCATTCAAAGATATTATATAATAAATATAAGTTTATTATACATATAACATAAGAATAGTCATATTTATAATTATATTTATGATATAAATATGGAATATTATTAACCTTTTATTAATGATTCCTTGTGAAAGTTGCATTTCAAGTAATAACCAATTTGTTTTTCGTAAATGTTTTGATTATTTATATTTTTTTACGATTACTTTAATCATGATTTAATTATTTCCAGATTCATATCCATGATATTAATATCATATATATTCCCTATATATGTATTTATAATATCCATTAAAATATATAAATAAGATATATAGTACATCGTTCATTGAGACGTTAGGCCGTACATAAAAATGAATGTTGTTTCTGTTTTTGGATTGAAGAAAGGAAATGTATAAGATATATTATCATTTAAAAACATTTATATGTCATATATATCACATATATTTATTCAACTCATCCTTAACACATTCTATGTAAATACTAAATTAATCGCATCACTTTTTATGGTGATAGTTCTCAGTACATATGAACGATGTTATTGTATTCCCACAAAATGGAAAGTATTATTGTATGTGTGATATAACTATTAAAATATAATAATAACATCATAAACACAGTATGTATCATATATTAATATAAATTACATCATTATCAAATGGATTTATAGGTTGAAATGGAATAAATAATGACATCAGTTCGTGAGGTTCCAGCCCTTTGTACACATGAATGATTATTTTATAACCCATTTTGAAGGAATTGAATATAAATTAAGGTAATTATCATATCATAACAAAATATCAATATATTTTATAAACATATTTTATTATATAATCATAATATAATAAAATTAATGGTGTTTTAAAGAATAAATAAATTATAAACAATTTTTAATGAAAATTACATATTATACAGGTATACTCCATAGGTTTTCACTAAAAACTTATTAGGATAGATTTAATCCAAAAATAAGGCTTTTAGGGTGAGGGTAAGATTTTGGGATGTAATTTGGGATGTCCGTGGAATATTTAATGATGTATGAAGGTGTGATAAAGGGAGGATAGCGGTGGCCTTTTATAAGTGGGGGACACAACATACTTCAGATAATTTAAAAGAAATAATTGATCCCATACTTTTCATATGATGCCAGGGTTCTAGTTAGGACATAATAGAACCTTATAGTATTAATGGTATAAATATGGGAATAAATTAGTTTTTATAAATATTTGTATCTTATTTTTACCCTTATATTTTTAGTTTAGCCACTGATAAACCCATTTTCACATTATCCATGACAATTAATTTTTACTGGATTCAATCTTCATTTTGGGAAAAAAATTATACTTATTAGAAATTTGAAATTAATCTAATTAAAAATATAGAATCTATTTTCTCTGAATTAAATTTTTATAAAGGGGGAAAATAATTTAAAATTAATCACCTGGATTTTTTGAGAAAACAAGCTTTTAATGAAAATATTCTCAATGATTGAAATGTTTTTATAAATTAATTCAATATGAAATTGATTATAATTACCTAAATTTGATTAATGGATTCATAATTAAACATATTTTACTTTAAAAGAATTATAAAATATAATATTAAATTGTATATTATTTATGTAAAAAATGGATGTTTTTAAATACAATTCTGAATTTTACACTATTCATAAAAATGAAATGTTTTGAAAAAAAAACAAAATATCACCTACCACTAATTTTAAAATTTTGACTTCATGTTTTTTTATAAAATTAATTCTCTAACAATTTTAGAAATTAATTTTATTATTCTTTACAAAAATACATAATTTTATTGGAAAATTGTATTTTAGAAACATATAGAGTCATTACCAAAAATTATGCATTATTTTATAAGTATTTTTTATTATTTAAGAATATTAAAAATAACATTTTAGAATTATTTATTACTATTTATATCACTATATTAAATATTTATGTTATAATGATAATGTATAAATAACTTAATTAAAAATGTATCAAATTTTTTTAAAACACATAGTTTTATGTAATGCAAGATAAGATAGTGTTAGGAGTAGTGAAATTTTTACTTGGCAGCACATGTAATTTAATCCATCAAATATTTTTTAAATTTGTGTAAAAATACAAAAAAAAAACTAGGGGTGTTACTTTTTTAATCATGAATTTACATTATTTCATTTGGAGGATCGTTTTAGTTTAATATTTTTAGAAAATTTGATCAGAACTCATACATAACAAAACCGTAACTTTTCAGAGATGTCACATTACATATTAATCCATTTTTTCCAAAATATTAAACATTTATAATGAATCATTTTTTATTTTAATGAAAAATATTCAGTAATTTTGACATGAATTCATCATTTTTAATAACCATCCTTAAAAAATATAAACAAACATTTTAAAACATTGTATTATAATAAAAATTATAGTAAGGAACATAAAAATATGAATGAAATAATATCATTAGTCAATGAAAAATTATACAAAATTTTCATTTTTAAATCAATATTTACTCTCAATATAGACATTTTCATACCCAATACCTCACATTTTATTCAGAAATCCTTTCATAAAACATTCCAAAAGAAAACATAATGATAAAAAACTCATAATGGTATATTAGAAACATCATAAACTCATGAAAACTCTTTCTAAGTGTTATAGTTTCCACCCTTATATATTATAAAAAAATATCTCTGGAGAATAATATCATTTATTACATTTTTATAAATAATAGTATTACTATAAAAAACTATAGAAATTATATATAAAATTTATAGGTATCATATGACATTGTTTTCTATATCAATATTACCAATTGAATAACCATACAACCGACTTAAATACCCAATGCATTGGAGGATTATCAGGGACCCACACTTCCTTATTTTAAAATGTAACCCCCCCTTCATTGGTAAATAGTGAAACCACCAATCCTTGGTTAATCGTGTTACCACCCATCCTTAGTTAATATTGTAACCACCCTTAATTGGTTAACAATGTTTCCAACCATCATGTGTTAATAACTAAACCACCCATCATTGGATTATAATGGATGCACCTTTCATCATAAATAATTTACAAAAACCATAATATAAGAAAACACATAAATTATTTCAATTTTAAACATAAAAATAATACAATATTTTTTACACATATATAAAACATTTGTAGATATTAAATTATCCAACTCATTTAAATTTTCATTTTCCACAAAAAACAAAAAAATTTAGAAATAATTTTTATTATTGAACAAATAATGAAATATTTTAAATGGATACAAACTTCTAGTAAAACGTGTGGTGTTAAGAAAATTCATTGTCTACATATCAATTAAAATAGAATATTCTTTTTTCTTTTTCTGGGAAAGTAAAATGTTTCATAGAAAGATTAATTTTTAAAACCTATAGAAATAAAGTAAATAGTAGCTCAAATTTTATTTAATGTCCATTCATGTCCATATAAAAACTTATATAAGTAAATTATTGTAATATGGACATTGAAGAGAAGGATTTATAAAATTAATCATTATTCATTTAAAATAAGGATTTTAGTCAAAGTGTCCCTTACCTCGAATATGGTTCGTTAGGTACATTCTATATCTTGATGAATAATAAAAATATATAAATTTTTTACTTTATCAATAACATTATTAAATTTTTTATTTTATTTTATTTTAATTTTAAAAATTTCATATTCAATTACTTAATAAATTATGTTTATGTAATTTTTTTTGATGATATTTGACTTATTTTTCGAAAATGCGATATGTTGATATACTAAAATAAAATTGGTCATTATTTAAACTTATAAATAATAATAATCATATAATTATTATAACTTTTATACATAAAATATATTTTTAAACCAATCATGAATTTAATTAATAAAAAAATTATAGTGTTACAATCATGGGGAAAGAATGTCATACATACACATGAGTAATGTTTATAATATTCAATTATCACTATAGAAAAATGTAAGTAACATTTGAAATTTTTAAAATACTAATAATATCATAAATAGCACATGAATTTTTGAAATATTCTTATATTTATCAAATTTGAGATTTGGTTTTGAAAATGAATAAAATATCTTCACATACGGTGTAGTCTACATGTACACATGAATGAGGATATTGTTTTTCATTGATAAGAATTAATTGGGACAACCATGTTAGTGAAAAAGTTGTACTGACATATTTCCCATGAAAAAGGATAAAAATTAACATTATGGAGGATTAGATGGGATATGGTATAAATATGAAAATAAAAACTATGTTAGGTTACTTTTTATGTTTTCTTAACACTTATCATTATAGTTAAATCCTACAATAAACATGTTTTCACTTTAACCACCGTAAAATGTTTTTTATTCTTTTCACTGTAGATTATGACCATAAATTAAGTTAGACATATAATATAATATAAATTAATAATTTTAAAAATATTGAATCTATTTTACTAAAATAAATTTCTATAATAATAATTATTAAATTCAACATAAAACCCACAAAAATGATGAAAATGTAGCTTTCTAATAATTATGTTTTTCAAGCATAAGATTGTTTTATATTAACTCTATGATAAGTAATCTTAATTTTAGAAATTGAATATATTATTTAATCATATATAATATATAAATTCAATTTAAATCATTCCTAATTATAGGTTGTTTTATTTAATCAAAATTGACAAACATTAATCACTTTAAAACTATTTTTAGAAATAAAACCCTAGGTTTTAAAGCCAAAAAATAAAATTACCCTAAAATCTAATATAAATTTTATTTCTATAAAATTAATTGGATTAATTATAACTAAAGAATACATATTTAACTTTTATTTATATTCAAAACATTATTAGACATTTTAATTACTTCATATAATTAAAGGAAATGACATTTTTACTTAATTTGGTATTTTTACCTATTCACTGACAAATCAATATTTTACAAACAAAAATCGCAAAAATTTCCCCATATGTTATTTTTTACATTTTTATTTCAAAAATTAAATTCATTTTTAAAAATTAATGTTCTATAATTTATAAATTAATGTTCTCAATAAATCCTTATATTAAAATAGATTGATTAAATATTTTTTATTTTTTTGATTTATAAATAACATAATAATTTTATAATTAATATAAATATATAATTTCAAAAATCAAATAAAAATTATAATCATGTATTTTATCATTACATGGGTTGTTACACTTTTCCTAGGGTTGAGGAATTATTTTACCTCCTAAAGTGAGAAATTAATGAAATGTACAAACTTAATATGTAGAATTCCATACTATATTCAATTTCCAACAAAATATCATTTTTCTCCAAATGATGTGTTTTTAAGATGAATTTTTCATTCCTAATGAAATTATAAACTTATAATGTATCTCATAACACACAAAATTACATTAAGTTATTACTTATATAATTTAATATTAATCAAAATTGAAATGGATACCCCAAAGTAAGATTATTCCTAAAATTAATTAACCATCATATGAAGAAATGATATATTAGTCTCAAAAGAATAAACAATAATAGTTAATGTTCACCATGGATAATTTGATAATCATATCAGATTAAAATTTACCAAAATGCATAGAACCATGTTCAAAACCGAAAAAAATGATCACATATTTTTTTAGATTAATTTAAAATTTATCTCTTATAAAATTTATTCATTCAAAAAGTCATAAACACATAAATTTATATCACATAATAATATAGTTTATAAAATAATCTTTTCAATTCTATAAATAACCTAATTCAACATAATTAAAAAATGGAAACATATATACTTATAAATGATAATACAACAATAATTTTTCATATAAAATATAATATTATCCATATGTATTTCCATCATATTATGCTACCAAATATGTATTAAACTTCATCTAAAATAATTTTAATAACATATTCTAAAAATAACATTTAAATCCATTGAATATCTATATGATATATTTCCTAAATTTACTTACACCAATATCCCAGTAAACTATAATTACCTCAACCTCAATGATTAAATTAATACAAAATTTTAACAATAAAATTCATGTTTTTTCTATAAAATAAAAAATCATTATTCTAAAAATAAACATTGAACTTAATCATACACTAAAAAGGGGTTGTATTCTAATAAATGTTCACAAAATATCCTTACTCATGTAAATATACCACCATATAAAACATTAAAAGGGGTATCTGTGATTTTAACTATATGATAAACCTTATACTTATCATCCCAAGAACCCATTGTTTTATCACATTTCACTATGCCTTTTAAATTGTTTCTATAGTTTTTATTATCTAATTTATCATAATGGTTTATAATGAAAATAGGAATTAACCCAATAATACATAATGAGAGTTTAAAAACCAGTTTAAAGTAAGGGAACTCTCAGAGTGAACTATATTTATAAACTAGATATACTCAAAGAACTCTTTTCAGGGTTATTACCCATAGATATTTGTATTCTGAAACTATGTCCACATGTAGTGTCAAAAAATAAATGTATTTGTAGAATAATTATATAATATTTATATTCCTAAAAACATTATTATGTTATAATATAATTCTAATTTTCCTTATGTTTATTCATAGGGTTCTGTTGCCTAATCTCTGATTTACAAAATCAATTTTCCATGGTTTCTACAAAACATCTTATGATGCCTAATATAAAGAAGTTAGCACGAGTATCCTAGAACAGGTGGTAAAATTATTACATAAGTAAAATACATAGGATCACATACCAAAATAATAAATAGTTTTTCATCTTTAGAAAACTAGATACATAATTGAATTCACAATACATTTGAAAGCATATATTACATAATATTATTTTCATTGAGAAAAATCATTATTTCCTCTAACAAACCATTAGAAAACAATATTAATTCACATCCTAGTATCATGGATAAAATAAAATATTAAATGTCAGATCATATATGATTAGAACTGGTAATGTACATCAGAATATTATATGTTTAATTAAGGGATAATCAATATGTAAAAGAAACTATATAAAAACAAATTCCATTTAATAAATTATTGAACAAGGATAATAACATGGTAGGAATAAATCATGATAAAATAATTTCATATAAATAATAATATTATCTCTAATATTTTCTACAGATATCATAAATATTCAAATAATTACATTATTGAAAATAATTGATTTCATATTAATGGAGTGCATAATTTTACTTATCCTAAACATATTATCGAGGCCTCATGTAATGGTATCTTATATAAATGGTTAAGTTCATATCCAACTACACAATTCATTTACTATTATAAAACCCAATGATTAATTAATGGTATATAATGGGACCTTCCCATAAAATACTAATTCTAATTAATTCATCATATTAACAGTCAATACAAAATAATCATTTTTCATTAATATTTAAAAAATCCATATGAGAATAACTAGAATACAGAATGTCAATAATTCCCAAAGTAAAACATATCATCAACCATTCAAAGAATGAATAATTTTGGAATCGTTAAAAAGTATCCCATAGTGATTATAAACCAATAATATGTTTTGTTGTCATTGATAAACCCAAATACCATAAAAATTTCATTTAAAATAGTCTTGATGAAAATACCCTTTTCACATTGAATTTATCTTTTAGAATATAATATTTTCCAAAGTATTATTAAAACTAATTTATTTTAAAATAACCATGGATAAATTTAAATGAATTTTCATATCATTGAGTGGTCATGATTGTATAGAAAGTAAAATATCAGTAAAAATGACTTTTAAAAATTACAATGTATTAGTTAAAAAATAATGAAAAAAATATTAATGAAAATATTAACCTGGAAAAATAACTTACCCAGCCAAATAGAAATCAATGTTGGTTTTATTTAAAACAATTATTTTGTTCCCTTGAGTAATTAGTAATGCTTACTAAAAAGAAAATTTTTAATTTATATAAATAAATATATGGTAATAAAATATATCGGTTTTATGATTGAAGTATCAAATAATTCCCCATATGTTGACTTAAACATAAATAACCCTGAATAATGATGAGATTACAAAATTAATGTTGATTTCTGTCATAACATTTGATTTATATCACCCATGAAAGATAAATAAGTAAATCCTCAAATAACATGAATATAATGTGATTTATGATATAAAATATCTTACTTTTAGTATCTATACCATAAAAAATAGTCAATTGGGGGATATTGAAAATGTCTCAAAGATGTAAAAGTGATATGATAAACCCATACAATGATCCAATAAATTTAATGAGAATTAATACATAGAGATATTATAGGTAAAAGATATAAATGCATAAAAAAACATGTTCAAATAAAAAATAAAATAATTCATATAAAAAATCACACATAATGAGGTTGTAATAAATTCAATGAATTATAATTATAACACAATTAATGTAAATAGATTTAATAAACTATTATTAATTGTTAACTTTTATGTAAGAACACATTGTATGAAATAATTTGATTTGAAATCTGAAATACTATGAATATTTCAATATTAAGGATATTAATTTTAAAGTGTAATTATATACAACACATAAAATAAATTAGGTTCATATCATTAAGATACGTCTTAAGGAAGGAAATTTTAGAGGAAGTCCCTTAACTTAAGTGAAACACATATTGATTTATGTGAAATAGTATTTCTTTATATTTTTTTATAGAAAACAATGTGTTTATATTTTTTCATGAAAAATTGAGTTTATATTACATTACCCACAACACTAAGTTTAGACTCTGTCACATGCAACACCGTGTTTAAACGAAATAGGGCATACTATTAAAATATTATTATTTAATATGATAGTGTTAACATATCCATTGAATTGTGGTGTATGAAAAAGATATACTAAATAATAAAAATATATTATTTATGAATTTATATATAATTAATATATTAGTGACCAATTAATTAGAACTGAAAATAAAATCCATTTGATAAAAAGTGAATATTTTTCTAAAAGAAAACCATTTTTATGCACACAATCATGTTTTATCTCAATAAATTATATAAATATGTTTTGGTAAATTATTTTAATGATATTTATATATCATATATTCTATAATAATTTTTTAATTTATCTTATGTATTTTATATATGAGAGATAATAATAAATTATATTTTATGATTAAAAATTGTATTTTTTTCTAAAAAACCGTTTTGTGCCATTTTTTAAACATCCAATAAAATTAATTTTCTCAACAATTAAAAAATATTTTTGAAAATATTAAATTAAATTTTTATTCTAAATTTAAAAATTATCTTAGGGTAAATTCATTTGAATTATCTAAGAAGATAAATTTTCAAATTAATAGTGAAATATATTGATTTTATTAATAATTTTCATGTATTTTAAAGAAATAAAAAACATAATTATTATTTTAAAATGGATTTCAAGGTAAAATTAGGTCAATTATATATCTATTAATCAAATTTATATCATTTTAATAAATTTCGAGTTTAATTTAGGAATAATGTTTTTGTATTTTATGAGCATTTTCCCTTTGGAAACTGTATTCCTGTCAAGTCTGTGGGGTTAATTTCAAATTAAAATTTCCCAATTATATGAATCTAATATAGAAAAATTTATAAAATATTTTTAATAAA
Organism: Viscum album; assembly: GCA_963277665.1. Classification (NCBI taxonomy): domain Eukaryota; kingdom Viridiplantae; phylum Streptophyta; class Magnoliopsida; order Santalales; family Viscaceae; genus Viscum; species Viscum album. Next base: position 1,399,007,109 of record OY728145.1, on the reverse strand, counting down.
TATAATTTCTATTTTATAATAATTTAAAACTAAATTTTTACATTAATTAATTGTAAAAATGGTTAACATTACTTTCGGCGGTAAAGAAAAAATTGGCTAACCGAGTGTTAAATGAAAAGTATAAATATTAAAAATGACCCAAAACATGTATAATAAAAATTTGATGGCATTATTTACAACTTATCTCTTCTAGTTTATATTATATCCCATTTTGAATCATTATGAAATTTGAAATATGTGGCTACACATTTTTTCATTAAAAAAATTACAAGTGTTTCACTCATCTCACATAAAAAAGTCCACCACCTCTACTCTCCAATTCCAAATTGAAAAAACTTTAGTATGAATAAACCCTAGAAAAATATATTCCATAAATACATAATATCATCCTTGTATAAAAATTAGCCCCTAAGTCCATTTTAATCATCCTTTTGTTGCAAACAAAATGAAGTTTTCTAAAGAAGAGGTAATATCTATAAGCATGCATTTTGCATTATTTTTCCTCCACCTCAATAAATTAATATCAATACATTATTATATTATAAATTAAGAATAATAGATTTAAATATATTTTTTTAGGACAATATAATAACAAAACTTTTCTACACTTCCATTTAATGGGTTTCAAAAACATTATTCATGTTCCTGGAAGACTATTGTCTTGCAAACTGATGTTATTCATTTTCTGTCACCACCTATCATGGATGGATATATTGATTAACATATTTTATATATGTACATATATGATATTTATGATATTATTATTCTTTTGGAACAATGATAACACAATTTACATCTAATTTTAAATTCCATGGTAATATGATAATGTCATTCATTGTAAGACACCATACTTCCTCATGAAGTGATATGATTTGATCAGGATTTACAAAGAAGGTATTTGTTTACAGTAATTAAGAATACAAAAAGACTATGAAGATATCCCTTGATATTTCAAAATCCTATGGTGAGGTTCAAAGAACTCATAGGAATTAGAAATCTGAGGTAGACCTGTGCATCATACATGCGCGTCAGATGTTAGTGGCAGACTAGAGTGGCATACCTATGCGGAAACATACTTTTTGTAACCCAATGTGGCATACCTATGCAAAGGACCTCTGCAGTGGACCTGCGAAAACAACATCTCTTTGACCAGGCCCCATCAATTCCTATAAATAGGACCCTTGGGATCCCCATTTCGAAGACAAAAAATGTTTAAGGACTTCCAGAATCTCCCATTGCATAGCTTTTTCACCCAAATCACACCAATTGTCACAGTTGGATCACTAAAAACATGAGAGAAGGTGTAATTAGATGATATAAAGCATGTTTTGAAAATATTTTACATTTTTATACTCACATAGGCTTGTGAAGAATTTTTTAATAATTATAAAGGCATATACGACACACTAGCACAGTACAACTACATGGCATACCAACATGGGGTACCTACATGATATACCTGCGCGGAGTACCTACATAGAGAAGCTATTTATAAGGCCTCCATATCAGACTATGTACTTAACATAATGCAACACATGGTAGGGTATCTCCTTCCTTGGTTCCCTTATCTAAAAGGAATTATGTTTAAGCCACCACTAAAACCTCCTGACTTATCAACCCTTTGGAAAAGGAACATCAGTATGTCTCCTATTTGGGTTTGTATATCTATTGTGTGTGGTTTTCCACATTTGTTTAATAATGGGGTTAGGATTATTAGAGTGTCTGTTGGTTTTTATATCCACAGTCTCATGGACCTTTCTCCTATAAAAAATGTTGACGAGTTTGTGGTTTAGAGGATTAGGGTTTGGGTTATCTCTTTCCTTGTTTGTCTATAAGACCCAAAACATCATGCCTCTAGTAGGGATGAAATGGTTCACAATTTCTTTTAAAATTAAAGCAAAGTAAAAGTCTTCCTCCCCAACCAGGATCAATTTTATAGCAACCATCCCGGTGTAATCCCCTATCCTTTCAGGTATGAAGATGTAACACCCCGAGATTTTATAAAAAAATATTATTTTAATTTCATTAATGTCTTATGTTGTATTCTACACCAAGATTACCCTGCGCTATACGCAACACCGTATTAGCTTGTAGTATACGCAACACTATTCTTGGACCGTGTTACACACAATTTTGATAATAGTTATTCTATGCAACATTGAGTATATATATATATATATATATTAAATGCATAAATGAAATATGGTTGGATTCTGTTATATGAAACAACGAAGGATTCTTTCACAACACGCAACCCTGACATGGCTTGCATTACACGCAACCACGACCTTCCTCGATAGCGTGTGTTGTACGCAATACCGGGTTTTAATAAACAATGTTATATTATTATAATATTGTAATGAACTAGCCGTTATGAATAGTATTGGAATTTTATAACATTATTATTCATCTTACACATTTCTAGAACATGGTATAAGAACAAAATAAATTTTTCGGGTAAAATAAGTATTTTTCAAAAAATGCAGTTTTACCGCCTTTTGATGGCGCACCCACATTAAATATAGTTTTTGACATGTTTATATGTTCAATTTGACAAAATAATATTCTTCTTTTGAATCAGGATGTAAAAATTTACATTAGATAAAGTTTTGATATTTTTCCGACAACTTTCATATTTTAATGAATAGTAAAAACACGCTATATTTTAATTAAAAACAACTTTTTAATCGTAATATATTATGTGGTTAAATTATAATATTGAATGGTTTTAAAGTATATTTAGAATATATTTTTACCACTTAATATAATGTTGGTCATTGGACACAATTTTACAATTAAACCGAACATAAACAAGTGTCAATCTTTTGATAGTTATTATCTCTTAAAAACACGCTTTTTGTTTTGACAGCGGGAATTAATTTTAAATTAATTTCTGCCACTTCTGTGTTTTGAATTTTGAAAAATGGATTCCATATTTGGAATCAGGATGTTCAAATTGTGTAAATAGGTAACTTTTATTTTTAGACATTTTGAATAATTACTGCGGTAAATATTTTATTTACCATGGTTAAGGGTAAATCCGGTAAATAAGGGTTAAAAAATAATATTATAATAATATTAAATTACCCTAAAACGTGTCTTAACCCCATTGGTTGATACATGGTCTACCATGGGAATCTTTGGGTCGATTTTGGGACCCCATTGATCCACTTGTAAGTGATAATGACACTTTATTTTAATTAAGTTAAAATGAATACAAAAATGACACAAGCATATATCTTTTAGCAAAACAATTGTTACATAGGGTTATATGTGTTGGATTTTAGATTATAAATATTCATTAGAAAGATAAAAAGCTTTCCTACATAATGGTATTTTATTTGTAATTTTTAGACTTTAAATAATTTAATTTATTTATGACACAATGATGATGCAGTAATTATCTTATTAATGAAATATTGACATAATTGATGTTATAAACACCAAAATAAATGTAATTTAAGACTTTTTATGAATTCCACTAATTTTCTAGGTTACTATGATATATTAGTGTTGATTTAATCAACTTGGTTCGAACATATAATTCTGTTATGACTTTCACAAAAATCATATATCAAATAGTGTCAAAATTGACACAAAATAGTTTTTAAATCAAATATTATATTATTAATTGTTATTGTATTCCTAAAAATCTAAGGTTCGGCCAAATGACTTATATAAGGATATATATTTTAATAATAAACAATTTGGGGTTCGTTTGGCATGTTATAGTAAGTTCATTAACCATATAGTGAAAGAAAACAAAAAGACATGGTAAAAGTTAAATTATTTAACTTAGAGTTAAATCTAATTGATAAGGTTAAAATAATACCCTAAACCTGTCTAAATATTATTGGTTTATAGGATTGCGACCCTTCCCCACTTTATCTTCGAAATAAGACCCTTTGGAACCATTATAAACCGATTTTGACTTTAATATAAAATAATATTTTGAGATATTCCTAAGGTGCCCCTCTCCTCCCTTATAAAAGGGCACCTCCTCCCCCTCCTCCTCACACCAAATTGAGCACTCAAGCTCGGCCAACCCCTGCCATTTTCTCCTCTCCACTTCCCTAGAATAGTCCTAGAGGTCCTGTTCTTCTCCAAAGACCACTCTTAGTTCCTTAAGTGGAGGATTCAAAGAGGCGTTCCAAAGAAGAGGTAATATCCATTACCGATCTTTTCAATTTCTTTCTTCTTCAACTTCTTCTTCTTTAGTTGTTTCATGATGAAGTAATAACATCAGTATTACTTACATACTGATATTTTATTATAAATATGAAACAACCCTAATTCACCTTCTATCCATCCTACGGGAAAATGAAATCACCGCGCGTGCGTACGTACGGAATACCGTCTCCACGCCGTGGTGTAATCTATTTTTCCACCATCACTTTACAAGGATGGGTATAATGGTGTAATGAGTAACTATTTATGATTATTATAAAGTAATATTGATACTGAAATAATATATATATATATACTCCAATACAATTCCACGATCATAGGAACGATATCATCACTCGTGCGTACGTACGGAATACCGTCTCCACGATGTGATGCGACTCGTTCTACATGATCTTCATTTCATAATGATTATATAAATGAATTGAATGAATAAATATGATATATGTTACACTAATACCATTCTGGATATAAGGTATCTATAACCTTGAAATAAGAATAAGAATTTATTCGGCAAAACACGCGTAAGAACAAAAGGCAATAAAGACCCGAGTAACAAGTAACAATGAAATATTACTAACAAGAAGCTAAGAATATGACCATATATGATATCATATCAATATGTATGATTCTGGAATAAGTCAATAACATTATTTAAACCATTATACAAGAGCTTCGGACACATACAAGGCAAATTGGACCTAAGGTAAGGGAAATATCACAATCTCATTTTTATCCGAGATTGTTTATTCGTAAGTATTTACTGGGGTGTATTTTATCATCCACATCCATGTTTCATCAATATGTAATATTATTTCCATCCACCTACAATTGTTTAAATCCATTTTTACCCTTCGGTGAGTTTTTTGTAATATGTATGAAAGGAATCTTTTGTCGTTTTTCGTACGAGGTACTTTATGACTTTTCCGACAAAAGTACGAAGAATGTTTTTTTTAACTTATACGGCATGAATGGATTTTTAAAACATTATTTCCAAGAAGCTTCCTTTACAAGTTTTCAAGTTTATTTTTAATCAACTTCTTTTATTTTAAAGTTGTATGACATGTTATGAAAGGAAAAATGTTTTTTGAAAAAGAAAGGATATTTTCCTCAAGAATGGAGTTCAAGTATTTTATCAAAATTATTTTCCATCTAAGAAAATAAAGGGTTCTGTTTTTATCCCTATTATTAAATTGATTTGATCATGTTGTGATGGAATTATTTTTATGAATTCCTTTATCTTATATGAATTGTTTTATGATGTCATGTTGTTTAAGAATCCCATTTTTATTACATGGGTTATGTGATTATGTAAGATTTATGATTATGTGGCACACATAAGAAAGGATTCATTATAAGATGGGTGGGACCTATATCTCCCTCCAATGCATTGGGTAATGATTTTATATCTCATGAGATAGACATGGCTGGAACGGAAGGTTATTTCGGTTCAGTGATACAGGACTGAAACGAGGAGTGAACTCGGTTCAGAAAGGGACTTTGTCCACTAAGATAGTCTTGGCAATGAGTCATGACTAACAAGAAATGATTTTCCATGATTATGTGTGCATGCCACAAAGTTTCAAGTTTCATGTTATGATTATGGTGATCTCATTTTCACCTCTATGATTTGTTCCATGTTAAGATATTATGATCTCTTTTGCAGGTTATGATTTTCAAAAAGATATGATATGATTTTTATTTCTTTTGTATACCCTTACTGAGCATTTGAGCTCACCCTTTTATGTTTTCTTTTCCCCAGGATATAAAGAAAGGTTTTAGGTAAAAAAATGGAAGATCTTTATGGGAGATATTGAAGATCTTTCACCAAGATTAGAAGATTATGTTCCGAGTTTCCAAAGACACTAAACTATTACGATCCTTGTGTGTATGTTTTTGTTATGTACTAAGTATTCTGCAAATGTAATGTAATGTCCATGTACATCAGGATACGGGTCTCTACAGAAGATGCATTCTTGCTCCTCTCTACTTCTTTCACCTTCACTCCTGCATTACACTAGAACCATGTCAAATGTTAATATAAATAGAAAGGGCTCATCGCCTCTCCCTCTTCCCAGGTCACCTCGTCCTCATCCACCATGGCTCCCGTAGGTATCCCTCTTCCACTACAATAGGAAGAAAAGTGTGGGTGACTTTGTTGAATCTTTAACATCCTCTTGTTTCTCACACCGACAATGACTCATGTGGGAATAGATATTTTTCATGATCACAACATTTTGACCAAATTAATGAACATTGATAACTCTAATTCTCATTATAATTGGGATACGTAGGAATCCTTCTCAAGGATCATGTTTAATGGATGTCTTATTTAGGAATCCATCATTAACTCCCTTAATCTGGGAATCTTCATTAGGAGAAAGCCCCAAATTAAACCCTCAAATCATCATGGCCTCCTTTTCAGGAAGTAATCCCAAACTCATTTCTCTAAAAGGACTATACTCTCCTATGAGACTTATCAAACTATGTGGGCATTGATTTCCATCCACATGGGATATGTAAGAAGCCTATATGAGGTTCAAACCCAATACTTCAAATCAACCATGTTTTCCATGGTCCATATTCTCAACAGGCTCTAATATTACTTTGAAACACATATTCTTTCCATGATCATTGGTCTACTTTGGCAGTCTCACATCTAACTTTGACTAACGACCTTTCACTTAGATTTCTTTACCCCATGAAATTAAATTGCACGGTTTGGTCATTATCACATGACCTTGAAAGGTATAATGTGTCCCATTAAGCGATACCGAACTATGAGGGTTCTAATTTCTTTCACAATGATACATAGGTATCCCATTTTTATGGTTCTGATCTAAATATCAAAACAATCCTTCAACTCCCTAGACAAGAATGAATTCTAGATTGCCCCACTGAGTGGCATAAAACCCAATATCATCATAATGATGATTACAAGAGTCTATAAATAGTATATAAGAGAATACCTTTGATTGAGAACCTCGAATACATATGGATATCTTTATTAATGAAGAAACTCTAATACATATAGATGGTTTTTAATTTTACACATTTTAATAAGTGATTGAAAATTCCGAGGAAACATATATTATACTTTGTAAAATAATAATGATTCATTTAAATATCTAAAATTTATAAATGGAGTCCTGAAGTAGAAAATAATTCACCCCAAAAGGGTGTGATCAGTCTGACCTCCCATACTCATGACCAATGCACATTCCTAAGTATCGTAAAGTTCAAACATAATAAACACCTACCTTTTGAAAGAAGGCCCCTTTTGGATAAATATTTTTTTTTCAGATCCATGAATAAATCCAATGGAAACCACCTGGATGTAGTTATTATTAAAACTAGAACACACGTTTCAAGTAACTACGAAACAAAAATTGTGAACCCAACATGAAACCATGACCATGTTAAAATTTTTCCCACCTATCAGGCCCCAATAAATTGATAATGGAATGCCATTAAATTTAATCAATCATTCATGTATCCATCTAAAATATGTCTCTTTAATAGAGTTTCTTGTTCTTTTCTAAATTTTTTCTCAGAACACCCTTCAGTTGAAAATGGATTTCTTCAAGAAGACATCTGTGAACTTTATGGCCGCTACTCAAGATGGATCCTCATCCACTGGAAGGAAACCATCACCCACATAGTGTCATCAATGATGGGTCTCTAATTCCATGGTAATGGAGAATTATCAGCACCATACAATCCCAACCTTTGAGGCTACCGAGTAGGATCTCCAAGTCAATAACAATCCTTGATTGTTCGGTCAAAGACGACTGATGGTCAAGAATAATACGGTTCCAACCATAATTATCAACCATTTTGAGTCCTTATACCGAGAACAGAACAACCAGTCCCTCTCATACTATAGGGTGGTTGATCAAGAGGTCACTCAAGGACTCAATTTATGGATGTAGGGGTCCTTCATGAGGACTCCCTCAAATAATCATCGCCAGCAGAATCACATGGTAGTGAACCCCAAACATGATGGGGGTGTTGCCTTTAGATGTTCGGACCTAGTCCCTCAGACCCAGGCACTCAAGAAAAACTATTAGGAAAAACGTCTAGTCAAAAGGAAGAAGGTTCTTACAACTTCCCCCTATGGAGAAGTCAATATACCTAACATTATGGAAAAAACGAGCGGGCACATGCCCTCGTCTGTCCTAATTCCGATGTCCAGCAAACACGTCTGGTAGCCTTCCACCAATATCGATAAGAAAATCAGGTGGAGTTCTAAAACATGCACATACACCGGTTTACAAATTATCAGTGTGTCATAAGGCACATCTGACTACATTTGAAGAATCCTTCCAATCAAATGTGGTGGAATCTAGTAAACAGGGTCATACACCTGCTTACAATCACCAATTCTACCAGTACTATCTTCTGTTAGTATTAAAGGAGTTTTATCAAACTTTATGGATAGATAAAGTCCATCAGGCACAGACACCATCTACTGATCATCATGCCTTTCAATAGTCTTGTTTGACTGTACCTATGGAAGTCAGTCAGAAAGTTCTGATGATAAATCTGGGGCGAACCCAACTCTCTCCCCACATACTTGAATACTATTAATACCTGTTGACATAAAAGGATGATAAGAGCATGAACATACACCTACTGCAGATATAGATTGGATGTATATTCTTGTTCTTACTATTGAAGTCACCAAACATAACTAGTCAATGGTGAAAGGGAAGACACAAATTCATGCTCATATTTTGGATGCATGAAATGCTATCATAACAACAAATTCAGAAGTACTAGGGGAACAAACATAAAAATATGTCCCCACACCAAGGATAAAACATCGTCATACTATCCTAGAGTAGATACGTATATCTCTTCTAGTCTAGGAGGGTAATGGGGTAAACTACCCTATATCATATGGATAACCAGATCGAGAAAATACAGCATTTCCTATTGTAGGTAATCAGCCTATTTTGAAAAGCACTCTAAGGAAGGCAGATACACTTACCCATGATTACCATTTCTCAGAAATAGTAGCGCAAACTAATTGTATGATAGCATATAAGAAGAAACCTATCCAAGCATAGTTGTATATTCAAGATTCAAGATTCAATTTGTCTCCTCATAACGCTTGAGTTCTTGAAAACCTCATACATGTCTTTCTTTAAGCCCAAGATCCTACCCTCTCATTACCAAATTATGGGAGGAGTTGTAGTAATTGTTAATTTCTCCATCAGACACTTCATCATGAAGGATTTCTTCATAAGAATTTTGTTAATCCAGAGAGAATATCTCCGGATGAGAGCATGGAAACCCTCGGTGTGGCCAAAAGTCTAAGGAGCAAGAAGAGTTATCCCTTGTTGTAATCCTCTTTAGCGGTCCTCCTCGTGTTATAATTCACTGATAATGTTATCTCTCTAGTAGTATTTCACATTGTCATGATAAATTTATAATTGAAAATTTAGTAATGATTAATCCTTCTTATATTGAGGCACTTTCTAACACAAAGCTAGCCATGCCTGATGCCTTGTCATTAACAAGTAAAATAATTTCTCAACCAGAAGTCATCGTAAAAGAACAATCAAACTCTGAACCTCCCTTGGGTCATTTATCATCCAATACAGTAGAGGAAAAAATGATTGATTCCATTGTTTTTGATAAAACAATCGAGAATGGTCCACTTTGGTCAGACCACGTGCAGAATCCTCTAGTAAAATATGATGAAGATATGTTAAACATGAGAAAACAATTGTCTAAAGTAGAACTACTAGTCATGTTCTGGTCTTTGTAAAATTCTCAATACAACATTCCTGAATTGATGGAAAAAGAATTAATTCAAAATATCCACCACTACTGACGGAAGACTCTTCATCATTTTAAAACCAAAGTATTACCATATGATGAAAATCAAAATCAGGTAAATGTATTAGAAGGGATACAACACCAAATTGACCTCGCTTCTCTCTCGGTTTCACAATATCCAAAACATTAAAAGCATCATCGAAACCTTTAGTTTACATGACTCAATGCTTTAAAAAAGCTATGCTAGTTAATAATGACACCCTATCTGGTGTTCATATCATAGCATGGGGTGCACATGGATCATTGAATTTCACATCACTCTAAAATCAGAAAATCCCACAAAATGTGGTCTCATGCAATTTTATTTCCAAGAGATGACTACAATAAATATATTTTTTATGTAATCAAATCTATAATCAAGAACATGCCTTGACTAGCTCTCATCAGATTCTAGCCTAGAAAAACAATTTTTTGAGTTACATTAGAAAAAAAACATCTGATAATCTTTATCAGGCCTTCGTCTTAGAGAATGTGAGCCATAAAATAACTCAAATGTATATAATAGAACAGTAATCTAATAAAACAGATGATCTGAGTGGTTTTTTGATAATGCACCATGCTAATGTCCAAACCAAAATTTGAAAAATCATAAGAGTAGTTGCATGAATCCGAGATATAGTTCTTCAAAATACACCACATCAAACAGGGATGGAGGCTAGTTTAATTCAACAATCAAATTAATTAATCAAATTTCAAAGGATTGAAGAAGAAGATCATGAATAACCCCTTCCTACAGGACTTTGTGATTTTTCACATCTGAAATACCATCCCCAGTGGATGTCAGTTTTCTCCTGATTACGGAAAAAACCAAAAAGAGTGTGGAAAAATGAACTATCCAAAGATTACCTTCGAGTAACTATGTACCAAAATATTCCCATAAATTTAGAATATAAGAAAACATAGTCTTAGGGATGATATAGAAGGATATGATCTTACAAAGATACTAACAGAATTACATCAATGCATTATACATTAGTAAATTTCATTAACACCATTGTATAAATAACTCCAGAAAATGAGTATTGTTTAGGGGAATTATGAAATTGATTTCTTATCCATTATAGGGTACACACTAATGCAAAAGAAGAAGGTGCGCATACCAAAAATCAGAGGCTTACCTAGAGTCTAGGTATGGCCTCAAATAACCAACTCTCGCCCCACCGAATGGAATTTAACAAGGGAAAAGGCAAAAGTTAAATCACATCTCAATTTTACACTAGAGAAGTTCAATATATTTCACTTGAAGAATGATTTTCAATGAAATAAGAGTAAAAGGAAGAGTTGAAAATACTTAATACAGAGAAAATTCAGATCATCATTTCTACTAGACATACACCTCAGGAAGATCCTCAACTTGCAATCCTGTAGGAGCTCTTCTACAAAGAGTATATGTGGTTAATGCATATGTGGATAATTAATTCCCACCATTTGGTACACAGCTGAGGTATAACCAAACACATCTTTATAGGCATGTTCCCATGTGTTATCCAATGAAAATACCAGCACCACCACCACAGTGGTTTTTTCATTCATTTTATAGTTCAAACTCCAGATTCTGTACCTATACATCTCATCTAGATATTCCCCATGTTATTATTAACACAATTAAGGAATTAATAACTCAATTGGAAGCTATGGAAGAACAATGTAGGATAGTTCAGCTGGAAAAGAAATATTACCCTAAGTTGGGGGATCTAATCCCTCCACCACCAAATTTAGTGAATACCACATTCTCAATCATTAATGGTTTGGGAGATTTGGAACAACACATAATGCATTTCATTTCTCATTGTGACCCCATGATGGGAACTTTTCAACAACAAGATGTAGTAATGCTTAGTTTTTTTTGTATAGTCATTATGGGGAATATATTTTGTCTTGTATACAAGTTTTCAATCTTGATAAATTACTGGGTGGAGAGATCACGTTTAAAAATTTATTCTTCAATTCATCATAATTCTAATTAAGAATACTGTTTTTGATCATACTAATTGAAAACAAATGGAAAATGAACGAGTTTCATATTTCATTGCTCGATGGAAAGGATTAACTTATTCCATAAATCTGGAACTCCCTGAAAAATGGTTGCTTCCAATTTGTGTAGAAAATATGTATGATGAGTTACGCACACCACTGAACCCTGTGAAATACAGAGGAGGGTTTAGAGAACATACTTCAATCTCTCAACAGATATAAGATTCTATTATGTAAATTAAATCTATAACATGTGTAATTATATCATCTTTGGGAAGGAGAACATGGATTGTATTGGATGATATAGTCACACTTAAAGAAGCACCTATACCTGCTTCCACATGAAAATTTTCATCAAATCGAAGGGCTCCACCTCCCGAACATCATCAGAAATGACATACACATCAAGATTATAAAAGGGGTCAAAAGAGGAAATTGTTTTCGAAGATAAATAAAAATGTTTATTCTTTTCGGAATGAAAACGTTTAAAGTTACTTAATCTCAGCTCTGGAAAATAATTTGGTTTAGTTTCTAAGGCCGATGAAACCGAACAAAGAAGTAGATGAAGATCTTCCGAACTATTGTCCCTTTCACCATATGTTAGGGGATCCCATTCAAGAGAATTTTATTTTCGAGGACCTCCACAAAAAATGTTTGAATCTGGAGAAGTAAAACTAAACGGTATTGCATCCCATGTATCATGTGATACTGACAATGATCTAGAGGAAGAAGGCGAATGGCAGGAAGTAAAAAGTAAATAATGCACATTCATATGATGTTTGAATGATCAATAAAATGATCTACCAAAATAATAAAATTTTATAATCATAGTTTATTTAATTGATTGTGTGCTCTGCTACTTCTTCCACAACAAAAACACCTTCATCAAATGATCATTCCTTTAAAGCTCAATCCTCAATGAAGCAATATGATCGGAAGGACAATGAAAAGTTAGAAGATGATGAGATCATATAAAGGTCAAAGTTCTCTTTGAACCTAGAAGATTTCATTCCATATATTTCAAAAGCACGGGAACCTCCACACCAAACATCACAACCAAAACTGACATATCATGCAAAATCTTCATCAGATGAAGAATTGGTCTTTGGTTCTGTCAATGTGATTTACTTGACAGATCCCTATAAGAATTTTGATTTTGATTATAATGAGAATAATTTCCATGTACTAAAATGGGGAACTAGAGTTAGAGGCCAAGTTCGAGGATACATGGGAAGACTTGGGTATTCTAGAAGCTAGTTTTTTAACTCTACCCCTGATTAAACCGTATATGCGGATAAAAAATGTGGGATATTCTTTCATCAATATCAACAAGAACAAGGAGATTCGTCCATGCATGACAAGATCTATCCTGAAATGATTATATTGGTGTAATAATCAGTGGTTACACCATCATCCTCTCATTATGTAAATTGACCACGTATGTATAATCAACCAATTCCATGAGTATTTCCTTCTTCTACTCCGACATAGTGAACATCTACATCAAGACACTCAACATCTAAGTTACCTTAAAACTGCATCTTCTTGATAAGAAACACAGAACTTTGGGCCAAAATTATGATGTTTTGAAATAGCTATTCCATGTACTGACCAAGTTGTCAGTTTTGGATGCCTTGAATCTATCAATAGAGCTTCTAAGAAGCACTTATTGAGGCTTTGTCGAGTGCTTAAGAGTTTGAAACCAAAGTTTATACTACTGAGGTTTACCATATAGAGAATTATCGTATATAATGTCATGCAGTTATGTCTTTTATGGATGAAGATTAAGATTATGTTGTACATGGACATATCAGGAACTTGTATCCATCTGGAAAGGTCAATAACATAGAAATTCAACGAGAATCCATTGATAATGGATCGGGAGTCAACCTCATTCCCATTTTAACATTTCATCGATTAAGACTCACTAAATCTAAATTATCTCCTTCTACTTTAATGTTGCAAAGAAATGATAAAAATGAGCAAGAACCTTTTGGATAGATTACAAGTAGAACATAGTTCGCAGATCTTGTGTCTAATTATTATTTCATGGTTGTTCATCCTAACACAACCTTTGACATTCTGCTCGGTAGGTCTTGGCTACATCAACATGAAAATGTACATTTTTCATACCATCAATGTATCTAGTTCTATTTCAATGGTCAAATTGGAACATTTTATGTTGACAAGGCTCCATTCAAATGCGTAAATCATAATACATTGACGAATAATCATATCACATGAAGTGAATGAGGTCTATGACAAAAATGGTAACTAGGATCAAAGATCTGAATGTCATAGAAAATATCCCAAAAAAACATTAATACATTTTATCGCATATTTTGTGTTACCTATCAATAAAATTGAAAGTTAAACCAAAATTCAATAATTCTTCTGGAAACTTCCATAATGTCAATTGTTGCAATCAAGGCTAACAGCATGGGGGAAATTGTTGATCGACCAACTAGAGGTGAATGTTTAAATATAGATGTCTTAATATCCTCTATAGAACTTCAAAAAGTCACTACTTAATTAATTAGATTAGAAGAATTTGTATCAATAGTGGAGGAAGACATGGATGTTGATTCTCAATCCATAATCTCCTATTTATTACCCTATGAAACCCGTCATTGTCAATAGGGTCAAAAATAATAGCCTCCTCTTCATGTTGTTGAAATACAAACTCCCCTCCTAGCTCTGAAAGTTCATCTTCATTAACTAATATGCAAGTAGAACAGAATAATTGATGTATAAGAAAGAGGAATAAGAAGAATAAGATCTCAGGGATGCTCGTCCATCATTAGAGGAAGGTGTCACTACCACTATGGATGATCTCAGAGAAATAAATCTGGGTAAAAAATAAGATCCATGACCCAATCTAATTAGTACATCCATGGCTCCTAAAGAGGAAGAAGTGTATACTTAATTTCTATACCAATAATGAGATATATGTTTTTTTAATTACTTAGAAATTCCAAGACATAATCCCGATGTAGCTACTCATCATTTGGGTTTTCTAAAACAATATAAAGGATTCAAGAAGGCAGCAAAAAGACCACATCCAACTCATGCTTCTAAAATTGAAGATGAAGTGATAAGATTATAAAGGATGACCTTTTCATGGTGGCATAATATCCCAAATTGTTGGCCAACATTGTACCAATGATAAAGAAGAATGTGAAAATCATAGTTTGCATTGATTTTAGTGATCTTAACGAGTAATGTCCTAAAGATGATTTTCCATTTCAAATAAGAGAGCTTTAAATTGATGGATCAACTAGCTATAATGCTCATTAAATTATAGACAATTACTTTGGGTATAATAAAATCTACATAAAAATATAATATGAAGAATCAATAGACTTCATATCCCTTCAAGGTGTGTTTTTCTATCGGGCAATTCCCTTTTTCTTAAAAAATTAAGGTGAAATGTATCAACTTGCTATACACTATATATTCAAACCCTTCATGGGGAAATTTCATGAATGTTATGTGGATGATTTGTTTTCTAGATCTAGAAAATGTTCTTATCACTTGACTAATTGATAGATAATATTCCATAGGCATTGACAACAAAATTTGAAGATGAACCCTATGAAATATACTTTTGTGGTAAACTCAAGGATGTTCCTCGCTTTAGTTGTACGCCATCATGGAATTGAATTTGATCCTGAGAAAAAAATAAATCCTTGGCATGCCATCTCCTTGAAATTTGAAAGAATAATGAGTAATCTAAGGAAACATGGCCTATATTCAGCACTTTATCAATAATTTGGCAGGAAAGTGTTTACCCTTCACTTGATTAATTTAGAAGGGAGTCACCTTTAAATTGACTAAGGACTGCCAAGAGTCAGTATATAAACTCATGAAATATCTCTTGAGTCCACCAGTATTAATTCCACCAGTTGAAGGAAGACCACTTATTCTATATAAGGCATCATTAGATCAATCACAGAGTCCCTTCCATGCACAAAAGAACGATGTCATGAATGAAAATATCCTTTACTATGTTAGTCATACTATCCTTGATGTAGAAACTCGGTATTAAAGAATTGAAAAGTGATTCCAAAAATTAATATTTTAATTTCAATAATTTAGTAACTACTTACAACCTCATGAGAACCAATTGGTGTCCCACAATAACATGTGCAAATTTATCCTCATCCATCCTATGCTTATAGGGCATTTGGCATGGTGGGAAGTTATTTTTCAACGGTTTGATATCCAGTTTGTTCCTCAAAAGGCAATAAGGGTCCATGTTATGTCCATCTTCCTTGTAGAACAACCATCTAGAGAAGACACACCATTTAATACTAACCTTACTGATGAGAAGTTCTTCTCTATTCAAGATAGTTCCCATACATGGGAATTGTACTTTGATGGTGCCTCTAGAAGTCCAACAGGGAAGAAAATGGAAAAACTAAACTCAAAGAAGATGGGTTAGGAATTTTACATATCTTTTTAGAAAAGGACGTGTTTCCTTGTTCCTTCATATTGTCAAAAGGAGGTACCAACATTAAGGCTTAATATCAAGATCTAATCGTAGGATTAGAATTGGAACATCAGGTACAAGTGAATCACCAAATAAAAAAAATGTGATTTAGAGTTGGTAATCAATCAAATCAATGGGGATTATTCCACCAAAAATGAAGAGGTAATCCATTTTTGTGATTACATTATAGGATTAATGGATGAATTTCTCTTAGAGCCAACATTGTCTTATGTTCTGTGATCACAAAATTCCCAAGTTGATGCACTGGCTAATATAGCTACAACCTTAGCAGATCTAAATCAGGATGAGACAATCCTCAATATAGTACATCATCATGTGGTCTCATTTTTTGTTCAAACTAAAAAGGAAGAAATTAATGAAATTATCCCTACTTATAATTCATATGGTCATACCACATGATAGAGTACACCTATCATGAAATACCATCAAAATGGAGTACTTCAACCAGATATGGCTGAAAAGGAATAGATCTGACGAGGACCATCCAATTTTACCCTTTATGAATAACAAGATCACCAGAAGATCCTCTAAAAATGAGGCATTGATGGAATCCTCTTGAGGTGTATTGATGGAGAAGAAAATGAATCTTTCAAGAATGAACTACATTCAGAAGATTGTAGTGCTTGCCAGTTTGGACATATGATTTCACATAAAATATGAGGGATTGAATACATATGGCCTTCAATGATGGCAGATTGCACGTATTTCACCATGAAATTTAATCCCTACCAAGTGCAATCCAACTTCATTCATCATCCTT
Source organism: Viscum album (assembly GCA_963277665.1). Lineage (NCBI taxonomy): Eukaryota > Viridiplantae > Streptophyta > Magnoliopsida > Santalales > Viscaceae > Viscum > Viscum album. Next base: position 1,398,989,830 of record OY728145.1, on the reverse strand, counting down.
TGGAGTTACTACATATAGCTGAATACTTTTATCCATTTTACACATGGGGAATGGATGTAGTAGGACTTTATCCCCCATCTACGGCTAAGCAGTTCAACTATATCCTTACTACTACTAAATTATTCTCCATATGGGATGAGGAAATACCTCTCAAAGATGTTGGAGCCAAAATAATTGTTAGTTTTTTCAAAACAAACATCATCACTAGATTTGGTGTCCCTCATACTATATTTATGGACAATAGCACCAATTTTTATTTTGTTGAGGAAAAGAAGTTATATCAGGACCACAATATCAAATCCAACCATTCATCTCTCTATCATTTATTGGCCAATGGAAAGATAGAGGAATTAAATAAGAACCTATCAAATATTCTCCAGAAGATGTTGGATAAAGAAAAGAAATCATGACCTGATAATCTTTTTCCTACTTAATGAGCTTATCGGACTACTACATGTACTTCCAGCAAGGACACCCCTTATTCATTGGTGTACAAAATAGATGCAATTTTGACAATTGAAATACAATAGACATCACTAATAATTTTATTCTATGACCTGTTGTCTACATATGAGAATCCATAGAAACAATTTGATGAGCTGTAATGACTAGAAAAGAAAAGAGTTCATACTTTTCCTCATTTAGAATTCAATTAGAATGGAATAGCGTGAGCCTTTAACAAGATAGTTCAAATCTGTTCATTTCTTCAAGGACTATGGGTATTGGTCTTCAGGCCCCCAATGATACTAGGAAAGAAACCTCCAAATAAATACCCAAAGAGGGAAGGGCCTTATTCCATACATAAAAAAATCCTCTAATAGAGAATATTCCTTAATCTTAGTGGTTGGAGAGAATATTAAAAATACAACCAATGTGATATTCTTTAAGAAATACTTTTCATAATTGAACGTACATCCTAGCTACAGAAATTTAAACTTTACAGCACCAGGTCGTAGTTGCAAGACGTTAAATTGCATAACAACCATAATCATCCATGACGCACAACGATAATATGTGTAGCTTCTTTGTCCTTTTCGAATGATGTTAAACCACATGACATCATTTTTCTTCATTACATGACATTAAACTGTGTGACTAATTTCCTCTCCACTTGAGGATATGAGATTCTATATTCAAGCATCATTTACATCATTTCTGCTCCTTAGTGGCACTTGAGTCCCTTTCTATCTAATGTCTTTGTCAAATATTCATAGTCACATTATTTCAAGAACTATGAATTGCTAGATTATAACTCATATAAGATACGTAGATATGCCTAGATCTCCAATATTGGTCCCATCCGCAAGCAACCAAAATTTATATTTCCATTTTCTTCACTGGAATATGAACGAGATCTAATTAGTGTGATCATTTGAGATACATGGCTTGATTTTCATACCATCTTATGTCTTAAATTTAATCATTCTTCTTGATTGTATTAAAATACCCCATCTCCCATGTCAATCTTGATTGGTGTTGGAATTTAATGTTTCGAGAAATACATATGGCATGATTCTAAGCTATATAAGATACATAGAGACACCCAGATCTCCAATATTTGGACCAAACATGATAAAAACCCTTTTGTTCCTTATATAAAATAAAAACATGGATAGTGAATGTTTAAATAACTACATATGGCTTGATTCATGCTCCCACGAAGACATGTAGTGACACATGGGTTTTTTCCCTTAGACTATCCACGATATACCTTTCTTTTCAGATTTGTTCATCTTCGTCCTTACCACATGGAAATAAAATAGCTATGTTTGGTTTGATATTTTCTCCAACGAGATACGTAGAAAGCCTAGATACTATACACTGTCTCAACCATCACTTAATCATAATAGTCATATTCTTCACTTGTGTCATCATTGTGTTACATAAGAAACATTTACTGCTCCTTGTTTCCCACATCGAGCATAGCTCACGTGGGCTTAGGAATTGGGTAAAAAAGCTTATCAATATAAATAAGGTGTCTCAATTTCTTAGGGGTTTATCAATGGTCTTTACAGCATGATAAAAGACTGTACAGTACAATGTCCTCGCTTCATGACTCTAAGCTTCATAGAATAATATTAAAACAAAGTAAACAAAGAGAGTCTCCATTTTATATGTGAGTTAGATATCTGTAAAGGACTCCAACTCATGGAAAATATAGATTCAAATATTTTTCATGTGCATTGAGAATTACCCCCTTCCATATGTCTCACAATTAATCTTGAATATTTTCATACCTTCATAATATTTATTACGGTTTCTTGTGACATAGTTTCTAATATCTATGAACAATTTTTCTTGACTTGCAGTATGTGCCCTTAAGTGTCCTTGCATAAGTTTCCTACATAATGGAATGTGAATCAAATTATTTCACTATGTGGAAATAAAACATATTCCCCGGTTTCCTTAGGATAAAATAGATCTGATAATAGGTTTTTCAAATTATGGTATGTAACACCCCAAGATTCCACGGAACGTTTCCCTTTGAATAATGCAATAGCTTGCATTATACGTGACTTTGATATTTTAACACACCACAACCAATCAAACTACCCGTTATGAATATTAATACCCACTTTTTGAAATTTTATACATTTTATCTTTCAAAATGGACTTCATTTTTAGATTTAGAATATCAAAAAATAGATTAGGGTTAATTTTTGGTACTTTTCTGATAACTTTCATATTTTGATGAATAGAAAAAATTATTAAATTTTAATTAAAAACAACATTTTTAATCGAAATAATTAATAGTGATAAATTATGAATTTTAGTGTTTTTAAATTATATTTATAATATAGTTTTACCATTTAATAGTATTTTTTTCATTGGAAATTATTTCACATTTAAACTAGAAATAAACAAGTGTCAATCTTTTGATAGTTATTATCTCTTAAAAACATGCTTTTTGTTTTGATAGCGGGAATTAATTTTAAATTAATTTTTGCCACTTCTATGTTTTTAATTTGAAAAAATGTACTCCATATTTTGAATCAGGATTTCCATATTGTGTAAATAGGTAACTTTTATTTTTAGACATTTTGAATAATTACTTCTGTAAATATTTTATTTACCGTGGTTAAAGGGTAAATCCTGTAAATAACGGTAAAAAATAATATTATAATAATATTAATTTATCTTGAAACGTATCCTAAACATATTGGATGATAAATGTACGACCATGATCATCTTTAGGTAGATTTTGGGAACCCATGGATCCACTTGTATGTGATAATGATAGTTTAAATTATTTAAGTTAAAGTAAATACAAAAATGACATAAGCCCATATCTTTTAGAAAAACAATTTTTACATATGGTTATTTATGTTATATTTTCAACTATAAATACAAATTAAAAATATAAATTTATTTCCTACATAATGGTTTTTTATTTATAATTTTTAGAGATTATATATGCTAAATTATATATGACACAATGTTGATGCAGTAATTACATTATTAGTGAAATATTAAAATAATTTATATTATAAATTCCAAAATAAATAAAATTTGAGACTTTTAATGAATTCCACGAATTTTATTGGTTAATATGTAATGTTAGGATTTATATAATTAACTTTTTTTGACGTAATCATGCTGTTATGATTTTCACTAAAATAAAATACCAAATAGTGTCAAAATTGACATAAAAGAGTTTTCAAAAAATATATTATATAATTAATTGATATTAAATTCCAAAAAATATGAGGTTTGTCCAGAGGACTTGAATAATGATAGGTGTATCATTAAATGACAACTTTTGGGTCTCTTGGAGATATATAGTTTGTTTATTAACTATATAATATAAAAAATACAAAGTGACATGGTAAGCGTCAAACTAATTAACCCTGAGTTAAAACTAAAAGACAAGGTTAATATAATGACCCAAACCTGTCTAAAATTTATTGGTTGAAATTATTGTGACCCATCCCCACAATATAATTTTAATAATTTACTTTGGAGCTATTATAAACCGAATATTAATTTATTATAAAATAATAGTTTATGTTTTTTCTAAAGAGCCCCTCCTCCCCCTTATAAAAGGACACAACTTATAACCAATTATTCACACCTTCAAAGCCATTTGGTTCGGCCAAACCCTTCCCAAATACTCTCTCAAATTCCCTCACTTCAACCAAGAGGCCTTAGTTTGATCATAAAGCCAACCTATGGAGCCCTTTTTATCAAATCAAAAGAAAGAACCTGAAGAAGAGGTAATGTTTTCACTACCATTTTTCATGCTCCTTTCTTATTCAACATATTAATTCTTTGTTATTTCCTTTCTAAAATAATAAATCCAGAATATTATATATACTCTGATGTTATTATAATTATGTTACAACCATATTCAGTATTCTATCCATCCTTTGAATGACATTTTACCAAACGTGCGTACGTACGGCTTACCGTCTCCACGTCATTGTGTAATTGTTATTCAAAAACATTATTATTTGAATGGGAATAATAATGATATTTAATTGATTTAAATAATAAATATAACATGAAACTTATTCTATATATATGATATACCATCCAATTATATATTATTTTAATATCAAATGAATGATTTTGTCGCTCGTGCATACGTACGGACTACCGTCTCCACGAACGCGATGAGATTCATTCCCCATCGTATCCATCAAGTCTAATTTTCATTTTATTATTAAAAATAATTTTTAAGGACTTGATATCATTATTTATATTAATAAGATACAACCTACCCATAACAAACTTGACTTATGTAACAAAACATATAGAAGAAAACGAGTAAGTTAACACCCGAAACAACGATAATACTAAGATATTATTAACCAATAAATGTTAAAAGATAATATATTATATCATATTAATGTATATTATCCTTGTATAATTCTATAAAAATTATTTCACCATTATACAGGAGGATAACCTACCCTCAAACAAGGAAAAATTACAAAGTAAGGGGTTTCTTATCTCACTTTTAATTTCGTGAGATTTCCATTATTCACCACTTATTTATTGCATGTGGTTTGTGTACTAACCATGATTGTATGAATTTTGTAATATAATTTAATTTATGGATATTTAAATCATTATTGTATGATCCTTCTTTCATGGGTGTATGTTTCGTAACTTACCAAATTTATAATGGAATTTGATATTTCAATTTCCACTCACTGGGATTTACGCATACTTCATTGATTATTTTATTCCAATATTATGTGTGGAATCACTATTCATTTTCTTATGTCATAATTTCCACTCCCCTTTCTGTGGATATACTTTTTATACACATAATTACTCCATTTATAAATTATCAAGTCATCCATATGGACATGATATGAGTAATTTGAATTCAATCTCCATTTGTTGATTTAAATACCCAATTCATTGGTACTGTATTTACAAGAATATGTGTGAATGTACTCTGATTGATTTACACTAAATACCAATTCATATTAAGTGTATTTATATTTGTCACACATAATTATGTCTTTTAATTATCCTTAACCTAAGGATATGGCCATTATGAGAGATTTCATCTCAATATACATTCCATTGAGACTCTTTTGTTGTTTTACACCAAATCACGTTTATATGGTGTATATAATGTACTTTGACATAGTATATCATGAATCACTTTATTCTCATGATATTACAAAGTTTTTATTACCTAAATTATTTTTATTCAAGTGCCTCTCTTTTGGTTAGGGACTCTAAGTAAAATATCATTTCAAAATGTTTTAATGATTTATTATTCTAAATCATTATCATTAATGTCCATGTTTTAAAAACTGTTTTAAGGATTTATTTATATAGAAATTAAAGTTTTAAAATCAGAATTCGTTTTAAATGTTTCAATGTGGTATGGGACACTTTTATTCAAAAATATATTTTTCTATCGCTTCTTCACAAATAGTGTGTCTTTTAAATGATTCGATGAAAAGGGATATTTCTATCAAATAGTTTTGCTGGTTATTTTCATCTATGTCAATATCCTTCATTGTTCTCGATTTTGGTTAATCTGTTACAATACAATCTTCCATATTGTATTTAATGAGTTATTTTGACTATGGATGTGTTATTTTTATACCATTGATGGTTTGTCAACAATGTATTGACATTTCTTATACTAGTTTCAATACATATGTTTATGTTATGTTTCTAAATTTTCATATGAGGAATGCATTGGACATAGTAAGTAACGGGTGGAGCCTGCTATAGCTCCTCGATGCATCAGTAGGTCTCATGAGACAAACTAGTTTCTTGGCATGTGGCCTTACAAAAATATCACGTGTAGTCTTGGCACGATGACTTGGATATGTGGTTATGATTGTCTGGAATTATGCATTCCATCAATATGAAAGTGGTTATTGATATTACATGTGGTTATTAGACTAGTAGAAAATCCATGTGAATAATTAAATGGCATTATTTCATTTCATCATTGCTATATTATGATAAATATCATGTTTAAAAGGCTTTTGTTTAAATTATACATTTCCTTAATTGGTTATGCTTATATATGAATGTTTCCGCTATATTGTTATCTTTACTGAGAATCTGAGCTCACCTCATTCAATGTTATATTTTTTCCAGGATTTGAAAATGTAATTTATGAATGACCTGCAGGGACAGTATGAGGGGATATGAAGACAAAATGATGTTGTAGTTTTTTTAACATTATGATGAAATTTATTCCTTATGAATATATCTAGTGCTTCCAAGACTACTAAACTAATCGGTCTTTCGAGACTTGATCTTTTGGGATCATGCCAATGTTATGTAATAATGCCCTGACTCTAGGTTACTGGGGTCGGGGCGTTACAGTTGGTATCAGAGGAAGTTTAGTACAAAATTTGGAAGCATGATTTATATAAATTATGATTAGAGAACATAGAACTAATATGGACTTTGAGGATTAGTATAGAAGAACTTCCAAGAATTTTGGTATTGTAGAGATTTTGTGAGTTTTCTATGAAATACATCCCTGTGTGGATATGAGCATGTAGAGACAGCTCTAGCACAGATGTACCTAGGGGTAAAACCCAAAAACACTGCGTTGAGCTATACTCGAACGGGAACTGGTGCATGACAACAGGACTTGTTGTACCCTTGGTTACAACACTCCCGAGGGATATGCTTAGTATAGTTTACATTTTCTTTACAAAAAAATTTGAATTATTTTAATATAAGATGAGAATAAATGACCTTGGTTAATCCTAAGGTGTTTCAAATTGAGAATATGAGGTCATGATATTCTCTAAATGATTTTATGACTACAGTTACTCACACAATTATTTTTGGTTTTAGTCAATGGATGGAGTCCATGGAAGTCATAGTAACTTTGAGAATGATGTACAAGGTGTGAACAGTGGTGGAAATGAGCAACAAAATGGAATGTTGATAGGCGTAAAAGATATCGTGTTCATGCCAAATCAGTTTTCCAAAAATATAATCAACAACATATATATTTACAAACTCCTGGACTCAAAAAAGAAGAGAGAGATGATTAATGATAAGAGCTACAGCATTGGAGACCATGGAGAAAAGAATCCTAAATTTCCATCATGTAGGAAATGTGGAAGGAGACACCCAGTAATGTGTATCAATGGAACAATGAAATGCCTTACGCGCGGGAAAGAAGGACACAAAGTGAAGAATTGCCGAGGAAAAATGAAGAGTGCTATGGAAGAAAATATAAATGGTCCCAAGAATCCATTTAAATCCATTTTCAGTAAATGTTGGGCACCTGGCCATTACCCGAGTGAATGCCCTATTCTATAGGATATTTTCTTGGTCAAAGAAGAAGCTATGTGGAAATAAATGGTTGGAGAAATGTTTAAAGGTATTAGTGCTCCATGTTGTTGGGATTACTTTAGAATAATTTTCTCTTGTATTTTTAACCCCGTTGTTTTCCATGTGAGAATGATATTTGAGGAATTCTTATCTTTTACCTTGTGGATATAGTTATAAATAACCATTTGGTTTTATATGATCATTAGGTTTGAGGCAATTACATGTTATTATATTTTGGGATGAAAATACAAGGTATGATATAACATTTATGGTTTAAATTAATTTATGGTTATTTTGAAGAATTTATCTCATTTTGGTAATGTTATAAAATATAGTTTTTGAAAAAGGACAACACGCAGACTGTGTGACAACCCATCGCGTCAGAAAAATCTATGGGAATCAAACCCACAACCAAAGTGTGATTGAGATTTATCTCCTACAACTGGACTGCGTAAAGTCCCTAGTTAGTGTGACTAATTATTTTAAGTTAAATTATTTTGTTGATCAATAATAATTTGATTTGTGATCTTATTTCAAATTAAGTGAATACCCTTAGTATAGGAAAATGATTGGGTGATTAAGTGATAAATGTTATTTTGGTAGATGTCCGCTCTATTGGGGACACTATAGTCCCTAGGAAAATAATATACTATGGGATTTCATTTGAGGAGTAATGGTGGATTTTTATCTATGTTTTTATTGTGTATTTATAGTGATTTGGGTTTTTTATGGAAATGATTAACCTACAATAGAGAAGATGTGAATATGGAAATTACTTTTAAATATGTGACTTTAAGAGTAGTTGATGTCATTTGGAGATAAAATTTAACGTGGAAGGCTACATAACCAAATTCTTCTATGTTTTGGGTTTCAATATTATTTTGGATTATATAGAAGGATTTTAAGGACAATTATTTATTGAATGGTATTATTTATCCTTGGGTTATTGTTGGTTTAATTTTAGAAATTAAGATTACTGTTTCTTTCTCTAATGGAATATCTTTTTGGGGGATCAAAAGATCTTATAGTAACCATTTTGTTTTTGATTAATCTATAAATACATGGTAAATATATAGTTTATCCTTCATGGGTAATGTGATTCTATAAGAAGTTTATTCTATCTCTTCCAGTGTGACCAAGTCTTCTTGAATACTCATTGTTTAAAAATTAGTTAGTATTAGGAATTAATTAAAGAATGAAACTTTACATAAAAAGTATGTATATCGCTTTATGTTCTTAGTCAATCCTAGATATGAATTCTTCATCTTTATGTAATGTAACTTAATAAAAAATTTTTTTCCGTTTACATTTCTTACTGGGAAACTAATGACCATTTGTCCCATCAAGAGTTTGTGGTTTTCCTGTTCTTAACTTTCTCCGGACCATGTTCTCTATACCACTCTGTAAGAACTTGACACATAGTTTATCATCCATATCCATGTTTTTTTACATGGAATCATAGTATTGTTTATCTCAGGTGACCTTTTTTACTTCTCTTTCATTCTTTTAAGGTGACAGTTATATTGACTCTTTTTTCGATGTGGGACTTTCCTTTATATTCTCAAGCCCTATTTTAAAAATTGCAAGGACTCAATTTATTAGAGGAGGGTAGAATGTAACTCCCCAAGATTCCACAGTATGTTTCCCTTTGAATAATGCAATATCTTGCATTGTACGCGACTTCAAGATTCTAACACACCACAACCAATCAAACTAGACGTTATGAATAGCAATATCCACTTTTTGAAATTTTATAAATTTTATCTTTGAAAATGGAGCTCATTTTTTGATTCGGAATATCTATATTAGTTTAGGGTGATTTTTTTGTACTTTTCTGATAACTTTCATATTTTGATGAATAGTGAAAATTACTAAATTTTAATTAAAAACAACATTTATAATTGAAATAATTAATAGAGATAAATTTTTAATTTGAGTGGATTTAAATTATATTTATAATATAGTTTTACTATTTATTACAATTTTGGTCATTGGACATAATTTCACATTTAAACCGGACTTAAACAACCGTAAATCTTTTGATAGTTATTATCTCGTAAAAACACGCTTTTTGTTTTTACAGCCGGAATTAATTTTAAATTAATTTCAGCCACTTATTTGTTTTGATTTTGAAAAAACATACTCCATATTTGGAATCAGGATGTCCAAATTTTGTAAATAGGTAACTTTTATATTTATACATTTTGAATAATTACTTCGGTAAATATTTTATTTACCATGGTTAAAATGTAAATCCTGTAAATAAGGGTAAAAATGATCTTATAATAATATAAATTTACCTTGAACCATCTACTAACCCTATTGGTTGATACATGACCCACCATGGTCGTATTACGGTCGATTTTGGGACTACATGGATCCACATGTAAGTGATAATGACACTGTAATCTAATTAAGTTAAAGTAAATACAAAAATGACATAAGCTTATATCTTTTAGAAAAACAATTTTTACATAGGGTTATATATTTTATATTTTCAAAAATAAATATTCATTACAAATATTAAAATATTTTCTACATAATGGTATTTTATTTATAATTTTTATACGTTAAATAAGTTAATTTATTTATGACACAATGATGATGCAGTAATTACCTTATTAGTGAAATATTAAAATAATTGATATTATAAATACCCAAATAAATATAATTTGAGACTTTTAATGAATTCCACGAATTTTATAGGTTAATATGACATGTTATTATTGATTTAATTAACTTTTTTCTAAGTAATAATGCTGTTATGATTTTCACAAAAATAAAATACTAAATAGTGTCAAAATTGTCATAAAAGAGTTTTTAAAACAAATATTATATTATTAATTTGATATGAAATTACTAAATATCTAAGGATCAGAAAAAGGACTTTTATCATGATAGGTGTATCAATAATGGACCACTTGGTGGTCTCTTGGAGGTATATAATATGTTTATTAACAATATAATACAAAAATACAAAGTGACATGGTAAGTGTCAAACTAATTAACCAAGAGATAAAACTAAAAGAGAAAGTTAATATAATGACCCAAACTGGTATAAAATTTATTGGTTGAAAGGATTTAGACCCATACCAACAATAGAATTTAAACAATCCACTTTTGAGAAATTATAAACCGAATTTGAATTTATTATAAATTAATACTTTATGTTTTTCTTAAAGATTCCCTCCTCCCCCTTATAAAAGAACACAAATTCAAACCAATTATTCACACCATCAAAGCCTTTTGGTTCGGCCAAACCCTGACCAAATACTCTCTAAACTTCCCTCACATCAATCTAGAGGCCATATTTTTATCAGAAAGAAAACCTATGGAGCCCTTTTGATCAAATCAAAAGGTAGAACCCGAAAAAGAGGTAATGTTTTCACCACCCTTTTTCAAGCTCCTCTCTTCTTCAACTTAATCATTCATTGTTATTTCCTTTATAAAATAATAACTCATATATCTTATATATATTTTGATGTTATTATAAATATGGTACAACCATATTCAGTATTCTATCCATCTTTGAAATGACATGTCACCATACGTTCATACGTACGGCTTACCGTCTCTATGTCGTGGTGTAATTGCTATTCAAAAACATTATTATTTTGATGGGTATAATAATGATATGTAATTGATGTAACTAATAAATATAACATGATAATGATTCTGTATTTATGATATACCATCCAATTATATATTATTTTAATATCAAAAGAATGATATTGTCGCTCGTGCGTACGTACGGACTACCGTCTCCATGAACATGATGAGATTCATTCTCCATCATATCCATTCAAGTCTAATTATCATTTTATGATTAAAAATAATTTTAAAGGACTTGATAGAATTATTTATATGAATAAGATACAACCTACCCATAGAAAACACGACATATTTTACAAAACATATGAATGAAAACGAGTAAGTTAACACCCGAAACGATGATAATACTATGATATTTTTAACAAAGCAATGATAAAAGATCATATATGATATCATATTAATGTATATGATCCTTGTATAATTCAATAAAAATATTTCACTATTATAAAGGAGCCTAACCTACACTCGACCAAGGAAAAATTACATAGTAAGGGGTTTCTTATCTCACTTTTAATTCTGTGAGATTTCCATTATTCCCCACGTATTTATTACATGTGGTTGGTGTACTACCCATGATTGTATTAATTATGTAATAGAAATTAATTGTTGGATATTTAAATCATAATTTTATGATCCTTCTTACATGGGTGTTTGTTTCGTAACATACCAAATTGATAAGGGAATTTGATATTTCAATTTCCACACATTCGGCTTTGCGCATACTTAATTGATTATTTTATTCATAGATTATGTGTGGAATAACTAATCATTTGCTTTTCTCATAATTTTCACTCCCCTTTCTGTGGATATACTTTTGATACACATAATCACTCCATTGATAAATTCTAAATTCATCGATATGAACTTGATAAGAGTAATTTTAATTCAATCTCTATTTGATGAGTTAAATATCCGATTAATTGGTATTGTTTTTACAAGAATATGTGTGATTGTCCTCTGATTTATTTACACTGAATACCCAATCATATTGAGTGTGTATATATTTCTCACAGATAATTATGTCGTTAATTTATCCTTAACCTAAGGATACAGCCTTTATGAGATATTTCATCTCAATTTACATTCTATTGTGACTCTTTTGTTGTTATATAGCAAATCGCTTTTATATGTTGTATATAATGTACTTTTACATAGTATATCATGAATCACTTTATTCTCATGATATAACAATGTTTTTATTACCCCAATTATTTTTATTCAAGTGTATATCTATTAGTTAGGAACTCTAACGAAAATATCATTTTAAAAGGTTTTAAAGATTTATTTTTCTAAATCTTTCTAATTGATATCCATTTTTAAAAATGGTATTAAGGATTTATTTATATGAACATTAATGTTTTCAAATCAAAATTCCTTTTAAAATTTTCAATGTTGTATTGGACACTTTTATTCAAAAATCTATTTTTAAATTCCTTCTTGACAAATAGTGTGGGTTTTAAATGATTTCAAGAAAAAGGGGATATTTCCCTCAAATAGTTTTGATGATTATTTTTATCTATGACAATATCCTTCATTATTCTCGATTGAGGATTATCTGTTACAATAAAATCTTCTATATTGTATTTAATGAGTTATGTTTGACTATGGATGTGTTATTCATATACCATTCATGGTTTGTGAATAATGTATTGATATTTCGTATGCTAGTTTCAATACGAATGTTTATGGTATGTTTCAAAATTTTCATATAAGGAATGCATTGAACTTAGTACATGATGGGTGGAGCCCTCTATAGCTCCTCGATGTGTCGGTAGGTCTCATGAGACAAACTAGTGTCATGGAACGAGGCCATGACAAAATCTTATTTGTAGACTTAGCACGAGGCGTTGGATACGTGGTTATGATAGTCTTTCATTATGCATTCCATCAATATGAAAGTGGTTATTGATATTGCATGTGGTTATTCGACTAGTAGAATATCCATGTGAATAAGTAAATGGAATTATTTCATTTTATCTTTGCCATATTATGCTAAAGATCAAGTTTAAAAGGCTTTTGTTTTAATTATACATTTCCTTAATTATTTATGATTATCTATGAATGTTTCCGCTATATTGTTATCCGTACTGAGCATCTGAGCTTACCCCTTTCAATGTTTTATTTTTTCCAGGATGTGAAGAAGTAATTTTTGAAGGACCATCAGGGATAGTATGAGGGGATATGAAGACAATATTGTGTTGTAGTTTTTTTAACATTATTATGAAATGTAAGACTTATGAATATATCAAGTGTTTCCAAGACTACAATACTAATCGGGATTTCGAGACTTGATCTTTTGGGATCATTCCAATGTTATGTAATAATGCACCGACTATGGGTAATTGGGGTTGGGGAATTACATGGTAATTTTGTTCTTGGTAATATTGTCTTTGTCCCCTTCAATCTTTGATGACTATATAGAAGAATCTATATTTTAAAATAGTCATTCATGTTTATTTTCAATATTTTATTTTTCTCAATCTAAAAGACTTCAAGACCATAGTTTACACATCTCTCCCCATGTATTCAAAGAAATATGAAATTACCATGGATCACATGACCACATATAATATATCATTTCCATTTCTGGTCCCAGTTGAATGACCTAAAACTGCAAACACCATTATCTCAACGTTTAAGACATACCATTATTGAAATTATATTCCTCTGATTCATTGGAAATCATGATTGAAAATACTCTCTACATATTTAGGTACATTTCTTCATAAAAAAATCTCCATGATATGGAAAATATGAATCTCCATAAACATTTTTCATCTTTTTCCAATAGAATTTAAAACTTTTGAGAGTTCCTTTTCTTGACTATGCAGTACGTGCCCCTATGTGGCCTTGAATAAAATTTTCCTACATAATATTCGAGTCTGTCAAAAGTTACCACTATTTCGCTATGCATCATATGCCACTATTTTCCTTATATAATACAACCAACATAATAGGGTTTTCAATTAAAGGTAACTACATTCTTGGAAAAGTCTTCCACTAATGTCTTTATCCATTTTCTCATATGATTCTTTAGATCTATAAATTTTAAAAGAAATGTTTACAATTTTCTATTCCATACATGAATATTGGAATATGTTTCTTAAAAAATTTACAAGAATTTGAGAGTTTATATTAACTTTGGTCAAAGATGAAGACCTTAAATTATATCCACATAATGTCCTCGCCACATGAATTTAAACTACACATTATAATATCCTCACTACATGACTTAAAAATGCATAACATGATATCAAAAATTCTTGTTTCTGAAAAATATTAACCATTCCTTATACACCATGTTTGTGTAGAAGTGATTTTCCTATTTAAGACATATGTTTTCTTAGATAACCCTTTATTCTCAAAATCACATACCTTGCCAAAACCACAAACTGTGGTCTTATGTCAACCAAATCTTATTTTCCCTTGTCTATCAACAGTAAAATGTCAAATTTTTGAGATCTCACTTTCTTGACTATTCAATATGTGACCCTATGAGGCCTTGTATAAAATTTTCCAACATAAAAATCATGTAGGTCAAAATATTCCACTATTTGGATATGAAGCATATGCCCTAGATGGCCATGCATAATACACCACCCATAATGGGTTTTTCAAATAATGGTAACTTCATTCTTGGAAGATAATTATTTTATGTTTATACAAGATTTAGAATTGGAGACCATATAAAACATGACTCATGATTCCCCATGGAAATATTTAAATAATATTATAGAAATTCTTATCCACCGAGTCTTTTTTGGTATTTAATTTCAAAATCTATGGTCAAAGATTTCAACCTCAAACACTAGACATTTATATTCCAACATACATGACTGTAAACTACCAACTACAAGAGGTGGGTACTCAGAAAATTGAGAACACACAATGGTGACTCTAGACAAAACCTGAGTCCCATCTCACTAAACGTAATTTTTGAATGGTTTAGGTAATATGGTGAAATAGAAAGTAAAAATATTGAATGTTATTTGGGTTTTCCATATAAAGCTAGTAAAAATAAAATTATGCTCATTAAGCCCATCAGCTTAATAAGAAAATTTTGAGCAGCCCCATTATTTTCATTGTAATCATGATTATCTAACTTGAGGGTTTTATGTTTTAAAAAATAATCATTATCATTAAAATTAATATTGCAATAAAATAAAAAGATGTAATGAAAGAAGATATATATGATTGAATACAAAATTTCATTCATTCATATAAAATATGAGGTACATCCACAAAATAGTACATCTCTGTCATGTTATAAAAAAACTCTCAATATGACTTCTCATTTTTTGAATGGCCTCATGAGCCCTGTTAACCACCTTTTAATGTTGAGATAGTTGAGCAACTCCAGGATCCTAAGCTGGATGAAATGCATCCTTAGTAGTTGAAATGGAAGTGATCCCCTCAAATTGGTTTTCTCCCAGTGTCTGGTTCAATTGATCATGTTTTTTATGAATAGAATATTTTGTTGTTGAATATATAACAACTATTTTGTGGATTTTTAATTTGTTTCTTGATTTTGATTGACTTCTTGTTATTATATACATTTTTCTTAGCTACTGAACCTTAGGTACACTCAATATTAATAATTCATTTAGCCTTTTTCAAATTCTTTCTGAAACATATGTTCCTCATACCATCAGTGAAAGGTCTCTTTGATTGCATTGTAGACTGGTTGAAAATTAAATCCACCAAATCCTAATATGCAGAATAATTCTAAGAGCTTGAACAAATGGGACATCAGTTATTATAATGGATTCTAAGCAATTATTCCCAAGATATTTCACCATGTCTTCTTACGTGCCATGCCAATAGAATATTTCATATCTATGTTTGAATCGGATTCACTGCCATGGGGAAAAATATACTCTGGAAACATATCACATAAAGAGATTCCTTTTTCTGCTTCTCTCAAAATAGTATAAGCTTCACATTCTTTTGATACTTGAGGTAATGTAAAAGTGTCACCTTTCGATTTAACAGTGGGATCTAAAAAACATAAATGATAAATCAAGATCATTTTTAATTTCAAAATAAATGGCATAAAATAGAGTATGATCTAGAAATTTGATAACATTTACCCAATAATAAGTCGGCCACTTGATTGGATTCATCCCCATTATTCTCAGCTTCAATAGATTGAGTAGATGTTTTATAAGAAGGGACATTCTCTTGAGTTTTCCCAGTTGTCATAGTTGAAGGCTTTGGAATGTGTCTTAATGAGGGGTCCTTAGTAGGTTGTTATCTAGCTTTAGAAAAATAATAATATACTGTAATTACCTATTTCTGAAGAGCCTTTGCAACATTTTCTATAGGAAAATCTATATAAGGTTATCTTTGATTTGATTTATATAGTATAAAGAAGGAAATTATATATGGAAACTACAATAAAGAAAACCTAAGTCCTTGAAATTCCTCATAAAAATCCCCAGACTCTTTGATGGAACCTAGAATATCAATATTTGGATTAAGGGCTTCCATCATATTTATGTGTGTGGCCTGGAATGTTATAGAATCATCACCATTTAAGGTATCCAACAATGTTAGTGGATGCCTAAATTGGATCTGCTAACATTCTGTTCTGTTGGTTCTTTAATTGGTACAACATCATTAGATCTTCTTAGGTTTGGGTCAACATTAGTATCTACTTCAGATTGCCCTGTATCCTCATTCCTTAATCTCGGAATAATAGGGATATTTGTATTGAATGTTGTGTAATCCATTAGAAAAGAAAACTGATCTGAGATATGTTGAAAAGATAAATATTAACAAGTAATTCAATATTCAAGAGAAAGGTATTTGATCTAACCATGGATCTTCGCTCTCTATCAATAGAGCTAAAAGTGGGTACAACTGAATCTTTTGATGTTTTATCTACTAAGTTAGTAGATCAATAAACATGAACCTAGGTTTCTCCTGGGGTTTCCTTCTCTGGTCATGAAGAACCAGATCTTAGTCCCTTGAGAGAGGAGAGAGAAACAAATCCTGCAATAGGAAAAATGTTATTACCATAGTGTATCGAGAAAATTATAATTCCATGAAGATAGAATAAATACTGACTCTTTTTTAGAACACTATAGACTAATCTCATTGGTTTCAATCATTTATGTTCATAACCATGAGGAGAAATTGAAACTCTTGTCATGGTAGGGGAATCATGAGGTAATGGCATAGGATTATTTATCCCCATTACCCCAGTCAAGATTCATGCTCCTAGAGAAGGTTTTGGAGATCTTGGAGGATCATTTAATACATCAATGGGAGAACCTACAAGCCCATACCTTGGTGATCCAAAAACCAGTCTAGAGTTTCCTTCCCTACATTCAAGCTACAGAAATGCATTTCATCGTGATTAATGATGATGATTGGTAAAGTAGATATGAGACAAAAGAAAAGTTAAATATGTTCTCAGAATTAACATAAATATCCCAATCCCCTCATGGTCACTAATTACCCCTTTGGGTTTTCCTAAGTCTATTATATGGGATACTCATTGAAGGGATGTGATTTGTTCATTCGTTACATATATAAAAGCGTCCAGCTCCGTAATATACTCATGTAATTCAACCACGTTATTATCCAAATTGCAATAAGAAGGTTCCTTAGTGTGACCCACATATGGTATTCGAATTCCATGATGGAGGAATTACAATGCATCCCAAAGTTCTTGGGTCATTCTCTCTCAATGTTGAATGGATTAATTTCTCACATAACTCGATCTCAGTATGGTTGGTTGGGGAAGGTATTCAATACCTTTTGACTGGTGATCCTCTATAGTCCTCTCTTCTTCTTCAGAATGTTCATTAGATGGAATAAGATTCTTTTTCTAATGGTGGTGGTTGGATTGCCTTTGTGTTGGAGGTACTTATTCTCTTTCCCTAGTCTTCCTGGTATATCACCTATGAAGATGTTTGTAATGCTCTGATACCTCTAAAACATATGAATTATCTATAACCTTGGACTTCATACAACAATTTCCACACAGAACAGTCTTTTTACCTACCATTTGATGTTTTTTTTCAAACCCCCATGAAAATATGAAGAATCCCAACCTTTGGAATATCCAGATTACAATCTGATTGATGCATCTGACATAGGTATTATGATTGAAAAATTGGAAGTTTCTAAATCCTTAAGAATCCACAATTGACTCACTATAGTTGGGTGTGTCTCATGTCTAACATACGAGGGTGGAAAAGTGTTTGATTGTTGAAGACATCGAAATTGAAATTCAATCCTATAAGGGTTGTAAGCTTTAATGATAATTTCACTGTCAATCTTGGTCGATAATACACTATCCTTAAATGCTATCATATAAGACCTCAACTAAGAATTTTCTTATTTACAGTCGTTAATAAATGTTCTAGTTGGTGGGTTACCAAAAGTAAAGAAGTAGAATTATCCTTAGACATTCAATTCCTTTAAGATTACATCATGTGCCATGTTCTGAGGCTAAATACCATGAGATTTCAGTAAAAATGTATTGAATCGACCATTGGGTATCTAACTAAATTCAACACTGAGTAGGAAGAAAATTGTGCCGCAATCCAGCCTCACAACACTTGAAATGGCCCTATAATTATAAATATATCCTTCCAATTGTATAAATGGATTGGGGATTATTAAATTCTAGAAAATATTGGATTTTCTAACCCAATATACTTTCCCTCTACCAATTTAGTTATAATGAAAAAAATCTCTGGCCTTACACTACCTCCAGACTCAAGAACTGGAAGCATATAAATGCTTAGCCACATGGAAAGGAAGCCAGCTATGTGTATCTTTGCATCAATATCTGATTTGACTTTATATCCATAGTTCTTATAGTCACGTCTCTCCAATGTAGACCAATATGTTCCTGAACTACCCCAGTTATCTGTAGAAGGACAAATAGTAGGTCTTCCACAAGTGGTACCTTTCTCTGTTGTTGGTTCTAAAAAGGATTCCATCTACACCCTGACATAAATATATTTCTTTTCTTTTGGTAATTTCATTTCAATTTTGAAATATGCATGATCCCATGGTGGTTTTATGTTAACATCACCCCATCTTGTAGTCTGGATAATAAATTATTCATGCATTTCTCAAAGATGGGAACCCTAGCTATTTAGTATATATCCCACAATCTGTTTCCAAATTCACCATGCATCAAATAGAAAGAATTTGTTTTCGAACTCCATCATTTCAAAAATTCATGAATGAAATTATTTTTATAAACATATGTTTGTCCCATCCAAACAGCTTCATAGATATAATCATATGATAGCACATTCCTGAATTTTGCACATGCCTAGCGCACCCAAAATGCCCATATCCATTCAGTTTTCACACCTCCCCTAGAATTAAGATCCTAGCCATTCTTCTAACCATTAGACTGATCTGTCTGAGATTCATGAAAGGTTGAATCATATCAATTTTCCTTATCTCTATAAAAAGATCATTCATATTAGGAGTACGACCACAATGATGTAGGATGCAACCAATCAGGATTGTTCCCTCATGAACTGGCATAACCCTGGTGATAATATTCATACAGTGACAATTAGCATGTTGAAGAAACCGATTTTTTGGGAATTATTTCATAATTGATGGAATGTGGAAATCTTTTAAAATCCATTTCCCATACTGCGGTAGGTATGGAATTTGTGTTTATTCACGTTATTATGGAATTAAACCTTTCCATAATCCCAGAAGAGTACTTTCAACAATATAATAATAGTCCGACTTAATGATCATCATCGTCTCTTTTTGAGGATCCGTGTATTCTTTATTAGAGGTTATAAAATGATCCATTTTCCTGAAAAATAATTACCATATTTCCCCTATTAGGTTCGAATTTGGACTTAAGAAAAATTTAATTTTAACATAAAGGTATTTGAAAATTTGGAAAAAGAAATTGTTCAGGTAGGTCATTCGATGAGGTTTATCGCGTAGGTCCTTTGACAAGGTTCCAAGCGCAACTCATTCAACAAAATAATTCCACATAGCTCCATTACAAAGGTAGTTTCACCTTGAGAAAATATTAGTGAGACTACATGAGAGCACAATGCATTGAGGCTTGATTAAAGAGCTGCGTAATGCGTCCCAGAAATTTTGGAAGCATGGATGAAGAAAACCACAAATGATCAATCCTATTTATTGCCAACTGTATATCTACACATCATACCTATTTTAAAATGCAACTTGAAATTACTATTTCAAGTATCTCCATGGAAAACCTACATGGTCCAAGAATTAATCTGTTATCTTTTCCCCACAATTTAACTTCAGGAATCGACCCTCTTTCTAATTAAATCCAATCCAGAGGGGTGGATTTTGTTGAAACTACTTAAGAATTCAAAATGTATATGAAGATAACCTTGGATATTTCATAATCTTAATGTGATGTACAACGAATTCCTAGGAAATCCAAATCTGTGGTAGATATGCACGTCATACCTACGCGTCAGACCTCTACGGTATAATTGTGTGGAAGCTAAATTTTGTACACCTACGCGGCTGACCTGCATTGAGGACCTTTTTGGACAACATCCCCTCAACAAAACCCCAACCATGGCTATATATAGGACAGTTGGGCTTTCCATTTCAAAGACTGAAAAATTTGAAGGACTTCCTGATGCACCGGTTGCAATGCTCATTCACCCAGATTCCTCCAATTGTATCTTTTGACTCTCTAAAAACACGAGAGAATAGATAATTTGATGGGATAAATGTTTTTTGAATTTATTTCACATTTTAAGATCACAAAGGTTTGTGATTCATTTTTCATCCATCATGAAGTGCTATGGAGAACACCTTCATGTTACAACTATGTGGTGTACCTATACATGGTACATAGGCGAAATATCTGCATAGAGTACATATACGGTAGAGATGTGTATAAGTCCACAATGTGATATTAGTTAACCTCTTTAAGGCCACTCATGGTAGGGTATCTCATTCTTTGGTACCCTTATCTGGAAGGAACTAAGTTGAAGCCTCCACAAAAAACCTCCTGACTTATCAAACCTTTCGGAAATGCACATCACCACGTCTCCTATATGGGTTTGTATATCCACAGTCAATGGTTTACCAGAATTTTATCATAATGGGGTAAGGATTCAGAGAGTTTATGTGGGTTTGAATATCCATAGCCAAATCGACCTCTCTCTAAGGAACAATGTTGGGGTCTACTATATTTTGAGGATTATGGTTTTGGGTTATGTCCTCCCTTTTTCGTCTCTAATACCTGGAACCTTAAGACTTTTGTTGGGAACGTACGGTTCATAGTTTCATTTCCATTCAAGCAATGGAAAGGTCATCCTTCCCTACTGGGATCAATTTTAGGGAATCCATCATGGTGTAAGCCCATAAACATTCAAGTAGGAGGTATAATTCTTCCTCTTCAATACTTCCTTCACCTCCACTCCTTCCTTACATTGGTCCCATGTCAAATGTGAACAGAACAGAGGGAGGGATCATAGCCTCTCCCTCTTCCCATGTCACCTCGACCTCATCCACCCTGGCCACCATAGGTGTGCCCTCTTTCACCAGTGGAGGAGGAAAAGTGTGGGTTCTATTGTTTAATCATTGAAATCCTCTTGTTTCTAAAATCGGGCATGACTATCGTGGGATTTGATATTTGTCATGATTACAACATTTTAACAAATTAATGAACTATGAGAACTCTTTTTCCCATTATAGTAGGGATGAATAGGAATCCATCTCAAGAATCGAGCTCATTGGATTTCCTCTTTAGGAATCTAACCATATCTCTCTTAATCTGGGCATTTTCTTTAAGAGTAAGCCCCAAATTAAACCCTTAAATCAAAATGGCGCCCTTTTCAAGAAGTAAACCCCAACTATTTTCCCTCAAAAAACTATACGATCATATGAGACATATCAAACTACATGGGATTTGATTCCTATCCATATGGGATATGTTGGATGCCTCCTTTAGGATTAAACCTAACAAATCAAATCATCCCTATTCTTATTGTGCCATAAACTCAATAGAGTCTAATCTTACATGGAAACCCATATCGTTTCTCATATCCATAGGCTTATTCGTCATAATACACATGCTAAAAATTGACTAAGAACTGTTCACATATATTTCCATTCCACATAAAATTAAAATTTATGGTTTGGTCCTTTTCTCATGACCTTAAAAGTTATGATGTGTCCCATTTAGCAGCATCGAACTATGATGGTTATGAATCCTTTCACAAGGAAACATATGTATCCCATTTGATGGGTACGATCCCAATATCAAAGCTAAACTTCATCTCCCTGAATGAAAATAAATTCCAAAGTTCCCCCACTGAGTGTATTAACAACCAGTATCATCATAATGATTATTAAAAGAATCTCTATATAGTACATGAGAGGATACCATTGGTGGAGAACATTAAATACATATAGATATCTCCATTAATAAAGAACCTCGAATATTTAAAGATGATTCTTAATTTTACATCTATTAATAATTCATTGAAAATTATAAGTAAAACATATTTTATACATGGTAAATTAATAAGGATTCATGAAAATATCGTAAATTTATAAAGAGATTCATGGAGTATACAATAATTCCCCCCAAAAGGGTGTGATGATTCCAACCTCCCATCATCTCAACTAATGTATGTTATTAAGTATCGTAATTTTCAAACATAATTAATTCATTCCTTAGGAAAGCATGTCCCGTTTGGAAAAAGAAATTTTGGGTGTTTCCGTTTCCATGAATAAATCCATCAGAAACAGCCTTGAAGGAGTGATTCTTAATACTAGAACACACATTTCAAGGATCTAAGAATTACTAATTTGTCTGGGTTTAAAAAAAATATGGGATACATATGAAATAAAAATAATTATTTATTGAAAATATATTATTTACCTTTCATTCATTCATTCTATTAGGAAAATGGAAACAATATTCATGCGTACGTATGGTCTACCATCTCCATCATTGGTGTATTTAATTTCCTATGTATAACATTCATCGATCTCACTAAATACATATATACTGAATATATATGTAATTTATATCTTTTTACATCTATATATTATATAACAATAATCAACGTATGGGGAACAAAAAATAACAAATCGAAACACACATGAAATATAAAGTAGTTATAGCATGAAATGTGATTTTTACATGGAATTGTTAATAAACAGGTAATAAAATGAAATATGTAAATAATATATGATATGATGTATATAATTATGGTTCTATAATATATTTATAATAAAAGTATATTTATTATAATGTATCTATAAATGTGTAAAAATAAAGTTGAGTGTTATGGTAAGGGATTTTCATCCCAGTTTTTTACTTATGTGTGATGGATTCTATATTCACCACCTATTTATTTTATAAGGTATTTACACCTACCATGTTTCTATTTTTTTATTATTATACTGAAAATATTTGGTATTTATATATCCATTTTATGATATATCATTCATGGTTTTATGGTTTAATATTTATAAATGTGATGAGGGATTTTTGAAACTAGTTCATTGTTTATCAGGATTGATTATGTTTATGATTTTGATGATGAAGTACTATGATCCTTATCTCAAGAAACTAATCACATATATTATCCACTGTTTATTTCATAAAAATATAATTTTCTTTTTCTTTTTTCCCTTTATTCACTAAAATTTTCAAAAGAATTTTTTTATAGAAAGCAATCTGTATTTCTCTCTTTGGCCAAAAATCCATTTCCTCCCAAAATCATGTTTTATAAATTTATTTTCAAAATTTTAGTTAACATTACCCAAATAATTTAATAAATTAATTTTTTTCAAAATTTTACTTTCAAAAAAGTTTTTTTAATGATTCATTATGTCTATTTTGAAAAAAACCCCATATTAGATTTTATAAAAAATAGGAAGTGGATATTTTTTAATTTGTAGAACATGAATTATCTTTTAAAATGTCATGAAAAACTCATTTACATAATGATTCTTTTATAATTTAAATATTTTATTTTAAAAGAAAAGGATTTACAAAAAATAGTTAATGAATTTTTATGTTTTAAAATTTATATTCACAATGGAATAGATATTATCCTCAAAAAAATGTTTGAAATGGTTTTTAATGCATCTTTTATATGTTTCCAAGGTTATTTTAAATGAAAAGGATTTTAAAAAATTTATGATTTTATTTTTTTTAAAATTGGAAAGGCTATTTTCGTCCTGAAATGTTCCAATTGATCTTTAAAAATCGATTTTCATCTGAAAAGACATCTATTGATGTTACTTGTCATTTATTGGGGATTAGATTGAATAATACCATCCTTATTTTTAGTTAAATTGTAATTGTTTATATTGATGAAATGTTTATGAACACCATTTATTTTTCATGGTTTATGTAATGAGGAATTTAATGAAATTTTAGTAAGCCATTTTCTTTAAATTTATTATAATGTAATGATTTATGTAATGTGTTACAATATTCTGTGACATATAAATATGTTTCCATTATGAGATAAGTGGAACCTATATCTCCATCCAATGATTTGGTTAAATATTTATATCTTATGAGATAAAATTGGGAAATAAGTTGATAGTCTTGATCTACAATAGGAAAGAAGTAGTACCTGATCCACAATGGGAATTAGCTGTGTCCTAATCTATTATAGAAAATATGGGATGAGCCTTGATCCACTATGTTGATGGTATTAGAATTTAAAATTGATATATAAATCATTTTTCAATATTCGTGATGGTAACACAATTTTATGACATGAGATTATGGTTCATGAATGATTTAGGACAATTTATCACTTTTATGGGACATGTTTTCAGAAAATAAAATGTTTTATTCCCTAAATCATGAATATAATCTATGAAAATTTGTGTATGAACATCATTATTTATATTAATTGCCAGATACTTGTATTCTTATCTTTGGATTTCATATTATCATTGAGTGATATCTCTTAGGTTTACCATTTCTAAGAAACAAAGATCACTCATTCTTATTTTTCCTTCTAGAGGTTATGAAGAATGTTTTTCCTAGGGTATGCCTAAGTGGAGTACTGTTTTAAAATATATTTGGGGGACCTATTGAAGATCATTCATGAAATAAGAAGATTGTTTTTCTAGTATCCAAAGACACTATACTATTATGGTCCTCACATGTTTAATTATGAAAAGTATTTAATATTTATCTAGAATGGTGAGATTTTTATGTATGAAAATTCTGGGTCATTATAGTTGGAATTAGAGAAATGGTTTAGTTTATCTTTTGATTTTATTATTATAAAAAAATTATTGGTATAAAAATGGGAATTTAATAATATATTTCTATGTATATGAATTAGTATGCCTCTAAGCATATGTCAAGTGAAAATTATCAGCATAGGAAAATATCCTATAATTTTGTGGAAGGATAGAGAAATGGATTTATAAGAAATTACATCCAAATCAGGATACAACAAGTGGATGTGTCTATAGAATATAGGAACATGGGGTTAATAAATATAAAAAGGGTACATTAAGATGGACTCGAACAACACTCAGTTCATGAAAATAATCCGTGCTACAAAACTGGATTGAAACTCATGGCGGATATGCTTTATAAATTAACAATCACTTTTTGAACCATCACGAAAGATTTGAATAATAACCATGAATGAACTTGGTAAAGCCTGCGTTGTCATATAATGAAAACAATGTTTCGTGATTTAGAAATATTTTAAAGGGTTTTTTCAGGATTATATTGTTTTCCACTATGATTAGTGTTTCTCACACTATTCATTCTCATTTTGTTAATGGATAAAAACCATGGAAACCATATTAATAAAAAGTTTGATAGATAATGAATTTATTTTCCTCAAACACAAAAAACAATTATGATTTGGAATGAAAATATTAGTGTTATTATCAAATATCATTAATAAGATATGAATCAAGATAAACATTTACATGATTTAAGGATAGAAAATGTACTATTGATTCATTTATAAGTAAATACCCAGATTCTTTTATAGGTTTCTCTCATCCACTAGTTTCTGAGTAATGGATCATTACCAATGAGAAGATATTTTCTATTATTATGTATTCAGATCAATAAAATCCTAGTTTCTATAATTTGTAAGGTGAATCAGATCACTGGTGGACACATTTTATGAACATGAAGTAACATAATGAAATTGAATATATGGAATGGAAAGAGTATATGAGGGTATTTCATAATAAGTAATTACCTCATAATTGTTGATAAAATATGGAGAAGGAATTACATTAGATTAAGTAAAATGTTGAGGAATATATTAATACCTATAAATATAATTTTACAAGGCTTGAAAGGTATGATTATTGTTTAATCATCATCGTTGAGTAAAAAATAAATCAAATTTTTATTAGACTAAAACCAATTAATCAAAAGGCCTTACATTTAAGTTCATTTAGTAGATTTGATTAATTCATTTTAACTGCACTAAAGTTAGATATTAAAATTATAGATTGCCATTATTCTGATGATCTGTATAAGAGAATGAATATCGAGTCACATGAGAACTCATATAAATCATATGGTATAAATATATTCTTTCCATATGCAAGATAGAAATTTGTTTATAAGTATCAAGGGAATTACTTGAATTGAACTATGAGGGGAATTAAATGAGGAATGACATGTCATAAATTCGACGAATGTGAAAATATAATTAATGCTCTTGTTAATTTAATGGAGAAGAATAAGATTTGAACTAAAACGTGACCCACACTCTAGTGTTTCATGTGAAAGGAGTTTGGGAATTAAGTTAATCAAT
Source organism: Viscum album (assembly GCA_963277665.1). Lineage (NCBI taxonomy): Eukaryota > Viridiplantae > Streptophyta > Magnoliopsida > Santalales > Viscaceae > Viscum > Viscum album. The sequence goes on along the minus strand of OY728145.1, from coordinate 1,398,962,663 downwards.
ACCCAAATATAGGTTCTATTACAGATGATTATCCCCAAAAAATAGTAATGAAAAAAATATAATGCGAATGATATTGTCATCACAATAGTTAAATTGAATCATGATAATTAAGTAACACTTATCCCCTATCCATATTTTGGGATTTCATATTTTATTTTGTATTAATTACCCCTATAAAAATTATATTGTTCCATCCTTAGTTAAATTTTATGTGATTATATACCAATACATGGATTATGGAGTAATTAAATCATGTTTATTATTCTATTGTTACATGTATGAATCTGAGATTACAATGAAATGGTTTTTGGATATGATAATATATCATATAACGAATAATGTGTAAATTTATATTTAGGCTTGTATATGTCTATAAATTATATTAAAATAATGGTTATGGATACTATCACAGTTATATGAATTTAAAGGTGATCATAGGTTCAAAGGTATTGATACCCCTTTTAATATTTCTTGTAATAGTATTTTATCAATATTAAGGACATTTAAAGATACATTTATGCCAATAAAACACTTCAGTTATGTATATGTTTTAATGAAAATTTATTTGAGGATGAAATAATTTATAGTTTATGGAAATTTTATTAAAGGTACTGGTAAATTTCAGGGTTTATCTTATCTTTTATGTTAAGGTTATTATATATTGTATTTTGTCACCTTACAATGATAGAAAACTTTGTTTCTATTAGAAAATAATTTTATTTAGGTTAACTTACTAGAATATTCATTAAAGAAGTGTTAAGGTTAAATGGAGTTGAAAATTCAATTGTTTTTTATTAGGATCTGAATTAAACCTCATTGGATTGGAAAAGTGTTCAACAATATCTTGATACATTATTGAGTATTATCAATTTATATTATCCCCTAAAAAATGATTAGTCTGAGTGATCAATTCTACACTATGGGATATACTAAGATTATATTCTATGGATTTAAATGGTGGTAGGTATCAAGACATTTTTATTTTTGAGTTTTATTGCAATTATAGCATTCATTCAAACATTCAGATGGATCCTTATGAATCCCTTTTATGGAAGGATTTATAGACCTCTAACGTACTATAATGGAGGTTCAGATCGAATGAATTTGGGACCTGGAAATGACATTGATATGGGAGAGATGTTTTGATCATTTAAGTGACACATAAGGAACCACAATGTTGGTAATAATATTATACTAATAATATTCAACGTGGTCGAATATTTTGTATTATTGACTAGGAGTTTCTATTAATTTATCTTCTGAAAAGATACTAAAAAAGTTACACTTGGTATATCAGTCCATTGGAAATACATGTTCATATTGGGATAATAGATTATCATTTAAACCTTCTACTAAAACACTATTAGTTTAATAATGTTATCCATATACCTCTCTCTGAGGACTTATATACATAATCCATCACATGTACTCAACCTAGAGGTCGTACGGTTGGTGTAAGAACTTTATATTAAAGAATAATTAGTATATATTCTAGATCATATGGAGAAAGTGCTGAAAAATACCACTCACCTGGAAAATGTCCTATGATAAAATCACCATCTTCTGAAAGCTACATGGGAACATGAGGACGTAATGAAGAAGAACTATCACCAGTTGTTTCAACCAAGGTGATGTATTTTGAGGGAGAAATTTATTTTAGGATGGGGGATATAACAAACTGAATATTTTTCCGAAATATTATTTTTAAATATTTCTAATATTTTTTAAACACAATAGAGAGTTAAGATTTTATTACACTAAATATTGAGTTTATCTTTCATTATATGTAACACCGAAATGATCATTTATTATAAGAATCACTGAGTTTGAATTAAACGGTATATACAACTAAAATATTATTATGTAATATGATTGTTATCACCAAGCCTATATAATAGAGAGTAAGAATAATATTAACTAATTTATAAAAATGTAAGCTTGAAATATGTATATATATTGAATTCCTTGGTTCCAAATTATTTTAATTTTAATATAAATACAATTTTAAAATAAGGGAATATTTTTTTAGCAAGAAGGTTTTGATGCAAAAAAAACATGTTTTGTCTAAATTAATTAACTAAATAACTTCTGTTGTCTGATTTTAAATAATTTTATACACTATATATTCAATAATTTCTTTTTACAATTATCTTATTTTTTCTTGATAAAAGATAATAATAATTCAAATTTTATTCTTAAGGACTATATTTTTTCTAAAATGTATTCTTCCACATTTTTTACACATATTTTAAAAATATATCTTTCTACTTTGAGAAAAAATATTTTAATAACTGAAACACATTTTTGAAAAAAATTATGAAAAAAATATTTTTCTGTGAATTTTTAAAATTTTCTTAACATCATACATATTTCTGATAAATACTGAAAATATTATTTGTTTAAGAATGTTCATATCTTTTAAATCATTTAAAAACATAAAAAAATTTAATATTGTTTTAAATGTAAAATTAGTTAAAATATATATATTTTAGTGAATTTTTTGTCATTATAATCAGTTAAATATTTATTTTTTATATTAAAACCTTTTAATATAGTGATCATTTACTGTTTGGAAAAATATTTTCTCAACGCCTATGTAGGATTAATATTAAATTAAATCTTTTTACTCTTGTTAATAAAATTTGGAAAAATTGATTTCATTTTTCTGAATAAGAATAATTTATATCATCTAATTAGGTAAACATGATTTTTTTACATAATAAATCATAGAACTGGTAAATTTGTTTTACCATAGTTATGGTATAAATGGGTTTGTTGGGGGTTAAACTAAAATGATAAGCATTAAAAATAGCTAAAACATGTATAAAAGACATTTTATGGCTATATTTACAGCCTATATATTTTAGGTTCAATAAGGACCCATTTTCTAACCATCTATAATGTGAATAACATTGGTAATCCTTTTTTCCTTTTCCTAAATTTTGGGTTTTCCAGTCACCTCGCATATAAAATGTTACCCCCTATAATCTTCATTTCAAACAAAAAAAATAATTTTTTAGACATATCCCACCCATATCACATCAATAATTCCCTACTATCATCATATAATCTCTATTTTGGTCTAAAATTAAACCTATAAAGGCTTTGGTGAAAATGAAAAGATCTTTTTCAACGATGTGGTAACTACCCTAACAAAGAATTCAATATTATTTCTTACTCCACCATCATTAATTATTATTAAATCATGATTATATGATAATAATTTATCTTCCATATAATTATACTCTATTATGTTAATGTAATATCCTATACCCTTTTACTCTACCATTATATGTGTTGCAAAATTATCTTTTATGTGTATAAAGGACTACCGCCTCACAAACGGATGTTATTTGTTTTCCTTCACCACCAATCGTGAATTTATATAATGAGTGATTTATTATTTAAATATTATATTTATGATATTTAATTCTTATGGATCCATTATATCACATGTTTCTTTATATCTTCCATTTCAGGGAAATACGATAACAGCATTCGTGTATAAGGAGGACTAACAACACATGAGGTGTTGTGATTTGTTAACACTATACATAAAAGGTAATAAGGATATGTTTAATAAACATATTTTATATATATTAATTGAAATTTAATTTGGAATGGTAATATATTATTTTATTTTATTTTATTCTACTAGGAATATAAAAACAATGACCAGGATTATAAATAGCCTACCATCTTTGTGAACATTTATTTAATTATATATGATTAAATTTTATGGATAACTATAAATACCTATATTTAGATTATAAATTATATTTATATTATTTTAAAATTCTGGATATTATTGTATTGTTCTTAATATAAGAGTTACTAAAATGAAAAACTAAAACATGCATTAAAAATAAAGTAGTTGTAGCTCGATACGTGAATTTAACATTGAATTGTTAACATAAATGAAATAAAAGGTCAAAAATAAATCATATTTGGTATATTTTATATAATTTTGTTTCTATATTATATTTATAATAAATATATTATTGTTATATTGGTGGTTATAATTTGTATGAAAGATGTCAAAACTTATGGTAAGGTTTTTGTGTCTCACATTTTACTTCTTTGAGACACATTCCATATTAACCAAATATTTTTTATGTCATATATACTACCCATGAATGTATATTATGATTATTATACTAAATTTTTTCATATTTCTATATCTATTCAAGGAAATTCTTTTCATATGGTTTATAGTTCAAAATTTACAAAATTGATATGTGTTTATGATAAAATCTCATTGTTTCATTGGAATGCTTATGTATATGCTTATTATTCTAAAATATTATGATCCATCTCTCAAGATATTATTGAATTTTCTTCCCCTTAGGTTATTTCATGAGAATAAATTTTTTTCCATTCATTTTCCTCTATTTATTTACTCATGTTTTCAAAATATTTTTTTAATAAAATCGCTTTATTCTAATTTTAATCAAAAATCATTTTCCTGCCAAAATCTTGTCTTCTAAAAAAATTTAAAAAATGGTTTTATTATTAAAAAATGATTTATTAAATAAATATTTACCCACATTTGAATATATATATTTAATATTTTGAATGAAATAATTATTTATTCTTTAAAAAAATTTATATATTTATTTCACTAATAAAGTGAAATAAATCAATGTTTTAATGTGTAAAAATTGAACAGTATAGTTTTTTCATCATATACATAAAATTGTATTAAATTCTCCTTCATATGTTACAAAGTTTATTTTTAAATAAAAGTATTTGAAAAAATATTTTATGAAATTTTATGTTTTAAAATGTGTTTCTAAAATATCAATGGATATTTTTCTTATAAAATGTACTAAATTATTTTAAAGAATCATTTTTATTGTTCAAAGGTTTTATTCAAAGAAAATGATTTTAAAATTTTTTCATGTTTTAAAAATTGTTTTTCAAAGTGGAAAGGTTATTTTCCTTAAGAAATATTCCATGTGATCATCAAAAAATAATTTAATAATGAGACAGGTTGGATTTATATCTTCGTCTAACTAATTATGATAGTGTTATATCTCATGAGATAAAAAATAGAAAATAAGTAGATGGGCTTGTTCTAAAATGGGAAAAATTGGGAGTCTTGATCCACTATGGGAAATGTGTGCATCTTGATCCACAATAATAAATAATTCATGAGTCTTGATCCACTTTATGGATGGTATTGGTAGTTTACATTGATATATAAATTTTTTCCAATATATATCATTATTCCAAACATTTATTTTATGAGTTTAATGTATCAGATTTTCCATGAGTTACTTTTAAATATTATATGAAATTATTTTCAGACCAGGCTTTGTGACGTCATGCGATTTCGAGGCCTCGATGTTCCCGAAATAAAAATTTGAAACAAATTAAACTTATAAATATCATGTATGAGTGGTTTTCATAAAAAAGTGGAATGTATTTTAAAAGGATTCTTGGATCACAAATTAGAGGGTACCTTTGCATTCAGAGTAGCGACTTTACATTAGGTCAGGCCTGACATTGACATTCGCGGGTCGACTGCAAAAGGTAAATTTTTGGAAATTTTATAGGGAAAAAATAAATTAAATAGTTTCTTTTATTCTAACATTTCCATAACACATCAATGCGTTATGTGGTTTTAAATAACCACACTCCTAGGGTTTGGCTCCTAACCCTGGAAACATTCCCATGAATCCTTTGTAACATTGGAGGGGAGCCACCTAGGAGAATTCCTGAAGAAGAATGACGAACAACAACGTGTGGATCGTTGTGTGGTGAGATCGAATCATGAAAAAAAACACTCTCCCTATTATCCAATGATCTAGGTATGGGTTTTTATCTCAATTATTTTTCTTGTTCATGGAAACAAATGACGAATGAGGATCAACCCACAAACAGATTGACGTGAAGATCATTTGTTCCTATAGGAGGATCCTTTATCGGGTTTATTTTTGGGAATTAATCCATGCATGATTTGATATAATTCGATTTCCTCTATTTTACCCTTCTAACAAGAGTGGATCAACTCCATGAAGAACGATGGAAGAGGTTCATTCCTCAATTCATTGTTTGGATTTCATATTCCCCTTTTTCCCCTGCGTTCTTCATGTTCTTCACAGGGTTATGAATACTGGATCATTGCATGTCTGCTTCACAACACAATGATGAAAAATTGGAGATACGACATTGTGATGACCCATTAAATTTGTGAAAATGATGATGGAGGATGAATTGAATTGGTTTGAAGGAAATCATTCTTCAATAGTTCTTTATGTGGGTGTATCGAAACATGTTTTTGAGTTTTATAGGGGCCCATACCCAATGGAATTAGCTTTTTTGGTGTTGGGGAGACCTCTATCCTTCAGTTTCATAGAGATAGGATGGCTGGAGAAAGAGATAGAAGATCACCTGAAGTCCAAAATGAATAACGTCAGGTTCTGGAAAATCGCGAAGAACATGGAATGTTATCCAATTAATACGACGTGTGGGGATGGCATAGTGGTGTCTAGGGTTTCATGATGTAAGAAGAAATGGCATGGCCTATGAAAACTATCACACTGAGTGTGTGTCCTTACGCGGGAATCATCATGTATCTCAGACGATACAAAAACACAGAGTGTACCAAACAACATGTACTCCACCACACGGCTAGACCATTCCGGTTACATGGGTTTTCCTATGTACCAGTACACCAGTTGTAAGGCATGGGTTGAAGTCGTGTACGGTCACAGGGACATCATACATGGAGTGGTCCCCGGATAATAGGACATGGAGGGTCACATTCTTACAAATCGTGTATATCTCATTTAACATGATATGATCTTCATCATGATATACTGTACATGGGAAATAAACTTGGTCATTGGAAATGGAATGTGACCATTGTACATGTCGTGTACTTTTATATAAATGGAAGGTCCTTCTTTTCCATCATTACCTGGACATGTTTTATTTGGGTTAGTTCCCACTTTTCTTATTCCCTTGACATTTAGGTATTGTTTACACCTATATGAGTATTATACCTTCAGTAGGGAATTCAGGATAGAATCAGAATCCCTCCGAGAGGCCTGGATTGAGATCCTCTACCCATTCCTGGCACTAGGTAGATTCAAATATTGACATGAAAATTCATATAGGACACTAAAACTCTACTTAGTAGGTGAATCTAGATGAGTCACGGAATACTCCAAGTCCCTAGCAGTGAACCTCGTCTTGTGTATCTTGATATTTCCCCACTCAGGTGTGAGTTATCCAAAAATGAGTCTATTCGTTCTCTCTTCAGATCTATCAGCGTGTTTATCTCTATCTTCACACTTCCAAAAAACATTCTTCTCTGAAGGATGTCATCAGATCTTTCATAATCATGGAGTGAGTTCTCCCAGATGAGCGCTTTGTGGAATATTATGAATAAATCCCTAGCATGGGTATTCGAGCATTGTAACTTACCTCTAGATTACGGTATTATATTTGGATATGTTTCTCTTTTTGTATGTTCTGGAGTCATAAATTGTGTAGAGTTTATAGTACCTTTACTTTTTGTTTTTTGTTGGGGTTTTTGGGGTCCCCTACTATGTATTATTATACTCACACCAACATGGGTCTTTCCCACACATGTCATGACTTGTGAAGATGAGTGTCCTTTTGACAGAGTCCAGGGCCGACTAGGACCAGACAGAGCATTGTGATGTTTTTAACGGCACAAGGTGTTCCTACTGCTACAAGTAGTAGTCGAAGTATATATTTCATTCTTATAGGTTGGGAATTTTATTTTTCAAAATCATTATTTCAGTGGGATTGTATTATGTCCCAGTTTACATTTCACACCTTACTATCCATTGTATTCTCTTTTTCGGGTTTACGTGTATGCATGCTTTTTTTACATAGTGGTTTGTATACATTTCATCATTTCAGGGCTTGGAGATGTGAGTTTGTACAGGAGCATTGTAAATACGTCCCATGTAAATGATATTCATACTCGGTGTCAATCACCAGCCCCTAGCCTATTGGATATGTGCTTGGAGACTAACAGAATGGGCCCCATTGGGATGGGCCATGACATAGTGGAATCCGATGTGTTTGGATCTACCTTAAAACTAATACTCTGTGATATTGGTTTGGGAAAACATCGTTAACTGTTTTGATTTTTGATTTTAGGCTTGGGACTCCAATGTTGGTGTAGGTGACGACATATCAATACACCAGGGCTCTTATAACCAAAATTTTTACTCACTACATGGTAACACAAGTTGCAAGGAAAACAATAATGGTACATGCATCATATTGGAAGGGGTTGTGTTTTACATGTCCTTCTTTGTCAGCTATTCATATACTCTCTTTGACTATGGTACATCTTGTTTCCTTACCATATACCTCTGTGATACATACCGTTTAGGATTCAGCAGCTTGATCAAAATGATGATCTCCCTCAGTGACGAGACCTCAATTCAAGAAGTAGTTCCCCAGGAGTTACCTCCAGGTGGTGCAGCTACTATACCGCCACAAGGGGAGCATCAATTGGTACATGAAATACCAACAGACATATGTAATATGCTAAGACACCTCAGGTTCTAAGGCGAGCCTCACCCATAGGCATTTGATGACAAGCTTGAGGCAGTGAATAGAGTTTTCCATTTAGTGAGGACACTAGCGGACTAGAGGGTGATCCACAAGGCGAGCCTTCATTAGGGTTCAGTGGAAGGTGGTGGTGTTTGATAATAAAGATTCAATATAAGGGGACTCTTTTTTAGATGGGGTTCAAGCAACTCTTTAGAGAGGAGATCTATCTTGTTACGCTAAGAGCAGTGTATATCCCGGAGCTTCATCAGGTTCAGTAGGGAAGATTAGTGGTGGATTACTATTCATTGAAGTTTTCCATCCTTCCTATATCATATCATAGATCATAGAGTGAGGTATACAATGGGACATTTCATCTAATGTCATGCCTCTATTCATTTCTACTTATACATTAGTGCTCGAGAGAGATTTTTTGGTCGAGAGCTTCTTGGATGAGTAGAGACATCCAGTGGCTGTCAGTATTAGGATGATTGGTACAGAGACCTCGGCAACAGTGATCCAACGTCAAACATATGGATCGGGATATAGGAGGCATCACATGAGGAACCAATATAGGGGATCTGCAGTCTAGGGCTCTCAGGAGAGATACAGTCATCCTATGGAGAGCTAATTCTACTCATAAGATAGAAGGGGACATCTCACTAGATATTTCCTAACCTGTAAAACTACTAATATGGAGGTAATGTATGGACCACCAATGAAGAGGCAGAGATTGGAACCGGAAAACCCTCTAGGTAGTAAATGTGGTAAAGGATCGGGGTGAGCTGCATGAGGTGGGAGATGCTTTGATCAACTTCCACCCCCCCTACCAGGAGGCCCGGACTAGGATGAGGGATCTTGGGGATAGTGGTGGGGAAGCTACATGCCGTCGAGGCATTCGACTCAGGGAATATAGGGATGACCTAAGGTACAAAATTCGTATCTTCTACCCTGGATTCCATACATATATACAAAGGTTCCGATCATTCTTTCCTCACTACATGTATTTCAAGAAACATTGAGATTCTAGTAGAGGTGTTGAATCGACCATTACTCTTGGAGACACCTATGGAAGAAGACACGATGATCACACATCTTTTCCGACAGTGTGATATTTCCCTTGGTGGTTAGTGTTTCGGTGGGAAACTCTTAGTGGTCGTGTCAAGGGCTTATGAGGTAATTCTCAGAATTTATTTTTTATCTTTTATCCATGCCTAGATGGACTTCTATAGGTGAAGAGTGTGTTGTGTCCATAGAATTGGAACAAGGTTTTTTCTTTATTGGTGAAAAGAAACCCATGAATCACAGAATGGGATCATTAATAATAGTGTGAATCAAATCACTCATAAGATGACTGGAATTACCCTTGGAGTAGTAGATGTTGTGAGCTTTTCATGCCCAGTTGTAGTGTCGGAGTACGAGGACGTCTTTCTAGAATACATTCCAGGATTATCTTCCAATAGAGATATCATCTTTTGCATCAACTTACACCCCGAAAAGACATGGATATCCTCACTGGTGTATCAGATGGATCTTATAGAGATTTAAAATTTGAGGGTGTAGTTGGAGGATTTATAGAGGAAGGGATTCATAAGGCCATGTGCTTCACCCTACTCAGCCCCAGTTTTGTATTCCAAGAGGGCAGACAAGAGTTTGAGGTTGTGCATGGATTACCAGTGCCTAAATTACATAATATTGAAGAACAAGAATCTACTGTTAAGGATCAATGAAATATTTGATAATATACGGGATGAATAGTGGTTTCTATAGGATCACCATTGATCGGGTTACCACCTGTTACGAGTATGATATGATCATATACTGAAGAAGGATTTTAGATTCCACCATGGTCACTATGAGTACATGGTAATGAATTTTGGTGTGACGAATTCATCGCAGTGTTCATGGGACTTATGAATAAGATTCTTCATTGATACCTATACTGGTTTTTAGTGGACTTCATCAGAGAATGTTTTCTTTACTCAGCGTCAGAGTATGAGCATGAGAGACACCTATGGATGGTTCTAGACGTACTCCTTGAAAACCAGCTTTATGGGAATCTCTTAGAGTTCTAGTTTTAGATACAAGAGTTCCCCTTTTTTTGACAAGTTATCTTAGAAGAAGGAGTAGTAGTGGACCCATCCATGGTTGAGGTGGTGCTAGCATGAGATCCACCCTAGTGTGTGATTGAGTTGTGGAGTTTTATTGGGGGTTGTAGGGTACTATCAGATGTTTATCCCTACTTTCTCATGGAGATGAGCACCGATGATAGCCTTGAACCAAAAGGGACAGCCTTTCGTATGGTTGGAGAAGTGCCATAATTCTTTCTAGCAGTTGATGGAGAGTTTTACGAGCACACTGATCTCAAGATTTCCAAAAGAGGTTGTTGAGTATGTAGTTTTCTATGATGAATCGGGGATTGATATTGGTTGTGTCCTGATGGTGAGACAAACGGTGATTGCTTATGTTACATTTCAGTTAAGGCAACATGAAAGTAACTACAAATCCCTTGACCTTGAGTGGGTTGTGATAGTTATTGCATTGAACATATGGAAACACTTCCTGATGGGAAAACAATTTATCATCTATACTGACCACAAGAGCCTCAATTATATCTTCTTATTGAAGGAACTAAATCTAATGCAGAGGCAATGATAGGATTTCTTCATAGATTATGACTTTTTGATCATTTATACTCCTGTGATGGGGAACATAGTGGCAGATGCTCTCATTTAGATATCAAGTTCCCACCAGTTGAGCGAGGAATTGGACGAGTTTTCCTCACTACACTTATCCTTCATGGATAGAGATAAGGAAGTAGGCATCTAGATGATGTTTGTCACCCCTCCACTATTGCGGTGAGCCAGTGAGTCATAACAATGTGATGATGTCTATGAGACTTTTGATGATCAGCAATCCATAGGACATGATTCTGATGGATATTCGCAAGTTGAGGAGCACATCAACTTATTAAGAGGATCCATTGGTGTGCTAGTGGATTTGTAGAAGGTTTTCTATGGTAGGTTCATACATCCCCCTTGGTGGTACATACTGGAGTGGAAAAATTGTACCATGAACTCTGATTTCTTTTATGGTGGACAATGATATAGAAGTCTGTAGCAGAGTTCATTTCTCGATGACTTACGTGCTAGTAGGTGAAGGCTGAGCACCAGGTTCTAGCAGGGTTAGCTCACCCCTGGAAGTGCCGAAGTGGAAGTGGTTTGGAATATCAATGGACTTCAGAAGATATTTTAGATTCATGGGATCTCTTCGATGAACGTATGAGATTATGATGCCTGTTTCACATCATTGTTGTGGAAGGGATTAAAGGAGGAATCTGGGACTTAGCTACGCATGATCACAAAATTCCATCACCAGGTAGATAGTCATATAGAGAGAATCATTTAGGTTATGGAGTGTATGATACGAGCCTATACCATGGACTTTGGTTATAGTTGGGAGGAACACCTACCACTAGTGGAGTTTTCATACAACAACAGCTACCACTCAACCATCGGTATGGTGCCATTTGAGGATTTAAATGGGAGACCCTATCGGTCACTGCTTTGCTGGGAAAACACATAGAGTTATATTTCATTGTTCTAGAGTTGTTTTGAGCTACCACCAAGGAGGTGCATATCATCTAGTAGTGGATGAAGATTACACGAAGTTGGAAGTAGTCTTATGCCGAAAAACATTGGATAACACTAGAGTTTAAAGAGGGAGACCATGTATTACTTCAGGTTTCATCTCGATGAGGGTTACATAGACATAGATGGGGTGGAAAGTTGTATCTCCGGTTCATCAGACCTTTTTGAATAATGTGTGTAGTTCTTGTGGTGGATGACCGCCTAGCTCTACCATAGTAGTTGCACCGAGTACATGATATCTTCCACATGTCCCAGTTGAGGAGGTACATGCATGACCAATCAAACGTTGTTGAATGGTGATATATAGACATCGAGGATGGATAAACCTTCATAGAGTACCTAATAGAGGTCAAGGATCAACATGAGAGTATCCTTTGTGGGTGAGTGATTCTCTTGGTGAGTCTCTTGTAGACCCACGGGAATGTTCAAGAGAGCATGTGGGAGTTGGAGGCTTAGATTTGTGCGCAGTACCCACATCTATTTGAGTAAACATATTTTTTGGATTTTTGGGACCTAAATCCCTATGGTGTGGAGAATTTAATGTTATGTATTTTCCATGTGTTATTTTTAAATATTATATGGAATTATTTAGAGACTAGTTTTTGTGATGATGTGTATTCCTGAGGCCTGAAGATCCAAGAATATATGTTTGAAATAAATTAAAATTTTTAATAGTGTATACAAAAAGTCATCCAGAAAAAGATTAATAATATTTAAATGGCTACTCGGATCAGAAATATGATGGCCCCATTTTGTTCAGTGTAGCGACATAACCTTAGGTGAGGAATAACATAAACTAGCATGGGTCAGCTGCAAAAGTTAATTTTGGAATGTTTTAAATGAAATGAAATAAATTTAATATTTTATTTTATTTTCACATTTCAATAAGACAACGACACATTATGTGGTTTTAAATAACAAAGAACATAGGGTTAAACTCATAACCCTGGAATGGTTCTCTAGAATACTATGGAACATTGTAGAGGAGCCACCCTAGATAATTCCCAATGAACAACGATGAACGGCAACATGTGGATCATCACACGGTGAGATTAAATCCCCAACGACAGCCAATCTCCCTCTTCATTTATGATCATGTAATGGGTTTTTATAATAATTATTTTACCCTTTATTCGATTCAAATGATTAATGCAGATCAACCAACGAACAGGTTGACCCGTGGATGGTTCGTTCTTTGGGAAGGGTCCTTTATCGAGTTTGTTTTGGGGATTTAATTTGAGAATGATTTGATATAATTTTATTTACATTATTTGATCCTTATATTGAGATTGAATCAATGTCATTATGAATAATGTAATATGTAATTTCTTCAATTCATTGTTTCAATTTCTTCCTCCCCTTTTTACATATTGTTTTTCACATTCATTACGGGGTTATGAACAATGGATCGTTCCACATCCATTTCACAATACAACGATCCCAAATTAGAGATCTGACATCGTGATGACCCAGTAAAGGTGGAACGAAGATGGATTCAGATGAATAAACATAGTTCAAGATAAATATATTTTCAACAGTTCATCATGAGGGTGGATCAAAACATGTTTTCTGGGTCGATCCGGTTCCTGGAACAAAAAGAATCATCTTTGTGGTGTCGGGGAAACCACGAACCTCTATTTTCATGGTGATTGGAATGATGAATCAAGAGATAGAAGATAACTCTATTAATTGGATGAAGAACATAGGGTTATATAAAATCATGAAGAACACGACATGTTATTTAAAAAACACTATGTGTGGGGATGGCTTAGTGGAGGCTAGGGTTTCACGATGCAGGAAGCGATGAAATGGTGTGTAACAACTGTCACAAGGCATGGGGTCCCTTACACAGGACACAGAATGTATCCTGAACAATACATGGACACTAGGTGAAGTACATGGCATGTCCTCCACTATACCACGATACCAAGTCAGTTACGTGGATTAACCTATCTACCGGTACACGGGTTGAAGCCGTGTTCGGGCACACGACCTGCGTACACAATGAAGCCCTCGAATATTCGGACACAGTGTGTCACATTCTTACACACCATCTATATCTCCTTCTACATGACATGATTTTCAACAAAGGACATTGTACATGGGAAATAACTGGGGTTATAAAACACAGTGTGTGACCTTTCTACACGTCGTGTAATTTTCTGTACATGGTTTTATCTTTTTGTCCACTATTCCTTCGACAGGTTTCACTAGTTTAGTTATCCATTTACCATTCCCCGGAAGGCCAGCTATTTTTTTCACCAAAAGAAGTATGATCCCTTCAGCATGATAATTTGGATAGAGTCAGAATCCTTCAGAGAGGCCTGGAACGAGATCCTCTGCCCATTCTTGGCCCTTGGTAGATTCACATAGCGACATGACCAATCCAACAGGATGAAGATCCTCTACTTATCAGGTGAATATAGATGAGTCATGGTATACTCCAAGGCATTGGTAATGACCCTTGTCAATGTATTGTGATCTTTCTATACTAAAGAGTGAGTTCTCCTGAAATGAGTGTATTAGTTGTCTCTTTAGATATATCAGTGTGTCTATCAATCTAATGAAACTTACCAACTAAAATACTTATCATATGGACTTCATTAGATTTTTAAAACACGTGGAGTGAGTTTTCCCAGATGATTCCATCAAATAATCATCAAAATGAATCAATAGCATGGGTATGTGGTCATTGTTACATAACTATAGACTACATGTCTGGGTTTCGAGTATATTGAGATATGTTCCACTTGTTATATTTTCTATAGACATATTCTATGTAGATATAACTTTACCATTACTTTTAGTATTTCATTGTGGTTTTCAGGGTCCCCAACTATGTATTATTATACTCACAACTACACGGGCTATCAGGGCATGTGAAGTGTCTTGTACATGGGAGTGGCCTTTTAAAGGAGTCGGGGGTTGACTAGGATCGGACCATGATTTGTGAGATCACATACAGGCCATGGTGTTCCAATGTCTATGAGAAGCAGTCCATGTACCTATTTTTTCGTACAGGTTTGATTTTTTTTTCATACTCTATTTTGGTGGGCATGTATTCTAGCCTAGTTTACCTTCTCCATTTATCTTTCCATTGTACTCTAATTGTTGGGTTTAGTTGTATGTATACATTTGTTCCTTAGTGGTTTTTTTACATTTTATAATTTTTGGGCTTGGATATTCGTATATTTGTACACCTACTTAAGAAATTCCTCTGATGTTGGTGATATTCCTACTCGGTGCTAGTCACAATCCCCTGGCCTATTGAAGGTGGGATTGGGGAGTCGTGGCATGGGCCCGACTATGATGGGTTATGATAATTAAAATATGGTTCTTGATTATTTTATGATGATTTCAAATTATTATGGGCCATGTTTTTGGAAATTATTGTTTTTTATGCCAGGAGTCATATTTATGATCATTGACAGGTTGGTTAGGAACTTCTTGTGTTTAGTTCATGATCAAATACCCTTATTATTATCTTAGTCTTCCATATTATCATAAATTGGTCTCTCTTATATTAAACATTATGTGGAATCTAGGATCTCCCATTCTTATGTTTTTATCCATAGTTTATAAATAATGGTTTAGGTAGGGTATTCCTAAGAGGAGTACTATGTGAGAAGCTATGTGTGGGAGATGCTGAATATATTTCATGATATAAATATATTGGTTTTATAGTATCCAAGGAAACTAAACTATTAAAAATTTTAGGAATTTACTTATGAAAAGTATTGAATATTTATCTAAAAATATTTGGTATTTATGTATGAAAATCACAAGATGTTATATCGGGTCTAAATCATCTTCTACATTATTTATCATCATGAATAATAAACTTATGTTAATTATTTACCTGTTTAAGAATGTTTTTAAATTTTAATATTCCTTTTATTTTATTTATTACCATGTTATATTTATTTATTTAATCAATCATGTTCATGAAAAACATTGTGATGACATTTTTTTTATATGTAAAAAATGACTTTGGTAGGTTGAATATAGAAAAATAGTAATTTATTTGAATTATCACAAGAATAATACTAAAAAATAAATTTTATTTATTTAAAAAAATTATACTTTAAAACCCAACAGTGAATTATGATCATAAAAATGAACTATGTTACACGTACAATGAGTAACATTTATATTTTTCAATGATAATTATGGAAATGGTAAGAATCCTTTCACATTAGAATAATTATTTCTATATCATAAACAATATATTTTTCATTAAATAAAATTTAATATATCATTAATGTGATATGGTTATAGAAAAAAGACTCAAACAGATTCTTATAGGTGGTCTCCCACATGTATGCATAAATGGTGTTATCAATTTTAAATGGATGGAAATGTATGAACTTAGATTATAGGTTAAATTTTCATAGTTATAAATATCTCTTTTGTATCACATATAAATTGAAAAATTGTTATTATATCCATTCACAAGATATAGTTATGGAAAATTATTTTTATTTGATCTTATGGTGTTAGTTTAGCAAACACATGAATGATAGTTTCATTTCTCATTTTATTGAAGAGGTAATTATTATAATGTATGAAATTGACATGAAAAAGTATTATTATATTAAATACACCATTTTTATTATTTTATCACTCTTGATGAATATTTCAGGGAGGTTGAAGAATGAATAAAACTAAAATATTCAGTTAAAATCTACATCTCTTCTTCAGACAACATCTATTCCATTAAAATTATTCCAAAAAAGGTTTCTATTATTCCAAAAATAATTAATAATTAATGGGTGAAGGGATTTGAAGAATGGATTTAGGAGGTATGATTTGATACATATATCTCAAAATGTTTGGATGTAAGAGTATATGGGGTACCCTTTTATATGTGAGGGAAGAGAAATATTGTAATTTCAAAGTATTAAATTCATTCTGTAAATTTTCCTTTGAAAAGGGATTAAAATTGATAAAAATATAATATAGGATTATTTATAGTCAAAATCATCTCATACAATAGTAACTGGAAAACTTTATGTGATTTTTTACCCATATGTACTTATTCTAACCCCTCGTTAACAATTTTGACACTTAACATGATATCAAGGTTTTTTACACTAAAGATTTAATGAATGTATATATAAAAGGATATATGGAAAATATATGGATCATGGTAGATATTTTCAACCATATCACATTCATTATAATGAATATCATATATTTATGAATTTTAATTTCTTTAAAAAATATTTTTTACTATAAAATATCATTGATATCATTTTTGGAAATACAAAAATAATATAATATAATTTGTCTCTAGATCTTGTACAACATTCAGTAATGATATATATTATATGATAAATAATAACTATTACTAATATAATGTCACAAAATAAAAGAGGTTTATATATCATTTTATACCTAATCATTTGGTTTAATTCCTTGTTTTACCAATTTTAACTATAACTATTGTAATTACTTTTTCAGTATTAAAGGGTTATAATTCAAATTATATGATGTCAATTAGATCATAAACTTACATGGGATAAAATTGTACACCATTAAACTTCCAAATTTTTCTATTTAATGTTATTTATAATCTTTCATTAATTTAATAAATTATATTTAACATAAAAAATCATTTTTGTCATTTTTTGACTTTTCACATAATTTATCCAGGAAAACAACATGAAAATAGTGGAATTAAATTTCAATCCATTAAAAATATACCCTATTTATTTATTTATAAAAAATTAATTATATAATTTAACTCATCAAAATAATATTATTTCTATAGTTTTTAAATTAATTTACACGATTTCTCTATTTCTTACATAAGAACTATTTCAGCTTCGATTAAGCATTTAAAATAATTATTTCATATCTAAAGAATAAAAATAAATTAAAAATATTAAAAATAATTTATATTTATAAATAACTAGTGAAAACCTAATATAATATTTATATCCTTTTCCCAAAATATTATAGATTTTAAAATAAAGAAAAGAATATTTTTCCTTTATCTTTTACTGAAATATTATTAAGGACAAAAAAAAGATAAATTTAAATATATGTTCATAATTTCATAGATTGAATAATTTTTGATGATATATACTCATCCAATTATAAATATTATTTGTTTTAATGATTTTGAATCCTAATATATTATTTTTAACCCTAATTAACCCAATTTACATTTATAATGGACATAAAAAATTTCTATCATTACTATTTAATATGACCCAAACTAAAGGGGAAATTTTAACAACATTTGAACTTCATAATTAAAAATATGGAATTAATTTTTCTTTATTATATTTTTATTAATTAGATAAATTAATTTAAGAATAAAAAACCATATACTAATTATTTTGTAGAAAAATTATTTTTTATGTTTAAATATGTTTTTATACTTAATTCAGTCATAAAATTGATTCAAATGAACTAAATTAGATTATTAAAAATATAGTAGAAGAATTTTTTACATTGAAATTTTTTTAAAAGGATTTATCATCTTAAATTCATGAATGAAAAATATAGTTTTCAATGAAAATCATTATATTTCACTATTCATATAAAAATAATTCATTATAGAAAAATCAAAGAAATTAGTCTAAGATAATTTTGATATAATCATATTTGAAATGATATCATTTTATCAATTAAAATTTCTAAACTATCTAGAATTTAATTTTAACATTCACTCAAAAACGAAAAAGACCCATTTTTTAAGAAAAAATGTTTTTAAGAATAAAATAACATTACTAAAAATTGATTGATTATTTCCCATGAATTAATAAATAAATCAGTACTGAGTAAGAAATTGCTATATTATTTTTAATATTTTTATTCCTATTTATTTTCACAAGTTTAAAAGCTATGTTAAAACGATATCATTTTAATACTAATATTTTTTATTCATTTAGGCTTAGTGTTTCATGTCATATACTCTATAAAAACATTGTATACTTTTAAAATCTTTGGGTTTTATATTATATGTGTTAGAGGATAAGTGAAAAAATAACATCAATTCAAATGATCAATGATTATTTATAAATCCTTGGAGAGAATGGTTCCTAGTTTATTATCATGGAATATGTTCTAGGGGTGGATGAGATTTAATGTTTTATGGACTTTTATCAAGGTTATTACTAATTTAATGTCATGGAACATATATTGGAGGGTTGTGATAACATATCATTCAAGGCACCAGGTAGGGTCCAACCAAATGTTAATTGGATATCCTAATGCGAATATAAAAACCTCGACTGAAAATGAACAAATATTAAGGTCATGTTTCGTATACTATTGGGTGTAGAGAATGGATTCTCCTAGCTTAATGTAATTCCCCATTAGTGGAGAAATATATCAATACTCAAAGGATAAAAAATAAAAACATAAAAAATAGATAATTAGATACATGAAGATAAGAATAAAATAAGATATCTAGTTATCATTATAAATCCAATGATGTGGCAGTCACACTACATATAATTTCAATGTAAAACATATTTATAGTTATCACTAAAATACAATAGAAAATAAAGGTGGTGGTGCTCTATTGATAAAATGGGAGAATTTAACCTAATAATAAAATTCTTATAACCATGAGAAAATAGGGTATAGATTTAATTTTCGTGGTCGGAACCAGAAAGAAGTTATATACATCAGTATATATCCCAAGGAGTAGGAATAAATCCATTCATTATTTTAAAAGACAATATATTATGGTTAAAATAATAAAATTATATAGGTTTCCTCTTCAGTTTGGACTCATTAATTATTATATTGATTAATAATCATATATAATGATATTAGTTATGTGGTTTATAGACATTAAGATCCAACCCAAATAAATAAATTTTCACATCATGAGATAATAATGTTGATCACAATGATTAATTCCAAATGAAGAGGATGTTTTGATATATAATTTATTATCTTGCATCCTTAAGTATCATGGATTTGTTGTTCAATATCATTCAACTAGGGATTGAGGGGATATGATGATTGTAGTCATGCCACTAGGACTAAGATCTATATAGTCTAAAGTAATGTTTCTGAGACTTTTAATGGTACATTAGTTTAATATCATTATAACTGGACAATGGGCTTCTGTAATTTATGGTCTTGTAGAATTAACCATGAGTTTCCTAGTCAAAATTCATTTAATATGAAATAAGGGGCGCTAATTTTATTATTGTTTAACCATGACAAATTATGTACTGTTTATCATTATGCGCTAATGAATGGAGTGTTGTTATTATTAAATTCATGCATCCTGGACTTAAGGGGCTACGTGAGATAATGATGTGCTCCCATTTCTAAAGTATTTCCTACACATTTATATGGCATACACCGATCATATTATGAAACAATATATCAAAACACCTAAGGCCAAGTCATGAATTCTTGGTGTGTGAACTAAGTAGTTAAATGATCCCACCTAATCACTTGAGAGTGCACAAATGGGATATATGTGTTCAAAATAAAATCAATCATTGACATCTAAAAGTGAATATACAAAATGGGTAGTTTATCAAGGGTAACAACCATATAATCAACATTTTATTACTATGTACATTGGTGCACAAGGTGTTAATTACTATAGAATTATGATTCAATTAAATGAATTGAGTATGTAGGTTTAAATAATCGCAACATCTAGGATATTAATAAATACGTAGTCATAATAATCAAACATGGTTTAACATGGAATGTCGCCCATGTTGGCCCACTATAGGGGTGGAAGTGTGTTACCAATATTTATAAGCTAGATAAAATCACCTTTATATCAACATAAAAACCATGGGTATATTTAATTGTTAAATATATTCCTTTGGCATTATTTTTGATTCATATATTTAAAGTATTTTGTCATTATTTAATAATTTATAACTTGAAATTTATGTTACATATATTTTTCTGTACTTATGTTTTGTTTCATAATTAACATTATCATGGTATAAAACAATTGTATTTGTTTTAATTCAAAAATTAAATAGTTATTATTTTAAATAAATGGTTTTCCATGTATTAAATAGTTATATTTAAAAAAATAATTTATTAAATTTATAAATTTTATTTGAATATATTATCATTATTTTTGAATATATCATGTAAAAATTATTTTAGGATGATTTTTTTATAAATTTATTAGAGACTTCATTTTTCTATGAATAGTGAAAAATACAGGTTTTATGGAAAATATTCATTTCATTTCTATAATTCAAAACGAACTATTTTGTTTTAAAACCATTTAATGTTTATATTAGTTATTTTATATTATTAATAGTCTAATAATGGTCTTTATACTGTGTTTTTCTAATTAGGTTTCATAACATAAAATGGAGGTGTTGAATTAGGGTATCACATATTAAACCAACTTCCCATTTGGATTTTTCTTTGTCATTACACAAAATAAATTTCCCTCGCATTCCTTTATAAATGTGTGTCATTAAATGAAAACATTATAGTATGACACGAATGAAGCTTTACTATGTATGAAATCCATGAAATTTTACTATTTTTACAATGTTCAGTATACACTAACTATCCCTTATAGTTGACTACAAATTAAAATTTTAAAGCTCATTAATATCCCAACTAATGTGTAATAACTTCTCCATAAGATAATTTGTATATTGATCACTTGAAATAATATTTTCTACAAGTTTTTATCTTCATCAGGGAGTATTAATTTCATATAATTGTATAATATCACCTAACGACCTAATTACTAGTCAAATCTGTCATGTTCACATAGAATTTACAATCCCAAAAACCTTTATCACATTTTGAGAATGTTTCCAACCATTGAAGAAAATTTTCAGTATCTAAAAACCCAAAAAATATCCTGATTCTCTCTAATATTTCATGATACTATTATAATTAGATGTATATAATATATTTCTTTATGTAATTATTGTTCTTATGAAACCGTCATGCAAGAAAATGCATCGCAAAACAGATTTGTTAATTCCAAGCCTTTTGATATTTGTTAACACTTCTTATCCTCAAAGGAAATTGTAGTCACTAATTTATATAAGATTCCTCCCCTATAAATAAATAGCCATCACCACTTCATTTTAATGAAACATGGGATTCGATTCATGAAACCTTCTCCCTTTACGAAACATTATAGGGAATTTTTCTTAGTCACAAAACATACCTTCTTTCTGGAAACATTCATGTGGATTTTTTAATCATGAAACATACTTACTTTCACAAAATATTCTTTCCTGAATCAATAATTATTCATGAAACAACATATCTTTAAAAAATCATTCCTTTTTTCATATATTCATAATTAATTCTTTAAAATCATACATTCCAAAAAAGTTTTCCCTTCCTCAAAATTTATACCCTAAAATTTTGAATTCATGTGAAAACAAATCCACCTTATATATAACATGTTTTTATGGTTTCATGCCTTTTTCATGGAGGTTTTATAAAATAACATGTCAAAAATCATATTGGAGCCTCAAAGTTGACCTTTCTAAACTACATTTTGAATAAATAAATTTGACCCAGAGACATTGTAAACACACTATGAGGTAATGTTTTTCAAAAATACCCCCTTTGGGTTTATTTAAAATAAATCACCCTTTTAATGCCTATTTTAATATCATATCTCTACCTTATTGTTGTAATCATTAACTCTCACATTTATAACCGTAAATAACATCATGAGGCTCTAGATAGAGATCAAATATTTAATCATTAATACTATAATACAACATGATACATTATTGTAAGAAGAAAAAAGAGTATCATTAAGTGTTCAGAAATTAACAATTCCCTTATCAAAACTAATTATGGAAACCACATTCATCGTGAAATCCATCTGTCATTATATATAATATTTGAAGTACCATATTCAGTATTGTAACATTTAAACCATCCCCTATATCACTACTCCCCCAATTAAAATCTCCTCCTATCTTGATCATGAACGTCGATCCCCCTACATTGATGAACCCAAATGACAATTCATTGAGGTCTACAAACATAACCCAATTATTGGATTCCAAAATTAAATGATGTTCCCTTATACAGGTTAAGGATGTTGGATGTGGTGTGTCAAAACATGACATTTGGGTTTCATATATTCACACCGTGACCTTTGTCCCATGTGAAGTCTTGTTTTATTCATGGGAATGATATACATATCATAAGTGATCTTCTCCCCAAGATATGACGTTTTTAGAGGGTTATGGGTAGTGAGACACCATGATGAGTAGTATCCCAACTGAATAAATAAATTTTAATAGTGAACAGTGTGAATCATATTTGGAGGGAGGGCACCAAACCCCAAAAATAGATCATAAAATTAGTATTAGAGTAGGTAAGAAGCATCTAATTTTCTGGTAAATCAATGAGGCTGGTATTGTTGGAGTCCCAAACTAAATGCCGTGTAGCTATATGGGTCAAGAATTATAGTTGTAGTGTTTCCTAGAATTACATTTTATTTTCATTCCCTAACATCATTTTCCTTTTCCATCATTGGGTCTGAGAGTGTTATTGGAAATAGTTTATCTGTCACAAGTGATCCTCTCCTTATAATTGTGCCTTCTCATAGAGGCTGGGCAGTGAGCCCTATTAGAGAAAAAATATGTGTGTGGGTGACCCAAAGAAGAAAATATTTTGATTTCAGGTCCCACACCCAAATCTAAATCCTACAAAATGAATTTTATACATTAATTTGTTATAATAACATCTTAATACTTAATATTAATGTTTTCGAAAAAAAAATTTCATCTAGTTATTTGGGATTTATATCATCTTATTTAATGTATCTATTGTGAGTAGAATTTTATAAAATTTATTCCATATTTGAAATTATAATAATTAATATTAGTTAATATACCTGAATTTACCTTTGGTTGGAATTAATATTAAATGTTGATAAAATATGTTACCACTGTTATTATTTGGAAAACAATACCAGGGGATAAACTTATGTAATAATAGTTAAAATAACATAGATAATTGTCTAAATTGTATTGGCTAGAAAATTACAACCTCATATTATCTCATCCTATAAAATTATCCATTTTGGTCCTTTTTTTAGTAAGATGTTATTATATTTCAATATTTTTAAAAATTATATGTGTGTCCTTACCCCCACTTAATAAAAACCCCCCTCACACTTTCTTCCAAAATTAAAATTAATTTAGCTTTGGAGAATCCATAATAAAATAACCTCATTAAATAATTTCCAAAACCTAAGAGGATATTTTGTATATCTTAAATCCCACCTATGAAATATTTATTTTTAAAAATCTATAGTTATTTTGAATAAGAGTTATAGTTTTTAAATGATAATTTTTCTTTTATTTATTTCCTACCTTATTATAATATTACCCATCCATGATGAAATAATAAAAATGTGTCTTAAATATGATTTGATTTTTATTATTTTAATTTTTATAACCAATATCAATCTACTTATTCCATAAAATGCTAAATAAAACCACCATTCTTATATACAGTGTAATACCGCCAAATCAAATGATGTTTTGTTTTTTCATCACCGCTTCTCACAGATGATTATAATGATGTATTTAATGTATTTATATGATATTGATGATATTTTTAAAATTTAATAAATATATTATATAATCTATTTTCATAAATTTTAATATATTTAAAAATTATATCATTGTTTGTGTGTACATGTAAATTACGATATCCCTAAAGCGATGTGATTTATTTGTTATCGCCATATAACATTTATAGTATATATAACATTATTTAATGTTTTAATATTATATTTAATATATAATAATAAATATATATAATAAAACCTTACTTCTTTCTCTTTTTTGTTGAAAAATGGAAATACTACTCATGTATACGTACATCTTAACATCTCTATATTAGTGACATAGTTTATTTTTAATACAAATCATTAATCATTTGTTATAAATAAAAATATAATTTATAAAAATGATAAATATGTATATTTTAAAATTCTCATGATTATGGAACAATGAACCATGTTTCCATGATCAAGACATGAAATCCATTTTGAAATTATTTACCGAATATCATCCAAACACCCGACCTAGGCCAAAAAACTAAGTAATTAAATATTTCAGTGTAATAAATAAAATAAATCACATTATTATAAAGTAAGGAACAAATAAAATGTTCATAACCAAATAAATAATTTAAATTAAATTATTATAATGGTGTTAAATAATATACATGGAATGTTTGGTCTTGAAGAAAGGGATTTCTTCTCAGTTTCCCTTTATTGTGGCATGTTTTATGGTTATGAACCTAATTTTATTTATATGGTGTATATAACAAGCCTTTTAAATTCTATATAATCAATCATTTATACTTCAAGGAATTTTATATTACAATTCAAATTACATAAATAAAAATTATTTTATAATAATGTTACCAAGTGATAAGGGTTTTCTTAACTCTGTTTTCTTCCTTTATGATTTTCTTCTATATCATTTACTATGTTTTTACGTGATTTACTATAAAATTGCCTATGATTATATCATGATTAATTTACACTTATTTTATATGGATCTAAAATTATTATACATAATCATTTCATTTCAAAATTCTAACATCAATAATATTATCACCATAAGGATTCCTTAAATCAATTCTTTTTTATTGAGAAAATTTTGATGGCATGAATCTATTTATATTTATAGATTTTATATAATTCAAAATAAAATTTTATATCATTAATATATTTATAATCATTTATTATCATTAATTTTATGGGTCTTAAGAATCAAAAGATTACAAAACAGTAAGGATTTTCATAATAAAATATAATTTTACTTTTGGGTATTCTATGTTCCATGTTCTTTAGGGAGGGATCATATTCTCTAATTTTCATAAACCACATAATTTTTTTTTACATTGGTTATGAATGTAGATGAAATGTTTAATATCCATTTCCCACCTTACTGATTAAAGAAACATCAAGAAATTGTTTTATGAGATACTTGTCTAGTTTCTTTTTTTAAGGAGAATCATTCTCTTCCATATCCATGTTTTCCAAAATAATTTCTTGAAGGACCATATTTAAAAATAAATTATTTATTATATTCATTTTAAATTATATTTCACTTTATTTATAGTGTTTTTAAAAAATATATATTTTAACATTTTACAATAGTAAAAATCAAACTTTCTTTACCAAAGTGTGAGATGAATGTTTTATTTCAAAATATATGACATAACCACTTTGTTATTAAATAATGAATAATTATTATTTGAATATTACATTGAAATATTTTATGGTTATTTTCAATGAAAATAATTTTTCTAATTTTCCTAATTTGTTTATTTTCTAACAGTGATTTTCAAAGTGGAAGGTGTATTTTCTTCAAGAAATTTATTAGTAGAATTTCTATTCATCAATGACGTCAACCCTTGAAGTTACATATCGTCCCAAAGGGTTATCATTTAATAATGCAAAAATTATTATTTCTCTATATGGATTATGATTATTTCAAATTGATTATGATGGAACTCATTTCATTTATACAGGTTATTCATGTTATGAAAGAAACAATGGTAGTTTCTCTGTGGTTTATATGCAAATTAAATCTCTATAAACATTATGAATGTCATAGATCTTTTATATTTTCTATGATGATTTTTGGTTCCAAAATAAACCAATGATGGTTTGTTTCTTTGTAAACCATGTATTTTTTATCCCGATGTATACATCCAATGCATTAGTTAACGAGAGGATGTTATCTAGTTATAGGTTTCTCCTATGTTAATATTTTAATTTACCTATTATTGTATTCCATTTTTAATATTTGTGGTAAGAATAGTCTGTAAATGATGTTTCATGATACCAAAAAAATTTCTCTATTCTTTATATGATTTTATAATGCATAAAGATTTTTTACACAATTGTTTTGATTTTTGATTTTTATGAATCTTATCTTCTGTTTAATATTTCATCAATGTATCATGATTTATGATCCATTATTTAATTGAATTTATTTCAATTATGTTATTCTCAAGTAATTTTATTATGTCATCATACCATTATTCACATCTAATGCTCACTTATGAAATTAAATTTTTAATTATTATATTAACCCTTACTTGGAACTTGATCTTACCCTTATTAGGTCTTATTTTTCCCTAGGTTATTAAAAATGATGTCAAATTCAAGAATTATAGAAATATTTCTTGTGTAAATATTTTTATTACAGATATTTAAGGCTTAATTCTAAAAATAAAAAGCCATGGGTAATAGAAAAACGCTAATATGAAGACTTTGTTATTGTTATGTATTTGTTTTCCTAAGTTTCTGAAAAACAAAACCTACTCGGTCCTTCAGTATATTATTGATAAAATATTTCATTTGGAATTTTTATGTTTTTCATGGAAGAAATTGGGTCGTGTTTAATTGTATGAAATTTATAAATGTAAATATTTGGTTTTTAGCACTGGATCGATGAGTACATGTTCAGGTCTATTATAGTTGGTATCAATGTAATGGTTTTGGTAATATTGAGGGATTATGGTATTTTCATTTGAGGTTATATTAAGGGTTATAGAGTCCATAATGAGTTTATAATTTTCTGGGTTATTTGTGTTCAATAGCATAGAAACCCAATTTTTATATTTTATGGGATTTGTATGGAATAATTATATTTTGGGAGTTGTTTTATTATGTTAAAGTACAATTATCTGTTAGTAATATGACGCGGTTTAACATGAAGGATTATTTTGGAAGAATGATATTTCATTTTTCAGTATATGTGCTTAAATTTATGAGAGACCCTTTGAGGTTAATTTTTTTTAATATAGATTTTATTGATGTTAATTAGGAAATGTGGTTATATATTTATGGAATGTTATATGTTGAACCTTTTGGTATATTGTTGAATTTAAGATATTAATATATTATTTCTTCATATGAATGTATATTAATTTTGATTATTATCTTAAATTATAACAATAATTTCTTTTTTTGTTGATATATAAATATACGAGGAATAACATACAATCCGTTGGGAGATTATTTGATATGTTAAAAGTTTATTTTAGTGCTTATGGAATGAAAAAAAAATACTTTAATACTTTTTTTTTGAAAAAAAGATGAGTTTTTGTGGGTTTTTAAAAGGAATAAATTGTAATTTTCAAGTATGTATATTTACTTATGTTTTTAGTCTTGATGGTAGTATAATTCCACATATTTGGGAATATGATATTGAAATAATAATGTTATCATGTGATAATTATTCCTAATGAATCGATGTCTTTTTTCAAACATTATTGTTTTTTTGTTTTTTTATCATTGATTTTCTAATTACTATTCACTTTCATCTAATTATTGTTTTTTTGAATCTCTATCATTATTTGGAGAATAAATTTCCCCCCTGTGTCTATATTTTCACTACTCCCTAAAGATCACTTATTTTAAAACCAGATAATATGGTATTCTTGAAGACCTTCCTATTTCCATTTCCCTTTTTTGAAAATTATGGTTTTTTACCAATTTTTCCAATTTTGTATCTCAATAATGGAATTTTTAAATATCAAAATTTTTTTATTTCTTGATAATATGTTCGTTAAGAGTATTATAATTGATTCTAAAAATTTCTTCAACAATTTATATGTTCAATGATATGAAATTTATGTGATGAAATTTCTTTAAGGGGGGATAATGTAAAATCCTGTGATTTAAAATGAGTATTTCTTATAAGTTTTTTTATAATATAAATTAAAAGTTAAAATAAATATACTTCATTATAAATTAAGAATATATATACATATTTCACATAAAGAGTTTTATTTTCATATATATCTTAAAAAAGATATGTATGTTGGGAATTTTTCTAAAAATTCAATCAAAATATATATAAATGGTATCCCGTATGTTGAGCGAAAAACCATCATGTCCAACAAGACCCCAAGGATTGAACCCAAAATTAAAGGCAAAAAAAGGCGCATTGCCTACCACTATCCTATGTGGTCTATTATTTCTATTTTCCATTATAAATATATATGTATTTATTTATTTAATTCATGTCTAATATAATATAATATAATATAATTATATACTCATTTTTATTTATAATTATTATGCTTACTTTAGGTCATAAAATATCTTATATTTAATGTTAAGATATATTCCCCTAGGATGATTTTTATTTTGATCTCTTTATGGAATTATGTAATTAATGAATATTTTATAATTTTAAATTAATGTTACACATATATATTTATTCTTATATTTTGTTTCGGGGTTTATTTTATCGCGGTATAAAAAAATGTGCATCATTTTAAATTCAAAAATTAAATAGTTATTATAAAAACTGAATTATTTTATTAAATATTAAACTATTTTATTAATAAAATAATAAATACTAAATAGTAGAATACTAAATTTAAAAAAATAAATAATTTTTTAACATATAATTTTAAAATTATATGTGGTTTTATTTTTGATAATTTTCAAGGAATATTGATTTTTAAATGAATAGTAAAAATATTAATTTCTATTAAAAATGTCTTTTCATTTCAAATATTTAAAAATATACATATTCATTAAAAAAATTAACGTAATATTATTTCAATTATATTATTAATAATATTATTATAATATTTTTAATGAATTTTATGCTAGAATTTGGTTCCAAATCATCTTTATACTTAATGGAATTTTTTTGAAAATCATTTTTCATCTTCTTTTGCGGGTTTAAATTTAAAATAATTTTATACACTTTTAAAAAGAATTGATAAAAATGAATCAATATTTTGTATTAGAATTACTATTTTTAGGTTAAAATTTGATAAAATTTATTTCTCATATTGAATAGTAAGGAAATAAAAATGTGTTACCACATTTAAGGATAAAACGAGTTTATCAAGGGTTAAAATGTATTGATAAGGGTTAAAATAACCCATAAAACATTCTAAAATTAATTTTACAACCATATTTAGACCCTATATCATTACATATTTTTGAATATTTCATTTTTTATTAATATTTCTGGAGTGATACGTTATTATAATTTACTATTATAAATAATTTTATGTCTGTCCTCTTCCCCACATAATAAAAATAAAAGCCCTCACGTATTTTATTCATAGTTAAAAAATACATAGGGTTATGAAAATAAATTCCTAAAATCCATCCCAATTTCATGTGGGCGTTGGGTTGATCGGAAAAGAAACCATCGAACATTTTAGTTATAAACCTAAAAATGTTTTCAGAAGAAGATGTATAGTTCTTAACTGAGTTTTTTAGTTTTATATCTTTTTTTAAAAAATTAAAATATTAATAAAAAATGATTAAATAATAAAAATAATGTATCATACATATAATTATATTTTTTATATCAATGAAATGTATTATATTCATCTCTATATTCTAACAAATGTAAAATGAAACCATTGTTCATATGTACAATAAACTTATGCCTCCTGAATGGATGTGATTCATTTTCCATCACCTCTACTAACGTCTTGTTATAATGATATATTTAATGTATTTATATAATATCCAATATTTATTTATTATTTTCTAATTACTATATGTCAACTATTTTCTTAATTTTCGATCCGTTAAAAAATGATAACATCATTCGTCTATATATGTGTATTACCACCTCCACGAAGCGATGAGATTCCTTTTTCATCGCCACATCACATAGATGGTTTATTTAAGGGTATTTAAAAATATAATTTGATATTAATTATATAATAATAATTTATTCAAGATAAAATAATAATTACTTACATTCACTCATGTTCATTGAATAATGGAAATGTTACTCAATCGTACGTAAGACCTACCATCTCTAGGATTGTAACGTAGTTCATTTTTCATAACCATAATTAAATTTTAATTTTTAAATTTTAATTAATGTATTAAATTGTATTAATTTTATTCTCATTATTTCACAGATTATGTAATAATGTAACTTTAGACACTGGTCAACAAACAAAGTCATTTTGAAATTATTTACCAAACATCCTCAAAACACCTGACATTAACAAAAATGATTAAGTAATCGAATCAATAATTTTAATAAAAAAAATATTATTTTAATTAAAATTTAATAAAAGTTTATTAATCAATTAAATAATTGATATATTTTTATTATAAATTATTTAATGGTCATACATTGCATTTTATGAATCAAGGTATGAAATTTCATTTTTTTTTTCATTAATGAATTTTTTAAAATTACAACCCAATTTGTTTTATATTTTTATATAATTTCACCTTTAAAATTTATATAATTAATCATTTATACATTATTATATATTATTTTATAATTAAAATTACATCATTCAAACTTATTTGACATGGGTGTTACTTAGTGGTAAGGGGTTTCTTATCTAAATTTCTCTTGATCGGGTAAACTTATACTTCATTTAATATGTTTCTATAAGATTATTTTTTTAATCACCTATGATTGTATCATTTTTATTTACCATTATTTTTTAAGGATTTATATTTTTTACACATTATCATTCCATTGATTAATTCTAACATTAATTATATGATCATGATAAGGATTCTTCATCTCAATATTTTTTCATTGATACTTTTTTATGAGTATAAACCTACATATATTTATGAGATATATATAATAGCACCGTTGTACTGTTATATATTTTATCACATTATATTTTTTTTAATTAATTTCTTCCATGGGATTATGATTTAAAAGTTTCCAAAATGGAAAATATTTTTATGATACAATCTCGTCTTATTTCGGGATTATCTATGTTCAATGATATATTCCGAGGGATTATATGATATCATTTTATTAAAACAAATATATTTTAATCTCATTTAATTTTGAATTTTCTTCATGTTTACATTACCATTACTCGTTTATTTATTAAATAAATATCCATAAATTTGATTGTTTGTGATTTCGATCATGTATATTTTTTTAAAACATGAATCATTCTCTTCTATATCCATGTTTTAAAAAATTTCATAAATATTTTTTATCTACAATTGAATGATTTCATAGAGTCATTTTCATGTATCAATGAATTTATTTATAAAGTTTTAAAAAAGTAATAATTTGAACATTGTTTATAAGAAACATTATTAAATTCATTACTAATTTAAGAATGTATTGTTTTATATTAAAATATAAAACACAACCAATATTTTATATCATCATGAATTTTCATTCATAGAACATTCATATAAAATTTTAATGTTTATTTTTTAAGAAAATTATATTTTTTATATTTGGGAAATGTTCAGTTTTTAATTGTTATTTTCAATATGGAGAGGTTATTTTCATCAAGAATGTTTTTAATGATATATTAATTTTATTTATATTCATAAACTAAACAACACTAGATGTCCCTTATGGTGTAATAGGAATATATTTCTATGATAAAATCCATATTATTTTCATACATGAATTATGATTGTTTCAAGGATATTTTCAATTAACATGTTTAAATTCCATATGTTTATCAAGTTAGTAATGGAATATTTGTTATAATAATGAGGTTTTTATATAAAGGAAATGTCTACATACATTATTCATGTTATGATACATGGATATTGTTTATGATGGTGGTGGTTCGGTAATATTCCACAGATTGTTAGTTCTATTATAATCCAAGGACGGGTGTTCCCTATGTACATCTATAATGCATTGGGTAAAGGTGATGAGTTAACAAGTTGAAGATATATCCTAAGAGATTATTTATATTTACCACATTTTTTTTTCATTTGTAAGTGTGATTTTAATGGTGATATAAAAATGATGTTCATAAATAAAAAAAATTATCTATTCCTTCTATGAATTTATTATATATAATGAGTGTTTTCAAATGGCGTATGATTTTTCTATAATATGAATATTTTATTGGGTTAAAGCCTTATTACACATATCATGATTGATGATCCATGTTTTTATGGGTATAAGTACTCTTATATTATTCTAATTTACTTATATTATGTTGTACTAAAATTATGATCATTTAATTCTAACTATTGATATTCAGTTTTTAAAGATTATGCTTAAACTTACTAAGTGTTTCAGTCCACCTTTCTTATGTTTTCGTTTTCCCTAGGTTATGAATAATGATATTAAATGAAATATTAATATAAAGTTATAATGTGTGAAAACATTTATGGGATATGTTAAATATGTAATGGGGAATAAGATAATCTAGTTATAGTAGAAAAAAATACTCATTTGAGGATAAGGGTATTTTTATGAAAAGGGTTTTCCAAATTATAAAAAACTCTAAACCTAAAATGTTCATCCATATGCAAGAGATCCAATATTTAATTTTTATGTTTTTCTTTTTTTTTTGAAATTGGGATTTGATTATTAATATAAATCTCATAATATTAAAGATTATGATTCTATCACCAGATCTATGATCATAGGTTTAGGATTCTAATACAGAGGGTGTCACTTTTCTCTAGAGTATGCCACATTATGTCCCCATAATGAATGTAGTATTTTGAGCAATGCAATAGATAATTACACTTATATATAATCATTACATCACTCTCCCCTATATCAGAGTATTTTTAAACTCACTATCATCGTACACGGACCATGGGAATCATTTTATGGTACAATACCATATTATGTTGATCTATAACCTGAACCGATCACTCAACAACCATTGATTCACGATCAAGATAAATATTTTCCAATTCTATAGTAATAATGTTTTCTATATCATAACTTTTTAATTTCATAATGTGAAACACATCATGAATCTATTTTAATCCAAAAAATATGTCCAACTCATATGCCAATTTTCTAAAAAAAACTAGACAATCATTAAAGATCCAATAAACCTTTGTGATAACATACGCTATAATCCTAAATAACATTGTTGAAAATTTAGTGTACCCTTGGGAAAATAATTCACACACCTCAAACTAAAAGTACTAGAGATTATGGACTACAAACTATTTTTGGTGACTCTTAGCATTCACAAACATCTTTCGTTAGACAATGTCATAATCAAGCAACGGTGGAGAATCTAAATTTTATGTAATTGAGGTTATTGAAAACATAGAGTCTCCAAAAACACATGAGGTCCTTCTTCATCTCATTTTGAAATTTGTGGAAGATTATTGGTGTTTTCGCAATGTTTCAACTCATTTGGAATATCATTTATTGGGATGATAATGTAAATGATATCTGATATTATTTTGAAATAAACAATCCAATGATGACATGATAAATAACCCATTATCGCTCTCAAAAATGGATGACGTGAATTTATTTGTCCAAAAATATAATGTGTAAAGACCTGGAAATTTCAAAGAAAATTTTTTCTTAATTTTCTTTGGATTTTTACAGGAACGCGGTTTCTGACGGCACTTGATTCTGAGGCCCGGAGTGCCCGAAATCAACTTCCGAAGTTTGGATCAGGTATGTTCAGTGAACGAGCTAGCGGGAATTTCTATCTTTTGAACCGGTGCTCGGAATTGAAATCTGATGGCACCGATTAACTCGCAACGCCGATAATTGCTTAAGGGGACCTTTACCACAGTTGTGTTTTAAGCGGGTTGAGATTTGTTTTTGGGGTTTTAGTTTAAAATAAATAAAATTTTGTGAACAATTTTATTTTATGTCTTTGGGAGTTATTCTCTCCCATGGGAAGTTGTTGGTGGAGCCCATGACCAACCAACTTCCCATGAGTGGATACTTGAAAGGTGGGTTCCACACGAGCCCCAACCTTTCACATCCCTATAACTCTCCTTTAACCCCCCATTTAATCTCCCTTTAACTCTTGAACTTCTCACCCTCTTAAGTGCATGCCAACACTTTTTAATTAATGAGGTCAACTTCATAAATTAATTATGTTATTTGAATTTTGGAATTTGAAAAGCTTGGCATGTGTTAATAAAATAATGGGAGAGATTATTTTATTAGGTTGCTTGGTTAAGTGAGGATTTTGTGAGAGGAAGCTCTTAGTTTTGAAGAACTCCATCACCATCGTAGAAGAACGTCGAGACTTCGACGAAGAATGTGATGAACACCGACCCTCCTACGGAGAACGCGAAGGCACCAACGACGTGCCTTATCTTCTTCTTTCTCCGTGTCAAGGGAGGAGGCATCACCGTGGGGAACGTCGCCATCGACGACGGCGCTCACTCCGACGACGACGGAATTGATACCGTTCTACAGCGACACTACCATCCCGCGACTTTGTCAACAAACGAAGGACGACACGAGGTAGGGGAATTTATTTTTGGAATTCTCTTATCTTTTGAGAAAAGAATGACGAGCGCGGACCAACCAATACCGGGTTGATCTGCGAATCATTCGGTCATGCGGTTTGATGTTGAGGGTTATTATTTAAATTGCTCGTGTTTATTGCCTTGAAGAACTTCGTGAAATATGACCTTTTGTTATCGAATAACGTGAGGGGGGCCGGACCGCAAAAACACGGCCGACCCTCCCCCTTATTTCATGTTGGATTCTTTTGTGGATTGAAACGGGAATGGTGCGGTGCCATTGCACCACGCAGAAACGTGCGACAAGTAATGCGCGGCGCCGTCGCGCCGCGTCATGAAAAACAAACAAAGGCGTGATGTCGTCGCGTCACGACGGAGAAACCCGAAGACATCTGCGGACGAAGTCGGGCCACGGTGAAGGGGCGCGGTGCCAAAGCGTCGCGCCGGAGAACCACAAAGACGACGCGTTTCTTTTTTGACGTCTGGATTGACGGGCGACGATGAAGAAGGTCGTTTGGGCGTTTGAATCCCTTCACAATGAAGGTGGGGTCCTGGGGGGACCATAGGCGAAGACGGCAAAAGGAACAGACCATCGGAGTGCGTCCGGTGGTCCGCAGAAGGCGGCGGCGGCGCGCCACACCGGCGCGGTGGAGCCGGCGACCGGCAGCAGCGGCGCGCCGCTGGAGAGGAGGCAGCCGGCGAACCGCCGGCCTCAATTAAACGCGAAGGGTGTGGGAGCCGCGCACCCCGCCCGCGAATCGGCTCGGCTATGCTGGCCGAGCCGCGGCCGGCCGGTCGGGCCGAACCGAACCGGACCGCGCCGGATGGGGCCGGGCCGGGCTGGGCCCAGCCGGGTCGGACCCGGGTCAGGTTGACCCGGTTTGGGGCCTCCCGGGCCCGGCCGACCCAGGGGGGGTCGGGCCGGGTAGGCCCGGGCCCAGACCCCCATTTTCGGACCACTTTCAGTCAAATGCATGTAACATGAGCTACGGGCCTCCAAACGACTCACTGTCAGCAGCAACGCGATCCTTGGATCGAGACGGTCATTTTGATATATCGCACTCATGGTTTTGGAGAACTTTGGGTTCGGACGGGTTGGTTCGTACACGAAACCAACCGGGCCCTCGGAGCGGAAACGCTCGTAACTTGAGTTCCGGACGTCCGATTGACGTTCCGTCGACTTTGATGGAATCCTCTAAGTGAGGATGAAATTTTGGCATAATCCGCTCGAGGTTTGGATGCCGTCGGAGTGCGGTCGGGTTGGTTCGCTCACGAAAGCAACCGGGCCCCTGAAACGAAAAAGCCAATAACTCACAGATCGGGCGTCTGATTGACGCACCATCTGTCTCGTTGAATTCCTCTGGATGAGACAGAACTTTTTTCATACATCACCCAAGTTTTGGATTCAGTTGGATAGTGTTCTGGTTGGATTGCACCCGAAACCCAACCGGGCCCCTGGAACGGAAAAGCTGATATCATTCAGACCAGGCGACCGTTTGATGAACCGTCAACGGCGTTGGTGATCACATTGTGAAACGGTCCTTATGAGTAAACCCTATGAGAGTTCGGGGTACAGTTGAGATACGGCCGGTTTGGTTCGTACACAAAACCAACTGGGCCCCGGGGACGAAAAGCCTAGTAACTCACAGACTGAGTGTCCGATTGATGCGTCGTCTGTTGCATTGAGACCCCTATGACGAGGCAGTCATTTGAGAAACTTCTTCGTGGTACTTTGAGATACTTCGATTATCCACTTGTAGCTCGTGGAGCGGACCCTCCTAGAGACGAGCGTATGGAGTACGGAGACCGTGTAGCCGGCAAAGACCTGAAGACTACTTGTCCGATTCGATTTGGAGTGAATTTCATAGCCCAGTGGGGAGAACTACTTTGTGAGGTGGCAGAACCACAGCAGAGGAGCACTACTATGTGAGGTGGCAGACCCACGGTACTTGACAGGAGGAGTACCTCTGTAGACTATTAGGGGGAGCACTACTGTGTTTGAGTGGCAGACCCCGGCAGGAAGCACTACTGTGTGAGGTGGAAGGCCTGCGGTACTCGACAGGAAGAGTACCTCAGAAGTCTTAGGTTAGTGAGAAGTACCTCGGAGTCGTGACAGGACCACTGTACACTCTAGAGACGGAGCTCTTCAGCAGTTACGGTTTCGATAATGAAAAATCCTGGATTGAGCTGAGACTTCTGACCTTGTGTTTACCTCATGATTGAGATGGGTCTCTTGCTAACGTAGGTATATGTATGGGCATATACCTGGGTAGTGGTTATCCGTTGATATCACAATCCTTGTGTTTCCTCATGATTGAGATGGGTTACTTGATAACTTAGGTATATGTATGGGCATATACCTATGTAGGGGTTATCTGTTGTGATCTTCTATGTGGTTATCCTTGTTGGTTTTAGTGTGACCTTGAGGTTCTCGGGGTCCCTACTGAGTATCGTTATACTCACCCCTACACGGGCTATGCCCGCACCTCGTTGTGTTGGTTGCAGACGACAGGCAGTGCTGACAGAGGCCGAGTGTTCGAGGACTGGACAGTACCCGGAGGTGGACTACACGACGATTCAGAAACCGGAGGTGGACTATATGACGAGTCAGTATTCAGAGGAGGTTGATGGGTGAGAGCATTGATGAGGCTATCTGTACCTACCCTTCAGGTAGGATCTGTGGCGGTCGATCCAGGAGCTTCTCTATTTGTACCTACCCTTCAGGTAGGATCCATGGTGGACGATCCAAGAGACGTGTCATCTGTACCTACTCTTCTGGTAGGATCCGAGGAGGACGACCCAGGAGCCGCTTCCATCCCTCCAGCTGTTGTCTTTTTCTGTTGTACTTTGTTCAGTTGTAGTTGTACTTTCTTTTGGGTTTGTATTCTGGCCCATTTTCCTTTCAGCACTTCTCTTTGTACTTAGTGTTTACATCCTCTTGTACTCTGTGGTGTTTGTTTACTTTTATAAAGGCAATGCCTTCCCAGTTATCGGGACTTATGACTTTGGTGCTATTCGCCAGCCCCTTTCCTATGGACGGCAGGCTAGGGGTAGTCACGGAACCGGCCCCGAGGATGGGTCGTGACAAATTGGTATTAGATGGAGGTTGGTTCTACCGCAGAACTTATAACTCTGATGTTTATTTCTGTGAAGCAATAGTGTTAAGGGTACCGAGTGTGGTCATCAGTTCAGGGAGTCCAGTGTTGGTGCGGGTGGCCGACGTATCCATACACCATGACCCTGACAACTGATTTCTGTCTTTGTGCACAAAAACACTGATTGCGTGTGTGTTTTCCAGAAGTTTTATTTAAATGACAGCTCAAACCAGGTCAGCACACCAGGTATAATCTTTTGACCGTGTCACGTTGTTTTTTTTCAGGATGCCTCCCCGTGGACGACCAGCTAGAGCCCCGAGAGTGGTGTGTACTGATAGCCCGCCGAGCGACGAGGCCTTAGTACAGGGCCCTATCCCAGTTGAGGCACCAGCGGAGGCACCAGCGGTACTACTACCCGTTGGGCCACTGATTCCAGCAGCCCCAGCAGTAGAGGGTGCACGTCGCTTGAGCGCACTGCACGAGTTCCAGCGCCAGATGTCACCTACGTTCGAGGGAGGGACAGGCCCGCAGGCGGCTGAGGATTGACTGGAGGCTGTGGTGAGAGTCTTCAGGCTAGTGGGGACGCCGACAGACTTCATTGTGGTCTTTGGTTCCAGCCTCTTTCAGGCAACAACAGTCAGGTGGTGGACCCACTGGTTTCAGTTTTACGACGAGATGACCTTCGCATGGGAAGACTTCGAGACCTTATTCAGGGTGGAGTTTGTGCCAGTATCTCTACACCCCGAGCGTGTACATGAGATTCTACCTTTGACGTCTGTTTTTCGATTAGTAGCCGAGTCATCTGTGGGTAGTAGACAGATGATGTAGAGGTCCAGGTCATCCAAGAGCGGATGAAGACTGAACGGTGCAGTGAGAAATAGGAAACTGGTGCCAGTCTTATAGACTTGGGCGTGTTAAAGAAGAGGAATCTTAAAGGAGAGATGATTCTACGAAGCAGCAGACGTGGAGGCAGTGCTAGGAGAGCAGCATGAGGTGGTGTATATCCTAACATGGTACAATCACCCACCATAGTTATTCCTGCCAGGCTCAGGGAGTTGGAGGGCGGAGGAAGAGTGAGGCTGCATGCGGTCAAGGAGTGTGACCCAATGGCTCTAGAAATGATTCAAGGGACAGTCTGTGTCCACTACTAGCTGCTGTAGTAACAGACATCGATATGAATCATTCCTTGATTTCACAAATCTTGTTCCAGACCTAGAGTTTCTAGTAAGCCGTGGACTTGACCCTCACGTCTGGAGATACCTTTGGAGGAGACTCGATAATCACATTTACGCTGACGGTGTGGTCAGACCCTCGAGGCGAGATTTTCAGTTGGAATCTCTTGGTGGAAGCATCGAGGCCTTACGACATTAGTTTAAGTATGGAATGGGCAATAACTGTTCATACTCAAATTGACGGTATTAGGAAAACATCAGGATGGGTTTTCCTTGGTCGGCGAAAAGGAAACCCCAGGCAGCATGGTATAAACTCTTTCACAGGAGGGTGCGACTGATCACTCTTTAGTCAGTCAACCATACCCTCATGGTAGCAGCCATTTGAGTTTCAGTTTTAACAGAAAATGGAGACCTCTGGAGTTCGAGGATGACGATCACATCCTTAAACGGGTCTCACCTCGACGAGGTTTACAGAGATGTGGCCAAGTCGGAAAGTTATCTCCGAGGTTTAGCGGACCTTCTTAGGTCCTCAGCTGGGTAGGAGGGGTGGTTTACCGCTTGACCCATTCACCGTAGTTGCACCAGGTGCACGAAGACTTCCACGTATCTCAACTGAGGAGATACATGTTCGACCCTCCGCATATCATCGACCATGATTAGCTGGACAATGACGATGGGGTGTCCTTCACAGAGGTTCCAGTGGGGATCGAGGATCGATAGGAGTGGATCCTATGAGGAAGATCGATTCCTTGGGTGAGATTTCTTTGGCAGTACGGGAACCTCCAGGTAAGCACATGGGAGCGGAAGGCTCAGATGCGTGCTCTGTACCGCTTTTGTGACCCTAGTTTGTGTTGAAGCTTTACGGGGACGTAAATCCCTTAGGTGGGAGTAATGTAAAGACCCGGAAATTTCAAGGAAAATTTTTTCTTAATTTTCTTTGGAATTTTACAAGAACGCGGTTTCGGACGGCACTTGATTCTGAGGCCCGGAGTGCCCAGAATCAACTTCCAAATTTTGGCTCGGGTACGTTCAGTGAACGAGCGAGCGAGAATTTCTAACTTTTGAACCGGTGTTCGGAATTGAAATCTGATGTCACTAATGAACTCGCAACACCGGTAATTTCTTAAGGGGACCTTTACCATAGTTGCATTTTAAGCGGGTTGAGTTTTTGTTTTTGGGGTTTTAGTTTAAAATAAATAAAATTGTGTGAACAATTTTCTTTTATGTCTTTGGGAGTTATTCTCTCCCATGGGAAGTTGTTGGTGGAGCCCATGACCAACCAACTTCCCATGAGTGGATACTTGAAAGGTGGGGCCCACATGAGCCCCAACCTTTCACATCCCTATAACTCTCGTTTAACCCCCCATTTAATCTCCCTTTAACTCTTGAACTTCTCTCCCACTTAAGTGCATGCCAACACTTTTTAATTAATGAGTTCAACTTCTTAAATTAATTAAGTTATTTGAATTTTGGAATTTGAAAATCTTGGCATGTGTTAATAATATAATGGGAGAGATTATTTTATTAGGTTTCTTGGTTAAGTGAGGATTTTGTGAGAGGAAGCTCTTAGTTTTGAAGAACTCCATCACCATCGTTGAAGAACGTCGAGACTTCGATGAAGAATGTGATGAACACCGACCCTCCAACGGAGAACGCGAAGGAACCAAAGACGTGCCTTCTCTCCTTCTTTCTCCTCATCAAGGGAGGAGGCATCACCGCAGGGAATGTCGCCATCGATGACGGCGCTCACTCCGATGATGACGGAATTGATACCGTTCTACAGAGACACTACCATCCCGTGACTTTGTCAACAAAAAAAGGACGACACGAGGTAGGGAAATTTATTTTTGGAATTCTCTTATCTTTTGAGAAAAGAACGACGAGCGCAGACCAACCAATACCAGGTTGATCCGCAGATCGTTCGATCATGCGGTTTGATGTTGAGGGTTATTATTTAAATTGCTCGTGTTTATTGCCTTGACGAACTTCGTGAAATATGACCTTTTGTTATCGAATAATGCGAGGGGGGACGGACCGCACAAACACGGCCGACCCTCCTAATTTCATATTGGATTATTTTTTGGATTGAAACGGGAATGGTGCAGTGCCATCACACCACGCGGAAACATGCGACAAGTAATGCGCGGCGCCGTCGCGCCGCGTCGTGAAAAATAAACAAAGGCGGGACGCCGTCGCGTCACGGCGGAGAAACCCGAAGACATTCGCAGACGGAGTTGGGCCACGACGAAGGGGTGCGGCGCCAACGCGTCGCGCCGGAGAACCACAAAGATGGCACGTTTCGTTTTTGACGTGCGGATTGACGAGCGACGACGAAGCAGGCCATTTGGTCATTTGAACCCTTTCGCAGTGAAGGTGGGGTCCCAGGGGGACCATAGGCGAAGAAGAAAGAAGGCACGGACCACAGGAGTGCGTCCGGTGATCCGCGGAAGGCAGCGGCGGCGCGCCACACCGGCTCGGTGGCGCCGGCGACTGGCGGCAGTGGGGTGCCACCGGAAAGGAGGCGGTCGGCGAACCGCCGGCCTCAATTAACAGCGAAGGGCGGGGGAGCCGCGCACCCCGCCCGCGAATCGGCTCGGCCACGCTGGCCGAGCCGTGGCCGGCCGGTCAGGCCGGACCGAACCGAACCGGACCGCGCCGGACAGAGCTGGCCCGGGCCCAGCCGGGTCGGACTCGGGTCGGGTCGACCCGGTTCTGGACGACCCAGGGGGGCGGTCGGCCCGGGCCCAGATTACCATTTTCGGACCACTTTCGGTCAAATGCCCGTAACATGATCTATGAGCCTCCAAATGACTCACCGTCAGTGGAAACACGATCCTTGGATCGAGACGGTCGTTTCGGTATATCGCACTCAAGGTTTTGGAGAACTTTGGGTTCGGCCGGGTTGGTTCGTACACGAAGCTAACCGGGCCCTCGGAGCGGAAACGCCCGTAACTTGAGTTCCGTATGTCTGATTGATGTGCCGTCGACTTTTATGGAATCCTCTATGTGAGACAAAACTTTTGGCATACTCCGCTCGAGGTTTGGATGCCGTCGGAGTGCGGTCGGGTTGGTTTGCTCACGAAACCAACCGGGCCCCTGGAACGAAAAAGCCAATAACTCACAGATCGGGCGTCTGATTG
Organism: Viscum album; assembly: GCA_963277665.1. Taxonomy (NCBI): domain Eukaryota; kingdom Viridiplantae; phylum Streptophyta; class Magnoliopsida; order Santalales; family Viscaceae; genus Viscum; species Viscum album. Next base: position 1,398,919,883 of record OY728145.1, on the reverse strand, counting down.
ACGCACCGTCTGTCTCGTTGAATTCCTATTGATGAGAAGGAACTTTTGGCGTACTTCGCCCGAGTTTTGGATGGAGGTGGATTGTGACCGGGTTGGATTGCACCTGAAACCCAACCGGGCCCCTGGAACAGAAACACTGATATCTTTCAGACCAGGCGACTGTTTGACGAACCGTCAGCGGCGTTGGTGATCATATTGTGAAACGGTCCCTATGAGTATACCCTATGAGAGTTCGGGGTACAGTTGAGATACAGCCGGTTTGGTTCGTACACGAAACCAACCAGGGCCCGGGGACGAAAAGGCTAGTAACTCACTGACCGAGCGTCTGATTGACGCACCGTCTGTTGCGTTGAGACCCCTATGATGAGGCAGTCCTTTGAGATACTTCTTCGTGAGACTTTGAGATACTTGTAGTATCCACTTGTTGCTCGTGGAGCGGACCCTCCTAGAGATGAGCGTACGGAGTACGGAGACCGTGTAGCCGGCAGAGACCTGAAGACCGCTTGTCCGATTCGATTCGGAGTGACTTACGTAGCCCAGTGGGGAGCACTAATTTGTGAGGTGGCAGACCCACAGTGGAGGAGCACTACTATGTGAGGTGGTAGACCCGCGGTACTTGACAGGAGGAGTACCTCTATAGGCTATGAGGGGGGAGCACTACTGTGTTTGAGTGGCAGACCCTGGAGGGAAGCACTACTGTGGGAGGTGGCAGGCCCGCGGTACTCGACAGGAGAAGTATCTCAGCAGTCTAAGGTTAGTGAGCAGTACCTCGGAGTCATTACAGGACCACTGTACACTCCAGAGACAGAGCTCTTCAGTAGTTACAGTTTCGATAATGAAAAATCCTGGTTTGAGCTGAGTCTTTTGACCTTGTGTTTACCTCATGATTGCGATGGGTCACTTGCTAACTTAGGTATATGTATGGAAATATACCTGGGTAGTGGTTATCCATTGATTTCACAATCCTTGTGTTTCCTCATGATTGATATGGGTTACTTGATAACATAGGTATATGTATGGGCATATACCTAAGTAGAGGTTATCTGTTGAGATCTTCTATGTGGTTATCCTTGTTGGTTTTAGTGTGACCTTGAGGGTCTCGGGGTCCCTACTGAGTATCTTTATACTCACCCCTGCACGGGCTATGCCCGCACCTCGTTGTGTTGGTTGCAGAAGACGGGCAGTGCTGACAGAGGCCGAGTGTTCGAGGATTGGACGGTACCCGGAGGTGGACTACACAACGAGTCAGTACCCGAAGGTGGACTATACGACGAGTCAGTATCCGGAGGAGGTAGACGGGCGAGAGCGTTGAGGAGGATATCTGTACCTACCCTTCAGGTAGGATCTGTGGCCATCGATCCAGGAGCTGCGCTATCTGTACCTACCCTTCAGGCAGGATCCGTGGTGGATGATCTAGGAGCTGCATCATATGTACCTACCCTTCAGGTAGGATCCGAGGAGGACGACCCAGGAGCCGCTTTCGTCCCTCCAGCTGTTGTCTTTTTTATGTTGTACTTTGTTCAGTTGTAGTTGTACTTTCTTTTGGGTTTGTATTCTGTCCCATTTTCCTTTCAGAACTTCTCTTTGTACTTAGTGTTTACTTCCGCTTGTACTCTGTGGAGTTTGTTTACTTTTATAAAGGCAATGCCTTCCCAGTTATCGGGATTTACACCTTTGGTGCTAGTCTCCAGCCCCTGGCCTATCGAAGGTGGGCTTGGGGTAGTCACGGCACGGACCCGAGGATGGGTCGTGACATAATGAAAATAACTTGGGTATTTAGATAAATAATCATGGGAATTATTTCAACATAAAAACACAACAGAACATGTATCTTATAAAATTTGATAAAGATAAATAAATTAATGTACATCATGGAAGAATAAGTATAACATTATGTGACCTAAAAAATATATATGCTTAAAAACCACTCCAACACAAGTCCACAACCATATCTATGTATCTATATGACCCTATTTCACCACCACCCCACATATCCATGATGAACCACAAAAAAGGAGATGTCATCAAGCTATATGGCACCTATTCATTTAGAAATATCATATAAAACCAAGGATTCAGGAACCTAATGGAATATAAAATATGTCATTAAAATGACCAGTATGATACCAATAAAAATATACAAAATCTAAATCACTATGAAACTATTAGTTCTAGATTAAAAAAACAGGATTTGAATATAATTTCATTTTAAAAAAATATAAAAAATTACATAGGATTCTTTTGTAACAAAATATATTCAAATTAAAGAAATAATGAAATAGACATGAATGATAACATAAGGGGTAGTTGTAAAAAATCATCCATATCTCAAAATATAAACATATGATATATCAAAGAATTCACATTATATGAAGAATAAGAAAAACACAAATTGGATATTTGTAATAAAAATACATAAATTATACATGAAAGGATTAATAGTTGACACAAACGTGAATCCTAAGGATACTGATTCCTCCAATTTATACAGGTATCCCATCCATAGCCCTTAGTGGTTCCACAATAACTAAAGTTTACATACCTCTATATTTTAAGTCACCCATAGGTCCCATGTACTGGGTTTTCTTGAAAATTTCATGGAAACAATGAATATCATTTTGTAAAACATTAACAAAAGAAATGAATTACCTCTTTAATGCTTGACACCCTATTTTCGTTCAAATACATATTTGAGTAATTTCATTGATTACATAAAGTGCATAATCCCATTTCTAAATAAATATACATTTAAATCCATTTTCCATGTGGAGAACGATACATTTACACAAAATAACACTAACATATATCAAATAAAACATTTTCTTAATCTAACCAAAAGGAAAACTCCACAATATGTTGTATTTCCTTAGAAAGTGTAATTTTATAGACACCAAAATAAAAACATAGTAAACTTAGTCTCCATAAAAACTACCGAAAGGACACAAATATATGTATTAATTGCAAGACTAGATCATTTTGAATCATAATGAATTAACCAAATAACACCCTAATTTTTTTTCTTCAGAAAACTCTATTAAGGATCCAAAAATTAAAGGGAAAGAGTGATATATGTTGGATCTAGATAAAAGAGGAGGAATCCAGAGGATATTCAGACCTACCATTATGTGATACACCCAAATTAGTGGATAATATCTAAGAGAGAAATGCGGGAACCTCTTAGAGTTTTGTGGAAGATATAGCTTGATGTGTTAATATGTCAGGGAGATATTTTAAAAAAAATGTAAAATGGTATTTGATTAATTTACATTATTAAGAAGTATGTATGGGTAACATATTTAGGCCACATGGTAATAAATATTGTGTACTAATAGTGTGTTCGATACTATCCTATGAACACTGATGTGCATAGTTTCTTGGTAATATATGTATGGTTAGAAAACCCTATGCATTAATTAGAACTAACTCTAGTTATAAACCCAGCATATCACCTAATATTCCTAAAAATATAATAGTTATTGTAAAACAATGATTATACCATACAAAACACCACTGGAACAAACAAATCCATATTGAATGGTCACATCATGGTTACTATTCACCATGTATAGACCATTGACCTAGAGTATTTCTCCCAAAATTATAAAATATCAGCATATGAGTATTGTAATCCTTTAGAACCACAAGGGAGATATAGTAATCCCTTGATAAAACAAATTTTAGACCTATAGGGTGTCACAATTATCACCACCATACCACTCTCTAACACTAGAATAATCTCATAATTCTAGACTCACCAAGAGATACACACACTTATACATAATAAGAACTTCATTATCAAACTCTTCATAGATATTCTATCCAAAATTCCATAATACATACAATAAGAGAGTAATTTTAAAGTGTATCACCTTTTTCTAAGTATCCATAACATGAACAAGTCATTCAACCATTGTGGTTTCAATATCAATGTGAAAATATTTTCATTTGATAACCTGAGAAGGCTCTAGATAATACCTATTCAATTGGGATCATGAAATAAGTTTATAATCTATGTTAAGTGAGATAGTATGTAAAATTGGTATGTGACCTTTGTAATATGTTTGATGAACTCTAAAGGGCCCATAATCTATGGTACTAGCATATCTTATGTTATGAAATGATGATTCCCCAAATGAGGTGACAATGTAAGAAATAATTGTTCACTTATCAAATACGTCAAATAGTGATGGGGAATGTCATTATTGGATGTTTGGTGACTATAATCTATCAATAAACTCTTCTGAATCAACTCCACATTCTTGGTCATATGTTTTATAAGTCTAGATCCAACTAAAAACCTCTCTCCCAATTCCTCCAAAAAAATAGATCATCTTATTGACCAGTGAAAGGAACTGTATTAATTAATTAATAACAACTATTGTTATTGGGGAACTTATTTAAGTTAAATTTATTTTCCCATGAACCACTAAAATCAATTCACCATTCCCAAAACACATCCTTAATTTTTTAAATGCCTATCTAATTTTTTCCATCCTTTTTAGGGTGATACGACATGCTTTACTTCAATTTTTTTTACCCATTTCAGTTTTCAATACATTCTAAAACTAATATATAAAATTTGAATCCTTATTATGATAAAAAACATATAGTACTGACTAGATCATTATGATCACTTGAACCTAATTGTGGTCATTCCATTCATCAATTTCCATATCTCTAAAAGGAAAGAAATGATCTAACTTCATAATTCGCTCAATGATCATCCAAATAAGCTCTTTCCAGTTTGGATTAAATGGTAATACATCTATGATGTAAAAGTATTTCTCATCCCACATATATACCTGAATGGGTAAAGGCCTCAAAAAACAAGAAAGTCTTTGGTGCTCTATCATAATCTTCTTGAAACTTATGCATCGTGATATGAAGTATTAAACCTAATGCCTCATCTCTCAACACTAATATCAATATCTAAAGTCCTGATATATATTGATAGCCCCAAGGCCTATAAACCAGCTAGACCAATTTTTAATATCTATCAACGTCATCTTGAACATTATCAATAATACCAATGTTCCCCAAAAACACAACACATCATTAATAGATCGATACTTGTCACACATGGTCTCCCCACCATATCACATTATACTAAAATGGTGAAAAATATTGTTTTTTCTTATTAATAATGAATTTGATCATCAAATTATGAATCAACTACCAAACAATATATGAACAAACTACCACAATATTTTTCCACATCCAAGTTTATTTATATTTACATACTCAAAAAAGATCATTCCTCCACTAATTCAATGAAGGAATGATATAGTAAATTACTTCTAAACTAATAAAAACCCACATTTCTTCTTTTAGGAATGTATGAAATATCAAAATGAAATTTCTTGAGATACTCAACACCTCATCTATATCATATATTAATATCTATATGGGTGATAATATGATTTAGGATCATAGGATATGAATATGCATAAAACTGCTCTATAGTGAAAATGTGTCATTAAGTTGTGAGGAAATACATTGTCTCAAAAATATGAAGATCATGGATAAAAAAATTCCTATCATCTGGTTACTATTGGTGTGACACATAGGTCACAACCTAATTACCATGAATGTGAACGCATTTAGATATCATATTTGAGGTACATCGGTAATTTCATAACATTAACCTAGTTATAGATGAATTAAAACTAGAGCTAAAGTTAATATCTCCTTAAATCTCTAAAATGATTTATAGTACTTACCATTTCATTCTAACATAAAACATCTACGGGTTATATTTATCATATGATATGTATGTTTCGAGAAATCCTGAACAAATTTTCTATAATAAAAATTAATATCCATGAATCTCTAAATCTCAAACAAATTCATGGGATTATCATAAGGAATCACTACCTAAATATTCTTAGGATTCGGGAAGAATCCAATATCATATATAACATGTACCAAATAAATAAATTATTATATCCAAAACATTCATATAAAAATATTTCTATATAGATTTTGTAACATCATTGTTATGAAAACACTATCCTAATAGTCCATGTGTTCTCGTATGACATGGATTAAACCAAAATATAATCCAAAAAAATTAAAGGGTCCATGAAATGATGAAATATATTATTCACCCAATCCATATAACACATAAGATAATTTTTAAAACTACATGGAATAATAAAATACTCATAATTTCTATAAATTCTATATAATGCTATTATATGAATAAATTAAACATATTCTCTAAGTTGATGATATGCCAACAATTGATAATTCATAGAAAACAATTATCTTCTGCTAAGTTGATCAAAAAGATCATCAGTCATAGAAAAATTATACTTTCTCTTAATAATAACCTAATAATTCTTTCTCTAATCAATATAAAGTCACTGGATTCCATTTCCCATCAATGAAATGTGAACTTATAAAGCCCCAGATGTCATGATTTGTTAAAAAAAAATTCCTTAAACTCATGATCATCATGATATAAATTAAGTTCCACAAACTCATCCAGCTACATAAAATAATATTGAATGGATATGGGACTTATACTTGGATGGAATTCAATATGAAACTCAACCACTCTCTTTGGTGGTAACTTAGAAGGATCGATGGGAAAGACCATAAGATAATCATTCAATATTTCACGAAACATACCACTTAAACACTCATTGATGGTTTCAAAGCGCATCTACAAAAAAAATCACATGAAATTTATTTAGCCTCGAAAAAAATATATCCCGCCCTCCCAAATCTAATATCCCACTTATAGTAAATGAAGTGAGTAACCCCATAAGAAGATATGCACTAAACTTGGATATGATACAAATTGATATATTTCTTAAAATTGACCATATTGTCCATGAAAATGATTAGGTTGAAGATATCATGATCATGAATAAGGAAATCATACATGAACTAATAGATACTAATCATAACCTAATAGTTTATACCTTCCCAATGGAGTTGATGGGTTAATAATAAATGGAATAAGTTCAAATAATAATACCAAATTGTCTTTCAGCATATAAGATAAAAAAAATTATATGTTCTACTGTCAAACAAATATAGGACTATATAGGAATAATTAAGAACTATACCTATCATAGTAGCTAGACCAGAATTAGATACCCCCTTTGCATACACTTCTTTATAAAGGCCGCTAGCCTAATACCATCCCTACATCTTATTCACTGCATGAGAATCTCTCATCGCATGTGAATGTGATCTGCCACATTTCACTATATATAAACAGGTTGAAGAGACTCTAGTAATGGTTGACCCAGCACTACTATACTGGGATAATTTTCGGGAAAAATATACATAAAGTGAAAAGACTATTCACAATGATATAAAATTATATATGAAAAATTACAATCATATATCTCCCTAATATTTTATAATATAAATATGTCATTAAATCAAAGGAAATTATTCAATGTATTTCTTTACATGTAATCTCATGTATAAAAGAACCAAGATATAGTTAACCTATATAACATTGATTTTGAATTAGATGGTATAAATATTAGAAACCATAATATGAAATGTAGGAGTAATACTTTTAAATAATTTTAATTTAATGATTAATTCCTAATATAAAGGTACTCAAATTTCATTAAATACATTTTCTACTTCAAAAATATGTTCTCTTTAAAAAAATTATTATTAAATTTTATAAATAATATTGTTCTTAAATTATAACATTTATTAGAAAATTTTTTTTATAAATAATTATAATTTCTCAAATCATCTTGTAAATATTTTCATATTTTTTCTTTTTATAATTTTTTGAAAAAAGAATTATTTTTTAATGAAAATTGAGAAAATTAAATTTTAAAAAAAAGTGACATTTCTTTTAGACTGAAAGTCCATGTAAATTATTAATTTTATAATATGCAAAATAAATATTCATTAATTTTGAACTATATAATTTTTTAAATAATAATCATCAATATAATTTATTTTAGTAAATGATTATTTTTGTGCAAAAAAACTCATTTCCCAAACAACTTCTTTTGTTCATGTTACATTTTTGTATAATTAACTATATAAACCTCTAATTATTAATGTTTTTAATTAAATATATATTATATATTCAATTATATGTTTTAAAATTATTTTTGGGGGTGTTTATGGAAATTGTTGTATGTAAAATATATATTATGCTTAATGATTAAATTTTATAAACCATGTTTTCATTGCATTTCTCAATTATTTAAAATCAATTTTTGAAACATATAAAATTTGAATATAATAAATTGTACTATATATTTAAAATTATAATAATTAATATAATATAATAGATATAACATAATATTTTTCATAGTGAATATAAGAAATAGTATCATTTTTCTACATGGTTGAGGTTCAAACTGGATTTATAAGGGGATTTAATGAAGATATAAGGTTAGGATAGATAGAAAACCCAATATAATTATTATTGGTTGAAGAAATTTGAGCCTTATCTTGTTAAAAAATAAAATAATTAGATATTTTAGTAAAATTTCCATCGACGTAACATTATATAATTGGGATCTTTTAAGAAATTCCATGGCTATCCCTCCCCACGCATATAGAATGGAACACAACAACCTTCCGTTTTCCAATCATTTCAGTTTTAAATCCCAAAAAATCACATCATAAAATCATTAATATAATACTTTATTTTTTCAAAGTTATTTTGAGGTTCTCCTAAGATCAATCCATCAAGGATTAAGGTGTAAGTCAAAGGTGGTCTCTTAAAGAAAATGTATAAATATTAACCAAGATCTTTAAATTATATGTTTCTTAAAAACATCTCATAAAATTTTCATTCATAAAAACATGATTAATAAAATATTATGAATATATTTATATTTTATTTTGATTATGTAAAAATCATTTAATATCAATTCCCAATCAAATGGGAGAAGAATGTATTGGTCATGTATACCTGTGGACTACATACTCCATGTAGGGATACAATAAAATTTCCATCACCATATTTCATTAATGGTTAATAGGATGTGTTTAATTTTAATAATTTAATTTTATTAAACAATTATTCTTATATATATTTTATAAAATATATACATTCTTTCATTATGATCCATTTTTAAATGGGAATGATACTCATGAGTATGTGTGGACTATCAACTTCATGAAGCAATGAAATTTTTTTCCTTTCCTCTTTACCTAGATGGTAAAAAGGGTATAATTAATGAAAATATGTGTTATTTTTTATATAATAATAAATTTAAAAAGTTTATTTTCATTTAATTTTCATTAATTCAATCACAAGATAAGTGGAAACATCACTCATGTGTAAGTATAGATTACAGTCTCTATAATGTAATTATATTTATTATTCATCACCACATAATATTAATTCTTATATATATGTATATAATTAATATATTTGATATTTATATAGTTATTAACATTCTTTATTTTGAGTAACCATGATCAAAGTTCATGGACCATAATTGCCGAATTAAAGAAACAATGAAGCAGTTAACACCTAAATGGAAACATTAAATGATAATTGATTACAAATGGGAGTTGAAATAATATAAGTTGATCATATATTAATTTATATTTATTAATTTTTACACATTATTTAATTATAAAAAAATTTATTTTATTTTAACTGATTTACATGTCTTATAAAGAAATACAAATTTTTAGAGAGGGATTCATCTTATTTTATATCCATAGAGACATTTTTTATTGTTATCAATAAATTTAGTATTTCTATGGTGTATATATTATCAAATATTTTATTTTTTGTAATAAAATATTTACTTCAACGTAATTATATTACGATATAATTTTTTGATGGTTCCATTGACTTTTCATTAAAATGTTACAAAAATTGTAAGGTTCTTTGCCATAAATTTGTTCGTTCATACATGTTCTATGTTTTGGGATTAATTATATTTATGAGGTTTATATAATAAAAAATTGAAACATTATACAATATATAACTTTTAAATAATTGTATTTAATTTTTTAATTCCAATTATTTCAACCCAAGGGGTCCCAAGGGGTTTTATTCAACTTTTACCAATGTTTAAAAGTTTATCATCTCCAATTACCATATTTAAGACATATTTTATTTTATACACCTATATTATTTTATGAGGTGTATCTAATATTCAAGTGATATGATGTATCGTGAATATACTTCTTTTTATGTAGTAGATTTAAAATATGATATTATTTCTTTCAATTGTGTTATTATTCAAAAGTTAGCAATGCAGTAAGGGTTTTATGTCAAAATATCACATTCACTAGGAATATTTTTTCTTAATTTTTAATAATGAAATTATATATTATATATCAATCAAGACGTTTTTTATTTACTATCATTTTTTATTTCAAGATATTATTTTTTTCTTTTAATTTTACCATCTTTAAGTACTAAATATACCAAATAATTTATTTTAATTAAAATTAACATTGTTTCTCTCTTTGATTGGTAGTGTTTTACTCTAAGTCTATATATTAATATAAAAATTGTAATTAACATTTTTACTATCACAAAAATATTAATTTAATTCATTTTTACTGGTGTTTTAATTTTTTTTAAAAATATAAAGGAATAAACATTTCATTTTCTGAATGATTTACTTTTGAATTTATTCTAAAATTGTGAAATGATTTTTTTGTTTAATATATAATGATTTAATGGATTTCCCCACCACCATAAACACTATTATCCTTGATGATTCAATTATAATCCTCCTTGGATCATTTGAAATAAAAAAAAATCCATAATATTTTGTAAATTTGAATATTATAAATATGTTATTACAAAATAACAAGCTAATTTTCTTAAAGAAAATTTCTAGTGGTTATTTTAATGTATTTCTAAATTATGCTGACATCCTTTGGAGATTATTATTATTTACTAGAGATATAATCCAATTAAACCATGTATATTTATTCTATTTGTGGTTTCTGATTATGATAATTTCATGTTTATAAAACCCATATCCTTTCCATGAGTTATGATTTAATAGTATGGAAATTATTTTATGATCTTGCGGAAAACAAATGAATTACTTTAATTACATGATGGTGGTCCAATATTTTTATATACATTTAAATGATTTTTTACAGTTGAATATCTCATAAGATAACAATTAAAAAATGTTGAGCAATCCCAATTTATTAATTAAATATATTCAATAAGATAACATTGGGAGTGATCCTTGACTAATAAAATTATGGAATAGTGATTCAACCCAATCCACTATGATTGTCATGGATGTGTGAGTATTCTAAGGAAAATATCTTTTATAGGATTATGTGTATGAAAATTATATTTTTTTATCCTTATGTTATGTTATCGTGGATCTTGATTTATTATTAATGAAATCTAACTTTTATGTCTCATGTTATTCAACTAAAAAGGGATTATTAAACGATTTGACATTTTATATCTTTGACTGATTAGGAATGATTATTATACATTTTGTTCATGATCTCGTAAAAATATAATTTTCTTATTCTTAATTAATCTTAATAATTGATATCTATTTTGTTAACCATTTCCGGTCATCTAAGGACACCCTTTATTTTTCATCCCTTCCCTGGGTTATGATTAATGGTTTTAAGTATGATATATGTAATAATATTTTTTGTTTTTTGGTACATATTTACATATCATGTAGACTATTAATCTGTCAGTTTTTTATATATCTAAGTTTCTATAGACACTAAATGTTTACTATTCTAGAATATATTGTGTTGTTACAGAATTAATATTTTGTTAATAAGAAGTAGTAGTTATTTATGAAAAATAATTGTCATTATAATTGGAAGTAGCGTAAGGTTTAGTAACTTTTTGAAACTAGGATGAAAAAACATAAGTGATAACCATTATGTTAACCCTAATTTTTGGGGAGCATCGTTTGATATTGTAAATAGTAGATTGTGTTTTTCATATAAATTTATCCTTGTCATGAATCCAAAAGTGGAAATGGTTTTGGAATATATGCATAAAGGGTTAATAACAATGAAAAGAGTTTGAGGAGTATATCATTCCAATCATTCTGGTGCATCGTGAATGATCCCTTATTGTGAGCATACTTTGACACTAATGTAAGACATACATGGGTAAATTCACATTTTATTTATAAAATAATAAAATGGAATCTATTAAATATTGACCATGGAAACCTAGGTTACACCTAATGAGTCATAGTATAAAATTAGTGTCATGGTTTAGATATCCATTAAATCATTTCTCATGATTATATAATTACCCATCACTATTTCTCACATAATGATTTCGGTTTTCATTCATGTATAAAACTAGGAGGAAATTTTTTAACATTGAATGTGATAGATTATGTAATGATATTCCTAATAGGAAAATAAATTAAACGGGAAAATTAATATGAATGATTTTGATTATTCATAACTAGTTATCTTTTTATATAATTAACCAAAACTAAGGTTGGTTTCAGAATGATCCATGTAAAATAAATGATAATTTTTTTAATATCATTTAGGAATGAAATTGACTATTCTAGATACTAAGTATATGTGAATAATAACCATGTAAATGTCTCAAAGTAATGAGAATATGTTTTTTTCATTGAAAATAATGAAATATAACATGTCATTTATTGTGGTAACTGAAGTGTTAAATAGGAGAAATATTAAATCCAAAGGTACCATTTATAGTTCAATGCCTTTTGTGTATGGAAGCTAGGAATTTTCTGAGCCAAAACCATGATCCAATGTCTAACTCGTAAACTAAGGAAGGGAAAATTATATTTTAATTGTTAAAGTGGATAATAAAACTACATTTGAATTGTTATTTGGGAATTATGTTGTATAATTATTTAGTTAATTATATTCTAGTTATATGAATCATGAAGAATCTATGGATTGTTCCAAAATAGTTTTTTAAGGATTTGCAATAATTTTTTTAATGATATTGATAACCCCAAAAACTCATATAGAGGCATGGTGATATCTTTGGAAAACACGTGAAATAGGGGATGATAATAAATAATATATTCATAAGTTCTGGAAAATAATGTTAATTTGGGATAAATAGATTATACATTTGGAAGAAGTAAATTTGATTGTATTACTGACCTTGAAATTGATAAGGGATTTGATGAGAAATCGATTTATCTTATACTAAAAGATGTTTTCTGAATTTTTTATTTATGTAATATACTAAATAGTCTATAATTTCATTTAGAAAATAAATATAAAGATAATATATCATATATTAATATATATTTTCCTTAATATTTTATAGTGAATAAGGTTATTAGTATGATTTAGTATGATATATGATCAAGTTATTCACATATTTGGTATGTGACATTAAGAATGATTTATAAAGTTTGGGGATTATAGTTAACATGATTTTCAAACATATATGATATTTTTCAGGAAAATTAGTTTACAATTTTTCATACATATTTAGGAGGATTATTAAGGTTAACTATTTTTTATGGTTTATATTGAACATTGGGTGTTATTATTGTGGTTTTAGATATTAATATTTTATTCCATTTCATAATGATTCATTTCTATTTCATAACTTGTGAAAACTATTTTTTTTATTAAATGTATTGAGATAGAAGAATGATATTTTTTTTCTTTAATAGATCTTTTGATCCGTTAAATGATAATTTCAGTGCTTGAGGCATAAAAAATGCATCTTTAACATTCATTTATTTGAGTACAAGATGAGATAGATGTGTAAATTGATCAAAAAACTAAAGGATGATATTATGATTAAGGAATTGAATAAAATCAAGTATTTATAATTTTTCATATTTCATGGTATAATAATTCATCGACCATTAGAACAATTATCATGAAAATGAATATGTTTTACTTTTTATAGCTAGTTCCGACGAGTTGATGTTTGTTTTCGCCCATCATTAATTTATGGTATTTTATTCATTAACATTATCATGAATTTTTCCTATATCACTATTTATTATTCATTAGAAGTTATCATTCTCATTTCTGCCCTTTTTTTCACTTCCAACTAATGATGTCTTTATCTAGTAACGTGATTGTGTGTTTATTAAGGTAAATAATATTTTTTTTTCACTTCCACGTTTCAAAGGAGGTTTGATTATTATTATTAACAATGTTATTAATAAAAAGGTACTTTAGAACATCATTCCATCCATTAACAAGATAAAAAATGATAAGATGTAATTTTTTTAGGGTTGTAAGCATCAAATGAATATAATAATATTTACTTCTTCAATTCAATAAATTAAAACTATTTGATAGCTTTCGTAAGATGTCACACCATATCAAAATTAACTATGGTATAATAACACATCAAAACCTATATAATGATTTATAACATATGATGAGTAATAACCATGTTATGAAAAAAATTATAAGTGTTTTAAATAATAAATTTATATATTAATTCATAATTAATAGGTACTCAATTATCGATAAATTTATGATATGATTTAAATTTTTTCATAAAAATATGGTTCTTATTGTATGCTCTACAAGATCATTATAATTAATTTCTTCCATTTTTTAAAAACACTATGTGATTAAATTGATATCATTTTTAAAATTATTATTCCAATACTATATTAGGTTTAATTTTGAGGACTTTTCTTAAAAAATAATTTTTTTGAATTGTGATAAATAACAATATATAGAAAACTGTCATTTAATTACATATAAAATTCATATTTTTTTGAAATTGATTTTAATGTAATACCAGTATCATTTAATTATATATATAATCTAATTAAAAAAACAAAATATCCAGGGATAAAATCAAGAGGAATTTGGTTTTGGGAGGGGACAGAAACACATGATTATTTTGTGCCTACTTGATGAAGATGAATGCATAGAGGAAGGTAAATATTTTGTTAGAGGATGGGACATATTGTAACACCCCGAGATTTTATGAAAAATATTCTTTTTAATTTCATTAATGTCTTGTGTTGTACGCTACACCAAAAGGAGCTTGCACAACACGCATCCTTGACTTGCCTTTCATTACACTCAATCGCGACCTTCCTTGATAGCGTGTGTAGTACGCAATACCGAGATTCACTAAACAATGATATGCTATTAAAATATTATTAAAACTAGCCGTTATGAATAGTAATAACCACTTTTTGAAATTTTTTAAATTTTATTTTTCAAAATGGATTTCAATTTTTGGATTCGGAATATCGAAATTAGCTTAAGGTAAAATTTTGGTAATTTTCCGATAACTTTCATATTTTGATAAATAGGTGAAATTACTAAATTTTAATTAAAAACAAATTTTTCAATCGAAATAATTAATAGTGATAAATTATTAATTTTAGTGGTTTTAAAGTATATTTAGAATATATTTTTACAATTTAATACAATGTTGGTCATTGGATGTAATTTCACATTTAAACCAGTTATAAACAAGTGTCGATCTTTTGATAATTATTATCTCTTAAAAACAAGCCTTTTGTTTTGAAGAAGGGAATTAATTTTTAAATTAATTAATTCAATTGATATGTTTTGAATTTGGTAAAATAGAAATCATTTTTGAGTTCATGATATCAAATATAGCGTAGGCCTAATTTTTTTATTTTTCTGAAAACATTCAATTTTTGATGAATAGTGAAACCACTAAGTGGAAGTTAAAAAAACTGATTTTTTCATAAAACATAATTTTACCGCTTCTGTGAGTGGAATTTCAAAAATCCGAGGGATACGGTTGATGTCAGTAAGTAAAATGTGGTTCAATGAGATGAAAATAATTTTTGGTGAATAGTAACTTTTTACTTTTATTTACCACGGTTAAAAGTAAATAGGGTAATTAAGGGTAAAAATGATATTATTATTACCCTAACACATGTCCAAATTCTATTGGATAAGTGTAATTCGACCAAAAACAATCTTAGGAATAAAATATGACCATTTAGGCCCACTTGGATTAGATTAGGACATTAGTTATTATTTAATTCAAAGAAGAGTTCAAAGAGTTAAAATCAAAGATTATTTACTAAAAAGATTTTAATATAGGGTTATACATAAGATAAATTAGATTTTAAATATTCATTGGAAAGATAAAAAGATTTCCTAAATAATGGTATTTTATTTGTAATTTTTAGACATTAAATAATTTAATTTATTTAAAACACAACGATGATGCAGTAATTATCTTATTAATAAAATATTGACATAATTGATGTTATAAATACCCAAATAAATATAATTTGAGACTTTTTATGAATTACTCTAATTTTATAGGTTAATATGACATGTTATTATTGATTTAATTAACGTTTTTCGAACTTATCATTCTGTTATTAATTTCACAAAAATCAATTACTAAATAGTGTCAAAATTGACATGATATAGTTTTTTAAACAAATATTATATTATTAATAGTTATTTTATTCCTAAAAATCTGAGGTTCGGCCAAATGACATAGATAGGGTTATATATATTCATAATAAACAATTTGGGGTTCGTTTGGCTTCTTATAGTAACTTTATTAACCTATAGTGTAAGAACACAAGAAGACACGGTAAAAGTAAAATTATTTAACTTAATGTTAAATCTCAATGATAAGGTTAAAATAGGAACCTAAACATATCTAAATTCTATTGGATGAGAGGGGTTCGACCCATACCCACCTTATACTCTAAATAAATCAATTTGGAGCTATTTAAAACCTAAGTTGACTTTATAATAAAATAATATTTTTAGTTATTCCAAAGGTGCCCCTCTCCTCCCTTATAAAAGGGCACCTCCTACCTCTCTTCCTCACACAACATTGAGCCTTAAATCTCGGACAACCCCTACCAATTTCTCTTATCCACTTCCCTAAAAACATCCTAGATGTTCTGGTCTTCCTCAAATACCAATTTTAGTGCCCTAAGAGGAGGTCTCAAAGAGGCGCTTCAAAGAAGGGGTAATTTCCGTTACCAATTCTTTCACCTTTATTTCTTCTTCCACTTATTCATCTTAGGTTGTTTCATTATGAAGTAATAACATCAGTATCACTCATATACTGATATGTTATTATAAGTATGAAAAAATCCTATTTCACCATCTATCCATCCTACGGAAAACGAAATCAACGCGCGTGCGTACGTACGGAATACCGTCTCCACGCCGTGGTGAAATCTATTTTCCACCACCACCTTACTTGGATGGGTATAATGGTGTAAATAATAACTATATATTATTATTTTAAAGTGATATTTATTCTGAAATAGTATACATACACTCCAATACAGTCCCACGATCATGAGAACGATATCATCGCTCGTGCGTACGTACGGACTACCGTCTCCACGACGCGATGAGATTCATTCTCCACTTTAACCATTCAATGAATGATTATAAAGTATATAAAATAAGTAATAATGGAATATATGACATTATAAAGCTACTGGACTTATGTGTATATATATTTATGTCATCTACTTAATTCCACTCATTTCAATAACGAAAAGAAAACAGCGTTCATGCGTACGTACGACCTACCATCTCCATGAACGGTGTATTTATTTCCATTTATAGATCCATTATATATATGTATATTCTGAATATATATTATATATAAATCATGTTTTAGATTATATAATTAAGTAATAATGATCTATGTAATCATACGAATAATTACAAGGTAAAACACGAACGACAAATGAGACGATTTTACCCAAAACGCTACTTTAACATGAATTTACAAAAGAACGGGTAATATAAAGTCATAAGTGAACCATATATGATATAATAACAATTAATATGATTCTGTAATAAGTCAATGACATTATTTAAATCATTATACAGGAGGTTCGGACACTTACGAAACAAATCAGACCTAAGGTAAGGGAAATATCACAGTCTCATTTTTTTCCGAGATTGTTTATAATTTGGTAATTGTTGGGGTGTATTTTATCATCAAAATCCATGCTTCCATAATATGTAATATTATTTACATCCACCTAAAATATTTTATATCCAATTTTACACTTCGGTGACTTTTTAGTAAAGGATATGAAAGGAATCCTTTTTCGTTTTTCGTACGAGGTACTTTTTGACTTTTCCGCAAAAGTACGAGAAGAATGTTTTTTTAACTTATACGGCATGAATGGATTTTTAAAAAATTATTTCCAAGAAGCTTCCTTTACAAGTTTTCAAGTTTATTTTTAATCAACTTCTTTTAGTTTAAAGTTGTATGCCATGTTAAGAAAGGAAAAATGTTTTTGAAGTAGAAAGGATATATTCCTCAAGAATGGAGTTCAAGTGTTTTATCAAAATTATTGTCCATCTAAGATAATAAAGGGTTCTGTTTTTATCCCTATTATTACATTGATTATGTTGTGATGGAAGTATTTTTTTATGAATTCCTTTTTCTTATATGAATTGTTTTATGATGTCACGATGTTTAAGATTCCCATTTTTATTACATGGGTTATGCAATGATGTATGATTTATGATTTTTTGGCACACATAAGAATGGTATCATTATGAGATGGGTGGGACCTATATCTCCTTCCAATGCATTGGGTAAAGATTTTATATCTCATGAGATAGATATGGCTGGAATGGTAGGTTATACCGGTTCAGTGAAACAGGACTGAAATGAGGGTGACTCGGTTCAGAATGGGACTTTGTACACTAAAATAGTCTTGTCAATGAGTCTTGACTAACAAGAAATGATTCTCTATGATTATGTGTGTATGCCACAAAGTTTCATGTTTTAAGTTATGATTACTGTGATTACATTTCACTGCCATGATTTATCCCATGTTATGAAATTATGCTCTCTTTTGCAGGTTAAGATTTCCAAAATGTTATGTTCTTATGAATATGATGTGATTGATATTTCTTTTGTTTACCCTTACTGAGCATTTGAGCTCACCCTTTTATGATTACTTTTCCCCTGGATATAAAGAAAGGTTTTAGGTAAAAAAAGGAAGATCTTTATCGGAGATGTTGAAGATCTTTCACCATGATTAGAATATTATATTCCGAGTTTCCAAAGACACTAAACTATTACGATCCTTGTGTGTGTGTGTTTTTGTTATGTACAAAGTATTCCGCAAATGTAATGTAATGTCAATGTATGTCAAGCTTCGGGTCTCTACACATATAATAGGGATATGGATGAGGCAGGAAAGATAGCTGAAAATGATTTTGAGAATCTTCTAGTTGGTCCAATTCAATATTGTGATGGAGCAATTTTGAGGGACATTACAAATGAATGTTTTCCGAGAACCGTCCTTATGTTTTTTGATAATATAAATAATGATCACTTAATGGATATTCTAGATAATAATGATATCATTCAATATTTCATTCCTCTATATGGTTAATTTCCAAGGGTTCTATATGGTTTTGCAGGGTAATATTAATTTAGTGGTTAGGGCATCATACATTCTTTGGTGGATGAAGTAGTGCTAGACTATTTCATGTAGGATCACCTTATAATATAATTTTGTGATTCAAATATTTTTATCTTCCAAAAAGTGAAGTATTTGAGTTAAATAAATCAACACAGGCTAATTCCTCTATGTAATTTTTCTTAATCAATTCTTACTAATGTCTTAAATATAAATCTGTAAAGGTTACTACCTCATATTACATCAATATACCAACATGGTATTCATTAGGGGAGGAGCATACAATGTCTGCTGGATATTTCAAAATATATGGTGGCTTATATAAGAAGAAAATATTTTGGATCTAATATCATGATCACGGTGGAAATTACCCAGGCCTATGACTAGATAGAGTAGGTATTTATGTTGAGATTTATTGGTAGTTTTGCTCATAGATGTTCAGCATGTGACCTTTAGTATGGGTTTTATGATTCATGGTGGATCTATATCTCTCTTATAGGATGAAGTTTTTTCTTTTTTAAAACCTATCAAGGGACTATGTCAAGGGGATTCAGTTTATCCAAACCTTTTTTATTATTAACAAATATTCCCTTTCAAGGAACTAAAATCATGGTACATTGTATAAGGAGATTCCCCCAATTATGAATATTTTCAGGACATGTATCATTCCTCACCTCATTTCATCTGATGACATGATTTTATTTCAAAATGGAAAGAATAATTATTTTGAATACTTCAACAAAATAATGAAAAATTATTGTTATTTGAGTTGTATAAAAATAAATCTTTATAATAGAAGTATTTACATATTGAAAGCATATTCAAATCATAATTTAAGATACATTTAGAATAATCTTGGAATCCAAATAAGACACATGCTAATGGTTTATCTTAGATCCAATGATTAAGATGATAAAATTAAAAATGTGATGTTTATGGATCTTCTTAGGCTTTTGAACAATAATAATTCTGAATACAAAAATAAGAATAATTCATATGGTGGTAGGATTACACAAGTTAATAGTGTTCTAACTCCAATGACTATTTATATTCTCTCTTTTATCGACGACCTAAAAGGATCAATTGTTGGGCTAGAAAAAATTAGGAATTTTTTATTTGGGACTTCAAACATGAGGGGAGAAGTCACTGGGACTTGTGGAGAATAAAGGATAATCCTACAGCTGAGGGAGGAATCACCTTACAGAATGGGGAAATAAAAATTCATGGAATTCCAGTAAAAATTGAATGGTATATAATTTAAGGGTTATATATTTGGTCCATATTCATGAATGATATACATGGTGAACATTGGAGAATGTTGGAAGAAATTAAATGCAAATTATATGGCCTAGAGTGATGCACTGTAAATTATTTTGTGAATTTTAAGGATTGTGTGTGGTTGGTGATAAGGAGAGGGGAAATAAACAACTATAAATATAACATGGTATAATCCAAATATTCTCCCTATAATATCATGTTATATAAATTTAATTTAATTAGGAATGTTTACATTTGACACTTATCAAAAACAACCTAGATGAGGATCATTTCCGTTTGATTGGATAATATTAGTGGATGATCATAATAGATGTGAATACATTTTATTATCATATGCTAACATTAAGTATTTGGATTATAATTTTCATTTATATTTTGAAAGGGATTCTAATTAATAGGTAACAAAACTATGGTGAAAAAAATACTTGTAAAAATGAACAACCTAGTTTAGAGTGTTCACAATAGAGAAATCCCAAGTGATGATAATATTCATAGGAAAGGATTTCATCTGGCCTTTCGTTGTATTTGTTGTGAAAGGCCCAAAATTTATACTATGTGGAGCATATTTTTTTGAAAATATTGGGTAGAAATTTTAGGGAATATCGTTGGGATGAATGTAGGAACTAAAATATAGGGTGATGATCAGTGAATGTTCATGACTTCCTAGATTCTAATGACAAAAAAGTTTCCACATGTTGTTTTTATATATTGTATGGTCATTGATTATTTGTATTAGTTCATATGGGAATCATTAAATAGGTTTAGAAAAGACAAAGATTTATCAGTAATTTATCATGAAGAATGTATTATTTTCTGGGTTGAGGTGTTGAGGTCCCTACCCCCCACCCACAAGGGAGAAGAATTTTCTCCTAGTAGAGGGCTTCTTCATAGGGATATGGCTATTTCTAAAGTTTGTGATTTGGATCCTAAAAGAATATGGTTCAAGTGGAGTTCTCCTTGTGCGGGTCTTAAGATAATTGTTGATGGATATTTTCACCAAGGTCTCATGAGGGAAGTAGTATTCCCTTGAGATCATTGGGGATCATTGGATCTCTGGTTCAATACTTATTATGGGTCTGGTAATTCCATATAAGTGGAAGTTAAAGACAAGCTCGTTTGTCTATCACATTAAAGGTTGATCAACTACCATATAACCGCTATTTATTCAGACACCAATATTATTGTAAACATACTGTGTTTTAATTCCAATGTCCTAAGTTCTATAGTGTATTCCATTCCAAGGTGATGGTCCCTTTTAGTCCATCACATGATGATGTCGCGCACATGGAGGGATGAGAACTTTGCTATGGAGAAGCTAAAACATAAAAGAGGCCCTAGTAATAGTCTTATTATTTTATGTAATACATTATACCCTCCAAATGAATCTAACTAAAATTTTATCCTTGATTCCTATGTTCTCTGTCACATTAGACCCCATTGACTTCAGGTTTTTGGAAGAAAAAGTAATTTGTGAGTGTACACATGAAAAGATGACTATAATAGTAAATTGTAACTAAAGTAATATTTAAATGATATAATTGGATAATATATGATTTTATATGTATTTATATTTCTATTTTTTATATTTATTAAAAAATTATATTTATTTTATAGGATGTTAGAGTGATTAAGAATCACGAAGTACTTGAGGTAAGGGGTTCGTCACAATATATCTATATTGAGACATGTTATAATGTTATGAAAACATTTATTATTTCTAGTATGAATAGACTAATAAATAATTTATTTTTAACACCAAATTACTTATATAAATAAATTTCAATATTTGTATTATTTTTCAATTCTTCCAATTACATTCAATTCAAAAATTATTTTAGTCATAATGTTTCATTGTCTCAATATTGTTTCATTGATAAATTTTTTATGTTAATCACATATTTATGTTAATTTGTAGTATATACAGATCCATTTAAATTTAAATCCATTTTTAATTCATAATTCAATTCATATAAAGTAAATAATTTAAATTATATAATCCTAGGGGTTTTGATCCGATATTTACCAGTGTGGTAAAGGTTTATCATCTCTTCTTTTTTTCATTGCGATATGTGTAGTGTACAAGATGACTATTATTATATGAAGTGTATATACTAGCCCCTTGATATTTTTTATAATTGGCATCATTATATCTAGGGTGTTTATTTTTTCTATTGATTTTATTTCATGAAATATATTATGATTCAAATGTTACCAATATAGTAATTTCATTACTAATAATCTGATTTACAACTAGATTATTGATGATTAATTTCTGATAATGAATGTATATATTTTATCGGTTATGTTACTTATGTATTTTCATATATTATTTTTATTTCAATAGGTATCTTTTTTCATTCATTTTCACTCTTTAAATATATTAGATATTGAAAAAATTATTTTAAGGGGATCCAAATTCAATTCTCTATTCAGTCATAAATCTTTCTTACAAGCCAATAGTTTCCTTAAAATGTTTTCAATAAATTTTTTAATATTTTAAAAATGATTTTCAAATTCATTTTTTAACATATTTATTGTTTTACAAAGAAATTATAAAGGAATCTTCTTGTGGTTTTCAAATGAGGTACTTTTGAATTTTTTAAAAAAATTCAAAAATAAAATTTATTTTAATGGAAACCTTATGAATGGATTTACCCAAAATAATGAACACAATTTTTCTTTATGGTCATTTATTACTTTCCCATGAAATATTCAATAAAAATTATATCCACAATATTTTAAAATTTTCAGATTTATATTGTGAAATTATAAAATGAAATGGGTTTTCTCCCCATTAAATATTTTTGTGGAATTTAAAATGTATTATTATTATTAAAATAAAATTTTCTGTTTAAATTATTTATATATAATATCATCCAATGTAACCATATTTTTCTTTATTTGAATAGTTTATGATTGTTATAATTATTTTTTAATGAAACCCATATCTTTTCAACATATTATTATTTTACGATTTGGTGAATGTTTGATGATCTCGTTGTACAAATATATATGGTTTTTCTTATGTGAGGGGAGGGACAAAAAATAAATATCAAAGAAATTCATTATGTAAATATGTATATCTCATAAGACAAAAAGGATTCTAAATAGGATTTATCCTAGAATACTAATGTACATTGTTAAATAATATAATCATGGGACTAACCCATAACTAAGGAAATGATGGAATGAGGAGTGAGCCCAATACACTATGATATTCATCGATTTTATCATTGAAAAAAAGAATTAATTTTATGTGAATGTTCATATGATGTGATCTTCTTTCATATCCTTTTGTTTTTTTTCTCTTTGCTCATGTTTGATTTTTTAATACTTCATAAATTTATGTCTTATTTTTTTTGATTAATATAACCTTATGTAATGATTCTTTATTATTTACATTTGATTGATTAGGTATGATTATTATATGTTTTGATCACGATATCAAACCCTTATGCATATATTATGCTCACATAATATCATTGACTATTAAATTTTATGTCTACCATTACTGAGTATCTGTGCTCACTTTTTATTATATTAACCTTCCTCATGTTCTTAGGAACTTTTTTAAGTATGATTTATGTAATAAGGCTTCTCTTTGAGATGAAAATAATGAAAAATAATGTAGGTATTTTATTTACTAATTTTTTATATATCAATGATTCTAAAGAAAAAAAACCTTTAATGTTTTAGCAGGGATCAAATTTTTATGTAATTAATATTATTAAATTAATATGTGATATTTTATGTTCAAAATGATTGGGTTACTATAAGATAGGTTAATTTTATCTTAATTTTATAAACTAAAATCAAACCAACATGTTTTGTAAAATATAGGAAAATATATTGATTTTGATATAAACAAATCACCCATAATGCCTCACTTTTCATGCCATATGACACAGCTGGGCTACCCAATGCTACCGAAGAATCTCTACTATGAAATATCTACCTAAAAAATTATACCACTGTGACAATCACTTTTTCAACTACCTTAGAGAAGGTTAGAAAAAAAAATTGAAATTGTAATGATCATATCTCGAACATCAATCCCATCCCAAACCTGTGATCTTCAATGAAGTAATTATTTATATGTTATAGAGATAAATGACCCAAATATATGAAATGAGTATAATAATCCATCACTAAATGGTCACCTTCATTCCATTGTCACAATCTCTAAATCCATTACCATAATAAATGTCTCCAAATAAAACAACTGGTTTCAATCTTTTTGGAAAATTATCCAAGTGTGTTCCTCAAGTAACATAGCGTGCATTATAGAATCTCACCATTTTCTCACAGAAACCTCAAGCATATAATTGAAAGATACTACCTTATATTCCAATACATTAATCAAAAAGTATAAAATCATTTAAATTATCATAATAATTTCTTTGGGATCCTATATTCCTTAATCACCATTAAATATTATAGAATATTTCTTAGAAACTCCAAAGCATGGTCCGTCTTCCATTTCATGTTTCCCCCACCCACCTGTTTTAGATATTTAATAGTCTGGATTACCAATTCCATTAATGTACGGTCCACTAAATTTTTTTTCCTATGGGACATTCCCTTTAGGTCATTATATTTGATTTAATGAGATCTATCTAAGAGGTATTATCAATTAAACATTATATATTATACCTAATTATCCATGAAATATTTCTCCAAATAAAAATATAAATATCAATAATCTATGTAAAAGGAATCAATAACCAATATAAAAATATGATATTTTCATTTAATTAAATCCACAATAAACATAATTTATTGATTAAAAATACCCAACCACCCATGAAATCTTGAGGTTTTATATATAACTGATCGATTTAGGAACCCCTCCACAAATTCCACGTGATTTCTAATGGGATTGGTCAAGTCTAAAAACCACCCCTAGTGAATATTTAGCATCTGATACCATTTAATACAAAAAACCATGGATTGAATTGACACTTCCCCCAAGCTAAATCATCACAAGAACCAAAGAGAATTCCCAATTTCCACTTGATGGGGAAAAACTACATATCAAAACAAAAATACATGGGAATAATTTCAAAAATAAAAATCCAAATAACAATAGTCATGTATAAAAATATAAATATATAAAATTAGTGTAAAAAATAGAATTAGATTTCTATAACCATGAGACAAAATTAAATAATCTACATGGGTGATCTTAGAAAAAAACATTTCCCAAACCATAACCAAGTTTCCATGTGGTTGTTCGTCCCCACCATCCCAAACCACTATGAGGTGAAACATCTTAGAGAATTCATAATGTTACATGATACCCTTCCATTTATCTTTATCCTACAATACCATGTATGAATACTCCCAATGACATATAATGGGTGTGAAGAAAACCCAAATTGGATAGAAAAATGAATTTAGTATGTTTCTGTCACTATGAAACCATTAATTTTGGATTTAAAAAAATCATGATCCATAAATAATTACACATAAAAATAGTCCTCATAAAATATATTTCAATTTCTCTTAATACTGTACATATTCAAATCCATAAAATATGAAAATATACATGAATGATAACATAGAGAAAAAAAATAAAAAATATATATCCATTAATAAATAGATATATATTTAAGGAATAAATTAATGAATAATGTTTTTAATAAAAACCCATGTTGAAATGGTTTTTGTCTTATGTTAATACATAAATAGTACACATAATGAACGCTTGTTTTCCTAGTCATGAATCCTAATTATGATGAGTCCTTACATTGTCTATTGATATCTCAAATATAAATCATAGTTGTGTCATAATTTTTGATGTTTTGATATATGAATAACTTGAAATAACACTGGATCCAATGTTCTATGTTTTCTCAAAAGGAACAAGGAAACCATGACCAATATTTATAAAAACGTTTATAAAAATTAATAATACAACCATTCCAGAAAAAACAATGTATTTTCAAAACATTATTTGAGTAATTGTTTCGAAAAAGAGAAGTGCATGAAATTGTTTTTAAATAAAACCCCATTTAAAAATATTTTCCATGCCACCAAAGATATAGTTATACAAAAAATATTTAATTGATATAAAATCAACCATTTTCATAAGACACACTAAAAAATCAACTAAACCCATGAGATCCATGAGAAAAAACTATTTTATATAAACGCATTCCTCAATAATATACGAAAATTAGTCACCATTAAAAATGGTGATAGGAAATGAATGGATTTTAGAACTCAAAAGCCTAAATCAATAAAAAACCTCATCAATTCCACACCCAACATGCAAGATCATTCTTTTTTTCACCATTAATGTTCCAAAAGGTCAACGTAAAGAGAGATCAAGATTAGGTCAATAGAAAAGAATAGGAATTGAGATAAAATTCACATATACCTTGAAGATGTCCACTGAAATATATATATAATCACTAATAGATAAAGGGGATGACTTCTTAGAGTGTCATTAAATGGTTATGTATTGATAATGATAAGTTATGTTGGGGTTAGGAAAATATATGTCCACAGATATCCGGGTAATTTTCCATTTATATGAATGTTGTAGAGGTCACACCGTTAAGATAACATGTTTGAAAAACTATGTGATAACCATGTAGTCACCACTATACAACAACAAAAGTTTAATATTACCTAGGAATATTCTCATACTTAGAAAAAAATTTCACAATCATTGAAACCACCAATGAAAACAAAACCAACCTCTCACATGATTTCCACGAATTCTTTCACAATTAATCATAGCATGATCTAACCATAAAAACCACCAGAAAACCAATAGATCCATATTAAATGGTTACTGTATGGTTACTAGTAATTGGAAACCCATAGGTTTTCTCAAAAAATTAAAAAATATCAACCGTCATCTCCCAAAATCCTTTAAAACGTCATGAGAGACAACATAAACCCAAAATAATACATAATTTTGATCTTGAGAGCAACACATTAGTGAAAAAAATTTTGATGATGATTTATGAACATGTCTTAAAAACCTAGGATCCACTAATATGATACAAATATTAGTTTAAAAGGGTTTAAATTGATCATTTTTTAAAAAGGATATACTCTTCATATTTCTTTTAAGAATACATAATGACTGGTACACAATATGGGAGGTGGGCCTTTAGTGCATTGTACCCCAACTGATAGGAATTCCATTATGAAAAAAATGGCTAATGGGGATTCAGTTTTAAGAAGACATGAAATGTGGAAATAAATAAAAATATATATATTTATATAGAGTACATCATTGTGGGTGATATACCATCTTATACTAGTAACATCATAGTGACATGTATGTTTTTTAGGGGAAAACTCATCTCTTGGGATGTTTTTCCTCTTAATGTTTTGTGAGTATATAAAATCTGACTATGGGAAAATAAACATCAATAAATTTAATTATAAATAATATAATAAAATAAATAAATTCAATGGAAAACTCCAATGTCTTTATGTATCCTATGAAATAAGAAACATTATATATGTAGTAATTGGGGTGGGATTTGTAAGGTACCATCACCTAAAATGGGTTTATCCTTTCAAGTGACTATTTTAACACAATGTATTGTATAAAGGTCACATAAAAATATTCCACCTCCACAGTTTCTGTTCATTAAATTGGGGATTATACCCCGTGTAGTAGATAACCATGTGATTGGGAATAATTAAACGTAATTTATAGTTGTGCGAATTAGAAATTGATACCAATGTGATATTTTGCGAAATAAAATTTCTTGAGAATAATGTTTATTGCAGTAATGTTTTTATTCCCATCAATGGTGATTCATGAATAATAATCATTAGAGTCACCCCTAGGAATTATAAATGGTCCCATATACATGGGATCTTACTTCAACAGTTTACTACTGGGTATCATTTCTGTTCTTAAATACAAAACTATGACGTCTTGGAGAAATGAGTGAAGGGGAAAATTATTTATGAATTCTCATGAGACTTGGATCTATTGGAAAATGATGTTTTGTAGTTATTAGATACTATTTATTTTAAGGCAATCCAAATTATAATATTATATTATGACCTATAACACAACATAAATTGGTAATTGATGGATTCATAGAGTGATTGTAACTAATCCTTAATGGATAAAACTACTTTAATTCCATATACTAGGGAGTAAGGAGTATCCATGTTGGATGTACCTATTTTCAACCGATATACACATAATTTCTGGGAGATATTGGTAGTCTAGATCATCTTGTCATAAACCACCATATTTTGAACAATTTAATAGAGTAATTATTTAAATTAGTCAATATTTTCAATTTATGAAACATGATTGTCAGATGTGTGGTTGGACTAAAAAATTTACATACAACTACTTTAGATCGACCACTCTTATATTAGTTTAATGGTCTATCAGAATGTTGTAAGTGAACTGATGAATGATTTCGAGTTTCAAAATATCTATCAAGTATTTGGTGTTGACCTCCATGAGAAGAATGGTTTTTTCCTACATTGTGAATATATTAGTGGATGAAAGGATAAACATAAGCTGTTATAATGTCGTATATAGATAGGGGACCCTGAAATAAATTCATCATGTAGTAATGAGATTATTTTACTTTATAGTGTGGAGAAGCTTAAGAGGATCATTTATAATAATAGCTTGAACAATAATACAAGAAACTTCGTGGGGAATTCCTAGAACTGATGAATAGTGCTAGAAAAAAAGTATCACAACTATTTGATCTTGTTTGAGAAACAAAACCATAATTGGTGAGCTCTAAATTCTTAGCATAAAACTCTTTTAAGATAAAATAAATATTAATTTACATGTATACAACATGGATGGATTCCATCAATTTGTTTCTTCTCAGTTATTTATCTGAGTTAGGGAAGTCATAGGGGATAATATTCATTGATTCCATTTGATTTTATCTCACATGGGTAAGCAAGATGAAAAAGTTACATGTTGGAGGGAATCAAGAAAATGATTTATGCATGATGATTTATTTTCCATAAAAGGAATTTTACCAGCCTTTCTTAGAAATATTATGTGGTGAGTGGATTGAAAACATGGTTTTCTTCATCAAAGATGGAAATGGAAACCCCCTTTTGATGTGTCTTATGAATGACCAATTCTTCCAGGTATGATTTGTTAAGAGACAAATCCAAACATTCCATGAATTTTTCTTAATCATTCATAGATAATAGGATCCAAGATACCGTTGAATCAGATAGAAATTAATATATTAGCTCACTATTGCACAAATGAATGTATAAAATATCATATTTCCTGATATTGTAATAACCATTTATTATTGTGATAACCATATTAGATTCACCTTTTACATCTATCCATTGAACATGGATCCCAAGGTTTATCATGCGACTACTATTGAGGGTATGGTATTCATCATAATTATTTGTTCATCTCTCTAAAATAATGAACGAGTATGGTTTGAGAGCCTTTGAGGGGTTGGTAAAGATTAAACCCATTATTTTATAAAAAATGTTTACTCATAAATAATTTTGATAGATTTTTGGAATTACTATAAAATTGAGTCTACTAGAACGGAGTTGATTCAATGTTATAGAAAATGTAATCATCTATAAATTGTATTTTTATGTGAAAATCCTCAAAATACATATGCTGGATAAGAATGTTGGTTAATTTTTATCCCTTAATATCATTTCAGGTGATAATTTAACTACAAACTACTAAAGGATCAATACTCGTATAACAAATCATCCAATTAGATTGATATTTTATATAATATACCTTAGTGACTCAACATGATAGACTAGTATGACATAATTATATAAAATATATTGTAAAAACATCTAGACTATGAATACCAATGCATTTCAGCTCTTCTCAATGAGAGAATATATATTATTATAATCTATCATCAAAAAACTGAGATATTACAGATTTTTCTTCTAACCATTTTGAATATTTGTAGCCAAGGGGTGCTTAGGGGTCTTTCATGGGCCATCATAAAAAGGCCAAAGGATTTCTCTAAAAAACATACATGTGAAATTAGGAAAATAAAATTTAATAATTAATATAGTAAAATATCTATAGTATTTCTTTGTCCCACTAATAGGTGACCCCATTAATTTTCTCAATCGCAAATGGAATTTATTAGTCTCCCATATAAGCACCAAAACATTAAATGTAATCCAGATAGCTTTAAGTGACTCACATTTTCCCAAATTTATGTGGTGTGTGTATTTCATGGTTGGGATTATTCTTTTCTACATTAATATTTATTCCATGGTATTTGAAATAAAAGTAGCAAACCATAATATTTTTATCTTGAAAAAATGTGTGTTGTAATATACTATATAGTATTATACACAATACAAAAATGAAAATAATTTATTTAATTAATAAATATGGTTACATTAATCAACATCAAACACACTTAAAATTCCAAACATTTCAACTGGAAAAAATTATAAAATTGATAAAATAAAATGGGAAAATATGGATCGCTCTAATCTATTAGAGTCATCGCCCCACTGCCAATAGTATATAAATGAAACAAAATTCTTGTAATCTGATAAACATTAAAGAAAATGGAAATATATAACTTTTAGATGAATTGAGTTTAGTATTAAGTGAAAGAATGAAGTGGTATATATATGATGTAATGTGATTGATGGAATATTAATGTAAATCTTGGAATTGTAACATTAACATTGAGAATAATAACATCACCATTGGGAATATTAATTTTACCAAAAAATAAAAAATAATTATTTAAATTATTTTTTTCTTGATTAAATTAAGTAACTATAAATATTATAATTCCAAAAAATAAATATCATTATTAAATAACTAAAATAATATATAATCACAATTTTAGTAAACATTATTTTAAATTATTTCATAAAAATCATACTTTCATTATTTAAAATTCTAGTTACATATCATAAGAATCTATATTGAAAAAAATTAATATGATTTTTTAAATCATCACCTTAAAATTTTCCAAGGGTTAATTTATGAAATAATTCACTTTTAGGGTGAATTGTAAAAATATAGTTTTTCACAGAACCAATATATCTTAAATTTCATTATTTAGGATGTAATAATGATATAACACTTTCTTAAACCTTTTTTTTACCATGATATATTAAATTTCAAAAATGATTCATTAAAATAAAATAAATTGGATTTACAAACCTCAAAAGAACTATCAAAAACCTAAAGTTAGAAGTTATTCTTTTAAATGAAAATTTCTCTTTTCTCCGCTTTTTTATTTAGAAAATAATAAATTAGAATTATAAGGGGGATTTAAATTCGTAAACAAAATATATTATATTTATATATGAATTATATTTTAAAAAATTCAAAATTACATGTTATTCCTTTGATAGATTATTTTATTTAATATTTCATTCTAATGATACTCTTCTTCTCCGGTATATATAACTCATCTTCTTTCCCATTGAAAATCACACATTCCCCACTTTTCAAAGATTAATCTCTTTCAAAATACTTACTATAAATTCCATTATATTATTTAGGTACCTTCTTGAGTAATCCAACACCATATATCAGGGGATTTGTAGTGGCTTGCAAGAGATGATAAACTGAGGATTAAGTAAGTTTTGATCAAATATTCTTTTTTTAATTTATTCATCATTTTCTATTAATTTTTTTCACCCTCCCCCTTTAACATCAAAAAGATATTATATTAATTAGGAATTAGATTAACTATATATTAATTATGTGAAACAATTGTAATTATCCTATTTACTATACATATAAATTTCAAAATTCTTTTTCCCGCCCGTTCGGTAATGTCCTGTGACAGGTCGGGTAACCACCTATGAAGACATTCCCACGTCAATTCCTATGACCCCCTTAATGGATTTATATAATTTAATATATAAAATTTATAAACTTGTAATTACATGTATTATATGATTTTAGAAGTAATTATTCTAATATATAAATTACATTTAACAAATATTTTTTTTACTAATAATATAAAATGTTTTAATAAAACATTATATAATAATGAAAACCAAATATCAAATGAAATTAATTAATATTTTCAACATAATATAAGTAATATATTTTTGTAATAATTAAAAATTCCTATTTTAAAATTATTTAATAAATTGAATTTTATTATCTAGGATGTGAAAAAGTTACATAATAAAGTAGGATTAAGGTAAGGTGGTTTTCGAACCGGGCTACATTTCTTTAGTTTATCCCTCAGTCATGGAATGTTTGGTATGAAAAATGCATTATTAATACTTAAATACTATTTCATTATTCATCCCTTTTCATTTTTTTGATATAAATATTTCCAACATTATATCATGAAAAATATATAGATTTTCCCAAAGAACCCTTATTTCCAAAACACATCTTGGAATCATACTAAGTTTCTTCTTCTTCGCTCAAAAATGATGATTCTTATAAAAAATATATTTTTACCCTTATAATCTTGAAACATGTATTTATTATTGAAAACATGATTGAAAAAATCCTTATGAATCCCATTTGTTTCTATGGGTTAATTATTTTCTAGGATTATAATACATTCAATGTGGCATGCATGATTATGTAAATATTAGGTTGTGACATGTGGGCCATAAATTATTTCCACCAATAATGCATTGGTTAATGTGATTTATCTAATGAGATAATGTGTGATATGTATGAACATTATTATAGATTTTTTCACAATGATGATTTTATTATTATTCACATGTGTTATGTGTGAATATGAATCTAGAATCATTCACAAATATGTGTTGTATTTGACCACAATGTCATGATGTTTAATTTTTATGTGTTTCACAATTATATCCATTTATCACATGTTTCCCTCATTAAATATTTATTTATTTGATTCTTTTGATATGATAATTATTATTATTCTAACCAATGTTATATTTATCTAGGTCCCTTATTCATTCTCTTATTGGGATTTTTTCTCACCTCATTCAATGATGAAAATTCTTAGGTGAATACATGTACAAAGGATTACTCGAGATTGAGAAGGGTAAATAATATGATTTTAAATAATTTTTTATTTTATATTATATATAATTGATGTATGATTCTAATTTAACCACGATACTAAACATTTGGATCTTGGATTATAATGTTATTATGTTTTTATCATAAAAATAATTTAATTGTCTTGTAAGGGAAAAATGAATTTATAGTTTGTATTAGATATTGGATTTTGTTAAATTGTGAATTAGGATTAGAAA
This sequence comes from Viscum album, assembly GCA_963277665.1. NCBI lineage: Eukaryota > Viridiplantae > Streptophyta > Magnoliopsida > Santalales > Viscaceae > Viscum > Viscum album. The sequence continues at coordinate 1,398,886,071 of OY728145.1, read as the reverse complement.
ACATTATTTAGAAACATAAATATAAACTGATGTATAGTTAAACAATATATGAAAAATATTTTTAGAAATAGATAATCATTGGGATCCTATAAGATATTCCATTAGTTTTAATTGCATAAAATAATAAATTATTCATTGTTTGTTGAATTATGATCAAAGCTTTTATATTTTAGACCATTGTGGGGACTATGAGAAACGAAGCCAACATCCCGTGTGAAAAAAAATGAATGGATTTTATGAACGACGACCCAAATTCCATGGTTGGTGGAGATCAAAAAAATATAGAAATGATACCATGTTGTCTCAGGCTATGAACAACGACCTGGACCACATCAAACACCCATCTTTACCGAAGAAGTATTAACAATCCATTGAGTTTTTTATGAGACAAAGACCACTGTCATTTAGTGGGTCTTCAAATCAATTTTTTATTGAATTATGGCTTAACATAACGGAGAAGATATTTTCTATGATTCAGTATTCTGGGAAGGAGTTTTGGAATCTAGAAATTTATCATTTATATGATGATTTTGATATATAGTGGGCATATATGATGAACTCAAATTTGAATGATAAAATCAAAGAGATGGAGTGGGAATAATTTAGGAAAATATTTTATAATAATTTTTTCCCTCATAGTCTTCAAACAATAATGTACATAGAATTCATAGATTTGAAGAAAATGTAATGTGAATCTATCACTTCTTAAAAAGAAAACATCAAAAGTATTTCTAGAGAAACCCTAGGATTTTTTATCAACAGTGACTAAAAAATAGATTGATTCTTTAGTTGTTTAAAAACCCACCTTAAAAATGATCTCGGTACCAGAGTCATTCAGTGTTAGGATGAAGTGGTTTGATTCTCTCTCAAAGTAAAGATAGATTTTGGAGAATGGTCCCATGGTTATTTACATAAGATGAGAAGAATTGAGTTTAAAGCAGGCGGGTCAAATGAAAAAGGAGGAAGGTGGATCCCACTTCCCACAAGTCCCAAATGTTGAAGGGAGCAACCTTGTAATTTTAGCAATGCGATGAGTTAATTATTCACATGTGGAAGAGAAGGATACTAAGCTCATGAATGTAGAAAATAAATGAATAATCCTTCTAAATTTATGGGGGAAATGAAGGAACCTCTAAATGCACCACCCATGAATTAATTCTTTGACTATAGGGATCAAGGTAACTATGCAAACCAGTGCACTAAACCACAGGTTCTTGAGGATAATCAGTGTTAGAAACCAAAAGGATGAAGGATAAATTGAAAGATTATTTCATCGCTAATGTAGATCTAGATAATGAAAATGAATTCATAAAAGTTAAATATTCTATTCAATCAATAATTGACAAATTATTTATCGGATTTTGGTTCAATGGTTTCATGTATATACTATAGTATTTCCATAACAATTCAATCGATTAATTTATACCTTGAATTAGTGATATCTACAGAAACACACAGTGTTAATGTCATTACCACCCTAGTGTTAGACTCTACTCATGTAAGCATCTGTGTATGATTCTTATATCCAATCTCTTAATACTTATGTTGGTGTAATTTGATGTTATACAAGGAATGGATTGACTCTTATTATAAATAGTACACATAAAATTTTCGTAAAATGGAATATATTTTTATATTCATAACCACCGATTTCTCCTCTACAAATGTAATGAAGATCATGAATATTATTTTTAAAATCCCTCAATGGTGTGGGTGTTGATACCCTATGAAGTTTCATACCTTCCCTAATGGGTTATTCAATGGAAGGTATCAACCTGGGGAAAATTTTATTTTTATGGAATACAATGATTAATTTCCAGAAGAGTTATCTAGACTTCTCATAGATTGTATAATAGAGTTACCAATATAACCTATACCTATTTTTACTCATATCTCCAAATTCCCCAATATAATTTCCATTATTAAACTAGATGAGTTAATGATGTACCTATAAGTGAATTTTTTTAATGGGTTCATACACTGAAGAACATCACCTTTGTGTTTTCCTGTTCCCTTTATCATGAAGAAGGATGGATCAATGCGATTGTGTATCGATTATTGGGAGCTCAAAAAAATCCCCATAATGAATATGTATTCTATAATAAGGATTCATTACATTTTTAATCAACTGTGTGGATATTTTTACTTCTTAATGGTCGATCACCAATCTAGATATCGTCTACTGGTGGTTGTGAAGGAAGATATTTAGAAAACAACCTCCCATTCAAGGGATGGGCACTATGAGTTCATAGTGATTCCCTTCAATATTAATAAATACCCTTCAATATTCATGTCTTTCACGAATATTGTATTTAGAAACTATATCGAAAAAATCATTTATTTATTGACGAAATTATCATTCAATACAATAGTAATGAGGAAAATTATTGTCATCTACAGATTTTTCATGCAACATTATGAAAGGATAAATTGAATGATATTTTTAGAGAGTGTGAATTTGGGATGAATCAAGTAGAGTTCTTAGGGAATATAATCAAAATTGATGGAATTTCAATGGACCATATACAAACAAAAGAAATATAGGAATGTATCATACCTACTAGTGTGATGGAAATATGTACTTTTCATGGATTAGAAATGTATTACCAATATTTTCATAGAAATGTTTAATGATTTTCTATCTTGAATACTATGTTAACACAAAAATGGGTAAGGTTTGTATGAATATAAGAATGTGGAGAATTATTTAAGGATCCCAAGAAGAGGTTATCAACTATTCATGTACTCAAACTACCAATAAGAGTAGATGGGTTTGTGGAATGTAGTGATGATTGAAAGAAAGAATTCTTTTGTGTATTTATTCGTAATGATAAAGTGGGATCATATCAAGCATGAAAATTTATGAATTGTGAGTAGAACATCCCAACACATTATTTGGAGTTATAAGTTATGATCATCACTTTAAAAATTTGGAGGCACTACATTTATGGTGAAATGTATGATATATATGTTGATAAAAGGACAATGAAGTATATATTCAAATATAATGAGACCTAGATGAATAAAATAGGATGGTTAGAGATATTAAAAGACTATGGTTTCTCTATTCACTACCATACCAAAAAGGAAATCATGGTTACGAATTGTCTTACCAAAAATAAAATTTTACATTAAATATGATAAATATTTAAAAAGAACTTATATTAATGATTATGTAATGGATATATATCGAAATCCTAATTTCATGGAATACATCCCGTCTTTCAGAAATTATTCCATAACATTCAATATGATAGATGATCAAAGAGGCACCAAGGTCAGTTCTAGAGAAATCTAATACAGTGAAATATGTAAAGGATGGTAAGATATAGGAGTCCAATATTGATGAAGATGGTGTGATTCTGTTTGAAATAAATCTTTGTGTGCCTTCATCATCTGAGATAAAGAAGGGTCCATTGGATAATTTATATAACTCGTATTTTATGATCCATCTTGGATGTACCAGGATGTACCATGATCATCTAGAGAACATATAGTGGGAAATCATGAATGATATTTCAGAGTATATATGATGGTGTTTGGTATATCAGGAAGTTAAAGTGGAGAAACATAAGTCCAAAGGGATGATGCGACCATTTCAAATACCCATTTGGAAATAAGATAATGTCACTATACACTTTTTCACCAGTCTCCTATAGACATCCCATGAAAAAAAACGTTATATGGGTTTTGGGGGATAGATTTAACATGTCCAAACACCTCAATTCTATTTTGGATGATTTCTCACTTGAACGAATTGACACGATATATGGGAAGGATATTGTATGGCTTCATGGTTTTCTATTTTCAATATTTTATATTTATTATGCAAGGTATATATCAAAATTTTAGAGAATTATTCAACAAAAAATAATTATTGAATTAAATTATATCAATGTTCTATCACCTCCAAACTGATGTAAAATCTAAAAGGACTATTCTGATACTCAGGGACATGCTAAGATCCTGATAAATGGAATTGAAATGTGGATGGGAATAACATATCCCATTGGTTGAGTTCTCATATAAAAATATCTTCTCCCATGTATTCAAATGAATCCTTACAACGTTTTCTATGGGAAGTGATGTATTATTCTAAATTTTTGCCATGAATTTGATGAAAGAAAGATACTTGGACCTAATATTTTTCAAGAGATGAAATAGAAGGATCAGTATATCTAATAGTATATAAAATCTGCTCAAATTTGAAACAATATAAATGTAGACAACCATTGATGGGACCTGGATTTTGTTGTGGGAGAAATCATTTTCCTTATCATATCACCATGGGAAATATTGATGCAGTTTTTAATGAATGTAAAGCATAACCCAAGGTGCATTGGACCCTTTGACATCCTTGATTGCATAGGTGTAGTGGCCTATAATATTTCACTTCCCCCATGTATGGATCATGATAATGAAGTGTTCTATGTTTCTATCATGAGGAGTTATATACTTGATCCCTCACGTGGAATGAATCAATAGTTGGTACAAATGGATAATCAACTCTCATTTTAAGAGAATATGGTGAAGATCATGAACTGTAAGAAAAAAGTTCTATACAAGAAGATAATTCAACTTGTCAAAGTGTTGTGGATGAACCATAAGTATGAATATGTGGAAATGGAACTAGATGAAACAATGGAATTGAATTACCCTCATTTTTTCCAAACCCATCTTATTTTTTGAAAATTTTAGGATGAAATTTTTAAATGGTTAAGAATATAATAGCCTATATTATTTTTCTCTTGAAACAAAAAATGTGTTTTAATATACTATATAGTATTATAATTATAAATAAAATAAAAAAATCAATTAATAAATATATTTACATTAAACAGCATTGAAACCAATTAAAATTCCCAAAATTAAAACCTTAAGAAAAAAACATAAAAGATAAAATGGAAAAATATAGATCACCCCAATCTACTAAAATCAGCACCCCATTGAAAACATAATTCAGATGATAAAATATATTAGCAATCCGATCAACATTATAAAAACAATTACTGAAATTCAGTGTAATTGAGTTGAATTTTGAGTGAAGTAATGAAGTTGTATATTTAGGAGGTAATGTGACGATTGGAATAATAATTTTACTATTGCAATTCTAACATTATTACTAGGAATAGTAACCTGGTAGTTTGGAATAATAATTTTACCCCAAAAGAAAAAAATTATGATACAAATAATATTTATCACAATTAATTTAAGTGAATATAAATATTATAGTCCAAAAAAATATCATCATTAAACCCGCAAGTCCATCCAGAAGTAATAATTTAGAATATTTATTAAATAACAGAAAAAGGAACAGATGAGATGGGTGGGGTAAGACAAATGGACTTTCCCTTATCTTTTAATGCACAATGTTACATAACATAATAAGACATATCATTCCCACAATCAGAGTCGTTAGCAGTTTCCTATTCAGATTGGGACTTACCCTAACTGAGGATCTGAAGAAAATCAATGTTAAACATTCCAGGTAACATTGATGGTCGAATACACACAGTACGAGGCATATTAGAATAGTCCTTCTTCATCCTTCACATCGAGGAAGCCGCAGTGTAGTCAACCGTCCCTTTTCCAGAAATGAGAACATCTTTCAAAGAAGTATGTCCATGGCCTTCTACCTCTAAGATGTCACCCCACATACTAGATAACGTAGAGGAACTCTAGAGATTTTGGATCTCCTGATGACAAATTTTAAGAGCCACAGTGTTAGGAGTCATCACATCAGTCTCATCACATAGCAAAACTTGACCAGGACTACTGGAATTTTTTTAGTCCCAACTTATCTAGTGGGAGTAACCACATGACCATCCATAGGTGTAGTTTCATTGTAATAATTATCCCGAGAAGTGGAGGGACCACCCACATGGGATATAGAATTAACCTGAGTATTAGAGGGACTGTTGTTGGCTCCCATCAATGATGAATCCAACATCAATCCCTTCCCTTTTAAAGTAAGCTTATGTTCTTCAACAGAAGCCAACACATTAGCCTTATTGGATGATGGATTGGTGTTATGATCCATAGGTTGTGACAAAGCATCACCATTTCTCCGGATTTTCTTATACAAAGGTTGGATGGATGACCCTTCATCCATCAATTCTCATAGGATTCCTTTCTCCAAAATAGATCCAGAGAGTGCCCAAAAGTCAGGAATTCATTACAAAAAGTGCTTTATTTCATACTGAATGTCAATTGTAATGTCATCTGTCGGAGTGGAAAGAGTTACCTTATCAATAAAAATTGAGCTAAGATCAATCTCCACTATCATCCAAGCAATGTTTCCAAACTGAACATTCTCAGTCTCCTTGTCAAGTTGTATTGGAGTCTCAATTTCCATTCCAATATCACACAAAATCTTTGGATTCAAAAGGATCCAGTTAATGTCGTGGAGATGAACCCATACCTGAGAAAAGGTATTCCTTACATCAGAAGAATTGAATTCCGGGGACCATTCTTGAAGGTGAGGCCACCCAGGATTCAAGGAATGAGATCCAGTGCTCCAAGTAGGAATTTTCGAAGCACCTAAAATAAAAAAAATGCAATAAAAGAATCCCTGACCAAGAGATACAAACCTCCAATCAGAGAAACCCCCAAAAATGAGATCTTCCTGACCAACACATAGATCATCCAGGATTTCTAACCCTTGGGTAAAACATGATGCACAATCAAAGAGGTTTTTACGATTAAAATCCTTCAAATACATCAAGATTGGGCTCATCATGGGGTGATTACCCCTTTTTAATTATTCTTCTAGAACATGAGTCAGTGTATGAGGAAAATTCAGGCCACAACACATCATTCATGTTTATCCACTGTGAAGAAGTAAAAAAGGAAATCGAAGGCAACACAGCGGTGGGAAATTTGCTAGAGAAATCACGAACATCAGAAGACAAAATTGCCTTCACCGAACTATGCGGATCAGACCTAGCATCCCGACCTCCAATGTTTTAGATGCCATGACAAACAGTCACAGACATGGATCTAGAGTCAACACTGGAATCCGTGTTGTTGGTAGTGTGATCTCGTAAGCCCTATTCGGCCAGACGAACCTAGGAAGTGTGATCCCATGAAGTAACGGGACTCAACACATCAATGTTATAGGCCGTACACTGTAAATCCACATTCTTAATAGCATTAGGCCGAGACGTCGGCAGACCGACCATGTATGTAGAACCACCACGCTGCCATAGACCTTCACTCCTCGAGGATCCGCCTTCGGAAGCCATAAAAACATGGCTGAGATATTGGTAATAAGCTTCAAGAACACTATATGATCCAAACTATATGGTCTATGTGCTCCCTCTTACACCATTGCGCCATTATATCATGATTAAAAATCAAAAATAAAATATATATACATTTAAAAAAAATTATTCCAAAGTATTTCGTAATAATCATAATTTTTATATTAAAAATTAAAATTACCTATTATATAATTTTACTTTGATAAAATTTATATCATTTTATGAAAATATCTCATAAAAATTGTCCGAAGGTTATTTTTTGGTCATTTTTGGAAATACTACAATTTTTAGGTGAATAGTAAAAAGAAAGTTTTTCACATGTTCGGTGTATCTTAAATTACATAATTCTATATATAATGATGAAGAAATCCATTATTTAACTTTTATTTCATCAATTATATATTTTAATTCATAAATTAGTCATTAAAATTCAATAAACAAAATTTCTAATCATTAATATAACTTTCCAATCCAAAAATTAAATTGTCATTCCACAAAATAAAAATTTCTGTTTTATCCACATTTATTTTTAATAATTTAATGAATTTTGATTATAATGGGTTTTTAATGACTTATAATCATTATATAATATTTATATATGATTTATATTGTCACAAATTCACTATTAAATTTTTTAATGTTGATATATGTTTTTATTTTAATATTTTATTCTAAAAATACCCCTCTCATAACATGTAAACAACCCCTATTCATTCCCTTGTAAAATCAATCATTACTAAAATCAAAAAAACTACCCTCTTCTAAATTAATTCCTATAAAGAACCTTAGTATCCTTATGGTCAATATAGATTAATAAACATCTATTCATCAATGGATTTGTATTGACATACAAGAGAATCCATACAGAGTATTAAATAAGTTTCAGTGAACCCTTGTTCTTTTTTATTTCTTATTATTCTTCTCATTTCATTACCACCCATTTCAAAAAAAAAATCAAATATAAATTAAGCTGTAATTTTTTATTATATTAAATATATTAACCACCTATAATTATAATACATATATATATATAATTCAATCATATCTTTCCATCCCTTTCGACAATGTCCCATCACATGTCGGTTGACCACCTATAGAGACTTACAATGTTAATTATTATTACCAACATAATTGATGGATATTAAGAAATATATATAATATTTAAAAATATAATTATATTTATCATAATTCTCTATAATTAATTATACTAATGTATAAAATATTTTCAACAAATTGTGAAATTGTCGAAAAACATGACATTTTTATGTAAAACATTATATCAAAATGACTACCCTATAGCCAAATAAATTATGACATAAAATAAAATAACATTAATTTATAAATAGTGTTAAAAATTATATTAAATCCTTTATATATAAATGTATTAATAAATCTATGTTTATTATTTAGGAGGTGTAAAAGTGAAAAAATAAAACGTGAATAAAGGTAAGTATATTATGAAAACCAACTCATTTTCATTAGGTTATACCTATTTCAAGAAATCTATGATATGAATTTTATTATATTATTACATAAATATCATTGAAATAACCCCACATTTTTTAGATATATAATTATTTTTCAATTTCTTTTATGGAAAATACAATTATTTTACAAAACAACTCTTCTTCCCAAAACACATCATTAATTCTTCTAGAGTTATTTCTTCCTTGATCAAGAATGGTGATTCTTACACCAAATATGTTTTTACATTTTTTAGATGGGAACCCTAGGATTATTCATAAATATATGATTGATGAAATCCTTATGAAACCCATTCCATTCAATGGGTTATCTCATGATTAAAATTGTAATACATTTTATGTAGCATGCCTTATTTTGTAAATATTATTGTTTCGGTGCGGATGTGCGTCGGGTTTCTGTTCCGACGCTGTTCCGCCCGGACGCGTTCGCGCGTGCGCCCGTCGACCCGAGGGGTTGGGCGCGCGGCTTGTGGCCCCGCAATCCCGCTTTCCAAAGGCGGGCGGAATCCGTCCCTTATTCAGGGGTGTCTTCTCCTTGATCGAAACCGGGATGATGGGATGTCGGCTCCTCCTTCCGTGGACGTCTCCTCAGAACTCGTCGCCTAATCCGGGTCTCCCTCATTGATTTAAGACGTTCTAGTGAATCACGTTCCTGGCGCCATGTCTCCATGGACACCGGTTAATTACGCTGCTTCCGCCCGGACACTCCAAGGGGTCTGGTCGGGGCAGCAACCTGCGGTGAGGAGACCGGGTAGCTCTGGGTGCTGGGGGCGTGTCTTAACACTACGGCCCTGCATGTCTGCCTTCCCTCCCTAATAGGGCTTCTGGAAGGCATGATGGCCTGAGGCATCCCGCGCTGGGTGCAGGGAACTGTGTTACCTGAGGTTTTCCTCAGCTTCCCATGTTTAACACGGGGTATGCCGCTAGTTTAACGTCCAGCGGGGACGGAATCGGACTGATCAACACGAGAAGTGGATCAGATGACAGAACCCTTTGCGGGGAACCTCTGATGCTGGGGCCATCACATGGGCGGCTTCCCGAGTGAAGTGGAGTGGAATGAAGTGTCATGACCCCACCGGGATGTGGTGGCCCGGGTAAGGATCAGGATGGATGATGGAGTGAAGATCTTGGACCCCGTTGGGGCTTCCTACGTACCGCGCGTTGGTGCGGATCAAAGTCAGCGTAGTTCGGATATACAGTTTAACGTCATGCTGGACGTCAGCGAGCTGACTCACGAAGAGGTCGAGGCTGCCGGGCGGAGGATTGAACCGAACCACCTCGCACAGAGGGGGATGGAACGGCTGGGTGGATCACAGTTTCACGTCATGCTGGACGCTGAAAGGAGAAAAAGGCAGTGGGGAAGCACAATGGAGATACACACGTGCAGTCTCCCACAAGGGCGGATTCATAGGTGAATCGACGCAAGTGTGAACCCGGGAGGGGTCCACTGATGGACGAACCGACGTGAAAACGACCGGGACGACCAGGTGGTGGGATTGAACCTCGGAGAGGCTTCCTACGTACCCTGTTTAGGAGACAGGGATCAAAGTCCACGTAGTTTGTTCTGTTTGTGACACTCTGCCCCCGTGGGCGAAGGCCACTCCAATCCCGACATCCCTGCAGAGACGAGCGGGTGGGGTCCACATCCAAACATGGAGGACCCTGCGTGCGGGACACGGGATCGGGTGATGCGGATGGTTTAACGTCTTGCCGGACGAAGTACAGTTTAACGTCGTGTGTTGAGGATGAAGCGGACGGTTTAACGTCTTGCCAGACGAAGTACAGTTTAACGTCGTGTGTTGAGGACGAAGATTCTTGGCAGTTTAACGTCTTGCAGCGCGGACGTGGTGCAGTTTAGCATCATGCAGGACGATGGATGCCTGGCAGTTTAACGTCCTGCAGCGCGGATGAGGTACAGTTTAACGTCATGTTGGACGAAACACTTGGCAGTTTAACCTCTTGCAGCGCGGACGAATGTTGCCGCCGATGGGTCCGTGTCACTTCGCGCGAGCCTGGAGGGCCGCACGGGAAGACAACGCACGGTGCCGGCACCCAGGATGAAGATCATCGGGCGCCACGCAGGCGGGTACCCTCAGGGGGTCAAAGGGGGTGACCTCGGCGGATTGCGCGCAAAAGAGAAGCTTGGCGCGCAATACCGCGGGTCGGCGTGCAAATGGGCAGGCTGGCGCGCAATTGGAACAGCGCTTCGCGCGCGGAAGATTGAGATTGCGCACACCGGGCTTCGGATAGCGCGCGGGGGCAACAGCTGATTCTTTAACGAATGGCCACTTTAAAAGGGGGGTGCGCGCAATCGGTCTGGATTGCGCGCACCCGGGGGCAATTGCGCGCAAGAGGCTTCTTTTGCACGCGAAGGCCTTTGGGTGAAAAGTTGTTTCAAAGGAAAGGAGCTGAAGGGATTGCGCGCGAAGGCGAACCCCGAGGCTTTATTGCGCGATAGAAAGGAGGTTACCTGAAGATCGGCATTGCGCGCGGAGGGGGTTGGATTGCGCGAACGAGCGACTCTTCGAATTATGACATCCTTCAAAACGTCGGGGGACGCCTTATATTTATAGGCAACCCCTGGCACGGAATCTTGTTCGCGGGCGCGGAATTTCCTTCACGGGCGCAGAATCGGGCCCGGCGCGCAAGGGAGTCACGCGGGCCTCAGGCGCGCAAAATTGCGCGCCGGCCCAGCGCATTGCGCGCATCCCTGGAGGTTTGCGCGCGGCACTACAAATTTGCGCGCGGGTCTCCAAAATTCCGTGCAAGGCCTCCGGGCCCTCCGAAACGTGCTTCTGACTCCAAATACGACCTCGCTTTCCACATCCGGAGCTTTGTTTGGCAACAACGGACTTTTCCGGCGTCTACAAAAGCCCCCCCTCGGAATCTGATCGGCGAGAGGTCGCAACGATCGGGTTCCGAGGGAGACGCCGGAATGCCGAAGTCCTGGGTGGCGCGGGACTGTGGCGCGCAAAAAGGGTGTCGGGCGCGGAATTCGTTGTCTCGGTCGCGCAAAGCGCATTCCGCGCAGCGCGGACGCCCGACCTCGCCTATAAATAGGGGCCCTGGGTCCCCCGCACCGTACACCGGCCTTCCGCGTGACAAGCTTTCAAGCTCTCGTGCGCGAAATTGCCCTTTCCGGCGCAGAATTCACCCGTTCGTCGCGCAAACCTTTCCGGATTTCGGCCTGTCTTTGCGCGAACACCCGGGGTTTTACGCGACGGACTTCCCAATTGCGCGCCGTCCACTTGGATTGCGCGCCAACTCTCAAACTTCTCTACCAGCCTCTTCCGATTCCGCACGCCTCATCCCTTAACCCACACGACTCCCGGAGCTTCTGAGATGGCCGCGAATCAAGGGAATGAGGGGGATGCCGCCATTCGCAGAGCTGAGATGGCGGTGAAAGAGGAGGTCTACGGAGCCAAGGAGATTGTTTCCAACAATCAATCCTTGTTCGACTTGCTGACGCCGACCCAGAAGACATATCCGCTGTCGGACAACCTGCCGCTCTGGAACTTTGGCATCCTAGATGAGGTTCTGGTGCCGGGGTTCGAGGTTGATGCGCCACGGACCTGGGTGACTCGGGAGGACGAGATTCCCCGCTATAACATCACCAACAATGGGCATCCTGCCAGGGAGACCAGGCGCTTAGATGTCTATGTCCTGAACCTGAGGACGCGAACCATCGTTGGAAGTGAGCCTACTGCGGAGAACTCTCCAGCCCTCTACTCGAGCACATATCGCCAGAGTGTCACCGACGACACCAAGGGCTGGCTGAAGGACTGGGACTTGCGGTATTGGGGCAATTTCACCAGTGAGTGGGCCTAGGCGTTCTGGGTACGCCACACTTGCGATCACTTCGCGGAGGAGCTGCGGTACATCGGCCTGTTTGAGGCGGTGTGGACGTCGCAGTTCCACTTCTACCAGCAGTCCGAGCTCGGGCCGGAGCTGTTCACCCGCTGGTCCCTGGATACCAACACCTTCCATCTTCACCATGGGGAGGTTAGCATCGGTCTCTGGGAAATCCACTGCATCGGAGGTATCCCACTGGAGGGATACCAATACGATGAGTTCCTGCCTCCGAAGAACACCTGGGAAGACAGGTCACGGACTCCCATTATGACATGGCATCTACTTGACCTGGCTACGCAGCGGCTCGGGATCAAGGACTTCCACAAGGACATAGCCTACAAGGAGTGGTTCGGCCAGTTCTTGGAGCATGACCCAGCGGTCAAGATGCCAGGCAGGGGGAAGCGATGCCCGACCGCGGCTCAGAGGAGCCGGAACGGGTCGTATTGGCGGGTCCTGGAGACGGGCGACCACTGCTCATGGGGGTACCGCGTCATCGAGGCCCGGGATCCTAATGTCCGGTACGCGGCGTTCATGGCCGCCTTTCTGAGTGGGTGGCTCCTGCCAGTGCGGGACGCGAGAATGGGCGTTCGCCCGACGACACTGGCGATGGCTGGCACCATGGCCGCCAACAAAAGATACAACCTCGGGGTCCCAGTGCTGGCGAAGCTGTATGCCATCCTGGGACGCATCTCGCGAGGGGGGTTGCCACGAAGGATCTATGGGCCCTTTCAATTCTTCCACGGCTGGGTGGCTGCTCACCTTGGTGGGTACACGTTTCCGAACGCCATCATTCCTCCGGGAAACGGCCTACGACCCTCCCTGCTGAACATCGCGGGGGTCGCTCCGATGACCCTAATTGAGGAGGGCGCGAGGATTCGGATTGGCAATCACGCCAATTTCAACTTCAGCCCGTTCCCCACTCCCGTTGGCCAGATGATCGACAATGGGCAGGGTCCGCTGGAGCAGCACGAATACTTCCTGAACATGCGGGGCGGGGTGCTCGTGGCTCGGATCGACGGGAAGGTGATCTGCGAGCCCTACGTGCCAACCCGGTTCACCAGGCAGTTCGGGTGCCTTCAACGGATGCCGAAGAGGGTATTCACTGCCGTACGGGAGGAGACGAACCCTGGCGTCCTTCGCCTGATGTGGCTGATGTTCGCTGCTTTCGGCTCTGGCGAGGTCATCACTCTCCCTCCTACCGGGGTCGACGCAGGCTTGGAAACCGAGTACACCGAACACTGGGCCATCGCGTACCCCGAGGGGCTTCTAAGGAAACCAGTTCGGCGGCTCGAGGTCACCCGTGCGGAGACCGGGCGTCAAGGAAGGAGGCGAGGCGCCGTTACGCGGGGGAGAACGGAGGCGCGCCAAGCAGTGGAGCCGGCGCAAGCAGGGACTTCGGGGGCGGGCACATCGCAGGCTGCCGCTACGACCTCAGCGCCCAGAGAGGGGGCACATGCGGTGGTCGGGGAGCGTCCCGGGAAGCAGGTAAGGCGTCTGCTCGAACCCTCCCACGACGCAGTCTTCCCGGCGATGTGGTCGGCCTGGATGACCCTGCGGCAGTCGCTGGGGACCGAAATCATCTGGCAGAAGATAACCAGCGAAGGAATCCATCTGCCAGAGGTCGGGCGCCTTCAGGTCACCGACAGGGTGAACTTCCACCGGCGGTATGCATATCTGACGGCCATGTACGAGTACGCGCGCCAACGTGGTCAGCGTGCGGAGCCGTCCCTTTTGGTGAAGGTGATTCTCGGTCTAGAGCCTGCTCCAGAACAGATGCCACCGGAGGAAGATGACAGTAACGACGACTCCGATGAAGAGGAGGAGACGGGGGTGGATGAAGGCTCGGAGGGAAGGTCCCATCCGGGGAGCCCGCGGGAGAGCGGCGAGGTGGCCGGCTCTGACAACATTGATATCACTGAGCTCCTCGAGGTCCGCTTCTATCCCTACTCAACCTGCTTCATCCATTCTCTTATGCAGCTTCTAACCCATTTCTCCACCTTTCTCAGGAGTGCACGGATTTTGGTCAGGCGTCCTCAGTAGGAGTAGGAGAGGCGCCAGCAGGACAAGGCGGGGGCCTGACGCCCTTCATTGAATTGACAAGCGTTGAGGGGTCCCCTGCTGCAATTGCTCCTGCGGCGGCCGGGACAGAGGAAGATGACGCTTTGGATTCCCGTAAGTCTCCTTACTTTACTGTTGGTGCTTGCCGTTGACGCTCCGTGACTAACCATGGCATGCCTTGCGCAGTGATCTCAATACTGGAGGCTCGTCGGGCTGCCGAACCCGGGCCATCTATGAGCGGACCAGTGGCAGACATGCCGCCTGCTCCGGAACAGACTTCTCACACTGAGCCGGCCCCAACAGCTGCTGATCAGGGGGCAGCGGACGCCGGCGGTGCTGCCATCGGAGAGAGGTCGGGGGCTGACGAGGGTGTCAACGCCGCTGGGGCGGGAGAAGAAGGTCGCCCAGATGTTGGGGAACCTATCCCCCGTGAGGACATCCCAGGGGCGGACCCCGCAGCAGACCTGCTAGCTACCTTCCCTGCCTACCGGCCTGCCGACCCCGAGGAGATTGACGACTCGGACGCGGAGGCGGTTGAGGAGAGTCGAGTAACGCGCCGCAGGGGGTTGAAGTGACTCCAACGCTTCCTCAAGCGAGACCCATCGGAGTGGCTGGGGCGCATGGGATCACTTCAAACCTGGCTGCGCTTCCTGTGTGCTGGGGGAGCTGATGCTCAACGCCTCCATCTGACGGTCCGTGATTTTATGGCCGAAAAGATGCGCGAGAGCCGCCGACGTGCCGACATCGCACAATGTCGGGACGTGTCGGAGAACACGCGGGCGCTCCTCGCGGTGGAGCAGGATGTCCGGCGTCTCGAAGGGCAGGCGTCAGAGAAGGAGGCCTTCGTCGCAATGTGCACTGAGCTTGTGGAGCAACTAACTGCCCAGCTAGTTGACGCCCAGGTACAGCTGACGGAGGCGGGCCAACAGATGGTCACACTTCAAGTCGAGCGGGAGAGTGCACAGGCCAGAATCGACGAACTGCGTGCTGTGACCGCCGACGAGGAGAGGGCACGTAGAGAGCGAGACGCAACTCTGGAGGCCGCCAGCCAAAGGGTAGCGGCGTTAGAAAGACTTATTCAGCACGCTAATCCCTAGGGGCTTTGTTTTTGCCACTCCCAGAACATTTTCTTCCGCTACTCAATATTTCGATTCATTTGTATGAACCAATATATTTATCTGCATCTTTTGGCCTAACATGCTCAACCACAATTCCTTGTCTCACGGGAGCGTTAACCAAGCTTCAGGCATCCGTAATTGGGCCTGGATTTCTAAAGAAAAGAGGGAGATCATTCCTAGGAAAGGAGACCTCAGACCTAATCAATGTATCATCCCCCCGACTTGTTCCGACACACTAGCGGGACAACGCTAGGGGTGTTAATATTTTATCCGAACATAGGGAAATGAGAAAGGGTGAATCGCATGTCCCGAATTCAGAAATCCACGACGGTCGGCCTTCCAGGAAATGCCCAAGACGGCAAGCGGAGAATGGATCAATCGACCATACTACTGCAATAGATGGACCGAAGGTCATATTTGCAGGAGGCGGATCACATGTCATCATCAATGCCACTTTGGGGGTTCCTTCAGACACAAGGGTGGAAATCCAGATCAACATGGCATGCGAAGCGTGGGGCGAAGTGACGATTTGTTCGGACAGAATCTAACGCTCCCAAAATTGCGCCACCGTGGGGAAAGCGTATTAGGCGGATGCACTAATCTGGCCGTGAATCACCCCAAGTCTCAGACAGAACCTCTTTGACGAGGAAACTGTCGCTTCCCATCATTGCAATGGGGCATCCCGAGCTGGATCGGGGAGAATATAACAACTGCACCACTCTACCAGAAGCCAGGCCAGACGGCCGGCGACGAGGAGGGGCGGGACTTAGCGATCCCTGAGGCTGGGCCCGAGTCGAGATGCCCGGACGTTCCTACGTACTCCATCAGGCTGGAGATCAAGCCACACGTAGTTCTGAAAGTGCAGTTTTAACGTCATGCGGGATGTAGAAACCCGTTTAGGGAGATCTTATTTTAAGGTCGTAGAGCTTGGACCGTAGGGGTAGATCTTAGTTTAAGGTCTTAGAGCTCGGACCATAAGAACCTCAAAGAACGCCACATCGTGGTCCCATCCCCTGGATATGCAAAGATGCACTGAGGGATAGTGTCAAGAGTGTCGAGGTTTCACCTGGCCAGAATGGGAGGTGGAAAATGTAATGTGAATCATGCGGCCATTCACTCAAGGACTGGGGGCACCGGCGTAACAATATAGGAGTACTGCCGACCGTGGCGGAAAAGAAGCATCAATATCGCACTAACCATTGATGGAATGAGGCAGCAAACGAGCATCAACCGCTCAAGCGCAGGATTCATATCGATTTGCTTCCCGAGGCCCTTGGGGGCACCAGCCCGAGTCGGTGGGAGAGCACTGAGGCATTGTGTCCAGACCGCTCACGGGGGCTCCACCCAGGGCGTAGGCGATGGGTCCGAATGAAAGGGAGCACGAAGCCTGAAAAGTGGAAGGAACCTGACCAAGCTGAACCTAACCCTCCTGGAAATAAACCAGAGTACTCTTCACACCGGTGGACCACTGCAAGGGGTCGAGGGACACGCCTTGAGGGTGACCCAAAGACGGCGGATTCCCCAGAGAAGGGGGGAATCTCTAAGGGGTGGGGGGCTGGACCCGAAGTTTCAAACATCCAGGCGTTCCTACGTATCCCATAAGGATGGGAATCAAGCCACACGTAGTTCTGGAAGCACGGCGCAACACAATCGGGCACCAGCGCGGGGAAGGGTGCAGGTCTGACCCTCGCACACAGAAGAAGCGGTATTTGATATTTCTTGTTTGTCCTTAAAGGTGGATGGTTTTTATTTGTGCAGCGACATGCCTGTGATTAAGGAATCCCTGGCGTCGCCACAATAATCAAGCCATGAAAGGCATTGATAAATGGCGTGGTTATTTAACCAGCACCCAACGTTAGTGTCCTCTGAGGAGAACATCACGATGCAGTGCCGTTTCTCATCGGGCGGCCAAGACGATCACAGTTTACGGTCGTGTGGTAGGACCAGACAACACAGTTTAAGGTCGTGTGGTTCAGACCATGGAGGAATCCGCTTATCGCGATACGGCAGACCCAGCGGAGGTGGGAACATACCCTCGCCCTGCGGTCACGCACAATTCTTGGAGAAGGATCCCGGGATAGGGGCCTGTACATGTCCATCACCCGAGGGGCAGAGATGCTAGCCTCCAGCTATACTGGGCCCAGAACGCGATTGCTCGGGCGACTCCTTCCTCCTTATGGGGACGAGGGTCTAGCTACACATGGCCCTTAGGGAGGACATCAGCATATATCCTTGGTGCTCAGATCGTGGGAGCCTCGAAAGACACCATTACCCTGGTCGGCCTCCCTAACGTGTAAAGGTGTACTGAAGGTCAGTATGAAGAGAGTGTCGAGATTCCACTACAACGCTCAAAGGCGGAGTGTGATGAGGACTGCGCAACCAATGTTCAGAGCCTGAAAGAGCCGACATGGCGATCAAGGATGTCGCTGACCATATTCGCAACACAACATCTGATCGCGTCAGCCTAGGACAGGGCAAGAAAACGAGCATCAACCGCTAAAGCGTAGGATTCATATCGATTTGCGGCCTAGGACCCACCGGTAAATCGACCCGGAGCGGTAGGAGAGCACTGAGGCATCGTACCCAAACCGCTAACGAGGATCCCTTTGAGTGAAGGCTTGAACAAGAGGAAGCGCGAGGGCCGACAAGCAACATAGGACTTGCCGGGATTGAATCCGACACCACGGGTCATAGACCTGAGTACCCAAAACATGTTAACAGATCACCGGAAAGGGTCGGAGGACTCACCCTGAGAGCAACCAAAAGACGGAAGATCCTCGTGATCAACCAAGAGACGAGGCTGGACCTGAAACACAAACATCCAGGCGGTCCTACGTATCCCATAAGGATGGGAATCAAGCCGTACGTAGTTCTTGAGAGGCGGTTTAACGTCATGCAGGACGATGAGGGGTGTGAGGTAGTCCCACACACGGGGGAGGCGTACGGCGCGGCCAGTAGACCGGCGTGAATGAGGGCATAGCCCCGCGTTCACACCATACGCCTCGCACAAAAAGGAGGGGAACTGGGGCCAGAGGCCCAACGCGGGATAGAGATTCCCGAGAAATGGGGCTGGGCCTGAAACATGAATGTCCAGGCGGTCCTACATATCCCATAAGGATGGGAATCAAGCCGCACGTAGTTCTTGAAGTGCAGTTTAACGTCATGCAGGACGATGAGGGAAAAGGGGGGAGCGGAAGGCATCCCCAAACGTGGGGGCGTACAGCGTGGCGAGAAAACCGACGTGAATGAGGGCATAGCCCCGCGTTCACACCATACGCCGCATACCCAGAGGCAATTGGGCCAAGGGCCCGAGATGGGATGGAAATTCCCGAAGGATGGGGCTGGGCCTGAAACATGAATGTTCAGGCGGTCCTACGTATCCCATAAGGATGGGAATCAAGCCGCATGTAGTTCTTGAGAGGCAGTTTAATGTCATGCAGGACGATGACGCTTGGTAGTTTAACGTCTTACAGCGCGGACGTGGTAAAGTTTAACGTCATGTTGGACGAATGCTGAACAGTTTAACATCTTGTAGCTTGGACGTTATGCTAGGCAGTTTAACGTCGTGCAGCTTGGACGTGGTATAGTTTAACGTCATGTTGGACGAAACACTTGGCAGTTTAACGTCTTGCAGCGCGGACGAATGTGCACTCAGGCAAAGTACTGCTTGAGGAACCTTGCGTTGGTGGGAGGAGTGACACACTCACCATACATAGTTGCTAGGGAGTACACGCCATTGGGATAGACATTGTGGACAACTAAAGGTCCCTCCCACTTGGGCTCCAACTTGGGTGGCTTCCTGCAGGGGATCATTGGCGCTCTTAGGGCCAGTACTAGGTCACCCTGCAGGAAGGAGCGGAGGCGAACCTTCTTATTGAAAGATCGAGCCATTCTGCTTTGATGCCTCTCCAAGTTGTGCAACGCGCGAAGCCTATTCTCATCCAGTGCTTCCAACTCGACTAGACGGGCTTCAGCAGCTCTGTCCGGCACTTGCTGGTCGTAGACCGCAGTGCGCAAGGATGGTAACTGGATCTCGATGGGCAGGATGGCCTCAGCTCCATACACCAGGGAATAAGGGGTCATCTGGGTGGAATTGCGAGTCGTCGTCCGATAAGCCCAGAGGGCGTTGGGGAGCTTGTCCGGCCAACTCTTCTTGTTCTGACCAACCATCTTTTGCAGAATGTTAGAGAGGGTTTTGTTAAATGCCTCAATCTGTCCATTCGCCTGCGCATGATAGCGAGATGTATGGTTTGAGCGAATGTTGTACTTGGCGTACAACTTTTTCAACTCGGCTGCTCGGAAATTGGCTCCGTTATCCTTAAGGATAGCGTGAGGCACTCCAAATCGATGAATGATGTTGGAGGTCACGAAGTCAGCGATCGAACATGATTTGACCTCTCTGAGCGGAATCGCCTCTGCCCATTTGGAGAAGAAGTCTGTGGCGGTCAGAATGAACCGGCACTGGCGAGCCGTCGCTGGCGGGTAAGGTCCCACAACGTCCAGACACCAGACTGCAAAGGGCCAAGAATACCTAGTGGTATGGAGAGGCTCCGGCGGCCGGTGCACAAAGTTCGCATGAACCTGGCACGCATGGCACTTCCTAGCATACTCGATGCAATCATGGATCATGGAGGGCCAGATGTATCCCAACCTCCGAATCTGGTGGGACAGCTTCGGCCCAGTTTGGTGGGCACCACATGAACCAGCATGAACCTCCTTCATGACTCGTGGGATATCAACTCCTTGAAGGAAACAGAGGATAACACCATCAAATCCGCGCTTATAGAGGATTTGCTCTAGGCCGGGACTGCTCTGGAGGACAAACTGTGATGCGCGGCGTCGAACTCGCTCGCGCTTGGCCCGATCCGACGGGAGAATTCCATGTTGGAGGTATTCAACCAAAGGCGCCCTCCAATCAGAGGCTGGTTTGACTGCCATATCTGGGGTACTCGGGGCTCCGGGCACAGGGGCAACCGTGGTGAGATTACTTACCAACGGGCCGCGATCTCCTTCCGGGATAACGGGAGCGATGAGCCTGCGGTGCGTCACACGGATGATCAGGTTGTCCTGTTCAGGCTCCGCGAGTGACGCAACAAGGCTGGCCAAAGCATCTGCTCGACCGTTCTGCGACCGGGGAAAATGGACAATTTCTGGCCGAGAAGGAAACTGGGCCATCAGGAGTAGGGTGCACTCCAGTAATGGCACAAGTTCCGGCTTCCTGACAACATAGTCGCCATTGATCTGCTTAACGACCAGCTCGGAGTCCCCTTTCACACACAGATGGGGCACGTCGATCTCGAGAGCTAACTCGAGGCCGGTGATGAGGGCATGGTATTCCGCCTCATTGTTGGTACAGCCCTCTGACAACAGGAAAGAGTATGGAAGCACGGCTTGCTCCTGGGTAATGAAGACGATACCCAAACCCACTTTGTTGAGCTTAGGATTATCGAGTCTTCTACCAGTGGGGCTCCGGGAGGCACCGTCAAAGTGCATCTGCCAGCATGGATCGGCTCGATCGACCGAGAGAATGGCCTCATCAAGAAAGCCTAGATCCAGCGGCTGATCCGCGGAGGCCGGGTGAGCAGCCAGAATGTCTGACAATGCTTGCCCTTTGATGGCCTTCTGAGACACATACCTGATGTCGAACTGCTGGAGAATCACAGCCCACCGCTCTAGACGGCCAGTCAACATAGGCCGGCTCAGGATATATTTCAACGGGTCTACCCGAGAAACCAACTGTACCTCGTGGTGCTGCAAGTAGTGCCGTAATTTCTGTACGGCAAATACGAGCGCCAGGCAGCTCTTCTCGATGGGGGAATACCTAACTTCTGCATCGAGGAGCATGCGACTGAGGTAATAGAGGCTATTCTCTGTTCCCTTGTTGTTCTTTTGGGCGAGAAGGGCACCAAGGGACCGTTCCAGGGCGGTCACATAAAGGACCAGTGGCCTCCCGGATACAGGCGGCATCAGAACCGGAGGTTGACGCAGGTACTGCTTGATTTCCTCGAAAGCGGTCTGACACTCTTTATCCCATACATAGGTGGCACCTTTCTTCATGAGCCGAGAAAAGGGCTTACACTTGCCGGCCAGATTCGCGATGAATCGGCGTATATAGGCTAAGTGGCCTTGGAACCCTTGCAGTTCCCGGATGTTACCTGGGGGAGGCATCTGGCTAATCGCCCTGATCTTCTCTGGGTCGATCTCAATACCCCGGTACCTTACCACAAAGCCAAGAAACTTCCCGGAGGTGACCCCGAAGGCACACTTCAACGGGTTCATCTTCAGGCAGCGAGACCGGAGGAAGCCGAACACTTTCTCAAGGTCTTTGAGATGGTCCTGACGCTGGCACGATTTGACCACCAAGTCTTCGACGTAGCATTCCACCAGTGTGCCGAGGATTGGCTTGAATATGCGGTGCATCACCCGTTGATAGGTGGCACCTGCATTCTTCAGGCCGAAGGGCATGACCTGGTAACAAAAGATACCTTGGGGGGCCCTGAAGGCAGTGAACTCCTCATCCTCAGGGGCCATCCGAATTTGGTTGTATCCGGAGTATCCATCCATGAAGGAGAGGGCTTGGAACCCTGCGTGGCGTCAATCAACAGCTCTGTCACCGGAAGGGGAAAATCATCCTTCGAACAGTGGAAGTTGAGATCGCGAAAGTCGATACAGACTCTGATCTGCCCGTTCTTCTTCCTGACCGGCACAATGTTGGCCAGCCATTTGGGGTACTGAACTTCCCTTACGAAGTTGGCTTTGATAAGCTTGTCAACTTCGGCCTCAACCATGGCACCGTGGAATGGGTGCATCTTTCTGGGAGGCTTCTTGAACCTGCGATGGTTCGCCGGGAGACCAATGCGGTGGATGGCTACCTGAGGATCTAGCCCCGGCATCTCATCATAGCCCCAAGCGAACACATCACGGTGCTGCCTGAGGAAGTCCACGTACTGCTGCCGCTCCTCAGAGGACATGGCGACACTGACCAATGTGGGTCTTGGATCTACCTCGGTTCCAAGGTTCACCTGTACTAACTCATCGACCGTGGCGGAGACGCCCTCCTCAAAGGCTGGGGGTGCATCTTCCACGTCCTCTCCACTCGGGGAGGGATCGTCCACGGGAGAGACTGCGTCGGAAACTGCATTGGGGCTACCAGATTCTGCTAGGCCGCTGGTGCTGGCATGGGCGGTCGCGGTCATCTCATCAGGAGACTCACAGGCCGTCGAGACCATGGCTACGTCCAACCGTTGAATCGGGAGGACGTAAGCATCATCCAAGCTTGCCCAGGGATCACTTGCAACAGCGACAGGCTCAACCTCACCTGCCAGAATCTGCTTATCCTTGCTCTTGAAATAGTCCGCGTCCAGATAGCGGGCTTCACATGAGGCAAAAGGAGAGGCATCTCCCTGAAGCACGCCTACACGGCCGTTAAGGGAGTATTTGAGGCATTGGTGGTATGACGAGGGAACCGCCGCATGAAGGTGGAGCCATGGCCTGCCCATCAATGCGTTATACGCAGTGTCTTGAGAGACTACCATGAATTCGGTGTTGGCAACCAGGTCACCGAACTGGGTCTTCAAACGTATCTTTCCGACCGGAGTTTGCTCGGTGCGGTCGTACCCCTGGATCCTGAGGTCGGAGGGAATCAAGTCATCCTTAGACAACCCCAATCTCCGGAGCGTCCGAGTGGGAATCAGGTTAATCCCGGACCCCGTGTCGACAAGACAGCGCCTGACTTCAAGGACATTGAACTGGCCAGTAACATACAGCGGGTGAATGTGCCCCTGTATAGGAGGGTCTTCATCCTTACCAGAGAACGAGATAACTGCCTGACATTCGGCGTCCTCAATAGTTTCGGCGTGAAAGGCCTCTGCAGCCGCAACCTCTGTCTCAAACTGGAGGGGGCTCTTCAGGGCTTCAGCGAGCACCTCGCGCATCTCAGATGACATGCGCAGAGCCTCAAGGATGGAGAGCCTTGCTGGGATGTCGGCCAAGTGCTTCAGGACATCATACTTTTTGGCCAAGCGCGAGCCCCTAGTTGGAGGAGGTTGCTCTGCGGTTGGAGGCATGACGGGACTTGCCGGTTGGACCGGCGGCCGACTGGTGCTTGGTGCATCTCGCTGTTCATTGGTTGAAGCCCGGGAAGTAGTCACCGTACTGGGGTCAGGAGGCCGGGATGGACTCGTGGCAGGGCGGAGCTGATCGCGACGCGGCTGAGGCGGTTCTGCCTGGTCCCACACCACAAACAGTGGCGGAGGCGAATCCGTCATCCCCGGATGGGGGGGCTGTGCGCACGCTGAGCTTGGTCTTGAGCCTGCTGCCTAGTCTCAGTGGCGTGCACGGCCTGGCTGGAGGTACCAACTGATGTGCCCCGGTGACTCCTGTTGTTGCGATTCATCCGACGGTGACGATGACCGGAGACACTGGGGAGGTCCACCTGGTGTTCTTCAACGTCGGGAACCGAAAAGGGATTTACCAGCTCGACGGTATTAACCGAAGCGTACCCAACACTGTCATCGGACGAATCATCCACCACTGGGCGGATCCGGGGAGGGATCCCCATCTCCGGGGGCATGAAATCGCTGAGAGTGCGGGATAGCGGTGGAACTGGCGGGGCGGGCTCATCCTTCTTGCGTCTCCTTCGTTTGCTCTTCTCGGAAGAGGCAGGCTGGGACGACGATGCCGAAGCAGCACCCGCAGATTCTGGGGGCTCAGGCTGATTCAAGCGCGCACGGATGATTCCATGGGCGCGAATGATCGTCTTGCGGGCCATTCAGTTATTATACTTCTGGGATCCGCGATCGGAGACCAGCTGCCATTCGTCCTCATTGCCGATATCGTCATCCGATCCCACGAACACGCCCGCCACTTGTGCTGGAGCTGGGCCCAACCTGATTACATTGTTGTTAATCTGGTCTTGGAGCCAGTCCTTAAACATGTAGCACCGCCGGATGGTGTGCCCTAGGGATCGATGGTAAGGGCAGTAGCGGGGGTTATCCGTGAGATGTGCCTCCTCCGGCCTCCAACACTCAGGCAGTCGCACAATCCTCTGCTCCAGGGCACTCCGGAAATAACCGGGGACCTGATCCTCATGAAATGAGTAAGTCAGGTATCACGGGCCCCTGGGAGCGTGGTCTTGACGTGGGGCTGGAGGGGCCTTCTGAGGAGGTGGACCCTGATTATCTCGCCTGGGTTGTGGCGGTACATTACGCGGAGGGGCCGGCCGGTTCTGGGGATGCCGCTGCTGGGCCGGGAACTGAGCCCGTGGAGGCGGATTCCTGTGAGGCTGTGGAGCTGGCCTCACCGGCAGCAACTCCAACTGCCTGGGGGGCTCTATCTAGGCAACAGCAGCGGGCTCAGCCCTGCTGAATCTCCTTGCAGGGATCATAGGAGGCAGCGGATGTGCCTGACTGGCCTGTTGCAGGGCTTCCTCAAGACGTTGAGCTTTGTCCAAGAAGTCCCTGAATCCTTCGGGGTAATTCTGAGTGATCAAGGAAGGGACCAGCTCGGTCTTGACGTTCCCGACGCACATTGTCAGCAACTGCTCTTGAGTCAATGGCATGTCAAGGGAATACGTGAGACCCTTCCATCGGGAGACGAAATCCGCGACTCGCTCATCAGGCCTCTGCTTGCACTTAAAGAGGTCTGCGATACTCGTCTTCCGGGTCGTGGAACTGAACTGGTAGAGGAACTGTCTACGAAGGTCCTCCCAGGTAGTTATCGACCTGACGGGGAGCTGGCTGTACCAGACAAATGCTGGCCCTTCCAGTGTCTGGACAAAGCAGCGAAGCTTAGCGGCCTCCTGCTGCGCCGGAGTTCCCAACATAGGCCCGCACCTCGAGTTGAAATGGGCCAAATGTTGTGGAGGATCTCCAGTCCCGTTGAAGGGGGCAAAAGTGGGGTTCCCGAATCCCGGAGGTGCGGCATGTCATCCACCCATGCTGGGTACGGCTTGTCGTCCGGTGGGATTGCCACTTGCCGAGTCTCTAAGGCTTCCAAGCGGGCGATGAGTGCCGCCATCGGATCGTCCAGACATGGGTTCCAGTCCTGACGAGGATCTCTAACCACGAGCGCATTGCATGGCCCTTCAATCGGGTCGTCGACCGGGTCGTCGAACTCGACAGCTCGTGGGATGGCGGGCGGAGCGGCCCTTGGGGCTGCGGGAGGAATCCGAGCGGGGTCTCTCAGGTAGTCACGCCGCTCGGGAGGGTGCGGTGAAACATACCGTGCCCTCTTGTCATAGGGAATGGACTCTCCCCTGTCGGCAAACACAGCATAATCACGGTTGCCCGGGAGATCCTCATCGAGGGGTGGTTGTTCCTGTCACTGCTGTCCTGGCCTAGGATCACCGTAGTCAGGCCGCTGCTCTGCAGCGCGCTCGGCGAGGAGCTGGTCAACCAGCTTCTTCTGCTCGGAGAGCTGTTGACGTAGAGTGGCCTTCTCGGGATCCTCCTCTACCCTCTGCATGGAGGCAGATGGGTCGGCGGGCTTTATAGCCCCGCCGTGCTCTTTACCTTTGCTGACGTTCCGGATCAACGTCAGTGCTTCAGTGGGTGCGGGGAGACCCAGGAGGCTCCTCTTGTGACGAGTAACCCTCACTGATGGATCCAACAATGGCTTGTCTTCGGGGGGAGATCCCCCGTCGAGAAGTTCCAAGTCGTTCCCCTCTCCCGACAGGTCATCCATATTGACCGTTTCCGTCCCTGGGGATGTACCCTCAGGGCCACCCATCGAATCGGGCTGTCGGCGAATCGCACTGAAGCATAGGGCAGCGTACTGCCCCCATCCACGGATATGTACGTGGGAAGTGGCTTCCTTGATAACCTTGCGGAGAACTTGAAAACACTCAACGCATCGTTGTTGGAGGGCCTCGTGGTGCCCAAATGACCCGGGGTGCCGAACCGCGGGGAGCGTGGCCAGGTCAATTTGACGGCACTGCTCACCAATATCCTCTCGGTGCACTTGACTCCCGGGATATGGAATTTGTAGGTGGTGAAGACGGGAGTGAGTCTCCCGGAGAGTTCGGCGGAAGCATTCGAACTCATCCGGGGTGAGCGATTCTGGTGCATCAAAGTCTGGTCCTGTGACTGGCCAAAACTTCTCAGGGAAGTGGCCCTCTGCAAGGACGGTCCAGAAGCTCCACGACTCAAACTCGGGACCCAGGTCTCCTTGGTCCTCTACAACGACTGGGAATGGACGGGGAACCGGCAGTGGTGCCGAGGCAGGCCGCTGGGTCGGCGGGCTGGCCGGCGGTGAATACGGCGAGCAGGCCGATTGGCCTCCATATCCCGGGCCTCCCTCTGAGGGTTGCGGTGCCCCAGCTACCACATCACGATAGGACGGGCCGGCGAGCGAACATCATGTCGTAGCGTCGGTGCTCGCCGAGGGTGCACTAGATCGTGGTTCGACCGTCGGTCCCCAGAAAAAGTCTCCGGCTTCTCCGATCGAGGCAGAAGGCGCTTCCAGAGGGGCCGGTACCAACCGCAAGCTTGATCCTTGGGGGTCTACCAGGTCCTCACTACTCCGGATATACCTTCGGAGAGAAGCGGGGATCGTATCGATCTCGCTCTCGGGAAGTACGAGGCTGACGTGCCGCATTCCTACCCCTTCCCCTAACTGGCGGGATCGGGGGGGGGGGCTCCGTCGCTGAATCATACTCTGCCTCTGTATCAGAGAAACGAACCGGTCGGATATCTGTCAGGAATTCCGTAACATTCTTCCCTCGACGTTGACGCCTCGCCTTCCTGCCCCTGGGTGGTTCTTCGGGGCGTGGCTGATCTCTGTCCTGGCGTCCTCCGGCCACACCGCTGCTGGGGCCAAGAGGACTGGAAACCAAGGTGCGAGGAGCACCGGGACAGATATCAAAGGGGACACGGGGAGAGATGATTCCGGGCAGGCCTCCGGGCCGGGATCGGAAGGTGGGGTGACCCATGCCTCTTGGATCGGCCACACGGAGTAGACCCTGTTGGTGAATAGCGCTACCGCGAGGTGGTCCGCGGTGGCTATTGTCTGTACCAGCAACCGGGAGAGTCAACCCAACCTGCCTTTGGGGCGGTTGGGGCCTCGATCCAAGTCGGGCATAGAAGTGCCCCTGCTCCGGATGCGCAGGGGTCTGGTGACTGGAGCCAGCAGTGGCTGGAGACAACACGGCCGCTGTTGCTAGGGCCCCAAGGTGGTCATCCTCTTCCGCTCGTGCCCGACGTTGGCGTCGGGACAAACGAGTCGGGATGAGTAGCGCGGGCAGGTGGAGAGCCCGTTCTTCGACTTGAGAAGCCTGGCGGCGGTGTCGCCGTGGCCTGACAGGAGCCCTTATCGCAGATCCATGGAGCGAATCTCGGATAGGGTGGTCCCGGACATCTTCCACCTCATCCGCATAGGGGAAGGTGCTGTCGGAGCGTTCCGGGGATAAACTCCCGAAGTGGTTGGACGTCAAGGTAGGCAGCGGTGCCTCCCTGCGCGGCCCTCGGGGGCGGCGTTGGTGGCGAGGTGCAGCTTCCTCGAGGTCTAGGCGAGCCATGTCCCTGGTGGGGATGACTCCCTCTTCCTCATATCTCCGCACCAAGTTGTTGATCACCCTTCTCTGGATGACCTCTGAGGGGGAGAGAGGGCATGGTTGCCCCGCAGCTGCGGCTGCTAGGACGGCTGTGGAATGGGCGGGACCGCGCGGAGTAGCCGCGTCGGTGTTTCCCCTACCCCTGCGCCAGTGGGCGGGTGGTGATTGGGCACTGGATTGGGCAACTTGATTCCTTAAGGCAGGGAGAAAAACCCGTTAACACTGAGAGGGAAAGGAATCGACAACCAACCATTAGTGCCACGACGCCTTCCGTGGGGGGAACCCAGGCCATCGACGTCGTGAGACGGAGTGCCCGATTTCCCTTCCTCAGCCCCTGGCGAGTTCCGTGCCCCGGTGTTGAATGCTCGGTCGAGCAGCATGCTGGTCCTCCAACACCTCTGAACGCAACCGGTCTTCGTATTGAGGAGAAGAGATTCACGTCGGGTTCACCATTTTTCTGTTTCGGTGCGGATGTGCGTCGGGTTTCTGTTCCGACGTTGTTCCGCCAGGACGCGTTCGCGCGTGTGCCCGTCGACCCGAGGGGACGGGCGCGCGGCTTGTGTCCCCGCAGTACCGCTTTCCAAAGGTGGGCGGCATCCGTCCCTTATTCAGGGGCGTATGCTCCTTGATCGAAACCGGGATGATGGGATGTCGGCTCCTCCTTCTGTGGATGTCTCTTCGGAACTCGTCGCCTAATCCGGGTCTCCCTCATAGATTTAAGATGTGCTCGTGAATCTCGTTCCCGGCGCCATGTCTCCATGGACACCGGTTAATTACGCTGCTTCCGCCCAGACGCTCCAAGGGGTCTGGTCGGGGCAGCAACCTGCGGTGAGGAGACCGGGTAGCTCTGGGTGCTGGGGGCGTGTCTTAACACTACGGCCCTGCATGTCTGCCTTCCGTCCCTAATAGGGCTTCTCGAAGGCGTGATGGCCTGAGGCATCCTGCGCTGGGTGTGGGGAACTATGTTACCTGAGGTTTTCCTCATCTTCCCATGTTTAACACGGGGTATGCCGCGAGTTTAACGTCCAGCGGGGACGGCATCAGACTGATCAACACGAGAAGTGGATCAGATGACAGAACCCTTTGCGGGGAACCACCGATGCTGGGGCCAGCACATGGGCGGCTTCCCGAGTGAAGTGGAGTGGAATGAAGTGGCATGACCCCACCGGGATGTGGCGGCCCGGGTAAGGATCAGGATGGATGATGGAGTGAAGATCTTGGACCCCGTAGGGGCTTCCTACGTACCGCGCGTTGGCGCGGATCAAAGTCCGCGTAGTTCGGATATACAGTTTAACGTCATGCTGGACGTCAGCGAGCCGACTCACGAAGAGGTCGAGGATTCCGGGCGGAGGATTGAACCGAACCACCTCGCAAAGAGGGGGATGGAACGGCCGGGTGGATCACAGTTTCACGTCATGCTGGACGCTGAAAGGAGAAAACGGCGGTGGGGAAGCACAATGGTGATACACACGTGCAGTCTCCCACAAGGGCGGATTCATAGGTGAATCGACGCAAGTGTGAACCCGGGAGGGGTCCACTGATGGACGAACCGACGTGAATACGACCGGGACGACCAGGTGGTGGGCTTGAACCTCGGAGAGGCTTCCTACGTACCATGTTTAGGAGACAGGGATCAAAGTCCACGTACTTCGTTCTGTTTGTGACACTCTGCACCCGTGGGCGAAGGCCACTCCAATCCCGACATCCCTGCAGAGACGAGCGGGTGGGGTCCACATCCAAACCGGGAGGACCCTGCGTGAGGGGCACGGGATCGGGTGATGCGGACGGTTTAACGTCTTGCCGGACGAAGTACAGTTTAACGTCGTGTGTTTAGGATGAAGCGGACGGTTTAAGGTCTTGCCGGACGAAGTACAGTTTAACGTCGTGTGTTGAGGACGAAGATGCTTGGCAGTTTAACGTCTTGCAGCGCGGACGTGGTGCAGTTTAGCGTCATGCAGGACGATGGATTCCTAAAAGTTTAACGTCCTGCAGCGCGGACGAGGTACAGTTTAACGTCATGTTGGACGAAACACTTGGCAGTTTAACGTCTTGCAGCGCGGACGAATGTTGTCGCCGATGGGTCCGTGTCACTTCGCGCGAGCCTGGAGGGCCGCACGGGAAGACAACGTACGGTGCGGGCACCCAGGATGAAGATCATCTGGCGCCACGCAGGCGGGTACCCTCAGGGGGTCAAAGGGGGCGACCTCGGCAGATTGCGCGCAAAAGAGAAGCTTGGCGTGCAATACCACGGGTCGACGCGCAAATGGGCAGGCTGGCGCGCAATTGGGCCAGCGCTTCGCGCGCGGAAGATTGAGATTGCGCACACCGGGCTTCGGATAGCGCGCGGGGGCAACGGCTCATTCTTTAACGAATGGCCACTTTGAAAGGGGGGTGTGCGCAATCGGGCTGGATTGCGCGCACCCGGGGGGCAATTGCGCGCAAGAGGCTTCTTTTGGGCGCGAAGGCCTTTGGGTGAAAAGTTGTTTCAAAGGAAAGGAGCCGAAGGGATTGTGCGCGAAGGCGAACCCCGAGGATTTATTGCGCGAAAGAAAAGAGGTTACCTGAAGATCGGCATTGCGCGCGGAGGGGGTTGGATTGCGCGAACGAGCGACTCTTCGAATTCCGGCAACCTTCAAAACGTCGGGGGTCGCCTTATATTTATAGGCAACCTCGGGCGCGGAATCTGGGTGGCGGGCACGGAATTTCCTTCACGGGCGCGGAATCGGGCCCGGCGCGAAAGGGAGTCGCGCGGGCCTCGGGCGCGCAAAATTGCGCGCCGGCCCAGCGCATTGCGCGCATCCCGGGAGGTTTGCGCGCGGCACTACAACTTTGCGCGTGGGTCTCCAAAATTCCGCGCAAGGCCTCCGGGCCCTCCGAAACGTGCTTCTGACTCCAAATACGACCTCGCTTTCTGCATCCGGAGCTTTGTTTGGGAACAACGGACTTTTCCGGCGTCTACAATTATGATGTGACGGGTGGGAACCGAATTATATATCCCTTCAATACATTTTTTAATGTCATTTTATATTAATATAATGTGTGATATGTTTGAATATGATTCTATCTCTGTTCATAATGAAGAATCTTTGTTTATGCACATATTTTAGGCATGAACATGATTCATACATTGTTCACAACTATCAATGGTATTGGAAATATATGACATGATATTTTATTTTAATTCATTACCATATTCCGTCTCTTTTTCACACATTTCCATCATGATATAATTTATTATCATGTTCGTAGGATACGATGGTTGTTATTATTGTCCCCCATGTTATATTGATTAATGTCTATTATTTATCCTATTAGTTGAATTATAACTCATGCATATATTTGATGCATATCCTTAGGTGACTATATTTAGTAAATAGAACATGAGATTTAGAAATATACATGAGAATATTTTAAATATATGTTTATGATTTATTATAAATAAGGGATTTTTGGTCCTACTTTTCCCAATATATTGTACCTTGGTATCCTAGATTATAATGTTATTATATTGATCATCTTATATTGATGTAATAGTCATGTAGGAAAAATAAGGGTTGATATAATAAATTTTATGGAAATATCCAGACGTGACAATAAATTCATAGGTCATGGGAGTAATTAATAATTTGTGGGGGTGGATGATACCAAACACTTTCTAAATACAATTTACATGATTCGGATGCCTGTATATTTTTACCCCAAAGTCATTACTGTGGAACATAATAATATTTATATTGAGGTTCCTAAAGATATGTTTCATGATAAAACACATTAGTTTCTTCATTATATTTTAATTTAAAGGACATTATTCTGTATCAATTAGTTTTATGAGGTTCCCTATATCTAGTGGATTCTAAATTTTTAGGATCTTTATGGACATGATTGTATCTTGAATATATGTCTTTGGATTGTATATATTTCTTCTAATTTATTACAAAAATTAGAAATAATGTTATTGGGAAAGGGATCTCAACCTTTATGAAATGGTGGTAGATATCTCTAAAGTTTATATAAGATTATACTTTCCCATTTTTCATTATATAAATGACAATGTTATCCACCATTTTATAGTACCCCATATCATAGATTAATTTTTCATTTATTACCTTTTTAAATTCATCCTTTAATATATCATAATGGTAGTGATGTGTTTTTCCTGTTACCTAATTGAATCCATGATGAATAATGAGAAGACATAGGAAGTATATTCTAACAATAGGATCAATACATTGAATCTCCTTATAATTTAATGAAAACGTATCATAATGTTTTTTAGAAACATGATGTACACATATATTTATGAAATAAAAGACTATAATGATCCTCGTCAACCTTTGGTATTCCTTGGTGATGAGGTTCACATGTATTTGTTTATCAATAATAGTGGGTGGCCCTTTAATCTAACGTGGGGATTCATATAAATATTGTTTTGATGAATATTGTCTATTGGTTAAAGGAGATATATCCTCAGTCACATGAGCCTGTTAGTTGAAAACAAATCCCTATGCATGGGATAATATTTCGAAGATGATTTTCATTCTCATTTTTCAATAATGACCCTTGTAGTATTGGTCATGAATCATATCCCATGTTATCTTTATCATATTGTTACTATAAAAATGTTAGTGATATGTGAATTGGTCGACCAATAGTGGGTCAATCTTATTCTTCAGTACACATAGTAGAGATACATACTATTAGTTGCTGATCAGATATTATATTATGTGATGAGATAGGTATTATAAGTATTTATAAAAACTTATCCTTCATAGTAAAAAGATCATATCTAAGTGAACTACTTTTTCTTTGGCATGATGAATTTTCACTTGTGATTTTGGGTTCATTATTTTAGAAGATATAGAAGTTGGAATATTCTACCATTAAATTCATCTCAATGATCCATTTATGTGGATATCAGGTCCTTAAGAGAACTAATACACTCATTTTATTTAAAATAGGGTTTTTTATTCATATTGTAATACTTAGATAAAATATACTCAGTCTGAAATGATTCATCTATGGAAACATCAACTTAAATCATTCATACTTGACTATTGAGGGAGAACATGAGGAACATTTGATATGATGAAGGGATGACTACCTTAATGTAGTGGTATGTCCTTACCATAAAGAAATTTAAAGTGTTATCTTTCAAGAAAACCATGAATATAGTATTGTAATCTGAATCAACGAAATTGGTCTTTAACAATATCATCCCAATATTCTTCATTTTGGTCCCTTCGTATAATTTAATGGACATGTTGGAATGGTCTATATCAGCCTTAGTGTACCCAAAATTTTATAGAATCTTTCTTTGGATGATATTGATCCTAAAATTAGTTTCCACTAGGAACTGGTAAACACCCCTACCACATAGTTTTCCTCAACGTTAATAAGGTTTTAGGTGTCCCAGTATAATGAAGAACTCATCTTCTCTAGATAAGGAAATTATGGTTGTGTGATACTCACACTCTACTTCCTCATCATTGTAGAATTTAGTTGTGGATAAATCATTCTAAAATTATTGAGGAACCATCAGGGCCTCGATAAGGTTCTCACAAAGCTCTATGGATAGGTAGATTGTGTTCATAATTAAAAGAATGGTTGGAATGATAGGTATATGATTAAGGACGTTATACATATAGGATTTAGCTATTTTTTCCTCGGTTTCACTATATTACCTGATGTTTATAGTGTCCAATTGGGTTAGGTGATCCTTCCCAACTAGTAACTGGGCAGTTCTACCATCATTAGTGTGGACTTGGCTGATTATTTGATTTATAAGGCTGACCCAGTCTATCAAAAAATCAAATGGACCGCAGATCTGTGTCATAAGTAATTTTAATAGAGGGTAACTATTATTAATAGCTGATAATTGGATTCATTATAGTATCAGTATTATAGACCACATTTTTATTAACAATGTTCTTTGTATTATGTTTGATAAAATAAAATTTTAACTTTCCATATGAACATCAATGAGAAGTCCAAAGAGGGTCTGAATGATTTTTTTCTCCATTTTGATCTATATTGTGATCAACAACACCAATGGATTAAATAAATGAATAATCATTCTCTTCATTAGAGGATTCCTCCAAAGTCATACATTTCATATGATTTCCTCCAAAAATTGGGGTCATGAAGTCTGTGAGGGTCAACATTGTATTTATAATCAGTGGGGTATCCTAGTGATATTTATTGTACTGAGGTTCGTTCATTTTAGTTTGTGATGTTGTGAATCTAACACTGTCATCGGGGAAGATGAGATGTGTGGGGAATGTATTGTCTTGTTCAGTCAACAATGAATGACACTATGGGTATTAATTGATCATCTATTGTTTTATCCAATCATTAAACAATTTCATTACAAGGATGGTGACTCTCTAACAATTTATCGAATCTCATTCATTATTTAGTTTGAAAGAGATATATTTGGAATGCACCAATGGATGGCTTAGTTTCCCCACATCATGATCTACAACAATTTTGAGTGGGTTCCTGAAGAAAAAATATTATTTGATTGTGTGTTTGAGAAAATGGTTATTGGGGTAGTAGTTAGGACGGTTCATTAAATCAACCTCTTATAAATTCATGATCCCTAGAATCTTTAGAATCTTCAAATAAAATGAAACATACTAGGACTAGTTCATAATCAATAGAAAATACAATGTTTTTTATTCTACAAATAGAATATATTTTCATCCAAAATGAGTCCCCTATGAAACGTTCTCAATGTGAGTATGTGTTTAATGGGTCTTATACAATGCGGTCTTGTGTAGCCCGAATAGTAGTGGTGTCCTAGTCTAGATATAAAAACTAATTTTTACCTCCATGGATATCATTTCATTCAAAATGGAAATGGTAGATTCATTTTCATGGTCCACTATCTAGTTTCTTTAAGGCACTAATCTCTCTTGGACAATTGATGGAATTTGCATGGATACATTAGAGATATAAGGTTGTGGAACAACCCATCCTTGTATGCTTTTCATACTCAACCAAAATACTATTTAAAAGTAATATGATTATCAAATATGTATATAAATTCATCAATCAAGTGGTAAAGTATGTGACACATTTGTTATTTTTCTACATGAACATGGGTCGTTCAATAACAATCATTCTATATAGTTTCGAGCTAAAATATTAATGGAACATTCATCAAAGATATTCTTACCTAAAAATGGTTCATGATTCCAAATAATTTGACGAGATGGAATATCGGCCCCTAATTTAGTAAATAGATTCACATTTTGGATTCCTATTACTTCTCTAGGGTTCCCGACATAGGTCTGCACTGAGATGTCAAATGAGAAATGTGTTATAATAGGTTAGTATTACATATGGAGGAGGGAAATATATGGTTATATAAATATAGTTTTGGGGGAATATAGTTAACCAACTCAATGATTGGATTATAATCAATATAAATTAATTCTCATTACATTTATATGGGTCCTAATATACTATTAAGTTCATTGATCTGGTCATCACAGGGGGATTCAATATACGTCTACCCCTATATAGTCAGTAAACACATAATTTAAATCATCCATGAACTAATGATAATAATTTTAATTGATCCACCAGAGAGGGAAGATATAAGAATAATTGTATTAACGATGGGTTGTTAGACCCTTTATATTTATTTTTGTTAAAATAAGCAACAACTATAAGTTATTAGGTGTATTACCCACAGTTTTATGTAATTAAGCGATTATTTATATATTTTATGTATTAAAGTTACTGGGTTATGTTTTGGATGGTTGGGAGGATTTTTTAATATATTTTTTCTCTTTTCCAGAGCTACTCATTTTGAACATAGTTAGTAGAAATTGTGAATCACCTCAAAAAATTATATAAGGGAAAACAAGGTACTTTTGGAGGGAATATTGATAGTGTAGGGGTTTCCAAACCATGTATCCACCCATGAGAAATTGTGAATTATGGAATATAGGGACTAAGAATGGTTAGTGATTTTTTTATATCTATGAAAGATAAAAATGATAGGTGTTTTGGTTGTAGTGTATAGTCCATGGATTGAGATTAGTTTTCCTTACCATGCACCAAAACCATGTAGGATTAAAAATTACATCTTTATTTTAAGGATATAATCAGAATCAAATTCATAAACCCTCATTATTCCCCTATTCAGACTATAACATTGTTTCCATTCCTCCCAAATGTTATGGATACCCTTCCATTTTATCTTGGAGAAATCTATTGGTAAATCGTGGTACGTTGGAGACCTGATTCCCTAGTAAGTTCTTCTTCTTGGTGGTTTTCCTTAGTTTCTTCTTCTTTCTACAACTGGATCATGAGATATAATAATTTGAGGATAGATAAATGTTGTGTGATGTAATTCATGATGATATATGGTTTTTATTAACATAGGGAACAAAATCTAAGTGGATTTATAAAAATCTAAGACAAATTTGTTGAATATTTTATTTCATTCATTGTTCTCACCTAAGTATGTGAGGTAGTTGGATTCAATGCTGACTTATATTAGTAGAAATTAAAGTCATTATTTAAAAATTATTCATTCTCTTGGTTTTAATTATGAAATTTAATTGAAGCTATTTTTTGAATCCCTCCTTATTTATGGTTTTTGGACTTGTATAAATTGGTTATTTTTTTGAAAGAGACATTGTTAAATGATTTTAAAATTGATGTTTATTTTTTATTCAGGGGAAATGGGTTAGAAATGGTTTTTAATAAAATTATTATTTCACTGAAATAGTTTGGAACAATTAGTTTGTCTTGGTTTTTGCATTAAACGGTTGGTGTGTGTTCATGTGAATATGGGATGGATAAGGGTATGAATTTTCCCTAGTAAAAATTTGGATAGGAATCGTTTTTATTTATCCTCCAAAAAATGGTTCACTAAGTGATTTCTTAGTGAAATTATTACTCACCACTTGTGGGTTTTGGGAGATCCATGGTTGCATGCATGTAATGACATGTGAAAGGGAATGAGATATTCTGAAATGGTATTTGATATATGGTTTTAATGATTTTTTACTGAAATTTTTGGAACTGCATTGTTTTTGGGATAAAATATTGAAATGATTTTAAATTTTTAAAAATAAATTGTTTTATATAAATGATATAACATGTTCTATATTAGTGGAATGGGTAGGTAATTCATTGGGGAAATCTATGTGAGTTATATACTCACGCCCTTCATGGAAACTTTTTTACATTTTGATTATATTTTTTATTGAGAAACAGGTAAAGGAATGGTATCTCAATTATTTAGTAATGAATCATGATACCTTGGGCATTGATTATTGACTTGGATCATGGAGTTTGTTGGGATTCTATATATGGTTTATTGATTTTCATTGGGTTGTTGGTTTTAGTTTCCCATTTTTACTTTGATGTGGATTATGGTTGTAGTTTTTTTTTCAATCTGTATTACATTCATATTTATTAAGTGGTACTAATATATCATATAGTTCTTTGGTTGGTTGTGGTTCTCTTAGTTTGTTTTATTTATTTCAAAAAGGTAAAATAGTCCCCCAATTGTTTAAAAATACCATGGAATTTATTTCCAGGCTTTGGTGTCATGGGAAAGTTACCTAAGAAATAGTAATGTATCATCTCTATTCTCAAGACAACTAGGTGGGGTGAGATGTTACCAATGGTATTAGTATTGGTTGGTCCAAATATTTTGAGACAAAGGATATTATTTGCTTTGGTCTGGAATATAAATTTCAATCTTATTTAGTCCTTTAGTTGGGATGGTACTAAGGAGTTCGAATCTCACGTACTAAAATATAGTGCATAATGAGGCGTAGAAAACCTATTTATGATGAACATCATGTTATTAGGGATATGGGTACAATAGTGTTTATGCTACTAATAGGAGTTGTTACCTCATTTTCATCGGTTTATAAATTAGAATATAATTACTTGCAATGATAGAAATAAATTTTCACTATGATTAAATAATTCTTTTTGATTTATTATTTATGATTTGGGTGAAAAACTATTTATTTTGGGGAATAATTGAATATAGTTTGATTTTAAATATAAATAGTGTAATTTTCATGAAAAAAATAGAATGCTGAAAAATTTTGAATTTTGGAAAGCCTTGTTGTGATATATGTCATATGGTAAATTGGATATTTATAACCCTATAGTTACAAGAAAGTGATAATTAATGAATTTTTTTTGTTATAAAAAATTGCATCGGTTAGGTGTATTAGAAACCAACTCAATGTGGTCACCGAGAATGTGGTGGAACCTGATCCATGTGT
Organism: Viscum album; assembly: GCA_963277665.1. Taxonomy (NCBI): domain Eukaryota; kingdom Viridiplantae; phylum Streptophyta; class Magnoliopsida; order Santalales; family Viscaceae; genus Viscum; species Viscum album. The sequence goes on along the minus strand of OY728145.1, from coordinate 1,398,847,482 downwards.
TAACCAAAAGTTGGTTCATAGTATTTTCCAATATTTTCATGGTTTTGATAGTGATAATATAACTGATGGATCATGAAAAGTGGGTTATTTTATTTTTTTATAAACACAGTATCCATCCATAATTAAGGGTGATTCATTTCCAGAAGAGGAAGAAGTGTGGATTGATAAGATTTACCGAATATTTGATTTCTTATGCACACCAGCTGAGTTGAAAGTTATTACAGTAATTTACAATCTAGAGAATATATAATTCCATTGGTGGGATATCAGTTCATGGTAAACTAGACCAAGTAATTTAATGGGTGGATTTTGAAGAATTTATAAAATTAAATAATATCCTCACACATTCAAGATTAAAAAAATGAATAACTTCTTTTTTTGATGTTATATAAACTAACATTGACATAGTATGCAGCAAAATTTATGAATTTAGACTTCTTTTCACCCAATGTTTCTGCTTTTCCATCATTGAATGAATGAATTAATGAAACAGGGTTGAGGAAAATGATTTTTTTAAAGGTAGTCATGAATTTTAAAATGGATTATACAGAGATGGTAAATAAATAAAAAATGGTAGAAGGAGACTTATTAGGTAATATAGGTTGATAAATCTGGTTGATAACTATAGGAAATGGTGGAAACTCTAATTATAAGAATATGAGGGAATGGAAATCCTATTTCCATGGTAGTGGAATAGAATAGAATTAGAATGTTGATCACGTAATCTTTCCCCTAAACCCAAGAGTATGTTGAGATATTTTTAATGTAATTATATGTATTACATGAGGCGATATTGTATATAATCACATATAGCATTCCAAAATTACAAGTAGATAAGACTCCTTATTGATATTGTCATGGTTCTCCAATTTCAGGTTTTAGGGATATATCTCATGTTTTTTATATGTCATATTATTTGATGAGATGATGGAATACAAATAATTCTCTTCATTAGAACCGAGATAGCCATGGTGATTCATGGAATACAATGACCCCTCAACTAGTTAAATCTCAACATGGTAATAAAGAGAAAATTGTAGCACGTAAGGAACAATATGGAGATAAAAAATGATTGTGGATGATTATTATGGTTCCTTTATGGTGAGAGATATAATTCTTCTGAATTCAATCCTTGTGCAGTATTTGTTTTATACAGGTTAATCGCATAACATAATTGATTATCTTGCCATTGATATACTAGGTTTTCATGTTGATTTGATTACTTCTATTAATAAATTTCAAACATCTCATGGCCAAAGTGAATGTTGACCCTTTATATAAAAATAATGTTCTATAACTATTATTGGCGCTGAACTGATTATGTATTTTTCTATGATTGAGATGGATTTCTATGACATAATATTGGCTATGGATTGATTGATATTATTTAAAGGTTAAATCAATTGTTATACCTGAATGGATTTTTATGAATGATAATGGATTCGAGCATCTCTATAGGGGAGATAGAAGTGTGATGTTAAGTGAAATGTGATTGTTTGCACCAGAAGATGGATCGATGTGATACCATTTGTGAATGATCACCTTGGCATATGTGGATGATGTCATAGATATTAGTTTTCTAGAAATTGTGGATTAATTTCTAGATGTTTTTCGCAATATCTTCTAAGGTATACCACCCAAAAGAGAAGTGGAGTTTATGATTGATCACTTATTGGGGACCAATAATATAGAACTTCCATATTTTCAATTTAATTCAATGAAATTAATGGAATTGAAATTCATGTTGGAAGAGTTGAAAAGAAAATTGTTCATTTTTCCCAGCATGTCTATGTTGGAAACAATGATGTTTTTTGCGAAAGAGGTGTATGGAACTCTATGAATTTTTGTGTATTGTCATAAGTATAAATTAGTTATGATAAAGAATAATAATAAACTTCCACAAATTGATGATACTTTTTATCAATTAATGGGATACCCATGGTTATCTATAAATTACTTGCATTCTATATATCACCAATTACCAGTTCAAAAGGAGGATAATCCAAATAATGATTTCAAGGATATATGTGGCCTTTATAAGTATGTGGTTAAGACTTTAAGTATTACTAATAAACCAGATGTATTCATTTAATGGATGAATTTAATATCTCAAAGGTGTCCAGATTCATTTATGGTGGTGTTTGTGTATGATATATTAGTGTATTCTAGGAAAATGGATGAGCATGGGAAAATCATGGCACCAATGTTGGGTATTTTTCAGGTTCAAAGTATGTATTCTAAACATTCAATGTGTGATTTTTTTATAAATGAGGTATATTTCCTAGTCCATTAAATCTTTTAAGTAATTTTTTATGTAGATCCGTAAAATATTGAGGTCGTAATCTCATTCCAACTACCAATGATCATCTAGGAGATAATCATCATCCATTGGATAACTAGTTATTACTAATGATTTATTCATTATATTTCATGACTAGATTCTCTTATCATAGCTTGGAGTTGGAATTTTTTTTCCAATATAATGGAATAATGAATTTCATATGTCTTTTTAAAGAACATAATGTTTTTCTTACATTAGAATGAATCATAATATTTCTGGAATCAAGATAAGGTTATGTGGTGTATTCAGATTCTTAAGGATCTGGGATGGGGTGTATTCTCATGTAGGTGGATCATGTTTTTCCTTATGGGTTATGGTAGTAAGGGTTTCATTATAAGTACTAATAAGTAAATTATTTTCAATTAACTATTTTAGTTATTTCTTAAAAAATATGGAATCATGTCCTCTTTAGTGAGAAATTTATATTTTTTAAGTATAATAAGTGGTTGAAACACATTTTATCAAAAAGAGATTTTTTCCTGAGAAAATGAATATTGATGGAGTATCTCAAAAATTTTCATATTGACTTGATGTATACAATTGTTAAAGTAAATTTGGTGCTGGATTCATTAAGAATAAATATATATAGTTAGTTTGAAAATAATGATTCATATCAATGGTTGATGATGTGGATAATATCAATTATGTAAATAGATTGTAATGACCTAGGTAGTGTTGTAGTTATTTTTATGGTTTCTTTGGCTCCTAAATTCATAGATAATGTTAAAGAGGCTTAGAAATCTGCCTCTGGATTTTTTTGTTTGAGGTCAAAACTCAATGGTGGGGAGACCATTAAGGGGTACAATCTGGATGGGAGTTAGGTTATTTGGTTTTTATATTGTATCATTGTGCCTATGGATTTTCATGAAAAAAACATCATGTTTACCACCATTCAATATGGGATGTTTATTTTTGAATACAAAACATGTATAAGGCATTGAGAAAACTATTTTTGTGGGTTGGAAAAAAGGAAAAGAGGTTGCGTTTGTTATGAGATGTTGCAATTTTCATTAGGTTAAGGTAGAGCACTAGTGGCCAGTGGGTATGTTGCAATCCTTACCTATTCCTATTGGAAAATGAGATCATATAGCCATGGATATTGTGATATTTATCACATGGATGGTTTAGAAATATGATTCCATATGAGTGATAGTGGATTCGTTCAGATAGTCATTCTGTTTCATCCATATTCATGATTCTCATATAGTGGAGGAATTATATAAAATCTACATCTACGAAATTCTAAAGAGGAATGATTTACCATGGATGACATTATTGGACAAATATATAAGGTTGACATATTGTTTTTTAAGTCCATATAGTAAGGCCTTGAGAATCTATTGACCCTGAGAAAGGAGTTTCATCCTCAAACAGATTGAAATCAAACAAGATGATTCCAAAATTTGAGGACATACTTCAGTCCTGTGTAATTTATTTTTGTGGCTTATAAGAGAAGAACAAACTATTGGTGGAGTTATCATATGACAACAGTTTTCAGGCCTCGATACATATGGCTCCTTTTGAAGCATTTTATGGGTTTCTTTACCATTACCTTATTTTTTGGGTGCAAAAATGTGATACTTCACTTGTTGGACCAAGCATCGTCCAAGAGACAAAAGATAAGATATAGTTAATCTGGAAGAGAATGATGATGGGTTATATTCATCATAAATCATATATGGATTATCAGTGATGACTGTTTTTATTTGAGGTGAGTGATCATGTGTTCTTGAGAATCACTTAAAGGATTAGGAATCATATTTTTGGGAAGCAAGGCATGTTATCTCCCAAATACATATTCCCTTTTGAGATAAATAAATGGGTTAGTGAGGTTTCATATCTGTTGTATTTTCCATGATATTTCTATTCATTTGTATAATACGTTACATGAATCTTAGTTTAATAAGAATACACTTGATCATGACTATGTGATTTAATGGGATCACATCGACCCAGAGATAGATGATATGTTGGTTCATGTGTTTGTGGAGATTTTAGATAGGATATAGAAATTTCTTCATGGAAAAAGAATCGGTGTTGTGTGGGTTTTGTAGAAATATTGTCATACATATAATGAAATGTGGGAATATAATAATAAATGTTTCATGAAATATCTCGACTCATAATAAAAAATTTTGGTTTTTTATATTATGGGGATAGAAAGGACAATGGTGGGGAGAATGTAGCACTCCACAGTTTCAAGTAATTTACCATTTATTTACTTATTTTATTTATATAACATCATTTCATAAATAATTGTAAGGTTTAAAGGTTTTTTGGAATTTTTTTTGCTTTTATTGTGGTCCATGTTTTGTTCATTTTTAGTAAAAACTATTTAACTTATAAAGGAAAATGGGAAAGGTAAAATATGGTTCCTTGGGTAGGTGTATCATAGGTTCATTGTTTGAAAAAACTATGAGTCCACCGAGTAGAAACCGTAAAAAGTGTAATATAGGGTTTTATCATGGTTGTGCACATTTTATCTAACCATGTGAGATAAAAATGTGAGGTGTGTTTATAGGTAGTGGTTGGTAAACACTTTGATCATAGTTTTCCAAACCATGTGACTAAATCTAATAGCATAATAAATTGTATCTGGATTTAATTATAATCACCTCCATGATCCCTCTTTTCCCCCTAAAAATACTATAAAATGATTCTTTCCTCTAAAATTCACTGGAGAACCATCCCATTGATATGAGAGTGATCCATTAGTGAATCTTGGTCTATTTGAGGCTACATTCCATTTTAAGTTCTCACTCTTGGTGGTTTTCCTTAGTTTATTCTTCTTACCTCACTTCGATAATGAGATATAATCTATTGGGGATATAATCATGTTGTTTTATTTCAAAAATTATGATATATGCTTGTGTTGATGACAAGGAAAAAGTTATATAGTGGGGATTGCAATATCTATGCCATGTTTGTTGATCATTTTTTGATGTTATTCCATTTTTACTAGGTTTTCGAGGTAGGTGGATTCACTCTGAACTCCTCCTAGTAGAATTAAATGTTTTTTTTTTCAAATTTATAGATTAACTGGGATTGAATTGTGAAATTATTGTGTGAAAAACTCTTTACTTATTACTTGTGAAATTTAAGAAAAGAGATGTTTTTTGGAAAGAAAAATTGTTACTTTTTTTTAAAATGATGATTTTAAAATCGTGGTCGGTTTTTTATGCATGTAAATTTGGTTATAAAGTGTTTTCATTAAAATTATTTTATTATTGAAATGGTTTGGTAAAAGTGTTTTGGATTTTTTTTAAATAAATGTTTGGGGTGTGTTCAAGTACATTTGGGATGAACAATGGTATGATCTTACCCCCATCAAATGTGGAACGAATAATTGTATCAATTATCCTTGCTAAAATGAATCATCAAATAAAAGATCAGAGAAAGGTTGAATCACCACACATGAGTATATATACGTCCTTGGTTGCATTCATGTGTGGGTATGTAGAATAGAATGGGTTATGAGAAAATCAGATTTGAGAAATGTTTTTTAAATAATCTCATAGTTTCTTTCTATGGATCTGCATTGGTTTGGATATTAACTATTGATATTCATTTAATTTTTTTATAAAAATATACTAACATGTTTTATCCTATTGTAATGAGTGGGAAAATAATTAGAAAAATACAACTGAGTTTTATACTCTTCCCCAGATTAGGAAATGTTGTGTGTTTAATGATTTTCCTTATTGAGTAAAATGTGAAGTCATTATTTCTCATTTATTTAGTAATGTATCACGATGCCTTGGGAATAAATTGTTGAGTTGGACCTTGGACTTTGTTTGGAGATTCTACTGGATGTCTTGGTTGAATTTGGGTTGTTGGTTTTACTTTCCACTTTGTACTCTAATTTGGATCATGTTTGTAGTTTGGTTTTTCTATCAGTTTGTATTACATTGAGTTTTATTACATTATACTCATTACTTGCATAGTCCTTGGTTGGATATGGTTATCTTACTTTTTTTATATTAAAAAAAGAAAGTGCTCCCTTAACATTTTACAAATCCCTTAGAATTTATTCCACACCATTGATGTCTTAGAGATTTCACCTAAGGCCTATTAATGTCCCATCTCCCTTCAAAAGACATTGAAGTGTGGAGTGGAATTACATTAGGGAACTATATGAGATAAAACATGGTAAATTTAATAAACATCGAGAATATGATGATTCCCATAGAGGAGATATAATGTGAGCTAACTGTATTCTTTATGTTCTTAGAAAAACATGTCACTATAGCATTTTATTTGGTATCCTCTATGACATTAGGATTCTTAAAATCCTCATCAATTTATTTTCCATTATTAGAGATTTTTTCAGGGTTCGAATTGATGCCTTAGATGTAATTTTAAGAACTATGTCCTACCTATACCAAGATGTTTGAATGCTTCCAATAGGGATGGTGTAACTAATTTTCATTGATTTATTTACACATCATTTTTCACTTTTTATTTTCTTTTTGGTATTAAAAGAATGTATTTTATGTAATAATTCAAATTAGTTTTATTTTTATACAAAAATTTTTTAATTTATGTTTTTGTGATAAAATCATGAATTATAATGTTTTATTTGAAATTTTTTATAGTTTTTAAATTTATTAATTAATTTTTCTTTAACATATATTTTTTTGTTAATTTTAATCTTTCATTTCATTTATTCATTAATAATTGCATTTTTTCGTTTTTTCTTAAAAATAATTAGTTTACTAATTCATTAATTAAGTTATATTTTTTAAAATAAATATATTTTCCAATTTATTTTCTAGTTCATTAAATAATTGATTTATTTTCTAACAATTTATTTCCATTTATTAAATATTATAATTTTTATTTTTAATTTAATTTAATTAGTTTACTTGATATAATAATTCTTTTAATTAATTAACTAGATAAGTAATTTAAGAAAACATATTTGTAATGATTTTTATTATTTTATGTTAATTTATTTTTCAATAATTTTTAAAGTGTTACAAATATATATAATAAATATTCATTATTTTTATTTTTGTTTTTCGTAATTTATAAAAGTAAATTGGAATTTTTATTTTACTTGTTTATTTATTTAATTTTATTTTTAGTTTAATTAGTAATTTGATTTCATTTGGATCTAATTCATAGATTTTGTTTATGTTGGAAGTACCACATGCAGTGACCATGTCCTTCACACCGCCAGCCCTCCTGTTGGTGCCTCATCCCCACACCATCGCCCCTCTATTGGTGAAGCCTCACTTGTCATACCGCCATGAAGTTCACTCTCCTCCCACCACCATCCCTCACTACTCGCAGTATCTCCCTTCACCTTCCACTAGTTCTACCTCCAACACACTAAAATACCGTTGCTGGAAGTGTCTCATTTACAAAATAACATCATTGTCAGTTCCTCCCCTAACGGTGACTCCCTCTCACACCACCGGCCTTGTCCATAGTTGTGTCCCCTGCTCCACACAACTTCCTAGAAGTGAATCCTAAGACACAACTATCCATGTCCCCATCTATGACTCACTTTTATAGCTCTTTCCTAGGTCTCATTAATGCGATTCACAACTAGTGCCACATCATATTAAAAATGTCGAATACACCAACATTATAATAAATAATTTTACCTAATAATTGATCATGGAAGTATATTTACTATAGAAAACTAGGAATAACTAATCAACCATAGTATATTAAAAATAGATCAAAAACATTGAATCAAAATGAAATACCAAACCAGATCCAAAAACATAAAAAAATTTCTTAACTGAACCCTAAAAATAGAATAACCAGATCTAGTAAAACCTGAGGCATCGCTACTCGAATCTGAAGCCAATGTCGTTGAATCCACCTTCTATATTGCAAATGAATCCACCTCATCCATAACACTTAACTATCCTTAAAGACCCAAGACTTGAGAATCATCTTAAATATTGGAGACAGTACCCAAATTCTCTATCCCCTTCAACATTTCTCTTTCTCTGTTTTCATTTTCTTTTGTGTCTGTAAATATCATCGCGTTTTGTTCTTATTAGTTAATTATATTGGGATGGTTATGACGTTTGATTCTTCCTATGTTGTCTTGTGTTGTTTTTGTGATATTAAATCTCTATAAATGGATATCTAATTAGCAGGGTAGATATAGGTTATGAAAACTCACATGATCTGGAGAACTGTTCTTCATGACAGTCACCATTTTTCCTTATTCACCTTAACAAATCATGAAAATGATTTGAGGGAGAAAGAGTGAAACACAAAAAAAAATTGATCTTCCACTTTCTTGTTTCATCTCTTCTCCCATTCCATTCCCAATTTCTCTAATTGAGAAATTGAGATACGGTAGGCAATCTGATGACCTAAACTACCTCACTTCATTTATTGAAATCTTAGATAGAATGAATCATTTGACAGAATTCTCTTTTAATTTGGAGGAATAGTCAAGCACTTAAGAGATTCGATGTTTGAGTGTTCACTTTTTAGGAGAGGGAGGTGTGTGACTTAAGCCGTTAGACATTCACTGATTAAGATGGGAATTGTTGATTTAATGCATTAATAGATCAATGATAGGGTGAATTGGCATGGATTTGTGTTTTTTCTTGTTGATTGGTTGTCGGGTCTCCCTATATTTTTATTTTATTCAAATTTCGCTTCATTTATGATTCATTTATTAATTCACTATTTCATCCCCTCACTTTATTTTGCAAAAAATCTCATGGTTTAGTTTTCTTTTTTCAAAACATATAAAAATAAAAAATATGATTTTTAGAAATACCACTGAGTCTCTCGACACTACTTCAATGAGATTGACCATGTGGTTAGACATTGGGCAATATAATGGGTCTTATAAATACAAACATGACCATCCTCGTGACATGGAGGACATCAAATTTTGGTTTTGTTGTTGTTTAAGTGGAATTTTTCTTTGTGGTGTTTTTAATTTTTCATTAAAATACAACAGAACTCAAAAACATAAAAAACATAAAAAATGATGAAACCACCTCAACACTCAAAATAATATGCGGGAATTTTTGCATATAGAATTTGGTGAAATTTCATAAAAAACTATCTAGATGAGTTTGTTTAATTAATTAAATAGTTTATGGAGGACATGATACTACACACTTTATAAGTCTTAGTTGAGGAACATAATGAATTTTTCTCACCTCTTTTTTGAGTTCTACATTGCAAAAGAAATATAGTTTCCCTCATTTTAAATTGAACTACCCATGGAATAATATCTAGAGTTTTATGATCCACCTTATGTAGATGTTTATATATGTTGACAGGTGCTAGGTCAGGGAGACATCGAATAATCCTAGCACAATCATGAAGATCATTTTATTTCCAATCCTTCAATTGATGATTTTTTATGTACTAAACTTTCTAATGAGTTTTATTAATATTGAAAGGTCTCACCATATATAGGTATCCTCTCCTTTTCCTTGGAGGACACCACAACAGAGGTGGTTTGTTTTAATTAGAATCTAGAAGAGGTTGACTACCTCACTATTACAAGAAACATTCTCTTGGGATCATTATTCAACAAAGAGGAACATATTGCAGTAATTCTGAGATTTTTTTTGAAGAATGTGTTTTTTATTTTTTTTGAAGTTGATTTACATTGTCATTGTACCATTGAATGTTTTGAATATGCAGTCTATATTTGTGATTTACTAGAAATTGAAGATGATTTTGAGGATACACATTATAAATTACTTCTGGAACTCCCAAATATTGATGACAATTCTACCTTGGGATCTAATATTCAATAAGAACTATTTGAGCTCTGTATAAAACCAAAAGTGGATGATGACACATTTTTTGTTTTCAAATAATAATTCATAGATTGGAATGAACCAGAAGAAAATTATCATCCTAGTACTCTTGTCTCACATAATAAGGACACCTAACATCAAGTAAAAGAAGAAGGGTAGTTCCCCTATATTTTTATCCCCCTCAATCACTACACTATAAGTACTCGACTTCCAAGGATGGGTAATTACATAATGTTAAACAAGGGGTACTCTAAATATTTAATTAAATTGAAAGTGGAAAGTAGAACATCTGGTGGTTCTTGTGCAAGATGTTACATCCCTCATCAGAGTAGGGTTGGTCATCTGACCTTCCAACAGTAAACAGTAAAACTATAGCACCCCTAGGGGGTTATCCAAAGATTGTCATTTTTAATTTATTTCTTTAGTTTCATTATGATTATTGTTTTAATTTGTGTGATTTATTTTAGTTTATAAATAATAAGGTAGTTAGTTCCACTCTAAAATCATTTGATACCAAAGAGAGCAGAACCCTAGTGATCAATGATAAAACTCACCAACCTAAACATGGTTTCCATTATTGTTGAGAATTAAATTTTGAATGAATCTTTTATGTAGATTTTATCTTATATGGGCATAAACAGATAAGCTACTGTTCCTACACAATAAAGAATATGAAGACTTTTAAAAAATTAGAAGCTTTCACTACAGGGAAGTACTATTTTAATGCAGAAATATTTTTCTTTTACACATTATTCTTTCGTACTACATGCTACTCGGAATTAATTTTGGGGAATTTCCTATGATTTCTTGTAATTTTTTGATTTCATTTATATTTATTGGATATTTTCTACTTCAGTATATTGAGGTAAAAATTATTTTGAGACGATTTTTGAATCATGGTAGCACCATTTATTTTCATTATAATTATACAACTACAATACAATATTGATAATATATATTATTTTTTAACTAAATAGTAAAATAATTTTTCTAATTTTAAAATTCAATAGCATTAAATTTTTTTTAAAAAAAATCACTTGTTTTTGGTGGTGGTTGGTAGAATTTCATTTATACATATGTTTTTATTTCTTTTCTCTTCTTTTCCTTTTTTTATGTGGAAAATAATCTTTTGAGATTCATTTATACCCCTCCTCATTCATTTAAGTACTAAATTTATTTTCAATTTTGTCATTTTAAAGATGTATCTCTCCTTGAGAATCCATATTGGGTACAATATTGCATTTTAATTATAAGGGATATGGACCATTTTCACACATCAAATTGGACATTGATTTTTTGTCAAAAAATTGCCTAATTTTTTCAATTTTTTGTCAAAATTATCTGACATATTTAAAAACATGGGGGGGGGGTTCAATATGAATCATTATATACTTCAATTTTTCCTTCCCTAATTGATGATAACCTATTTATACTTATGGGTTGAAATGATTCTAATACTATTACGGATGTATGATTGTTGAGTGTAGTTACGCCCTGTATTTATGGATATTATGTTTAGAAACTGTGGATAGGGGAGCGATAGGATAGTTATCTTTTGGAAATAGGATCATGATCATAGGTAACTATAAATTCTTACTACAACATAGGGGTATTTTATAAACAAAAAAATCAATCACTTAGGGATCGAAGTCAAATGGTAATTATTTATACCCCTTTTAACTGAACTAAAATGAGAATATAAGATACCACAATGAGTCTCTTAGATAAGGGAACTAAGTTTTTCTCTATTAATAAATAAAATTAAATTTTGATTTCAATAACTTCTTATGAATATTTCCTTGCACATGAGAGCTAGCTGCAAAAAAATAGAATACTGTGACCTTTCAAAAATAAAATCATTTCATTGTGGTTAATTTTTAACCCAAATGAAAATGGAAATAATTGACTTAATTATAAATCATTTTAGTTGAATCAATAATTTTTTTCATCAAAATAAAAAACATAGAAGAAAGTGAACATTGAAGGTGCCTTGGGTTAAGGTTTTAATTCTACTGTATCTGACATGTCATCACTCATAGATTCAGAGCTCAAACTATAATTGATGTTAGATAGTAGTGATTTCATATAAGAGGCATTCCATACATGACTGTGATTGAATATATTTTTCCCTTGATTTCTATTGGGTGTTTGAAGTTAGGTAGGACCTCGTGTAGACACATTTTTTTAAATCCATCCCAAATTTTTCACCCCTATTTTTATCAGTTTAGATATGGTCTTTTTGAACTAAAACTAAAAATTCATTAAATCTATTTTAAAAAATAATAAAATCATTTATTTTTTAATCAACAATATCATTTTAAATTTTGGGATATTTTGATGTGTCTGTTCTTCATTTCTTTTTTCAAAATTAATTTTCACTTTTTTATCGTTTTGGTTATAAAATATTATATTTATTGGTAATAAATATCAATTGTTGTATTTTTTTATACCAAAATTCTAAATTTATGATTTGTTATTAAAATAATGTATTTTAGTGTTTAATATTCACATTTTTAATAATTTATAAATTTTTAATTTATTTTTCATTAACATACATTTCTTATTCTTTTGTTTTAAAATTTTAATCTTTATGTGTTTTTATTATTTCATTATATAATTTTTTAAAATAATTACTTCATTAATTATTTAACTAAATTAATTTTTTTATAAATAAATAAAAATTTTACATTAGTTTTTGATTCATTGATAATTGAATTAATTTTAACACTTTAATTATATTGTTTAAATATTTTAATTCTTAGATTATTTGGAAATTATTTTGATTCTTTGATTTATTGTTATATTAATTAATTAACAAGTTAAAAAATTTAATATAATTAATTTTTAATTATTTTAATCGTTTTAAATTAATTTATGTGTAAACAATTTTTAATTTTTATTAAATATGAATAATATTTAATAATTAATTTAAGTTATTTCATATAAATTTTAAAAATTGATTTAGAATTTTTAGTTTATTTTATGATTAATTTAATTTACTTTTTAGTTTAATTAATACTTTAATTTCATTTGTAAGAAATTGTTTTTGTGTTTTAGGTTCCACCTACTACCGCCAAGTCCTTTACACTATTAGACCTCTTAGAAATGCCACATCCATAGACCACTAGCCCTCTGATTGCAATGACTCACTTGTCATACCGCCAGGTTCTCCACACCCCTCACACTTCCATCCTCACTTTTTGTGGTGTCTCCCTTCACCTTATACCGGTTCCTTCTCCCAAACATTGTCAGCCCTTTGCAGGTAGTGACTCATTCATACTACCACCTCGTTCGCAATGCATCCCTTAGTGGTGTCTGCCCCAGACACTGTCAACCTTATCCCTGACAGTGTCTTTTACACTACATTGCTTCTTGGTAGTGACCCTTAAGACACTTCTAACCCCTTCCCCATATACGAATCAGCATTTCTACTCTTTCCCATGACTCACCATCATGCTTCACAACCAGTGGGACAACATATCCACAATGGTAGAATAAACCAACAATATAAGTAAGAATTTTTCAATGCAATAGATTAAGGAAGCAGTTTTCTAGCAGAAAACAGGCACAAATGAATCATCCAGAAAAGAATAAAAATAAATAAAATAGTTGTGAATCAACATGAAATCCCGAAATAAAGACAACAAACTATAATGAAGTTCTAAATTGGTACCTCAAAAATTCAATCATCAGGTATGGTAATAACTTAGGTATCGCCGCTCAATTCTACAGCCACCACCTATGAGGACACCTCTGCAATCGAAGATGAATCCACATCACGCACCACACTTAACTATCTATCTACACCCTATAAAAGAGAAGTATCTTCAACATCAAATAAGATAACCTTCTCCCCCATCACCTTCACCATTTCCCTTACTATATTTTCATTTTCTTTTCTATTTGTAAATATTTTCAAGTGTTATATTTTTAGTTAATTGTACTGTGGTGGTTTTGATATTTGATTCTTCCTACATTTACTTGTGTTTTTTTGTGATATCAAATCTCTAGTAATGGGGATATAATACACAAGGCTAGATTCATGTTATAAAACCCAACACGATCGAGAGATTTAACCTTCAATGAAATCATCATTATATCTTTTTCACCTTAGTATATTGTAGATGTTATTTAGGTGAGAAAAAAGATAAACCTAGTAGAGAAAAAATCTTATACTTTCTTGCCTCATTTATTCCCCAATTCCATTCTCAATTTATAAAACAATGAAATTGATATGGGATAAGAAATCTAATGAAATCAACTAGGTCATTCTGGTGAGAAACATCCTAGATAGAATGAATCGGTTAAGGGAATTATGTTTCAAGCATGGTCAATAACTAATGAATATCAGTGTTTGAATGTTCAATTTTTAGGTGAGGTAGGTGTATGAACATTTCTAGTGAATATACATTGATTATGATGATAATTGTTGAATTATTTATTTTTTAGATCAACGTTAGGGAGTTAAGAGTTACTTGTATGTTTCTTTGTTCTTGCTAACATTATTACATGTCTTGTTATCTTTTGATTTTATTTTTTTAGGTTCCTATATGTTTTTTTATTAATCAATATATCATCCCCATAATTTTTTTTCAACACAATTATGTTGTTTTTGTTTTTTGTTTTCAAAACATATAAAAACAAAATTGAGATTTTAGAAATAACACTGAGTCACTCGACATAGCTTACTTGAGAGAGACCCTGAATCAAGTCATTGTGCTATATCAGGGGTCTTATAAATGTAAACCTTACCATCCTATGGAAAAGGATGCCTTCATGGGATCTCCTATCATTGATGATTCTGTCATGTAAAATCTTTCAATTATTCCTCATCAATTATGGAATTCTCTTGATTGTCATTGGTGTTCACATGGATGATACTCACTATGATATTGGTCAGTAGTGGAGCATTGTTGACATGAGTTAGAAAATATTGGAGGCCATTTAATTACTCAAAAACAGGACTAAACTATAAGGTGGAATACTAGCCCCATCCCATGATCTATAAATGGGTATGTGCCTCTTCCAAAATACGACACAACACCACGAAACACTTAGTGACAACATTCCCTAAACTCATGCATTATTCAATAGATTCAGGGTGTTGAGACATTATATAGTCTATGATATTATACATTTAGATTTTTTTTAAGGACCAGTAGTTTCTCGATGATTCCTTGGTAATCCAATATTTTAT
Organism: Viscum album; assembly: GCA_963277665.1. NCBI lineage: Eukaryota > Viridiplantae > Streptophyta > Magnoliopsida > Santalales > Viscaceae > Viscum > Viscum album. The sequence goes on along the minus strand of OY728145.1, from coordinate 1,398,832,184 downwards.
CTTGAAAGTAGTTATACATCTTCCACAAGATCTTATTGAGATGCATTTTTTGATTTTAAGAAAGAAATTCTAGGATAGAGAAATATTGGTTCATTTTTAGCTAAAAAAGGACCATAACATGGATTGTTACTTGGGCCTCCACTAACCTCCCTTCTGCCATTTTATCTCCCCATGAGTTGAAATCCATCTCTGAAGTGGTTAATTAGTTATATCTTGGAGTAGCTATTCATAACGACCATATTCTCATTATATCTCTTGGTGGATTTTCCATCAGTTGATACACTCTTTTACCAATCAATAAGATACCCTTATAAGGTGGATCTATTTTCAATAGAATTACAATATGTGATGGGATTCTTTATTATATTTTATATGATATTTTTTGGTGTATGTGTATAAAATAAATATTTATCCTCATTCATGAGTGTAAGGTCATATCCCCACATATGTCAATATCCTTGCATGCAATTAGAGATAAGAGATTCTGAAATAGCCAAAACTGTTTGTACTAATAGTACAATCAAAGACACTAAGACATCCTTTATATAAAATGTATTATCTAGAGACTCAATACCCTTTAAATTTTATCATTGGTAATGGAAGTCCTTATCTGATACTAACCTATTCGAATATGTAGTGAGAGATGTGAAAACAACTCTTTTGATTAATCATACACCACAGAATCTTTAAGATTAGTGTCATCCTAATGTTCATTCCATATGTTATCCCTTCGATAGTGGCACCAAATTTCTCAATGTTTTTGATATTTTGATCTGTATGGATACATCCCATTGGTTTTTTTGTTAGTTTTTTGGGTTGTACCTCCATGAAAACACACAAACCATCTACATTATGGAAGTTCTTTAAGATATATAATTCTTCATCATAGTAAACCCCATGTGTCATTTTCTCATGTCACTAATGGTTATAAGTAATTTACTAGTATTCCATGTAGATAGATTGGGTCTTTATCCCTATATAGTAATGGTGTACATCTATGCAACTAAAGAAGACACATAGGATGTGTCGATGTTGGAAAATGAAAGAATTGAAAATGGAGTCAAATAATATGGAATAGGATTAGTAACTAGGATCATTATGGTTGATGCACGGTCTGGACTGTGATACATGGTTTATGGGTGATAATTTATTTTTCATTTTTTTGTTGTAATGTACAAAACACATAGTGATTTCATGTGTTTTGATCCTTGTTTGGTGTTTTCTGAGTTATTTATATGGCAACCTTGACTTTAATATTCCCTACAAACTCAACATAAAATAATGTTATAATCATTTTTTCTAGGGAATATTTTATTGAAATGGATGTTAGTGATAATTAGAAGATATTTACCCCTTTGAGACATGTTCTTGTAGAAATAGTATGGAACTATAACGTATTGGTCCCTCGAACAATATCCCAAGTGAGAATGACTCATTTCTAGTTATAATAGATGATAAGTTTATTTATAGATATCTTTTTTATAATATGTGGCATGAAAATGGGGTGATGGTGCCCAAGATAATAGGGTGATTTATTTTTCACCAATTGGTAATTGGTTTGTGGTATCTCTATATGAATGTATTTGTGGGTTCGAGCTATATCGACTGTTATTTTAAATTTCCCTAATGGGTTCTCGTTGTGGTTGTTGTAGGCTATTAACCATTACTAGTGGTATAATTCTACGAGAATGAATTGAAACCCACAATATGTACATGTCAGGTAATAGTGATTCCCAATATGCACTACCAATGTGATCCCTGATATTTGTGAAGTAAACCTTTACTCATCCACTAATTATAAAATGTTATGGGATTTATGTAATTTTCACAATCCTATTTCTTGATTATTTTAACATAGAAATCTATCATCAAATTGTGCTTTAGATTTCTAGGATCTAGGTCCCCAATCCCCTCTTTCTAATATTGGGTGGTCTATCACCACCAGGTTTGATGGTGCTAGCTATTTGATTAGAATGGAATGATGGGAAACTGTCTCTCCCCTCCATGGATTCCTCTATAGATTTGAGTGACTAGTCAAGGTCTCCGATATAGAATTTAATACATGTTCTCTAATCCCATTACCAGTGCCATCCGGCATTTCTAGGAGAGGTTGAGTCATACAAACATAGTTTGGAGTCATGGGAATATGAAAATACGTTCCCCATGTTATATTATAATGGAATCCTATGTTTGCATCATAAGAAATATAAGTCTCATAAACCATGAGAAGAAATTCTTTTCACCTAAGGAAAATCACGTTCATTACATGAGTTATAGTGTTCTCCTCACACATGGAAACATATATTCATCACATTAGGTATTCTAGGCCTTTCACATGGGTCTTCTTATAATATTACACAATGAAAATTATACAAATTTCAAAAGTAATACCATGTTCACCATATGAGTAAGGGTTGAATCATATGATTTAGAACTAAGGGGAGAATGGGGATATTCCTCTTCCTATCGCATAAGGATCTTATGCTTATCCCATAGGTAATTTCATGCACTCCACAAGATGAATCTGATAACTATCACACATAGAATGGCTATTTATCATGATATTATTGGGGATGTCAAAGATTCCTTATTCTCACACAACATCTTTTTGTAATTTTTATATAAGGAGTAATTTACTTGATGTATGAAGTGTATTGGAAACATAAAATAGTATTTCTTATCCTTTAAACATAATAAATGGAATTTTTATGACCTTAGGGCTTATCACCTAAGGGTTTAGGGATGATCCATAATCATTACATGGGATTCTTGTTATTATTAAACAAGATGTAATCTGATATGCATGTGATATAGGGATAGTTTCATGATAAAATAATTGTGGGAAGGATATTAAAAACCATACACTCATCATTTATGAGTAATAATATGTTATGATATAGTGGGGTTGTTTGCTCATAGTTTTGCATTCAGTTTTGATGAAATCTGTTTAGAGTGTTGTGGATATAATTCAGTGGTTTGTTAAGAGGATTAGTATACTCTAAAAATCGGTGTTTCCAAAGAGATAATTCATCAAAATGGGTTTTTAAATAGTTATAAGGTCAATATTGAAAAATATATAGGTTTTCTATGTATCAAACATGGAAAATGGAATCAAAACTCTTATATTTATGGTTTCAAATTTTATGGATGTGTGGTAGATCTCATCCATGTAGTTTAACATCTTTTAGTATTGGTATTTTTATCTTAGAAAATATTAAATGTATGTAATAATGGAGGCCGATGATTTTTAAAACACAACTGCTTCTTGTAAGGGGGAAGGATATGTGGTGGGGCTTATGCATTGTCTTTCCTACCTGACCACAACTTTGGGACAAAAAGGATTAATACAACCCAATGAATGCAAGGGGAAAATATTAAAGTAATATGAGAACCTATATATATGATTAAAAAACCTAGGAGAATTTCTGAACCAGGATTGGTGTGAAGGGATTGGGTGCGAAATGAGCCAAATATTAGTTTGAATATGATATTTTCATGAGTATTCCTAGTTCAAGTGATTTTAGTCCGTCATGTGACCCAAACATCCATAATGATATTTCTGGTGGAAAGAAGCATCCAATGAGGGACCATAATATAGGTTCCAATCATGTTGGGTGTTGGATGAAGCATAATGTTTCATAGGACTCAGTCCTTCAGAAAAAATTATTTGTATGAATAAGTGTGATAAGTGTTTAATCCAACGTGGGATTTTTCATAGAGAATAGAGTTATACATGAGATGGGCCTATATGACGAATGTTGTTATTCATGGGAGGTATTTTCATGAACGCATCTCAAAAAAATTCAATACATTGATGGAATTTTGTGATTTATTTCAGAAATTTTTTTTACCTATCAACATCCATGGAGATCAATGGTGATTCACGAAGTAAAAGAATCTTATTTTTTTGATCCTTGTTCCTTGTCTTGGAATTATTATTGATTAATTCTTAAAATTTAGATCTTCGGGTTTATTTATATGCCTCATGATTTTTGTAGGTTGGATTTCATGGTTGTCTTGTATGATCATAAAAGTCGATAGTTTTGTGATGATATTACTTTTATTTCATCTGAAACTTTACACATACACATAAATTAGTGTTGTATGACACATTTTGTTAATGAATTTAAAAACATTGATTTTTGTGAGTATTCAAAATTTTCTATAAAATGGCCATTTAATGTCTAAAAAATTCAATTACAGTAGATATTATCATGGAATCATGGTTTGTTTCTTTCTTTATAGGTATGAAAACATTTTCTTCTCATTTCATGATCCCCATTAATCATACTATATAAAATAATGAAGTCCTGGGTTATTATATAATAGGTATTAATAAAGTTAATTATTCATAATTTATAGATTTCATATCTATTATTGATAGATCTATAATTCAAATGGGTTTATTTCTCTTCAAATCTCATTTGAAGAAGGGGAAAAATCCATAAGTGGTGTTATAACATTATTGATCAATAGAAAATCATGTTTCTGTTTATTGTTTAGTTATTAAAATATGAATAGTAATTAACTAGATATTTCTAAATAAAATTATGATATTCTATAACATGATGTTTTGTTCTCCTACTTGAGAATATGTTATGTTTTATCATAATATCAAGAGATATTATGATGTTATAATAATGAGTTAACGGTCCCTGTATTGGAACTTGTAATTATGTTTTATGAAAATGTAATATATGGTGAAAGACCATGAAGAGAAGGTATTCAATAACTTATTCTAAGTAGATTCTATAAAATTATTATTATTTGATAACATAATTTGTGATGGTCTTTCACATTACGTTATGCTGATAATGTAATATTGAGTTTATGGAACGCCTTACATTATATAATAACATATCATACATATCTTACAATTGAAATATTGAATCATAAATTTATTAATTTACATTACATTATGGAATTACATTTTGGGAGTATATTGTATGGAGAATACCATGTTTACATCACTCTATGAATTAATTTATTCTCAAGTGATTCTATGAAATCCATGGATAAAATTAGTGAAATTTAATATTTTGTCATATTTTTCTTATAGCTTATAAATTTTTTATATAAGATAAATATTATTGATTTAAAATAGAATATTTTCATGCATTTGTTAAATATAAAAAGTTCATATTTTCATCTCTATTTTTTGAAAATCAAGAAAGAGTTTATTTATTTTTATTATTACTTTAGAATAAACATTTTTATAAAAAAAAATTATTAAAATTAAATAATGTGTAAACTAAATTTATAAGATTAATTGATTATATTATAATTTTGTTATATTTATTTCATTCTATGTAAAACATCATAAGAATTATTTTTTTCTAACTTGATATCAGTTGTTAATTGAATATATTTGATTTAATTTATATACTAGATATTGTTTTTTGATATTATTTTTTAAAATTATTATGAAATGGGTTATTTAATGAGTACTGAATCCTTTGGTAAAGGGAAGTTGGGTTGGATTTTACACCATCCTAGAGGTTTATCCCTTTTTCTAGAAAGGTGTTGGTTATAAATTTGTATATCTAAGATTATAAATATATAGAATTTCAATCATATATAATTATAAGACTTTACATGAAGAGTTCATATAAATTATTATAAGAATTAATTTGGATATATATGAATATGTTTATCTTATATATTTTTGTGAGTTACCTATGTTTAAGGTTATATAAGTGGATATGTATTAATGCGGTGTTAGCGCATTATTTTTTTATGATGGAATATGGAGCCAAAATAATAATAATTATAATAATGCATATATTATAGAATAAAAAGATTGATGATATAGTTTCAATGAGATTCAATTAATATGTATTTGATATGTGTATGATGAGTATTAATTTGAATAGATTTTAAAAAACCTCTAACAAACTATATATAGGATTCCATCCAAAAAACATTTTTCAATACCTCAATCATCTAACATAGTAGTTCTTGGTAAATTTGGTTTCCCCTGGAATATAATTTTTAAGGAAATCATGTAATTGGATACCCAAGTTTGATTATGTACCCATATATATAATTTAATTTAAGTTACACCAGATATGATAGGTTAATAGGATATTGTTATCATAGGAGTATAGTGGAATGATTCCATTATATTATTTTGCGTAAATTATTTTTCTCCTCAACTATCTAAGAGTCCTCACTATTACTATTGGGTATATACATTTACTAAATTTTTATGTGATTAGATAAATGATAATGTGAAACAAAACATAGTGAAAATTTGATCTTTCCTTTATAAATGGATATGAGTTTTATGCTCATCATTTTTATTGGATGTAATTTCATTACATGTACTTGATGAAAATATATAAAACATTATTCTCACTCATAGATGTGTCTTTGTTATATGTTATAGTATACTTCATGATATCAATATTGTTATATCTTACTAGTATGACCTATAAAAATGTTCAATATTGGGTTCTATAGTTTGATATGATTTCTCAAGTGGAAATCATTCATGAGATATGAATTTGAATGTTATAAAAACAAATTTCACTTACTATATCACTTGGTTATTAGATACCAATTGTGTATAAATAATTTGTATGGATAAACACACAATATAAGATGAATTGGAATTGATGAAGGTATAAATAGATCTTTATATATAAAATATAGAAATATTATATTCACAGGATGTCTGTATGTAAGATCTAAATCAATACAATAGATTAGTATTGTAATTTATGAACTTTTATAATTCTCCTTCACTAAATAGATTTTTTATTTTTTTATCTTGTTTAGAGAAGATGATATTATCATCCATTATTTATTTCAAGTGTTTTTCTATATATAAAAATAAATTGGTATATGTCTTTCCGAATATTGTTAATTATTTAAACATTCTATATATATATTACCACATCAATAACTTTTAGAATAAGAAGGTTAGGGTTGAATTTAATATCTCCTACGATTGGAATTTTTTCCTTGAACATATTAATAAATAAATTCATGTAAAACCCCACATGGATTTTTTATTATCAACATTTTACATTGAAATTTCTTAAACATGATAATATTTTTTATTTGTAAATATGAACAATAAATCATTTAATGGAAAGGTGAAATGACTGGTGTACTCATAGATTTTAAATATTGTGATGTATGGATACAAATCAGAATAAAACTAGGTAGGTGGTTTCAGTACATAATTTCTTTTAATAAGGATTTTAATTAGTGTTGTTATGTGTTTTTAATGATACACAATTATGAAACATATGAATTGTTCAAATAGATCATAAAAATGTACCGTTTTGTAATGAATGTGTACTAGAATTCACATATTAGATCTATGTGGTAAATACTAAATCCAAAAATTCACTAATAATATTAGATAATATGAATTTTTCATATAACATTGTCCTAAAAGAACACAATAGTGGAATGGAATTATTATTAGGTTTAATTATACCTTTTTTGACAAGGAATAATTGATAATGAGTCAGTGTGACATTCTTATTTAATTTTGGAGTTATTATCATGAGATCGTTTCATTCATATTTAAGTGCATTCCACTTAATTCATTAATACAACTCCATTTGTGATAAGCACTGTAAACATTCCCAACATATATTTTATATAGATTTTATGGTTTTAACCCATTGAATAATGATTAAATTATTATAATATTTGTCATAAATCAGAAATATTATTATTTATTTTTTATCCTAAAGAAACTATGTGATTTTATATATCTAATATTATTGAACAAAATATGTTTATTTTTTAATCTAGAATATGTTTTAAAAGTAATTTATATGTAACATGTATTTTTTTAGGAGAGTGGAATATAGATAATTTAACTAACATCAAATTAGATGTGCTCCTAAGTTAGTGGTTGATCCGGTTCCAAAAAGAATTATGAAATTGGAAAAAAAAATTTATAAAATAAAATATAAGTTATAGAAAGATTAATCAATATCAAGATAGATGGACTTTTTTAAAATGAAAATTAGTTAACATTCATATGAGAAGATGTTACAATTTTAAGGGACATCATTGAGAGATTGAAGTATGGAAAATAGCTAATGTATATGGAATCTAAAATAGACTACATATAGAGACCCAACCAAATCATGCCCAGAGCTGGTGTCATGCGACCATTACATTGGCATATGATGAAATTGAATAGTTTCCCAAATAGCAGAACAATTTCGTCGTATTAGTAAACTAGATAAATGTGTGTGTATTTTTTTATAAATAAATATAATAATTACAACATAATTTTTGTTTCTTTTGTTGATAATAACATATTACATCTAGTTTATGCTCACATATATTTTGTAGAACAAACTTTATTGAATCCTATGGAAAGGAAAAATAGTAAGGGTGAGCTCAAATTATCAATAAGAGTTATGAATAGGGGATAAAATATTGAATCAATGAGAATGATAATAATGAAATGGTAATAAATAAATATATATTTCTTGTAATCAATAAACTAGAAATGAAGTGCATTAGAAATTAAACATGGTAAATAACTAAAAAATTTTGTCATTTAAATAACTAGATAAGGTAAAATAAATATATAAATGTATGGAAATAAAAACACATTCGATTTAACTAATGAATTATAGTGAAATTTATTTATAGATATATCGATAAATAATCTCATAGATAAATAATAAATGAATCTAAATGAGGTAAATGTTTATTTAGTGTACGTCATGTTTGAGTCACATGAAAACATTTACCATCAAGACCATTCATAAGACGATTAAAAACTACAAGTAGAAATATTTTTAATTTACACCAATAATTGTTTTCCTGAGAACCTCTCAATTCATTGAGGGGATATAAAATGTCAAGGGTCCACCATTAAATAATATGACCAGTTAATCAAAATAAATAAATTTCCCTATCAAATTTCTATATTTAATAAAGAATGCATATTTTTCAATATTTTCAATGTTAATAAAATATCTATAAAAGTAAAAACTATATGTAGGAATGGTATATACCTTATTAAATAAACATATCTAAGATAAAGTTTATGGATAATTAGGATAAATTTAGGGTATAATGATCATAAAAAAATAGAATCTTTCAAGGGGATGAAAAGGACTCATAGATGTGAATGTCAATAATATCCATGGCTAAATCAATAGTAAACCATCTGAGTGAAGAATAATGTTGGAATCAAGATACATGAAAACCCATGTGGAGTAAAAAAATACATTTTTTGTCATTAATGAATATAAATACTATAAAAGGATTTTAAAAAAAACATTATAGGAGAAAATATCCTAATTTTTAAAACCATTTTAGGTGAAATCACTTATGAACATTTTATTTAAAAATTATCCTTCTAAAATTGTAATATAAGATTCAAGTAAATCAAGGTGAGTAAATATCTACATGTCATACAAGGTAAAAATTACATTACTTTTGTATGGTTAAAGGGTTAGAAAAATGCCTTGTTCAAAAAGCGACAATAATATTCTTCTGAAAACAGTGGTAAAAGAAAAACGTGTAATAATGACTTTAGTAAAATAAATTTTTAATGGTAAAAACATTTTTGAAAACATTTTCAAAAATCCATGTTTTTAAAAGAAAATAGGTTCTCCAACTAAAGAGATAAATAACATCGAGTTTTCATAAAAAAAATATTTTAAAACCATTTTAGTGACAAAGAGTGGAAAATGGTACAATTACATGATAAAGGTAATGGATTATAATGGGATACAAAAATGAAAGGTTTCTTTATAAAATGATCAAATAATTTCCTATAATGTAAATTCAAGTACATAAAAATCCGGAAAAAATGACATTTTTAAATTAAACCCATAAAATAGTTATAATGTTGACGTGAGAATCTATCAGTGAGTATATAATGTGTGTCAAATGTAAATCTGTGTAAAATAAGTGTCAATAAAAGAATATATAGTTAATATTTATTAAACATGTATTCTTATAACATTAGCTATAATAAGGAAGTAATATAAAATAATAAGAAGAAATTTTTTTGTGAATTGTCTTTCCACTTGGTTACTTTTAACTGAAATCCCCTTAGAAGAGATCATTCAAATTGAAACTCATAATTCCATGAAGAATGAATGAATCATGATATTACAAGTCAATATGTTATTATTTAAACAATATTTATAAAATTTGGTGAATAAAAATAAAGTGATTAATTTAAGAGAAAGTTAAAAACCACAAAAGGATGTGATATTGCAATGATAATAATTAAGAACATTCTTGAGGAAAATAATCATTAAACATTCCAAAGTGTCTGATAGAACTTTGAAACCTTTGAATAATAATACAAATTAAATAATAACATTAAATTTAATATATAATACCATGAGAATAATTATATTTATGATATTAACCATATAATGGAATTAGATGCACTATATAAAAGAAATTGGGTGCATAATAACAAATAAGTCACAATGGAATGTAAATTGAGAGGAAAACACTTATATAGAATTTACATTTGGGTGAACATAATTTAAAAACCTATATAATGGATTTAATAATTTCATTAAATTATTCTATAACCATAATAATTTTTATAAACATCATATATGATTTTATTTTAATATCTTATTACTGGTTTGTTAACAATCATTCATTATTTTCATTATTTTATGAGTTAATAGTCTAATCTTTCGAGTATGTTTTGTCTCATAATTTTTTTTATTATGTAGGTCATGATTTCATCATATACCATAAATAAAACATTATTTTATTATAATATATATTCAGTATATATGTATTATAATGATCTATAATATTTGGAGATATGAAATTTAATGCACCATTCAGGGAGAGGGTTGGTAGTATGTAAGCATGAACGTTAATTTCATTTATTTTTCATATTAAAGTAATTAAAATAAAATAATATATATATATACATATATTATAAATTAAGTATCATACCTATGTTATATATGTTACATAGGTTTATTAAAAACATGTTTTATATGTTCCATGTATTGTGTGAATGAATCACATGTATTTGAGGGGGAGGTAGTTTACACTTCCAAAAAGGATATTATCGTATTACCACAAGCTAGAAATCATAATGTTAGGTTATATATAAAAAATGGAAAAAATAATAAATATATTTTCTATCATACTTACTATCTATGAAAGGTGGTAAAGGAAAAATGAACTGTCATCGTTTCGCGAGGTTGTAGTTCGCCATACCGGAATAATAAGTCTGTTACCAATTAAGTAGATGTGTTTATAAGTGTAGGTATAAAACATAACATAAAAAATATTATTATATTTAGGATACTTTTATTTTTATATTATAATGTAATAAGGATAATTTAAATATTTGAGAAGTGAAATAAAACCAACGAGCTTGAGGAAGGATGTTACATCTTCATCAGGTAACACCTTTTGTTGTGCACCATATGGAATCCTTGGATGTATTTATGCCCAATGGGCGGCTTCTAGGATTAGGTTATTTATTTTGAAAATCTATTTTTATGTATATTGTTCATGATAAATTTTCATGAGTGGTGTGAGGAAATGGGAGGGGTGAGTGTCTTTTTATAGTGGTGGAGGAGTGGCGCTCTTGTAAATTTTTATAAAGGGAATTCCACCCATATATTTCACATATATTGTGGATAAAACAATGGTAAAAAGTATATCCAAGATAGGATAGACTCTATATATTTTCATCCATTGGATTTTGTACATGTATCTAGGTAATTTTGTCCATTATGTTCAGGGTTTAGTCCTTTTAAAGCTAATTTTTCTCTTAATCGTTATAATTAATTATTATTAATTTGACTAATATTATGGTTAAAAAATAACATGAAATTATCTGGAATTAATAATTATAATGATTCTAAATATGGAATACATTTTTCTAATTCAAAATTACAGATTTTAATGAAATCAATTTAAATTTAATCCCTCAAATAGAACAATAATGAGAATTTATAAAGTAAAACCCATCAAATGTTTGTATGATATTATTTCAAATTTCAAATTTAAATTGATTAAATTGAAATAAAATATATTGATTTATATAAAATTTATCTAATTAAACTTTAAAAATAATAAATATTATAATTAAACCTTATAAATAAATTATATGCAAAACTATATGGAGTAAAAATATTGTATTTTTCAATATTTATCAACAAAATGAAGCTTCACAGAAAAAAAATAAAACATCAGCCTCATATAATTTCAATGTTACTCTTTCAGAGAATAAATTTTATCATATAATATTTATTAAATTTCCAAAAATTGAATTTAAATTACGTTTTCTATTAAAAAACGATAAAATATTCCTTATAAAAATATTGATTTGTATGAGAAATATTGGGTTTTCTCTAATTTTATTCGTATAAAATAAATTGGATGAATATGAAAAAAATTTATTGAATGTATATTATATATATTTCATTAATATCACTCAATAAATATAATTAAATTATTTTATTTGGATAAAAATACTTTTTGAGTATAAAAATATTTTTTTATAAAAACATCCCCTTTGTATTCAATTGGTTCTTATATTTATTTATAATTAATTTATAACTAAAGAATTAATTTAATATTTGTGTAAACCATATATTTTAAAAAGTTAGTTAATATTATTCATAATTATAATTTAATAGAAATGTTATGTCTTATTATATTAAAAAATAATATTTTAATAATGTATTCTTGTTCGGTAAAACATGGTTTTTCATGTAACACAAGCTATCGAAGAAAATTTTAATTGCGTTTTAGGAAATATAACATTGTTTTTACATGCATTTAAACCTATACGATAGCATTAATTTATAAAAAATAGTAACTCTATTGCAATGTCTGAAGCCATTATATTACATTACGCACATTGTGTTTTGTGTCAAACACACTATCGAATAAAAGTTACTCTTTTTAGAATTTTTGTCACGTTACATTCCCCCACATTAATTAAATTGCATACTCTCAATTTAAAATCCATATTGGTAATATATTGTTTGATATGTTTTATTTTTAAATCCAACATTGTATGAAGTGTTAATAAAAAATCCTCTAGAATAGAGAGAATGAGAAATTCAAAGGTCACATGGACTAACATTTATATAGGACTCGAAGTAAGAGAATACTATTGGAATGTAGATATATGTACATTGAGTAAGAGCTTAAATATTTATAGGGTGCGATTGAGGTCAAAAATACCAATCTAGTGAATGATCAATGGAATGTTTAGGGCCTCAAATCCATAAATATTTGATGATTTAGAATACCATCGGTTCAAAAGAATTTAAGGTATTTGGAGAAAATTTTAGTTTTCATTTTACTACAGTTGATTAATTCATTTATTGACCAATAAAATATAAAAATATACATACATGACATTTTTCAATGAAAACAGTTTCATCTCTTGGTTGTGTATTAGTCAATTTCCAATTTATACATTACGTTATGAAATGGATATTAAAAATTCACTTTCACACCTGAAGCACTAAAATATAATCATAATCGATCTTATGGCCCATAAAAGATAAGAAAATAGAAATATTTGTCTCTAAATATTCTAAAAATTCAATATGGTTAAAACATTAATCTATAAACCTAAAAGGTAACACTATATGTTCGTTATTGATATCTATTTATCAAATGGTTTATCTAAAAAAATGAGACATTGACCAAGACACTGTGTAAGCGAGTGGTTGGCGCAGAACCCTTTCCATCCTTAAGTCATGGGTTTGGGCCCTTAGTCCATGCTTGAATTGATGGGTTGTCACACGACTTACTCCTTTTCCTTTTCTAAAAATACATTGATATAAATTAAAAAAATAAATATGATAGAAATCTATGAAATTTAATCATTAAATAGCATGCAGTTTTAAATAAAACCCTAACATATAAATACATCATCCATTTAGTTCCACATAGTTCATTCCTTTTTCTGGAGTTTATCAATAATATCATTAATAGGATTTCAAAATAATTACATATTATCTTCAGTCTAAAATACCTTTGGTTTCACCTATTCCATTTATTTTCATTATCTATTCTAATCCTTCATAATCATTTTATAGAAAGTTTTAATTATCTTAAGCGTATCCCCTGGGAGTGTCAAACCAGGTGTGTGGTAAGGACCATTGTCATGTACCGAGTTACGTCAAGTCAGGCCTCAAGCACATTGTCAGTTTTTTTACTCTTAGGTGCATCTATACGATATCCATGTTCACTTGTAGTATCCAAAGAGGTATGTATTTCTAAAAATACCCCCACAATCTCTTACTTATTTAAATATTATGATGTTCTTATATAATTATCCTAAAATTCTACCATAGATTTATGATCTCTAATATATGTATTCCTAAATCATGTTCTCAAGGTTACTGATAAAATTTCTCTGATAACAACTATAGTGACCCGAACCCAAGAATCCTAGACCTGGTGTCATGAAAAAATTACATTAGGATGAGATAAAATAAAATTGCATCCTAATGGACCAAACAATTTAGTAGTTTTGGTAAACAAAATTAATTCATAATTCTATTTTTACAAATAAATACACAAATTAAAACAAAATATTTTTTCATTTGAGGATAATAACATATTCTATATAGAGTATCCTTGCATATATTTCATTATAGACATTTCAGTAAATCCTAGGGAAATGAAACATAATAATGTGGAGCTCAAATGCTCAGTCAGAGTAATGTATAGCATAAGAGATAATGAATAAATGATAATAGTAATTATGTCATGATATTAACTAATGAAACAAGTCATGTAATCAATACAATAAAAAGGAAGTTCATGATCAATTTGGAATGGTAAATAACTAAAAACATTTTCAATTTAAATTACTAGATAAGGTAAAATGAATATTGCTATGTAAGAAACAAAAAACACACTCCATTCAATCATTGAACTAAGAGTAAAATACATCCATAGATATTTGGACACAAAAACTCATGGATAAATAATAAATGAATCTAAATGTGGAAAATGACAAATTATTGGATGTTATGTCTAAGGCATGTGAAAACCTATACCGTTAGTACATTTCACAAGATGGTTTAAACTACAGGTATAAAACTAAATAATTTGTGTAACTAATTTTTATCATTATAACATTTTGATGCATCGAGGGTCTATATAATGTTTTTTACCTACAATGTATTTCCATTCCAAAATATTCCTCATATTTAATAATCAAAATATACAATATGCCTTATGAAATATTAGAATTGAATAAAAAAATGTTGATTTATCAATATTTCCCCCATTAATAAAAAAACTATGAAAGTAAATGTCACATGTAGGAATTGAATTTTTTTGGAAATAACGATATCCACAATAAATGATAGGGATAATTAAGATAATTTCATTGTCTAATGATCATTGGAAAACATAATATTTCAAGGGGGCTAAAAGGAATCAAGGAATTGAATTTTCGTTACTATCCTTGTCCAATTAAATCAGAAACCATTTAGAGGAAGGATATGTATGCTATCAATAAAAAATTCCAAATATTTATTAAAAAAAAGGTTATTTTCATTGATGAATAGAAATACTATAAAATTATATTTTAAAAAGATTCTTGAGTAAAATAGCCATTTTTTTGAAAATCCTTTTGTTAAACCACTTCTTTGAAAATTACTTTTAAAATCATTTTATTTATAAATTAATATTTTAAAAATGAAAATTAATATTCATGTAAATGATGGGAGGTTAATATGTACTTGTAATATAAAATGAAAATAAGATTCCTTTTTAATGGTAAAAAGGATAGAAAAATTCCTTGTTCTAAAAGTGACAAGAATATTCCATTGAAAACCTTGGTAAGAGGAAAAAATGTACGATTTTCATTAAAAATCATTATGAAAAGGTTAAAAAAAATTAAAACATCTTTACAAAACCATGTTTTAAGAATAAAAAATGTTCTTTGACTAAAGAGAGAAATAAAGTCACACTTTCATAAATACATTTTACAAACAATATAGTTCCAAAAATACAAAAAATGGTAATATTACATGAAAAAGGTCATGAAGAATGAAAGGATAATAAAATAAAATGGTTTCTTATACAATAATAACATAATATTCTCTGATATAAATTCATGTGTAATCAAACCCGGAAAAAATGATAATTTAAAACCCTTAAATTCACTATGATGTTGATGTGAGAATCAATCAATGAGTAGATTATGTGTGTAAATTAAAATATACATAAACTAGTGTAAATAAAACTATAGATAGTGAAGATTGATCACACATGTAATCTTATAATATTAACAACAATAAAAATTTAATATAACCCAATAGAAATAAATTAAGTTATGAAACTATTTTCCACTTGGAAGCATTTAACTCAAATCCACATAGAAGAGATGATTCAAACTAAAAGTCAAAATACAATGAATAATGATAGAATGAAGATATTACAAGTCAATGTGGAATTATTTACACCTTATATAATAAATTATGTTCAGAAAAATTATGTTATTATTTCAAGAGAATGTTAACAATCACAAATTTAAGTGATATTTCAAAGATAATCATTAAGAACATGTTGGAAAAAAATACCTCAAGGCACCTTCTTGGTATTTTTTGGGTGTTTTTGTGCTTGTTGACAAGTTTAGACGACCTCAAAAGAGTTTGATTGGTGATTTCTAGAGACAAGATTTTAATGTGGAGCAGTTTCCAAATGTTTGCCAAATTTTGGAGCCTCAAAATTGGGAATTTCTTTGAATAATGGGGAATGAAATTGGAAATGAAAAGGAATGAGGAGCCTGGGACATGGATCACGTACCATGTCTGGGAAGGGTATGTGGTCGCATACCTGGCAGCGGGTATGGTACACAGATGCAGTTCTTAGAACAAAAAATGGTTTGTGGTTGAGCAGTTGTGCATTATATAGATGGGCTGATGTTTGGGGTGGAGGTCGATCTCGTAGGAGCAATGGCGGTACACAGAGAGTGTAGGAAAATGGTTCACAGATGGTTTTAGGTTCACAATAGTAGAATATTCAGTACACATTGGGGGTTGTTTCAAATTAAGATTTGGTAAATCATGATTTATTGGATTAAGGGGATATATTTTCCAATATAAGAGTTGCTAACCCCACTAATTATTATAGATATTAAATACCATTTGAAAGAATATTTTTTTTGGGAATTTGGTGAAGTCCAAAGGAATATAGCGAATGGTGTTTTATAAAGGCAGAAGTGGTTCACATGTAAGGATCTCCCTCGAAGGTGTTTGTGGGGTTTATTAACCCACACAGGATGTCTGGTATGTGGAGGGGAGCTCCAGTTCATGGAAGCGAAGGCCGTCCGAGAATAAAGAAGAGTCCGCAGACGAGGGTGTTTCATAGAGGAGGTTTGTGGGGTCGGTACATGGTAGTGGTACATGATCGTGAAGTTGGAGGCAGTTCGTGGACAGAGGAGTTCCACAGAAAAGGATGTAGTATGTGGAGCAGGTGGCTCTCGTACCAAACTCAGTACTCTGTATGCAAGAGAGGAAGGTGGTTTGTGATATTCACAGGAAGCATCTGAAAACGTCAATTCAGTTTCTGAAAGTATATTATGGTACCTAATAGTACTCAGGAAGGTGAAATTAATCTACGGGTGAAAACAATACATCAAAAGAGCATCTACCTATAGTTTAGGATGTAGGAATTCATGAAAATGAATGGACCTACATGTCCATAAGCTGTGTATGACCTACAAGTCGATAATCTATGAGTTGATTCCATTCCAATAGCAGTGATTGAAGGAAAGGGATGACAATGACCCTTTCCACCGGCCGTGAGCCAGATAAAGATTTATAGGGAGTTACACATGGGAATGCAGTGAGAAGACCATAAACCTTGTAAAGGCACTGAGCTTGGGAATATAAGATCTATCCCAAACATTGTACTCATTATTGGCAGTGAGCCTTAGTGTATTCATTGCATCCACACATTTTCATTTTATACTCCTTGGATGTAGCCTAATGAGGGTGAACCAAGTAAAAAATGTTGTGTCATGTGCGTGATTTTATATCTCTCTGTATATTTCTATGGGAGGAAGAGATAATTTGGTTTCGTCTTAAAATGAAACAACATCCAAAAGGGAGAATGTTTTAATTTACCATACCCTAATTCACCCTCCCCCCATCTCAAGGAATTCGACCTACTGGACCTAACAATTGGTATAATAGTGAAATGATGAAAGCTAGTGGTTATCTCTCAAGAAGAAGAAATAAATGTGGTAAATCATAATGTATTTTGATCTTTGATAGAACTATTTTTCATCTATGGAATAATCAGATGCAGCACTACTTCTGATAAGTAGGGATGAATGTCTTTGAAGCAGCTTTGCATGGAATATCAGTCGATGTTAATTACAGTGCTTTATCAGAAGATGAAAGATGATAATTTGGTGTTGATGCTAATGGGATCAATGCTTTAGTGGGAGATATATAAAATGCAATTTATATTAAGGTGATGTCTTTTAAAAAATCACGTGAAATGTAGGAAAAATTGTTGAACATTTATTAGGGAAACACAAATGTCTGAGAAGCAAAGCTCAAGGTTATATGGATAAAATTATGAGGATATCAGAATGAATCCAAATGAGACAATTAATACATTCTTCGATATGATAAATATTGTTGTGCAATATATGTCTGGTCTTGGAGAATTCATTGAAGATCTAAAAATTGTGAAATGCATCTAGAGGAAACATCCACCACAGATCAATATGAATGTTTCCGTATTGGAAGACAAAGACCCAATAGAACTCACACTAGATAACATGCACAGTACCATTGTATCATATGAAATGAGAAATGATGACAATGATTCAATGGAAAGGGGAAAGTCCAAGGAAGTGGGATTCAAGGCCTTGAATATTCTCTTTATTTAAGATAGTCAAGAGAAATCAATATGGATGATGTCATGTCATTTCTATCGTCTAATCTACAAAGAGGAAAATGAATGTTCAAAGGTAATCATCCACTTGTATGTTTTCAATGTGGAAAGATTGGGCATTTTGAATCAAAGTGTCCTAATAAGTTTGATGATGAAAATGATGAAAATGGTGAAATTCGACAAAAGAAGTATTCATCAAATGAGTAAGGGAGGAGAAGTACTAGAAGAATGTTATTCAAAAAGAAGATTCTTCTTTCAAAAGAGGATGAAAGTTCATAATAATCTGATATATAAGAGTTGGAGGACATCCCAGATCATAAAGTAGATGCTTTACTGGTAGTTTCTATAAATTATTTAACAAGATAAGAAAGTGACAATGAATAATGAGAAATTTTAGGAAGAGTTTATCTGTAGGATGAATTTGAAGCTTCCCTTGAAGAGGTAGATATTTTGAGATACCAAATGAAAAAAAATATAACAAAGTTGTTCGTGATGAAAAACTCTTTCAACAATAACAGGAATAAGTTAATTCTGAGCTAAATGATGAAATTCAAAACATAAGGACTTAAATGCCTGAAAGCTCTGAAAATGTGGTTGAGTACAAACTAAAAATTGAAGAAAAGAAAATTGAAATTGATAGTTTGACTAAAACTAGAAAATATCAAATAAAACGTATCAAACATCTAAATTAAGGTGTCGTTTGTCTGTAATGAATAATTGAAGACTGTGAATAACATCTAACTCTTAGTTTGATGTCAAGAAATAAGATCATACAGGAAAAAAAATAAGATGATATTTGAGAGGAATGGTCCATTAGAACAAAAGGGGATTGATCTAAAATAGGAAGCAGTTATGGTTCAAGTTAGACCATAAGCACCCACACTAAAAATAATGACTGATCTAGGTACGAATTAGAATCCAATGATTTAGAGAACCTAAGGCTCAACTAATAGTGCTTCATTAACACACATGAATGTACCTCACATAAGATGCTATTGTGGTGGTATGATGGGAAACTCTGAAAATGTATGTTCTATATTAATGTGGTATCAAAGGGAACAAGACCAATAGAGGTGGTCATACAAAGTTCTAAATTACAGGTCATCATTTGAGGGTCAATGTTTCTGGTGTAAAGGTCTCAGACATATGGGAAGATATTGCACATCAATAATGAAGATAAATATGCCGAGGTAAATTGAATTTGTACATAAGAATCATCCAAAAGTATCATCAAGTGAGATAAAAATTCCAAATCTATTTTCATATCTATATGTTGAAGCTGACCCATCACATACTGAGTAAGATCATGATTATCATTCCATGTTGTTTTTGAATTAATAGACATGGGTCAAGAAGAAAAGGGTTGAGCAAGCAATGGTTGTAGAAATTTTGTTCAAGGCATCTGATCGCACAGGGATATGGATAATTGATAGTGTAATTACTTCCCATATGACAGGAAATAAGAATCTACTAACCGTACTTAGGTATGATAAATAAGGTATTGTAAGATTTGGTAATTATGAGGGCTTGAAAATTATTGGTTTAAGAAAATATATGTTTGGAGGAAAATACATGAGATAAGATGATGTCATGGTTGTTAATGTAATTAGTCACAAAATTCTTAGTGTTAGTCAATAGTGTGACTCAGGACATGCCATAAGTTTTTTCAATGAAATTATGTATCATCAAGGAAAAGGATGGTGTTGTTGTGTTTCAAGGAAAGCATGCGAAAGGGAATCTCGACCTCGTGAGTTGAGAAGAAGATATGTGGTTTTTTGTCTAAGGATGAAGAAAACAAGTTCTGGCATAAGAATCCTGGTAACATCATCCAAGGACACCTATATGATCTAGTAAAATATGATGCAGCTTGAAATATCCCTAGACTATCACATAATCGCACTCATATGTGTGATTTCTGCCAGTATGGGAAGATTATTCCAAAGGCATATAAGAAAAAGGAGTAAAAGTCATCAACATTGCTTGAGTTGGAGAATATTGATGTTTGTGGGACAAATTTTATATGGGATATTGATGGTAGGTGATATTATGTTATCTTCATTGATGAATATAGAATAATGGCAGGAGATTCAATAATCATCCACAAATTTGAAGATTTCATTTTCATTACAATATATCTATAAGAATGTGAAAAGATGCTTGGTCAAAAAATATGGAAAATTCAAATAGACAATGGAAACGAGTTCACAAATATCCAAGTAGAATATTATCTCTAAAAACATGGGATAAGTCATCAATTATCACCCGTAAAAACTCCATAGTAGAATAGAGTAGTTGAGGTAAAAAATCAGATTGTCAACAATATGGCTAGAACAATTCTCATAGAAAAGGACCTTCCAAAGAAATTTTGGAAAGAAGAAATAATGAGAACATTATATACATATAACATAGAATTACTTTGTCCAAATGATGATAAGACATAATACGGTTTATTGTATGGAAAGAATATTTCATTGAAGTAGTTTTGAATATTTGAAAGTAAATGTTTCATTCTCAACAAAAATAAACATAGAAAATTTGAATCACGTGGGGATGAAGGGGTATTTCATTGAAACTCAATGAATAGAAAAGCATATATATTCTTCAATAGGTTGATGGGAAAGATAGTTGAATGTCAAAATCTGACTATAGTTGAAAATTAACAGAATATTCAAAAAATACATGATAAAACTCTGGAGGATAGTGATGAAGTGATAACAAGATCATGAGATGCCTCAGATCTAGAAGTTGATTCAGAAGAAGACTCAAATGATGAGAACCAATTTGTGTCTTCCCAAAGACTATAAAGGAGAGCTGAAATTGATAGGCAGAACATAATTGATGATCAGATAGCACCAGTGAAAACAAGATGTATGGAGTCTCTACGACAAGCATCATACTTATCATAAGTGAAGCCTAAAAGAATTCTTGAAGTAACTGAATATGATAATTGGGTTCAAGAAATGAATGAAGTGATTGACCTAATTGAGAATAATCAGACATGAGATATTTTTTCATGACCTGCAAAAATAAGAACCCAGGTTTTTGGAGCGGGTCAAAATCCCGACCCTTTTTGAATTTTGGACTCATTTCTGTGAAAACTAGGGAAACTGGGTAGTTTTTGTAAAATTCTAGATTACACACCATGTACCTTAAGTACACATCATGTACCCTTGCCTATGTGAGAAGCCCATACATGGAGTTTATTCTTGTGGGTAGGGTAGAATGTTTTTTGAAAGTACACATTCTGTACTATTTATTCACTCCGTGTAGAGGGGTCGTGTATCGGGATATACATGGCGTGTTGGGGATGTCATCTGGTTAGAGAGGTACATGTCATGATCCATATGTACACACAGTGTAGTCAGTCAGCAAGGCCTATGTGAAATATCAGTTGGCATAGTAATAGTAAAATGATACCCGACGTTTAGTCCTAATTACACGTCATGTATTTTTTTTAGTAAACAGTAAGTAGCCTCATTTCGAGGTGGAACCCCAAACCTTCGATGGGTTTGATCAGGGAGAGATGATCGAAACTCAATTTTTCTCCTGATTGTCCGTCTGAACTTTGTTTTGATCGATTTCAGATGCATTAGAACCCCTTGTTATGGCCTTGAATCCACTTGAACTGCTCTTCTTGATTTTTATTCTAAGATGAGTTATATGGGTTTGATATATTTTGATTCTTTTATAGATCTACTGCTTTTTAGACCAATTTGGAGGTTGTTATCGAAGGAGGATCATCGTACTAGTACGAGGCTGGTGGTGAATACCTCCTTTTGTGTCTTCACAGAGTTTGGTTTGTCATGACATTGGCGTGTTTTCAGGTGTTTTGACTTTGATCATATTTTACCTTTTATTGCACGTGTTTATTATTATTTGACATATGGGATGCCTTTGGGTATGCCATGTTACCTGTTTTTCTTGAGCAAGGTCAGGCGAGTGGTAGTTACTCATCAGGGCATTTTGGACAGGGGATGAAAAAATGGTTATAATTGATTTGTATGGGTTAAAACTATTGAGTTTAGATTATAAAACCTTGATTACATTATTTAGATGTATTCAAGACCTCAGTTTTTTTGTTTGATAATCATTGGGCAAGTGTAATTTAACATTTTTAGATTGTTCTGCCTGTTTATGTGATATGTTTAAATATGTTATATATGAAATTGATGAATTTCATATGTTGGAACCATTGGGTTGTGTTGGGAATGGCCCGAAAATTTCTTGAGTGATGTTGATTTCCATGTGTGGTTTTGACCACGGGATTGGGCATCATGGACGTTGGGATTGAGGCAGTGTGAATTTCAGGTTGGGCATGTCCCGACTTACATGGATGGAGAGGCCATCAGACTTGAGCAGCATGATCATAGGGACACGATGGTTAAGTGGTGTTGTATCTTGGGTAATATTTTGGTGATTAGCTCTCACCCTGAAATTTGAGTAGTGTGCACATAGAGAGACTACTTGATAAGGTGGTATTGACCACTCATGTGGGTAGAGGCCCCCGTTAGTTGCGGTTTAGGTGCTATTGGGTTGGTTTTCTTGCCATAGGAATCCACATGGATAGTAAAGAGGCTTCAGGGGATAGCGTTGAGGCTATCATGATGGGAGAAAAGGCACGTCGTAATTTTAGGGTAGACATCGATGTCCCTTCGGTTACATTATTTGAGGGCAGATGTCGTTGTCCCTCTGGTTACATTATTTGAGGGCAGACATCATTTCCCCTCTGGTTACTTTATTTGAGGGCAGACATAAATTTTCCTCTCAGTTAATATTTCTTGGGAGTGCCTTCAGGACGTTAGTGCTTTAGAGACGTGGTGTCAGGGGGCACATGGTTTTGGGTTACATGACAGAGATTTTGTTTTTGGCTAAAGCAGGTGACACTCCATGGTGGATTTTATGCACCAGTGGAGTTTTTGTCTGGTTTTTTGCATCGTATTGTTTACTGTATTCCTTATAAATTCATACCTATTTAAACACTTATATTAGGTACGCACCATTGGGTGGTATCCTACTGAGATTAATCTCAGACCTTGCACAGGACCTTCGGGACACGTGGAGACTTTATGGATTTAGGTGTAGGAAAGAGGATAGCTTCATCAGATGGACATCATTAGATATTTCATGGAGATTTTAGGGACCTTGAGGTATTTCCTAGTTGGAGTTTACAATGATTTTACTTTTTTCGTGTGTCAGCATGCTTACATGTTTTGAAGCTATAATTGGTCAGCCATGGTGCCTTTAAATATGGATATGTATAACCAGCTTTGGATGTATGTTTCAGTACTGGGAATGGGGTCAATCCCCACACATATATACCCACGATTTTATAAACCGTGGGAATAGGTTGTTTTTATTTATCTTTACCCACGGTTTTATTAAAACTGTGGGTATTAAAACAGCATACTTCCCAAAGTATCGGGCTCCTCCTCACTCGGTGCTCCCCCCATTCAATCCTACCTCCCCGACCCTTACTCCTGGCCATGTCCTCCCCTCCCCGACCACCGCCTCCCGGCCCTCTCCTCCCCTCTCCGACTCCCCTCCCCAGCCTCCGCCTCCCGGCTCCACATCCCGGCTCCGCGTCCCGGCTCCGCGACCCGGGCTCCACGTCCCGGCTCCGCGTCCCGGCTCCGCCTCCTGGCTCTGCTCCCTAGCTCCGCCTCCTGGCTCCGCATCCCAGCGCCCGACCTGGACCCCCTGGCCTTCGCCTCCACCTCGACATCTCTTAAACAAGGTAATTTTACTTGTGATTCTCCATTAATGTTATGGGTGGATATCAATGATTCTTGGTTGATTATAGGGGTTACCATGTGTAATAATTAACCTCTAGGATTTGAAGTTGTAGATACTGGTTGATTTAAGTGTCACATAGTTATCAATAGATTAGTAAAATTGGGAATTATTTATGATAGAGTTGGGGTTATCATAAATATCAACTTATATATATTATGTATGCTAACATTCCTCATGTCCGAATACATATCTTCATAAATTAATAACAAGACAAATAAATATATTATAATTAATGATAATAATTAAAATATATGAAAATGAATGTTAGTTATAGGATGGAGATACTGGTGTGGTACTCTATATGTGGAATGTGAAGTTGTAAATGGTTCTCAATCAATAGGCAGGTGTGGAATAAGAAAATATTATCTTATAAGATTGAATTTCATGTGCGATGGAATATCTAAAAATGGGGTTATAGATAATGATAGATCAGAAATTTTTTGATCCATACATGATGTAGTAATATGTGTGAAATGACACAACAATTCACTCATCTTATGTTATAAAATCCTTGATTGGATTCTTTATGTCCTAGAGATATAATTGGTGGCTCTATATCAACAATAACATCTAGGTATGGGGGAATTTATATCTCAATTTCCATCTTAGGATCCATAAAATCCTTGATTGGATTCCTTATATCCTCAAAAATGGGATCAAAAAGTGCCAACAACAGCCCCAAATCATTCCCATTCCATAGGTCCAGGGTAATTTTTATCATTATTATCACCCCTAAAGGAATTAATCTTCTCTAGTTTTGAAGATAATTATCAATTGTCAACATCCCAATCATTCCTCCCACTATAAGATACACCTATTTCATTTTGGGTATGCTCAACAAGTATGATTGGAAATTTCCTTATGGTCACTATTAATAGACCAAGGTAGGGGGAATTTACGATAAAGGAAGTTAAAAACCATAAGTTTCATAAGGCAAAATGGACTAATATGACCAGGGGTCAGATAAATGACCCTAATGCAACCCTCAAAGGAGGAGTAAATAGTGGATAATTTCCCTTTTGCGTGGAGAGTGATGGGGTAAATCCCCCTACTTGATACACCTTAGTGAACATCATCATAATTAATATAAAAATTGATGTCAACCAAGATTTGAAAATATAGGGGAATGATGTGGAAACTGTTCATTTAGGGGTAGGTGATGTGGATGAACAAACTAAGGCTACACAAACACGTAATCAGAGAAATATGTAGATCATGGCACCTACGAATGAGTAATTTCCCTCTCCTCGATGGAACTCTACCTTGGATAAAGGGTAATGTGTGCATACAAACCAATCACTACCTAATGGAACTGAAATTACTTCTATAGAGTAACTACTAGCACAATAAGAGAATGTGATATAGAATCTCAGATATATCGATGAGGAACTATCAGGGACAATATTTCTACAGGCTATCGTCTTCAAAAAGAGACAAAACACTCTCATCACATACATCAGGAGAGGGATAATATGTATTAAACGGTGTAATTTTAATGTTAGGTTGGGTATAGATCCATGAAATTGATTTACATAAATGAAGAAGTTTTGAATGATTACGACTTTCCTCTATTATGGTGACAACATCTTCCCCATTAGAGCGATCATTCGGTCTTAGCATAGATTGAGAATCAATGAGATATGAAGGTGGGGCCACCTCATCAATAGTTTTCCAATACATGTAGTTAGAAGGTGGCCTAGAAAATAATGCCTCAAGAACTCCTCAACACCACTAAATCATTGGATTCAAAAATGGAATCAATTGAAGGGAGGAACACACCCATACAAAACAAAAATAAGTTATATCCCGAATGTGTGGAAAAAACCTTTACCCTATCCAATTTTTACAATACTATATTCTAAAGCATTTATTTTTTGGGAGATCCAAAATTACATCTCACACACTTCATGTCCTAAAGAGACTTTATGATGATCCCCTAAGATCAGTAGGAGGAAACAAAACTAAGATATTTTTGTATGTAATTTGGTAGGACCAACCTTATTTTAGTAAAACAACCTTTCGGTAGGATCCATTGTGGAATATAAATTTATTCGTTATCAATTAATAGATCATTTAAACTCTATGTTAATGAAAATAACTATTTCTGACCTCACAGATTGCAAACAATGTGAAAGTCATAGAGTTTCTTACTTCATCGCTAGATGGAAAATTTTAACATATTCACTCAGAATACCTTTATCAAAAATGAAATGGATGGAAATTTGTGATGTGAATATTTAGGATGATCTACGAACACCTTTTATCTTGATGAATTATCTAGGTAGATTCTATGAGTTTTTAGATACAACACAACGCTTAGAAGATTCCATTTAAAAAACGTTGGTCAAATCTTGGCCGACACCCATGACATAGGGAAAAAGGACTACTAAGGTAGATAATGATTCTCTTACCCTAAAAACAGTAGTAGTTCCAATTCAATCACCTAGGAATGCCCTAAATCACATGACACCACCCATTGAGCGGCATTAACAACAAATTCTCCCTTGAATGGAAGAAAAAAGTGATGTGTGTCACCCATGACTTGAGGAACGGATGGACAAAGTGTATTACTTATTAAATGAGAAGTGTTACAATTATTTCCTTACATACATGGAAAATAAAACAATCAAGATACAAAAACCTAAGAAACCTAATGAGGTCAACCGGACAGACAATCATGTCTACTATTCTTTTTATAAGAGATTGGTCCACACCGTTTAAGGTTGATTTGTCTTCAATGACATTCTGAAGAGCACAGTTGATTATTGATAGATGATATTAGAGAAGGCCCTAACATAGGTGGCATATTTAACCTTTACCCATACCAGAAGAAGAGGGTGACTATCAAGAAAAACTAAATGTGTGTGGAAAAAATGTTCGATAAATAGATGACTCGAAAGACACTTGACCGAGCTCATACCTCCTCTAATGGCCTGAAGGCCTTCAAATTTTTATTAAGATAAGACTGCATTTTAAGGGATGAATGGGAAAACCCAAAGACATCATGAATTGGGGCAAATAATTCCCTAAGGGTCAAGGAAAATAAAACCAGATTGACAACATAAAAACTGGCCCTCGCCAACATTTGAATGTGATGAAGCTCTCCACTATTGCAATGTGATTCAAAAAGAAAGTGTCCTTTTTCAAAGCACAGTCTCGATCAGATGGCTGACGCCATACCCTCTCAAATGACCAAATCCAAAAAACTCTGTATAGATGAAATTAAAGATGTAAATCATCTCTTGGGGCTATTCCATGTGGTCCTGACCTATTGCAAACCATCCGATGCAAAACCAGGAAGACCAAGCTCCATACCATCCTAAGAGAATAAATTTCCAAACCAATAATGATAAAAACACATAGGGAAGAATAATTTAATATTCATTGTAACACACCAAGATTTTTTTCTGTCTCTAAATTTTTTATCTTTGATATCTGACTTTTCACTAAACACCAAGCTGAAACAAACTCCAAAATATTATTGTATTGTATTGACCTATTTTGAACAACCTAAATAATGAGAAATTAACATTCATTTGTATTTTAAAATAAATAATGCATTATTGTATTGAGTGGTACAATAACATTTTAGTTGAATTCATTTGGAAAATCATGTTCAATTAATTGTTTAAGCATGCTATACTATATAAGAGACATTATGATCATATATAGTGCTTTATCTGAAAATACCATTTATAATTTATTTTTAACATAATTATATGAGTTCATACATAATTATTAAACCAATCATGTAATGATTCATAATTAACATACTAAATTTTATGACCAGTAACACATGGAAATCATCTTCAAATATTGATAACGTATGTTCCATAAATTATGAAAAACAATTAGTTAAATATTTTTTTTATATTTAAAGTTTTTTACTATGTATTAACATAACATTTCAATGTTATATTTAAAGCTGAATTGAACAACATGTAATGGTTTAGAGCATTATTTTTTAAGCCAAGCAGCCAAACCATTTACATAGAATTTAATCAGTCCTTGAGATTTAAATATAATCTATCATTTTTTGTTTTTATTATTATTATTTCTAGATATTATTTATTATCCTTGTAAAGGAAATAGATCTTGGATTTCTTATCCAGGATTAGGATTTACAATGATATCCAATGTGATCCTTTCATGATTTACATGGAAAATAAATATGGAAAGATGGTTTACCCTGATCATTCTTATTATTGCTACTTATTCAATCATGGACACTTATTCTCATTAAATATGTTTTTCTAGCTACTAATATGCATTGATTAATTTAATAATAAAATTGGTTGTAATGAATTTTTTAAATATGATTTACATTGTTGATTGAATGATAATTTTTTTTCTTGTTATAGAATGTATAGAAGTTGGATGTATCGTACCGATCGGATTTCAATAGAGTTTCAAAGTAATTTGGATAATTTTTTAGATTTTGCATTTAACAATGCATCAGATGGAGGATGTATACAGTGTCCCTTCTATAATTGTGTTGGAAGACCATTGTTAAGACGAGAAGAAGTTATTTACCATTTAACAAAATTTGGATTTCAAGCTAACTATTATTTTCATTTCACCATGGAGAGACGAGTCAATCTTCGACTGTTCATAAAAGAAATGAACGAAGTGACATGGAGAATTTGATATTTGATCGGTTTCCATATGTGCATCATTCCGAGAGAGATAACATGTCGGTGCAAGAAGACAATGATATCAGTACACACGAGGAAAATTTTGAATACGATGATGTTGAGAGAGTGAAAAATTTATTGGATGATGCCAGAACTCCAGTATATCAAGAATGTACTAAAATGACCATGTTGGAATTTTTAATGCGGTTATATCATGGAAAAACCATGTATGGAATTTCTAATACTACCATTGATTATATTCTTACATTTTTGAAGGACTTGCTTCCTGATGGTGCAGATATTCCCTCCAGTCATTACGTGGCATGGAAGTTAATTAAGAAACATGGATTTTCTAATAATAAAGTCCATGCTTGTCTAAAAGATTGCAGTTTATAATTGGAGGAAACAGCTGACCATAATGACCGTAAAGAATGTGGTACATCTCGATGGAAGAAAAATGCAGATGGAATACCATCTCGTGGGCCACAGAAAGTCATGTGGCACATTCCATTGATTCCCATACTTAACAATCTATTCATGTCTCCAGAAATCTCAGTTAATATGTTATGGCATGATTTTGAGAGAATTATAGGTAACGATGAGCCGGTCCATCCTGCAGATGGATTAGCATGGCGAACATTTGATGCACAACATCCTGATTTTGCAGCTGAGGTGCGTAATGTCAGATTGGGCCTATCATGTGATGTTTTTAATCCGTTTGGTCAGATGCTTACTGCTCATAGCACGCGGCCAGTTTTTATTCATGTTTATAATCTTCCTCCGTGGATGTGTATGAAAAAACCTTTCACTTTCTGGAGTATACTGATATCTGGACCTTTGGATCTTGGTAATGATATAGATGTCTACTTGCAGCCTTTAATAAAAGAGTTGAAACAACTTTGGGATTTAGGTGTGCAGACATTTGATGCTCCTTCAAGGAATACGTTTTAGATGTGTGCAACCCTTCTATAGACCATATATGATTTCCCTTCCTATGCAATGATGTCTGGGTGGAGCACTAAGGGAAAACTATCATGTCCTGTTTTTATGAAGAATACATGATCTAGAAGGATGAAATATCGTCGTAGTTTTAGTTTTATGGGGCATTGCCGATTCTTCCCAATGGATCATTAATACGGGATGAATAGTCGGAGGATTGATAATAATGTTGACACTGAAGAACCACCACAATGTATGTCAGGAATTGATGTGCTTGATGAATTGAAAGATTTCAGCTTTTTTTTAGGGAATGGTTAGTTGAAATCTCGAAAGAAGAAGAATGGTGATACTGAAGTCACTTACAGTTGGAAAACAAGATGTATTTTGTGTGTTTCCATATTGTTCTACTAATTTGTTACATCATTGTTTAGACGTAATGAATATTGAGAAAAATATATGTGAAGTGTTGCTTGCAATTCTTTTGAATATTAAGGGGACGACCAAATATGACCTCCGATCTCATCGGGAATTATTGGATTGGGGTATTCTACCAGATCTACATCCTGTTTGTATCTGTGAAAACAAATGGAAAGTTCCATGTGCTTCTTATGTGATGACACCGGTAGAGAATGATTGATTTCTGGAAATATTGGAGAATATCAAGGTTCCAGATGACTATTCTAGCAACTTATCTAAAACAGACAACAGAAGACATTTGAAATTGAAATCCTTAAAAACTCATGATTATCACATCCTACTTCATAAATTAATTTAAATAGAAATTTGGCATTTTCAATCCAATAATATAACAGTGGTAGTGATTCGGTTGTGTCATTTTTTAGAGACCTTTGTGCTAAAAGGTTATCCAAATCATTGTTGATAAAAATGCAGCAAGAGGCTCTGTTAATTCTGTGTGAGTTGGAAAACAATTTTCCTCCATCCTTTTTCACTTTCATGTTGCATTTAACAGTTCATCTTCCAACTGAGACACTTCTTGGGGGACCAGTCGCTTTTCGGTGGTTGTATCCCACTAAAATAAATATGTGCACTTTGAAATCATATGTCCGAAATAATAATTATCCTGAAGGTTCCATTGTGAGGAGTTATCTGTCCCAAGAATGTATGGATTTTTGTTCAATGTATTTGTCTTATTTGAGCACAAGACATAATCGACCAATGATAAATAAAGATGAGAAGTATGAGGAAATTCAGCCCTCATTTCCATCTCTTCCCCAGACAGGTGGAATTGTCGGGTCAGATACATTGGTTACATTGAGCTTTGAAGAGCGGAATATGGCACATCGAACAGTCTTGTTTAATTGTGGTTTGTTCGATGACTATATCAAGTAAGTAATATGAATATATATATGTTATCTCATAAGATATCATATCACATATACCTTATAATTTTATTGTCATTTTATGTAGAGAACATAAACAAATTATAAGTAGAGTTCATCGGTCTTTTCCGTTGATAAGGGGAGAGGCTATGCATAGCCAATAGTTCCCAGCTTGGTTGAAATCAAAGGTATGACCATTAAATTATATACCTTAAAATATAGATATATATTTAATTATATTACTCATATTTATTTCAGGTTTTGAGTTTACCTGCTGACTTCATTTCTCAAGAATTAAGAGTGTTGGCTTTTGGTCCCAATTCATTGGTTTGTGACTGCAAATATTTAATAATCAATGGATAAAAATCTGTTACAACTGATAAAGTGGTGAAAATGAGAACACAACATGATGGAATTATGTTAACTGCTAGAACAGATTGTTATGCCAGTGCATTAGATAGTCGACCTCGATATGAAGATGTGTATTATTATGGACTGGTTGAGAAAATATTGTTATTGGATTACTACTCTCAAGGTCGAGTCACTATGATGAAATGTAAATGGTTTGATTCAATGATGCGACATGGTATATTTATTGATTATTGCGGATATAGAGTTATTGACATGAGTCGATTCCTATATACCGATGAACCATACATTTTGGCACCAATGGAAAAACAAGTGTTTTATGTGAAAGATCATCTGAAACCTGATTACGGTGTCATTAATTAAGTAATCCCAAGACATATTTTTCATGATGCTGGGGATGAAATTGTCACCACTGACACCCCCATCGGTGTTAGCCAAAATATTGTATTTGATGACACAAATTGTCCCATTGTGAGAGATGATGTTGAACCTGAGGTAGTGGAGGGTAAAATATAAAAGCAACCATATATATTCAGAGTTCATTTAGTTTACATTGATGTGAGTTTCTCAGGATGGTACGAATGTAATTACTATAATTTAGTTTTAGTTTGGAATGATATGTCTGTTTTAGTATTGTTTGGTTTCGTTTCATTTAATTATATTTATTTCAATTCAAAAAA
This sequence comes from Viscum album, assembly GCA_963277665.1. Lineage (NCBI taxonomy): Eukaryota > Viridiplantae > Streptophyta > Magnoliopsida > Santalales > Viscaceae > Viscum > Viscum album. The sequence goes on along the minus strand of OY728145.1, from coordinate 1,398,799,550 downwards.
CTGGGTTTAAAATGTGGTTTTAAAAATTGTATAACTTTGTTGTAAATTATCATTACTGAAAGATGTTATGACATTTTTTGTCTTCTTTGGCTTCTAATTTGTATGTATGATTTGTAAAAATTGTGGCTATAAAATATTTATTTTATTCTTATACAGATTATGAAGAAAACTATAGAAGCTCGCAAGAAAAGATTATTTGAGGTTGATCATGTTAGACGCGAGCGTGATTTGTCTTTAGTGAGTATAATAATTCTAATATTTATCTTCCTCATTACATATAATATGTCTTTCATATTTTTGACCAAATTTATTTTAGGGATATATAAATTCAGAGACTCCTCTTCCTAGTATGGGACCGAGCACGGATCCTCCTAGACCTAGGTGGAGCTCCCGTCTTACAACTCCTCACACTGACCCATCAGTGGACATCCCATCTACCACACGTCCGCCCTCCACTTGAGACCCCTGGGATGTTCCCATACATGCTGCAATCATCTTCCCATTTACCCACTTTTTCCCATGGCATGTCCACGCCGACTCGACCGATGTTCTCACCTCCACAATTTCCAAATCAATTCATGTATCCCCAGACCTACTACGCATATTCTGACATGTCTACACCACCTCCTTTTCCTAACATCCATCATACACATATTGAGTCTGTATTTTCAGTTTCCACTCCTGTTCATGAAGATCAGTTGGAGCATGCTATGGAACAGATACTTCCTTCGGAGGATGCTGATCCAACACAGTCCAAGGATGCCTCACAGCCTATTCAGGAGCCTGCATCAGGTTTTTTTATTATAAATGTTTCAAATTATAGAATTTCACTTTTGTCTTATTGTATTGTCACTTAACTCTTATCTTTTCACCTCTTATGTTATTTAGTTGGATCTTCTAGAAGGCGACGTGGGCGCACTCGAATGCAGGATGTCTAGAATCGCGAAACTCAGATTATGATGGATTACAATCCTCAAGATCAAATGGTAGGTAAAAATTCTAAGGAGTGTAGAAGTTTCATGGCTACTTTAGCCAAATATCCTGATATCATTCTAGTGGAATCGGTCTCATGGAGGCATATCAATGCTGACATCAAGGATAGGGCATGGGCGCAGATATGGGTATGGAAATTTTATAGATTTATATTTATATTAGTAATGTATTTATATGACTTAACATTTTCGTTACAGAGTCGATTTAACATTCATAACGGTGAAGCTGCCAATGCTGCTAGGTTGAGTGATCTTGGAGATTATTGGCGGTCATACAAGTTTGATTTACATATTGGTTGGAGGAGCATAGTGGGTACCGAGTTAGAGGGTGTACCCACAAACCCTGACTATCCAAAAAGTCAATAAGAAAAAATGATCACACATTGGAAGACTGAACAGTATAAGGTATTACCCATCATTAATTGTTTTTATATAAAATTTAATTCTTATTACTTGTATTTTTTTTGTTTCTTAGGAAGTTTCAGCAAAAAACAAAAAAAACAAAGATGAAATGATATATCTACACACATTGGGGTGCACTACAATGCCTGATCATGAGAAGCAGATGGTACGTTCAATCCAATTTTTTTCATTCATAATATATGGTTGTAATCCAAATTTGTGAATTTCTCATATGCAGCAAGCTGAATGGGGAATTGAAGGTCCTGTAACTCATGCCAAATTATTCTACATCAGTAGGAAAAGAAAAGATGGAACTGAAGTTTATTCACAAACACAAGAAAAAATTGTAATTTTTTTTATATATATTTCAAACATTTATATGAAATTCATAATTTAATATATGTATAATTTCAACAGTCTGCCTTGGAGGCCATGGATGAGAAATCTGAAAACATAGGACCAAATGATCATTTGAGTCAGGTGTTAGGTGTGGAGAATCCAGGAAGAGTCCGTTGTAGACTAGGAAAAAAAATTGTCCCCTCTAGGTATTGGTCATCATCGGACTCCTATAATGCCTCTAAGGCCTCTGAGTTGGAAAGTACGCATGCTTAATTAGCTGTGACAAAGAAAATAGTATTAGAGGACTGTGAAAAAAGTAAGCTAATGAATGAACATTTCATGAAATCTATGTCAATGTTGAGTCAGTCACTACCACCAGAGGTTGCAGCCACTTTTGATTCATGTATATCATCAATGCACTATTTACATAATGCCTCGGGGGATTCCCATGAGGGTCCTAGTGGTGATGACGGTGGTGGCGATAGAGATGGCGAGGATGTTGTTGATGCTGTTGTTGGTGATTAGATTGCTACTGCTGCTGATGATGATGATGATGTTGCTGCTGGCGACGATGATGCTGATGATGTTGCTGATGATGATGATGATTCTGGACATGGGGATGATGATGATGGTGATGGGGGGATATTAATCCCCTCCCTTTTTGACTTAGTAGAGAGACCTGTGTTGGAGTTTTAATTTTTTTTTGTATTGGTGGACAGCTTGTATATGAATTTCATTATGCAGTGAAATGCATTTTGGATTATGTTTTCATCAGGGGTGTAATTTGACAATTCATTAGGTAATATTCACATTCCATTTTTTTTATGGTTTGGTGTGTTAATTATTATCTCTCCATCTAATCGTGGCCTTATCAGTGGAGGGGACGCTTGGGATGGGGGGCTGCAGTGGAGGGTTGGGGGTGGGGGAAGGTTGGGAGGGGGTGGGGGTGCAGTGGAGGGCTGGGAGGGGAGGGGGATGCATTCACGTAATCTCTTTTTCATATACTCGACATGCAGAGGATGTTCATCAGACGAGTATGACTATGTCCTCCACATTGAAGCAGAAGATCTCATCTATTGAAGGCGTTGAGAAGGTTTAGTTGCTTCTGATCTTTTTCATTAAACGTAAAGGCACATATTGGTATGTGATCTGACAGTTATATGAATATTCGGAGCTGACTAACTGATTTAGATGTTTCATATGCTGTTTTTGGTTTTCACCTTTCATTTCTCCAATTTTTTAATGTGGTTTTGTGTGTTTTAGGAACACTCCAAACACAAAAAAAAAGCTTATTTAGTGGGGAGCGAGGGGGAGGGGCTGGTCAGGTGGGGAGGGGGAGGGGCTAGGCAGTGGGGAGGGAGGGGGAGGGGCTGGGAAGGGGGGCTGGGCAGTGGGGAGGGAGGGGGAGGGGCTGGGTAGGTGGGGAGGGGCTGGGCAGTGGGGAGTGAGGGGGAGGGGCTGGGTAGGGGGGGCTGGGTAGTGGGGTGGGAGGGGGAGGGGCTGGGTAGTGGGGGCTGGGCAGTGGGGATGGAGGGGGAGGGGTTGGGCAGGTGGGGAGGGGGAGGGGTTGGGCATGGGGGTTGGGTAGTGGGGAGGGGCTGGGAAGGGGGGGCTGGGCAGTGGGGAGGGGCTGGGCAGGGGGGCTGCGCAGTGGGGAGGGAGGGGGGAGGGGCTGGGGGAGGGGCTGGAAATGATGTCGGCTTATCCACCGTCGCTAAAGGTATGGTTTTACCACACCATTTTTTACATTATGACATGTTTTCTGTTTACTCAACTGCATCCTCAAATATCCAATTTAACCCCAAACTCATATTTTCATAATATGATGTAGTAGGAATTCATGTGCTCCCAGAAATTAATTTGCAGCTGATTTAGTTGATTACCATGGAGCATTAGAGGATCAACCACTCCCAGGACATCACCTTTCTTCAGCTCCTTCTGAACAGTCATCAATGGGGCACTTTCTTCCAGTTGAAGGAAAACACTTCTGGTTGCTATCATTAAACCTGACATTTCTGACTATTCATTGCAGCACAAATGCTCTGTTTCCTCTCTGTTTCAGGCCATAATTGTTATGTGGGATGCAGAGTGAATCAACATTCTGGAAGCTGAAAGTGTTCTTGAAGGGTACGCTGGAAACACAGAGCAAGTGCACGGGTGAGGTAGATGTTAACAAAACCACCCAGAGCATCCACTTCAATCGAATCTTGGCCGATGTTTTGCTCACCCTACAATAGGTATGTTCTCATAATATCGTTGAAATAATATCCTAGACAATTTTCATTATTTCCCTTCGCATAATACTTTTTCAGACGTTATTATGCACTTCATCTTTTAAGATGAATATTGATTGTTTTTATTTATATATTACAGGTGACTCACTCTGCACATAAAGAGATCAAGGGAATCCTCCACTAATAAGTGCCAGATCTCTAAAAAATGTATGTTTTCCTAAAATTGTGGAATTAACCTCCCTACCATGAATCATTTTTCATTTGCATTTACGCGCTATATGAATGCAGGTTATTGGTCATAAAATCATGGAGTTAACCTCCCTTTCATCCAACATATGAATGCAGGTGATATGTTTTCACTATTGACTCCACTGTATATTGATTTTTGTGGGTCATGTCTAAGAGTTTCTAGACATACTTTGATTGTTATCATCCCAGCATAGCGATGAACCGAAATATCGGTGAATGTGCATGGGCTGATGGAATGAATGCCTTCGATTTACAAGCGTGGAGAAGATACTTAAGAGATGTGTATCATTTATGTCTCAGCGAGTATTGATGAAGGTATTTTTTTCCCAACTAACTCTTCAACAGGATAGGATGTATGGAAGTTTATATTGTTTACAACTCAAGCAATAAATGATACAGTGACAACCACATTCTTCATGAGTTTGAATGGTATTTCTTGTGTTATAATCTGTTTTGTATTACAGTGAGTTGTATTACCTTAAATAAACATACTTTAAGGGAACATATTTAGTTAGACATCCGATTTTAGATTTGTTTATTGTTATAATCTATTCTGTAATACAGTGAGTTGTAATACCTTATCAAAATTTTAGGATATTTTCTGAAAGTTGCATTACCTTACCTGGTTGGGTCTGCATCCAAATAAAACATGTCATGCATCTACATATTTCATGCAGGGAGATTCATGGGGAGGGCTAGGCAGTGGGGAGGGAGGGGGAGGGGCTGGGCAGGGGGAGGGCTATGCAGGGGGGAGGGATGGGCAGTAGGGAGGGAGGGGAGGGGCTGGGCAGGGGGAGGTGGAGGGCTGGGCAGGTGGAGGGCTGGGCAGGGGGGGAGGGGGAGGGCTGGGCAGGGGGAGGAGGAGGGCTGGGCAGGGGGGAGGAGGAGGGTTGGGCAGGGTGAGGGCTGGGCATGGGGGGGTGAGGGCTGGGCAGTGGGGAGGGATGGGGAGGGGCTGGGCAGTGGGGAGGGATGGGGAGGGGCTGGGCAGGGGGGAGGGGGAGGGGGCTGGGTAGGGAAAGGGCTAGGCAGGGAGGGAGGGGAGGGGTAGGGGGAGGGGTAGGGGGGATGGGCAGGGGGAGGGCTATGCAGGGGGGAGGGATGGGAAGTGGGGAGGGAGGGGGAGGGGTTGGGTAGGGGGAGGGGGAGGTCTGGGTAGGGGGGAGGGGGAGGGATGGACAGGGGGAGGGCTGGGCAGGGGGGAGGGCTGGGCAGTGGGGAGGGAGGGGGCGGGGCTGGGCAGGGGGGATGGGGAGGGCTGGGCAGGTGGAGGGATGGGCAGGGTGAGGGCTGGGCATGGGGTGAGGGTGAGGGCTGGGCAGTGGGGAGGGATGGGGAGGGGCTGGGCAGTGGGGAGGGATTGGGAGGGGCTGGGCAGTGGGGAGGGATGGGGAGGGATGGGCAGGGTGAGGGCTGGGGAGGGATTGGGAGAGCTGGACAGGGTGAGGGATGGGCAGGGGGGAGGGTGAGGGCTGGGCAGGGGGGAGGGTGACCGCGTTTCATTTCATTACTGCTTTCATTGCACCTCAATTATGGGTTTGAGATAATTTTTTCTCTTCCTTTCAATAGATACATCATGTTGGCTTTGTCGACTCTAATGATATGAATTTTATTTCTGGTGAAAGGATGTTCACCAGTTTAGTGGGATACTCCAGCAGTAAGCTTGCACAGGTGCAGCTATAGTAGTATGGTGTTTGGTAAGAATGTGAGTCTTCGTCTATTTTTTAGTCAGGATGCTTTGATGATGTCCTCTTATTTCCATTGTATTTTTATGTTGAGATTGATATACCAGAGTAGGTATTTTCATATTATTGTTGATTTCTGATATATTTGAATGGCAGGATTGATATATCTGTAGGTGCAAAACGGTAGGGAGGTGGAGATGCAGCTGCCTGGGGAACAAGTCTATACCCATGGTTTTCCAAACCGTGGGTACAGGAGTTTAATTCCATATACCCACGGTTTGCAAACCATGGGTACATATGGCGAGATTTAAATCACTATACCCACGGTTTGTAAACCATGGGTACATATGGAAAGATATAAATCACTATACCCACGGTTTTCAAACCGTGGGTATAGATGTCTAAACCTACGGTTTGTTAAACCGTGGGTAATGTGGATTTTTCTTCATCTATACCCACAGTTCTATGCAAACCGTGGGTATATCCCTATTGCAACGACACTGTACCCAGCGGTTCTTGAAACCGTGGGTATAGGTGCTATTTTCAGTAGTTTTTGTTGTTCCGTAGTAGTTAAAAGTGATCAGAATGTTGTTGTGTTAACATTATGGTGCTATTGTTTATATTTATTTATTCTATTGTTTATCGATATTGAATGTGATTCCGCTCTGCGAGTCCAATTCAAGTCTTCTGAGTTATTTATTCCACTGTATCATTATTTTTACACTCAGACCAGTACCATTATCATCCTCTGAGAGGGTATAGACTTCCCACTATACCTATAAGACCCTCACTGCTAGTCTCCATCCTTTGGTTTTCGGGGAGGGGCACCTTGTGTAGTAAAACCCTACCCGTTTTGCACTATTTGAGTGGCTGTTCGGGTCTAGGTCATTACAAAGTGGTATTAGAGAAGTTCTTGGTAGGGATTTAGTATTAGTGTCTTGATGTCTACTAATTAGATTGATACTTTTTTTTCTTTCTACTAGTTTTACAATTTAAGATATGGTAGACAGGAGAAAGGTGGTTACTGGAACTGGGTTTCTAGAATATTCTTTGGTGCCTGCAACACCATGTACTAGTGATAGACCAAGTTACATTGAGTAGGAATTGTTGTTCTTCTTTTGCTCAGATTATAATTTATCTGATTTCCACCTCAGTGAATCACATGGTGTGTGGTGTTATTGATTGTAAAATGTGACCCTTGACCTAATGTGGTAAGGGAGAATTTGACCATGGCCCGGTATGGAAAGGAGTGATTATATGGATTTTGATAGGCACATTCTTAGGGTATTTAAATTTCATAACTGCGTGTATGCTTTGTGAAGTGATAATTCCATGTGAATAATATCAACTGTCATGCCTTATATTCATTCGAAATGTGAATATGTGAAATTGTGAATAAAGTTGATTGATTATTGAAATGTTTTATTCCATAATTTATATATTTGTAGAATTGCATGTGGCAGTATATTTGGTTATGGATCTTATATGAGTAGGCAGGTATTATGGTTGAGGTGATTTTGATCTTCAGGATTGGGCGACTCAGTCTTTGGTTTGAGACAGCGTTGGTTGTCTGGATGGGCATGGCCCAAGGTACTTCTGATAATTGGCTACGTTGAGGGGTACTTAAGAAGGCTATGAGGTCGGGATGTCATGGGCTTGGGATGTAGTGGGGGAGAGTAAGGGTAGTAGTTATGCACTTCCTTTTACTACGTTTCTAATCTTCTTGAATATAATGTTATATATATATATGGGATGTATGAACATTTATGGTATTCAGTGGGTTCCTCTTATACCTCTCGATTGAGCATCAGGTGGGTGGTGACACAGTGCCATTAGTGTATGAACATGTTCGGGATTCGTAGAAAGTAGAGAATGATCCACATGTACAAACTCACGGACATGATCAGGTTCATGATCTAGTGTAGGCAGTAAAACAGTTGGGTTTTGTAGCGTTCGGACCACGGCTCAACGAGCAGATCCGAGCTAGCCGGGTACGTGTCTTATAGGGGATTGACAGGGGTGCGTAGGGTACATTCAATCTATTGAATATCTGATGTGACTGTTCCAATCGCAACAACCGCTACATTTTCAAGGTGATGGTGGTCCATAAGAAGTTGAGAACTGGATAGAGAGCATGCATATGATCATTGAGAAGCTTGAGATGCCTCCAAGGCGGAGGGTCAAGTAGGAGATGTACATGTAGTGAGGACCGGCAAAGCGTTGGTGGGATGTGTAGGTTCAGGCTTATAGACACGAAGGGCTAGCATGGAAAGACTTTGACGATAGGTTGTTTGAGTACATTATACCAGAGACACGGAGTACATAGAGAGCTCGGGATTTCTTGAGCCTTCAAAAGGGATACGTGTCCATCTTAGACTATGTATCTACTTTCATTAAGGTGTCTCACTATTCACCTAGTATGGTTAGTTATGATGAGGCAAGGGTGAGATGCTTTGAGGTTGGATTACAACACACCATTTGGATTCACGTGATTATCTTCATTCTGCGTTCATTCTCAGCAGTGGAGAATCAGATGCTAATAGTGGAAGGTAACCAGAGGGATATGGACCAAGATGGCAGGGGCAACCGCTTCGGTTGATGGTTCAGATTGTAGGAAGCGAGGGTGGGATGAGATCCAGCAGGGCGGTTAGGTCGAAGACTCATCTATACCACCGCATAGTAGTTATTCAGTGGTTTTCTTTCATTATGGATAGCCAAGACATGTTCGGACATAGTGTGATAGGCCTCCAAAGGAGTGTCGGGCATGTGGACAGGTTAGGTATCTAGAGAGTTTCTTCAGGATGCCTTCTTAGACAGCAAAAGGCAAGGATCAGGAAAGAATATAGATTCTTGAGTTGGTTCAGGTTTGATACCAAGAGAGGATAGTCGAGTTTTAGCTACACGCAGAGTACGTGATAGAGATAGAGGGACCCAGCTGAGGGGTCAGTGGCCAGTGACTGGAGCAGCATCGTAGTGAGGTTAGGCATCATGCAGTCATACTTCAGGCATGGCGCACATTGTGGAGCGACTAGGGGCTGAGTAGGCTAGTTAGCTGATGATGGTTAGAGGTACATCACTAGTGTGGCTGTGACATTTTGGTTTTCTTTTGGAATGACATATTGAGGCATGCCCATTTTGATTACACGAGGTGCACAAGATTTATGTGAACTAACTAGATGATGGTTAGTGGGATTGGTTCCATATCAGGTGCATGATATATTTATATATATGTATGAGATGTGTGGAATAAGGGCATCAAGGATACGGGATACCTGAGGTGCCAGGGGAATCTGGGAATTAAAGATGAAGGTTACTTGAGATGAAGTGGCATCGAGCCATCGAGGATGCAGGTTACTTGGGGTGCTAGGCTTTTGGTTTTTTTGAGAAACCATGGGATGCAGGAACTTTTGCAGGCAGACACTGATATAGTGTGGGGTATGTTGGGTCTCGGAAATGACACAGGAGAACCAATGAGGCATAAGGGTGATGATGCATCACGAGAGAACCATGAGTCTATAAAATAGGTTAGTGAACCCTTTCTTTGTTTATTTTTTAAGGGTTGAGAGCGATTTATGATATTCTTAAGGTGGGGATCCCCTTGATGAATTTAGCTAGAACCCTTGAGTCTGGGGGTGTCTGGGTTATTTTGATCAGGGTGGTATGTTTGGTTCCATCTCCGGGTTTTGTTTATTAACATGAGGAATGAGCTATATTAAGGGGGGGGGGGGAATTTAAGAACCCCTTTTTTAGTGGGTAAAAATCACAGCCCTCTTTGAAATTTTGAATCATTTCTATGAAAACTGGACAAACTGGCCAGTTTCTGGAAATTTCCTGATTTCACACCGTATACATAGTACATGTAGTGTACCTTAAGTACCCATCGTGTTCCCTTGCTCATGTGAGAAGTCCATACATGGCGTGTCGGCCAATTGTCGGGATAGAATGTTTTAAGAAAGTACATGTCGTGTACTATTTTTACAAGTCATGTAGATAGGCCATGTATGGGGACATACATGGTGTGTTGGGGATGGTCGTCTGGTAGAGAAGAACATGTCGTGTAGTCAGTCGACAAGTCCTTGGTAAAATATCAACCATCATATGAACAGTAGAATGATACATGTCGTGTAGTCCTATATACATGTCATGTAGTTTCTTTTTTTCCTAAAATGGGTAGTAGCCTCATTTTGAGGTAGAAACTGAAACTATCAATGGGTTTGAGCAGGGAGAGCCGGTCGGAACTCTTTTTTTTCTCACAATCATCCATTAAAACACTATTTTGATAGACTTAAGATGCATTAGAACCCCCTCTGTAAGGCCTTGATTCCACTTGAGTCATTCTTCTTGATTTCTGTTCTAACACGGGTTAATGGGGTTTGAGAGTTTTTTATTCATTTGTAGATCTACCATGTTTTAGACCTAGTTGGATGATATTATTGGAAGAGGTTCATCGTACTAGTACAAGGTAGGTGGTGCATACTCTTTCTGTGTTTTCACGGACTTTTGGGTGGCGCGAAAATGGTGCATTTTTTTGTATTTTGAGTGTGACCCTGTCTTACCTTCTATTTCTTGTTTAATTGTTATTTCACCTATGGGATACCTTTGGGTATGACATGTTACCTATTTTTCTTGAGCAGGGCAGAGAAAGTGGTCATTTCTCATCAGATCATTTTGACTAGGGGATTCAAAAATGGTTATAATTGATTTTCATTGGTTAAAATTGTTGAGTTTAGATTATTAAACATTGATTACATTGATTAGATGCATTCAATACCTCAGTGCGGTTGTTTGATAATCGTTGGGATAATGCAATTCAACTGTTTATATTGTTGGCCTATTTATGTGATTTGTGTAAATATGTTATATATGTAATACCTAAATTTCATATGTAGGAACCTTTGGGTTGTGTTGGGCATGGCTCAGATATTTCTTGAGTGATGTTGATAACAGGTGAGGATTGGTTCTAATTACCTAGGATGGCGTTGACCATTGGATTGGACATCATGGACGTCTAGATTGAGGCAGTGTGACTGTCAGGTCGAGCATGGACAAATTTACTTTGATGGAGAGGATGATGGACTAGAGAGGCATGTATGTAGGGATATGAGATGTCAGAGGTGTTTTGGATTGGGTACTATTTTAGTTATTACCGCTCACCCAGAACATTGAGTAGTGTTCACAAACAGAGACTCCTTGATGGGGTGGTTTTGACCACTCATGTGGGTAGAGTCCCTCATTAGTTGTTGTTTGGTACTATTAGTTTTAGGGTGCTTGCCTTATGAATCCACGTGGAGGGTGAGGAGTCTTCAGGGGATAGCGTTGAGGCTATCGGGATAGGGGCAACAGCTCGCCATTATTTGAGAGAAGACATCATTGTCCCTTGGGTTACATTATTTGGGGTAGACATTGTTGTCACTCTTGTTACATTATTTAATGGTAGAAAACATTGTCCCACTGGTTACTTTATTTGATGGTAGATATCATTTTTCCGTATAGTTACTATTTATTGGGTGTGCCTTTGTCATGTTGGTACTGGAGACATGTGATGTCATGGGGCACACGGTGTCGGGTAACATGACTGAGATTCCGTCATTGGCTGAAGTAGGTGACACTCCATGGTGGCTGCTAAGCACCAGTGCATTTTGTGTTTGGTTGTGTTCATAAAACTATTTACTTCTTTCCTAATAAATTCATGTCTGCTTAAAAACTTATATTAGGTGTGCACAAATTGGCGGTATCCTACTGAGATTCATCTCACACCCTGCACGGGCCCTTTGGGATGCATGAAACCTTTATGAATTTTCGTGAGGGAAAGAGGTCAGCCTCAGGAGCTGGACTACATTAACTAGTTCCTGGAGATGTTAGGGATCACGAGGTATCTCCTAGATATATTTTACGTTGTGTTTCCTTCATTCCTTTTTCAGAATTCTTACTTATTTTGTAGCTCTAGTTGGTTAGCCATTGAACCTTTACATATGGATATGTATGACCTGTTTTTGATGTATGTTTATGGTTCAATTGTAGTTACAAGTGATCAGAATGTTGTTGTGTTTACTTTCTGCTGATATTATTTATATTTATTGCTTATGTTGTTTATTGATATTGATTTTTCTTCTACTCTAGGGGTCTGGTTTGAGTCCGCTGAGTCGTTTATTCCACGAAATCATTATTTTTACACTTGGACCAGTACCATTATCATCCTCCGAGAGGGTATAGATTCCCCACGATACCAATAAGACCCTCGCTTCTAGTCATCAGCCTTTGGCGTTTAGGGAGGTGCGCCTAAGGTGGTAACACCTGACCCATTTAGCATTGTCTGGATGGCTGGTTGGGTCCGGTTTGTTACAGCAGGCAATAATTTAATTGGGACAAAGTGGGTCTTTAACAACAAAATTAATGAAGATGGTGTTGTAAATCCAATAAAATACTGATTGGTGTGCAATGTGTACTCCCAAATAGAGGGTATTGATGTTTATGAGTTATTTTCACTCGTTTTAAGGCTGGAGATAATCATATTATTCTTGGCCATAGCTGTGCAACGAAAGATTAATGTTTTCTAGATGGATGTCAAGTCGAAATTTTTAAATGGAGTTTTGGAGGAAGAAGTTTACATTATGAAGCATGATGGTTTTCTCATTGATGAATATGAGAACAAATCTTGTCGAATGAATAAGGCTTTATATGGTTTGATTTAATCACTATGAGCATGGTATTCAAGGTAGGATCAGTTTATAAAGAAGCTCAGTTTCCAGCATGGAAGAGTCGAATAAAATGTGTATTTTAACAATGGAAATAGTAAATGGATTATGGTGTTGGTTAATGCGAATGACATTATATTTAGTGGATCAGATGAAGCACAATACAAGTAGTTTTCTGAATGTATGAAAAGAGAATTCAAAATGTTGATGATTGGTGAGATGAATTTTTCCTTGGTTTGCATGTCACACAATGAAGGAATGAAACTTTTATTTCTCTATATAAATATTCCAAAAAGGTTTTGATAAGGTTTGGAATGAATAATTAAAAAGAGATGAAGACAACAGTTGTTACCTGGTTAAAATTCTCACGAGATGATGAAGGAAATCTAGTTAATATCACATAATATAGGGAAATCATTGGAAGTCTATTGTACCTAACAGCGATAAGGCCTGATATTGTTTTTTCCACATGCCAAGTAGTGAGTTATCTAAGAAATCCCGAGGAGTGCCACATGATTGTAGTAAAAATAATTATTTGGTATATAAAGGGGATAGTGGATTTTGGCCTAATGTATAATGACAAATCTCTTCCAGAATTATTGGTATATACTAATGCAGAATGGGCTAGTTCAGCAGATGATAGGAAATCAACATCAGAAATTCCTTTTATCTTGGATGTTTGTGTATTTCATGGTTAATCTAGAAAAAATACTGAAGTTTGTTAAGCACATCAGAAGATGAATACATTGTAGCTACTCAAGCATACATGCAGCTATTATAAATGAAGCAACAACATGAAGATATTGTAATTGAAGTGAAATATCCTCTCCAAAGTCATTGTGACAATTTAATTGCTATAAATCTTAACAAAAATCAATTCCATCACTCAAGGACAATGCATATTGAAATCAAATTACATTTTATCAAGGAGAAGGTGGATCTAGGGCTTTTGAAGTTGGAGTATTTCCTACAGAACAACACATTGTAGATATTCTTATGATGGCCTTACCTAGAGAAGTGTTTAAAATGTATCGAGTAGCTCTGGGATTCAATTAAAATCCCCACACTTGAAAAAGAATGGATGTGGGTCCCCCTCTCCGCGAGGTATGATGTGTTATTCCCTAATTTGATGGTATGTGTTCTTAACCTAGTTGTAGAAAACATTGAAGTGACCTTCAGGTTCATTGAAAAAGGGGGAGAAATTATGTCCTCTAGGGGGAAAAGACGAGGGGGGAATCTGTTAAGTGGAGCAGAAAGATAGGGGGAGTTGAAGCTATGATGAAGTGGGTTAGAGGAGCTATAAAATAGGGGAATAATTAAAACTGAAGATTCTAGAATTGATCGATTGAAAAATATATATCATGATAGTTGAGGATCATGGTAAAAGCATATCAGGATAGTTGAGGATCGTGATAAAAGCATAAGAGTGGTGTTGGAATGGTGTCATGATACATCTGGCACTCAGCAATTGGTATCAGTTTGGTATCAAAAATTAGTGATAGAAATGATGTGCTCAGTTTGGTATCAATTTTTACAGATTGAAATGAAGTGTTTCTTTGATGAATTTCTCATTTACTCTTATTTCTCACACCAAGAATTTCTGATGTGGGCTTAGAGTCTGTGTTGAGTAAATCCTTGATCACTATCCAAATCACATGAAGCGAATGATGGTTGAAGAGGATAGATATTTAATGCAAGATCAAAATATAGAGAACTGTTTTAAGAAGAGTTATAAAAAAAAGGAGATATTGTTGGGAAAAAATACCTCTAGACATCCCTTCAATATGTTTTGGGTGTGGTTGTGTTTTTTGAAAATTACATATGATTGCAAAAGAGTACGATTGGTGTTTGTCGAAGGCAGGTTTTTATTGTGGCATAGTTTCCTAGGGTTTTCCAAATTTTGGGGCCTCAAAATTGGGAATTTGTGAGAATAATGGTGACTAAAATCAGAAAAGGAAGAGGAATGAGGAGCCTAAAACATGGATCACATACCATGTCTGGAATGGTTTGCAGCCGCATACCAGGAAGCAGGTATGGTACGCGGATGCGGTTAGCGGATCCAAAAATGTTTCGTGGATGAGCGACAGTGTGGTACGTGGATGTGATGAAGTTGGAAGTGGAGTTCGATTGCGTATTATAAAATTTTGTATGTGGAGTGTGTAAGAAAATGGTTTGTGAATGGCTTGTGGTTCGTGGAAATAGAAGATTCGGTACATGGTGGGGGTTATTTCGAATCAATATTTGGAAATTCTTGATTTAGAGGATTAAGAGAATATCTCTGTCTATATAAGTAGCACTAACCACAATGATTAATTTAAATATGGAAAATAATGAGAAATAATATTTTACTCTGGTAATTCGGCAACGTCTGAAGGTAGTTCACAAAGGGTGGTTCGTGAAGGCTGAAGTGGTTCGTGTGGATGGAATTCCGCTGAAGGTGTTTGTGGGATTTCTTAACCTGAAAAGGAAGTACGGAACTTGAAGGGGAACTCTGGTTCATGAAAGAGATGGCAGTATGGGAAAAGAGAATAGTTTGTGGACAGAGTGTGTTCCGCAGAGGTGGTTTGTGTGGTCGGTATGCAGTAGCAGTACATGATTGCGATGTCAGAGGCAGTCTGCATATAGAGGAGGTTCGTGAAAGAGGCAGAAGTATGCAGAGCAAGAATATCGTGTACTAAATCTGGTAATCTATATGCTTTATTGGAAGGTGGTTCTCGATTGGCACAAACATCTTGGGAATGCATCAATTCAGTTTGCGAATGTAATTTCTGCTACTTAACAGTACTCGGGAAGGTGGAAATCATCTATGGGTAAAAATAGAACATCAACAAAGCATGTACATATAGTTTTTTTAAAAGAGTCGACATGGATTGGTTACCCAATCCATGCCAAAAGGAATTTATTAAACAGAAAGGCTACAAGAAAATCCCGAGGTGTAAAGGACATACAACATCATAAACAAAGAAAAAAACCAACAAAGATACAACATTAAAAACCAGGTAAGAAACTTCAAGAAAAAACCATAAGAAGATCTGCCTAATCAACCCCACCATGTCTGTAGATTCTGGGACTTCAAAACCATTACAGGAACGGCACTTGTCCAAGAAACAGCACAACATCTCAGCAAATCAAAGCCAAACAGTTGCAAGGGAAGACCAGCAACAATAACCAAAACAGAAGTTGATCAATCTGGCCAAATCGAGCTTAAAATAGCACAGAATAGACAGTATTTCAACTGAGAAGAAATATTGAACGATGCAGGTAGGACACAATAACAGGAGAAGTGCAGATACAACTACAAATCCTGTGAAGAAACAAAGCAGTTCCTAGCAAGCTCAGTCAAAAACAAGTGAACAGATAAAGTACAAAACCAAAGTCAAGATCTCAGGACAATTCCAGAGCAATCCAAAGCTTCTCAAAATAAAGGGAAATAGAATTCCATAATCTCTTTTTGAAATACATGTCGATAAACTGTGAGTGGATTCCTTTCCATGAGTAGTGAGAAAATGAAGAGGAAGATGGTGACCCTTTCCACCGTTAGAGAGCCAGAGAAAGAGGCATAAAGTGTAACCCTTTGGAATGAAGTGAGAAGACCCTAAATATTTTAAAGACAGTGAGCCTGGGCATTGAAGATCAATCCCTAAAATTTTACTCATTGTTTGTAGTAAGCCCTATTGAATTTGGTACATCGACACATTGTTGTTGTATTCTCCTTTGATGTAGCCCAGTGAGGATGAACCATGTAAAAATTGTTGTGTCATGTGCATGGTTTTATATTTATCTGTATATTTTCATGGGAGGAAGAGAGAATTTAGATTTTTATAACCCCGAAACAAGATACAAAAGGAAGAAATTTTTAATCTACCATGCATTGATCCCCCACCAACTTAGTGTATTCGACCAAGTGGACCTAAGAGAACATTTTGTAGGAACATGATCTTAAAACATTCCAATGTGTCTCATACAACAATGGAACATTTTAATCAAAATACCGATAAATTTATAACATTAAATATAACATATAATATAATTAAAATAATTATATTCAAGATATAACATTCCAAGTATTTTATATACACCACATAATATAAACTATGACATAACAACAAATATGACTCAATGAACTGTAAATTTAGATGAAATCTGTTACTTAGTGTTTCATTTCGGGTGAACGTCCTTTAACCTATTGTTTAATGGTATAAATTCTTTCACTAACTTATAAAAAAAATTATATTTGTAATATCATATAATATCTTCTTATAATATCTTATTAATCATATTTTAACAATCATTGATTATTTTTGTTATTTCATGTGTTAATTTCAATGTCTTTTGAGTATGTATGAACTTTTTATTTTCGATCTTCTTATATATATCATGATTTCATCCTATCTAAGATGTAAAACATGATTTAATTATAATATATAGACATTATATATGTATTTATAATAATATATAATACTTGGAAATATGAAATGGAATTACCATTCATGGAGATAGTAGTCCATACATACGCATGAATGCTACTATCATTTGATTTTCATATTAAAAGAATGAAAAGAAAATTATATATGTGATTATTATAGATACAATATCATATCTATGTCATATATGATGCATCAGTTTATTAAAACCCACCTTAATATGTTCAATGTATAATATGACCGAATATAATATTTTTAGGGGTGGTAGTCCACACTTCTACAAATGATGTTATCGTATTCCCAAAATATGAAAAGAACAAAGGTATATTATATATTAAAATTAAATAATCACAATCGAATTATATATATCTTATATAAATATAGTTTCAATCATAATTCTAAACCATGAAAGGTGTAGAGGGAAAACAATCCATCTTTGATTCATGAGGTGGTAGTTCATCTTACACGAACAGTATATTAGTTACCCATTTGATAGATGTGTGTGTATGTGTAGTTATAATACATAACATAAAAACATTTAAGTATATTTAATATTTTACTTTTTTTATATAATCATGGAATAAATATAACTTAAAGAGTAGAAAATGGAAATAAAATAACAGGGCTTGAGGAAAGATGTTACCACTACTTCGGGTAGCTCCTTTTGTTTTACACCAAAGGGAATACTTCGATGGATTTACTCCCAAGGATAGGATTATAGGATGATGGGAGGTATTTTGAAAATCTATTTTGGAAGATATTGTTCGAGATAAATTGTACTGAGAGGTGCGAGGAAGTGGGAGGGGTGTGTGCCTTTTTATAATGGAGGAGGAGTTTCACTCTTGTAAATATTTTGAAATGGAATTAAGATCATGTTTTTCACATGTAAAGTAGATCCTATAATGGTAAAAAATCTATAAAATGGAGTATATGGTCTATATATGGACATAAAATGTTGTTTCGACTTGTGTATTGTTTAATTTGGCCATTATGTTTACGGTTCAGTCCCTTGTTAAGATAATTTTCCTCTTAATCGTTGAAATTAATTATTATTACTTTCACGAGTATTTTTTGGTCTAAAAATATGTTTAAATTATTATAAATTATAAATTATTCGGATTCTTAATATGGAATACATTTTTACAAATTAAAATCATATAAATGGCCTGAAATAGTTTATATTTAATCCTATAGACGAGATAACAACACATGTTTTGAATGTAAAAACGTTGAAACATACTTTATGTTTTTATATCCAATTTCATATTCAAATTAATTGAAATAACCTTAATTGGATTAATTTATACAAAATTTATCTAATTAAAATTTAAATCTAATAAAAATATAATTTAACCATATAAAAATATTAGATGAAAAAACAGTTTACAGTTAAAATTCTTTATTTTTCTTTATTGAACAAAAAATAAAACATCACAGAAAAATACCAAAAAATCATCATAACAAAATTTTTATATTTTGATTTCAAATGTTAAGTATAATTTTACATTTAATATTTATAAGCATTCCAAAATAATTTATTTAAAATAGGTTCTCTATTAAATGGTGACATCCTTCCTTTATGAAAATGATGAATTTTATGCGAAATATTGGGTTTGTTCTTATCTTTTACTTTTCCAAAATTTTGGTGAATATCAATAATATTTTATTTTATATATATATATATATATTGTGTTAATATCACTCACTAATATTAATTATTTTAATTTATTTGGATAAAACATCATTATGATAATAAAAATTGTTTTTTATTCAAAAAATAGTCCATCTATATTCAATTGGTTCTTATATTCATTCTTAATTAATTTTTAATCAATGAATTAATTTTATATTTGTGTAAACTATATATTTGTATAATTTAGTAATTATTTTTCATAACCACTAATTTAATGGCTATGTTAAGTCTTATTATGTTAAATAATAAAATTATAATAATAAATTATTGTTCGGTAAAACATGTTATTGTGTCTAATGGAAGATACCAAAAAACGTTGTTATTACATGTAAAGAATGATAAATTAGTGCATTAATGCCTTTTTAGCTATATTAAATATTCAAATTATTTAAAATAGTAATTATATTGTAATTTCTTGGGATATTATATTCTCATACAAGCATGGTGTTGCGTGCCATACATGCTATCAAATACAAGTTACTATTTTAGAATTTTCAAGGTGTTATAATACATGTATTATAGAAAACCAACATTTTTAAACAATAATATTACATTATTTTAAGATAAACAACAAAATAATTTTACAAATATAGGATCTAGAGGTTTAGTTTCTTGGGAAAACTATGACCATACATAGCAATTACATCATCATGCATAAACATTTATTTAATTTCTTCTTCTCTAGATCCTTATTGGCACATGACCTATCCTTAGTAAATGTAGACATTAGGGGATATATATCAAAATGGGTGAGATAAAATCCCATTAATATGATATATAAGAACAATATATCATGGGGTGAGCATAATCATAACATGGGAAAAAATCATGAACATGAGAGGAAGCATAAATAAAAGACTAGAAGTTGGAAATGCATGATAATGAAACAGCATGTCTTAGTTGTTAACTAGCACACATAATTGTGAACAAAGATATAATCTTTTCCACATAATTTCAAATTGACTCATGAGATTAATCACTTTACCCAATTCAATGGAGTGATGTATAATTCTGGGCGCACCCAAAACATTCAAACAGTCATATTACACTATATAATTCCAGGTGCACCCATCACATCATAATATTTTCACTATCATGCATGCCAAATAGAACATATATCAATAATTAACATAATTTACCCATGTAATGGAATGGTTTTCATCTCTTAAGAACACATTCATAATCTTTGGGTTCCCAAAACAAAGAGGGAATAACATTATTGATACAAGAACCATCAACCTTGAATAAGAAGTAAAAGGTGAGTACTTAAAAGAAGTGTTCTTTTGGAAAAAATTTTGTTTAACATGAACAATAGTGGTAAACATTTATATCCCATAATAAGAAATAAAATTATGAAAAATTAATTTTTTAGGAGTAACCATATCAAAAAGGCGGTGAAAGATGGAGAACCCGAAGGATGAAATTTGGGTTCGAGAATTTCCCCTTACCTTGTATCTAAACGCTTCATTCTTTTTAATGTCTTGTATAATGGCATTAAATTATTTAATTGGAAATTCCAGAACCTATTATAAATGAATATAGTTCATTTTGGTTTCATTATGTCATTTTATGTGCCTTTTTATGATATTTATGGTTTTAAAACATTGTTCAGGAATGTTTGTTTTTATGGTTTTCTTGAGTGGTTCACTTGTATTCATGAATGAATGTGCGGGTAGATCATTGGTAAACATGAAGAACTGATATTAGATGTTATTAATTTCATTCCAAAATTTAAAATTATCTTATAATTAATTATATTATATTCCTTATGTATGAATCATTAGATAAAAATTAAATGATGATTGTTTGGGTTAATTTGGTCTGTTTTCGATCACAGAGAACTTGTTTTAATTTATCACATAGTAATTTGTACATATGATAGTTCCAAGAACATTAAATAATAAATATTACATATAAAATATTCAGTTTCAACCATAAAAATTGTTATATGAGCACATATTATGGTAGAAATGGAAGAAGAAGACATGTCGTTCTGGAAGGTGACGAATTAACACCTCACAAACAGCGTTCTCTTTAAGTAAATAAAAAGAAGAGGATAAAGGGGGTTGGATGATATAATATACCATTAGTATCATAAAATTATATTATATGTATGTTATAGGAGTTACCATACCATTTGGACAAATATAGGTGGGGAGAGAATAAGAAAAGAACATGAAATTGAAAGGGAATTGATGAAGAGGAGGGAGAGAAATTACCTGTTGAATCCTCCTCTTGAGATCCTTATTAATAGGCCAATGCTTGGTGTTTTGATGGGAAAAGTAGCTATTGGACGTGGGGTAGGGGATAAGAAAGATGTTTTGGCAGATTTCAGACAAGGCTTCATGCTTGAGGGTTTTGAGGAAATGAGGGTGTGAAGGGTTGTATTTATAGTGGAGGGGAGAGGGGTTTCCATAATAAAAAAATCATTAGTTTGTTAATTTACCCTATGAAAAAGAAATAGTGTGTCTTAAATGAAAAATAATAGTAAATAATGCATGTGAGTTTGAGATTTGGGTTCTTAAAACACTTTTTATGTTAGGAATAGTGAGTTTAAATTATAATGTATTTATACGGTAAATTAATGTATTTTACTATTCACCAAAAATTCATGTATTTCAGAAAAATACCAAAAAATTACCACAACCTTTTTTAGACATGTAGAATCCAAAAATGAGGTCCATTTTTCAAAAATATTTTTCTAAATATGATTAGTATTAAATTAAAATCATAATTTATTAATAAAAACCCAGTTTAAAACATTCATTTACTTATTCTAAAATATACGTACATCATACGTTCACTCGAATATTAAATTTATACTATCATTGGTAAGGTTAATATTCATTAGGGTATATCACTATTCATAATGGTATGTTTCCATTCATAATGGTAGGTTACAGTTCACAAAAACTTTTTTTTGTTTTATTAGACTACAAAAATATTTTTGAACACAACCATGTATGTCAGATTTTAAAAATTATTAATATAGAAGTGAAAAACATATGGTAAAATGTTTCTTATCACTTATTAGTTCATTATGTTGTGTTTTTAATTGATTTTATGTCATATTTATTAGAATCAAATTTTCATTTAAAAACTTTGTTTTGTTACATTATTTCCCCATTATGAAATTTCACCCTTGAAATTTCAATTTAGAAAAACAAGTGGGGGTACTTATCCTTCATCGCCACTTCTGGTTCCCAA
This sequence comes from Viscum album, assembly GCA_963277665.1. Classification (NCBI taxonomy): domain Eukaryota; kingdom Viridiplantae; phylum Streptophyta; class Magnoliopsida; order Santalales; family Viscaceae; genus Viscum; species Viscum album. Next base: position 1,398,777,630 of record OY728145.1, on the reverse strand, counting down.
GTATCTTCTTAAACGTATGGTTCCTCTACAACACTATGACATGGTGGGTTGTCTTGTTGCGTAGAACTGTTTCTCTCTGGTATATAATCTTTATTGGTTGTGCCTTATAAGAGAGATAATCTCCCAACAGTACCACCTTTGAGTTTAGTACATGTGAGGGGTTTGGTATGTACTTCCTCAGCAGTGATACGTGAAACAAATCATAAAAATGGGCAATATTCGGTTGAAGTTCAATCCAATAGTCCACGACTACTATGCTTTCATGGATATCAAAGGGGTTAATGTACCTTGGGCTTATCTTTCCTTTCATTCTGAACCACATGACTCTCAACCATGGTGATATTCGAAGGAAGACTTTATCTCCAACGTCGAACTCCAAGTCCCTTTGATAGTGGTCAATATAGCTCTTTTGCTGACTCTGAGTAGATTTGATGTGTTTCCGGATGACTTTAACCTTCTCTATCATCTCTTGCACATGATCGGGTCATTTTAGCTTTCTTTCTCCAACTTTGTCGCATGAGGATGGAGTTCTACATCACTTTCCATACAGAGCTTCATATGGATCAATCTGAATACTCCAGTGGAATCTATTGTTGTATAAGAACTCAACCAATGGGAGATGCTGATCCCATCCACCATTGAATTCTAGAGAGCATGGTCTTAACATATCGTCAAGCGTTTGAATAGTCCTTTCAGACTAGCCATTAGTTTGGGGGAGATAGGTCATGCTGAAATTTAATTCAGCACTCAAAGCATTTTAATGGCTGCTCTAGAATTTAGGCCCGAACCATGGATCATAGTCCGAGACAATTGAGAGTGGAACATCGTGCATTCTTACCACTTCCTTCACATATATCATTTCTAGTTGTTCAAGCAAGTGATATTCCCTAATAGTGATAAAATGGTAAGTATTGGTGAGTCCATCAACCACAACCCATATCGCATTATTTCCCTTTTACATCTTCAGGAGACATGTCAAAAAGTCAATAGAAACATTTTTCCATTTCCACATGGGTATATGAAATGGCTGCATCATCCCTTTGGAATTTTTTCGCTCTACTTTAACTTGCTGACATACCAAGCACCTTGATATATATTTTGCGATCTCTTTCTTCGTGTTATCCCACATGTAGTGTTCTCGATGATCATGGTACATCTTGGTACTCCAAGGATGGATAGAAAATTTTGATCTATGTGCATTTTCCAATAGATCCTTGTTTATCACGGGTGATGAAGGCACAAAAAGCCACATTCTAGACAGAATCACATCATCTTCATCGATATGGAACTCTTGCAGCTTCCCTTCCTTTACTGCATTCACTCTCTTCTGTATATCCATATCATCCCATTGTGTTTCCTTAATCATTACTTGGATGGATGGTTGCACAATAATTTGGGAAAGGTAGTATGTATCATCTTCCCTCATGATTTCCAAATCCATCCTTTGCATATATAAGAAGATAGGTTGTTTCCCAATCCATATCATAGATAGAGTAGCAGGTTCTTTTCTTCTTAGAGCATCAGTTACTTTGTTTGCCTTTCCAGGATGGTAGTGATTAGAGGAATCATAACCCTTGATAATATCTATCCATCTACTTTGATGTATGTTGAGCTCCTTTTGTGTGAATATATACATTAGGATCTTCTAGTCGGTGTATATGTCACACTTCTCACCATGAAAGTAGTTCTGCCAGATTTTTACAGAAAAAATCACGGCTTCCAACTCTAGATCATGTGTCGGGTAGTTCTTCTCATGCATCTTCATCTGTCGGGAGGCGCTGTCTATCAACTTGTCATTTTTCATGAGTACGCACCCCAAGACTTTCCTTGAAGCATCAATGTATATCAGAAAACATTCACCACTTTTCGGTAGTGTCAGTATATGTGTAGTGATCATCCTTATATTTAGCTCCTTCAATCTTCCCTCACATTTTTCAGTCCATACATACTTTACCCCTTTCCTTTTTAACTTATTTAGTGGGCTTGAAATCGTGAGAAGATTCTCACAAAATGTCGGTAGTACCCAGCTAATCCATGGAAACAATGGATTTCTATGACACTGGAGGCCCTGGGCCATTCCTCAATCACCTTTGTCTTTGAAGGATTCACTGAAATTCCCTCACATGTGATCACATGTCCCAAGAATGTGACTTGCTTCATCCCAAAGTCACACTAGATAAACATTTCGTACAACTTATCCTTTATCAATGTCTCCAACAAAAGTCTTAGATGTTATTCATGTTCCTCCTTGTTCTTGGATTATATGACAATATCATCAATAAACACTACCACATATCTGTCGAGGTAATGTCTAAATAATATATTCATCAAATCCATGAAGATTAAATGGGAGTTAGTAAGTCCGAAAGGAATCACCAGAATCTCATAGTGACCATACCTTGTAAGGAAGGAATCCTTATAAATATCTTCCTTCTTCACATTTAACTAATGATATCCAGAAAGAAGATCCACCATGGAGAAGTATTGAAATCCTCTTAACTGATTGAACAAGTCTTCTATCCTTGGAAGATGATACTTGTTGTTTATGGTGATCTTGTTGAGTTCCCGATAATAAATACTTAGTCTCATTATTCCATCCTTCTTTTTCACAAATAGCACTGGCTCACCCCAAGTTGATGCGCTAGGGAGTATGAACACTTTGTCCAGATGCTCTTGTAGCTGCTTCTTTAACTTATCCACATCGACAGGATCCATCCTATAAGGATACTTCGATATAGAAGTAGCTCCAAGTATGAGTTCAATTGAGAACTCTACCTCACGATCTGGGGGAATTCCAGGTATCTCTCTAGGAAATACATCACCATATTCCCTCATTATAGGCATTTCCACAGGGTTGGCACCATCCTTTGAATCAAAAATTTGGGCGAGGTATGATTCTTCATAGGGAATCAACATCCACACAGATGACGGATTTTTCAAAGTGAATTCATCAACATCCTTGCACTTTTAGTTGAGCATGGGGTGGTTTGGAATATGAAAAGATATTTCCTTTTCCAGATAGTTGTTATGTTCTCTATATAACGAGATCCAATCCATTCCCATTATAGAATTCAATTCTACCAAGGGAAGTATATCGAGATTTACTAGAAGAATCTTCCCATATAAGCCAATAGGAGAAGAGTAAAACACTTGGGTTTCAATTATGTCACCACATGGTGTTATTATAGATATCTCTACTTCAAGGTTTTGGGGATTCGATTCTATAGTTCTTGAAAACTTACAAGATATAAAGGAATGCGTAGAACTAGAATCAAATAAGACTTTTTCCATTCATGAGTGAATAGGAAGTGTAACATTTATGACTTCATTATCTTTCTCCACTTCCACAGTATTCATGGAATAAGACATCCCTTGTTCCTTTGGCTTTGGTGGTTGCTTAAACTGATTACCCACAAGAACTTAGGGTTTAGTGCACAGGCTTGCAAAGAGCCCTAGATCCCTATAGTTGTAGCATTGAACCATGGGGGTTCTCAGCTTTCTTCTACTACATTATCCTTCCATTTCATGTCTTTTCGACACTCTTGATCCTTATTTCCTTCTTTCCCACACTTGAAGCATTTCCCCTTCCCATTAAGGCAGTTCCCATGGTGCAACATATAAAATTTTTGGCATGTGGGTCATTGAGATTTCTTCCCACCTTTATCCTTAGATCCATCAGCTTGAAACTCCTTCTTTTGTTTATTATCACCATATCTATGGGACCATTATCCAAACTCCATCTCCAATTTGATATCACACCAAACAACTTCTTCATAACTCTCGATGTCTCGAATTGCAAGATCCTTTCGAGGGTGTGGGTTTAATCCAGTAAAGAATATATCAATTTTACTATCATTGTTGACAACAAAACCCGAAGCATACCTTGTATGCCTTGTGAAATTCGCTTCATAGGTTGTGACAGATTCTCCATCATTTTTCTTGATCTCAATGGATTGTCTCTCTATCTTTCTGTGAAGACTTAGTGGGAAATACTTATTAAGAAACATGGTCTCAAGGACTTCCCATACAATCTCTTCAATTTCCTGCCTTGGCATGGTATTATTAATCAAATCCCACCATTGATCAGCATCTACATATATATGATAAAAATATATAGTCACCTTCTCCATGCTAGAATAGTTAAGAACAAAAATATATTCTCCATGGAGATGACCCATTGTTCCACAACTAGAGGTTCAGAAGATACAGTAATCATTGTTGGTCGTTGCTGCATAAAACATTTGATAGCCAGGTGCTCTGCCTTTGGTGAAGGGGGACGTTCACCATTATTATTGTTATTGTTCATAACCTGAGATAACTGTGTAATAATCACCATGAAGTTTTGAACTCAACCTTCCAAATAATTGGGGACGTCGTTTGGGAAATCATTTCATTTTCCCTCGCACGAGTTGTTGGCCTGGTTTCTCCTGGTTCCCTCCATTTTTTTAATATATAGAAGTTTAAAAAAAAGGAAACATGTCATGAATAAATAACTTATTGATTTTAAAAAATTATATTAAAATCATAACATATGGTATCCCTATGTAGAGATTCTTCTGCTCTTATTTTTTCTTAGTCTCATGCTACATGTTTTCTCTAGGGTCCACTAATCCTAATTCCCAAATTTACTAAACCTTTCCTTTGATACCAACTATAGCGACCCAACCTTTTCTTACATTACTATTACATTATTTTAAGATAAATAACATAATAGTATTACAAATAAATGATCTAAATGTTTAGTGTCTTGGGAAAACTAGGATCATACATAGCAATTACATTATCAAGCATAAACATTTGTTTAATTTATTCTTCACTAGCTCCATTTTGGCACATGACCTCTTCTTAGTACATGTAGCCACTTGAGGATATACATCAAAATGGGTGAGCTAAAATCCCAATAATAGGATAGATAAGGACAATATTGCATGGGGTGATCATGATCATAACATGGGAAAAATATCATTAACATGAGAGGGAGCATAAATAAAATACTGGAAGTGTGGCAATGCATAAAAATGAAACATCATGTCTTAGTGGTTAACTACCACACGTAATTGTGAAAAAATCTAGAATCTTGTTCACATCATTTCACATTTACTCATGATATTCAACATTTTACCCAATACACTAGAGCACTGTATAATTCTGGGTGCACCCGTCACATTCAAACATTCATATTGGGAAATATAATTCTGGGTGCACCCATCACATCATAATATTATCATTATCATGCATACCACATAGAACATATATCAATAATGAACATAAATTACCCATGTAAAGTAATGGGTTATATCTCATAAGAAAACATACATAATCTCTGGGTTTCCAAAACAAAGAGGGAATATCATACATGATACAAGAACCATCAACCTTGAATGAGACGTAAAAGTTGAGTTCTGAAAAGAAGAGTTCATTTGGAAAAAATTTTGTTTGACATAAATAGTAGTGGTAATCATGTATATCACAGAAAAGGAAATACAATGATGAAAATAATATTTTTTTTGGATTAACCATATCAAAAATGGAGGGAATGTGGGAGAACTCGAAGGATGAAATTTGGGTTCGAGAATTCCACCTTACCTTGTATTCGAATGATTCTTTCGCTTTTATGTCATGTATAATGGAATTATAATCATTAATAAGAAACTACAAAACCTTTAATACATGAATATGGGTAATTTTGTTTCATTATGTCATTTTATGGGCCATTTTATGAGCTATATGGTTTAAAAACATTTTTTGGGAATGTTCGTTTTTATGGTTTTCTTGAGCGGTTCACTTGTATTCATAAATGAAAGTTTAGGTAGAACATGGTTAAACATAAAGATCTGATATTACAGGTTTTTAATGAAATTAAAGATTTAAAAATTATCTTATAATGAATAATATTATATACAATGTGGATGAATCATTAGATAAAAATTAAATGATGATTGATTGGGTTAATTTGGGCGGTTTGCAATCAAAAAGAACTTGTTTTAATTTATCACTTAGTATTATGTATATAAGTTAGTTCCAAAACTTCAATTACAACATAATACATATGAAATATTCAGGTTATATGATAAAAATGTGTTCATGACCAGATCTGAAGGTTAAAATGGAAGAAGAAGGCATATCGTTCTTGATGGTGATAAATTAACACCTCACAAAAAACATTCTCTTTAATAAAATAAAAAAGAAGAGGAGAAAGGGGGTTGGATGATATAATATCCGATTAGTATCTTCAAATTAAAGTATATGTATGTTACTGGACTTTCCCATACCATTTGGACAAATATAGTTGGGAAGAGATTAAGAAAAGAACTTGAAATTGAAAGGGCAATAAATGAGAAGCGAGAGAGAAATTACCTCATGAATACTCATATTGAGATCCTCCTTAAGGGGCCTAAGCTTGGTATTTTGATGAAAAAAGAAGCTCTAGGATGTGGTGGAGGGGATTGGTAAGATGTTTGGGTAGAGTTTATACAAGGCTTCAATCTTGAGAGGTGTGAGGAAATGAGGGTGTGAAGGGTGGTATTTATAGTGGAGGGGAGAGGGGTTTCTTTAATATAAAATTCATTAGTTTATTAATTTCCCCTAAGATAAGGAATAATGAGTCTTAAATAACCAATAATAGTAAATAGGGAATGTGAGTTTTATATATGGGTGCCTACATCACTTGTGATGAAAGGAATAGTGAGTTTAAGTTATATTGTATTTATATGGTAAATTAATATATTTTATTATTCAATAAAAATTAATGTATCTCAGAAAAATCTCAAAAATTTACCCCAACCATTTTTCGGCATGTATAATCCAAAAATTAATTCAATATTTCGAATATATTTATCTAAATATGATTAATTTTATATTTAATTAAAATCGTAATTTATTATTAAAAACCTGTTTTAAACCATTCATTTACTTATTCTAAAATATAGTTATATCATACTTTCACCTAAATATTCTTTTTATACAATAATAGGTAAGTTTTCTATTAATTAGGGTATATCACTATTAATAAATGTATGTTACAATTCATAATTGTAGGTTGATATTCACCAAAAAATAGTTTTTATTTATTAGACTCCAAAAAATCATCTTGAACTCAACGGTGTATGTCAGATTATCAAAATTCCAAATACAAAAGTGAAAAACTTATGTGTAAAGATCTCTTAGCACTTAGTAGTTCATTATGTTGTGTTTTCATGTGATTTTATGACAAATTTATAAGAAGGTAATTTCCATTGAAAATTTTTGGATCATTACATGTATGGTAACAATATCTGCAATGTGGTGCATGAACCTGAACTGGTGAGAACCATTGAGTGTAAGTATGTTCTATTTAAAAAACTAACTATTTTAGTATATATTCATCTTATAAATCATTCTTAGTTTTAATGGGTGGAAAATAAATTCATGATATTGACTATAAAAAAACATTTTCACCTATAGAAATGAAAGACTATATTTATATTTTTCATTCCATAATAGAACATTCTGATTAAGATATATATAACATGGTTGTAAAAATGTATCTTTTAATGTGAATATAGTTGAGCATGTGTATGTGATATAAGGTGAGATTTTTAAGTGTCTTATGAGACTTATTATATATAAGTATCCACAATATATATATGTATTGAAGCATGATTCATGGAACTGGAATATCTGGTTTGGTGATGAATCAAAAGAGTTTTTTCACTAAACAAATATAGATTTCCTCCCCATTATAACATTATAAAAAATGTATATTTTCTCACCATGGTTCCAACTAAAAATTTTCTCACCAGTATGATAGAGAAATACATCAAAAAAGTGATGTGATTCAAAGGATATCTCAATTTCTATTTAGAGTTAAGAAAATAAATGCATACCTAAGATCCCATCATTATAAAATAATAGAATAAGTGATAAAAGTATTATGCATGAATACCTTATTGACCATGACTTTTATCTTCATTAAAAATTACTTTGATTAAGTCCCCTTAGTAATAATTAATGGGTTATTGCATCCAATGGTATCCAACATAAAATAGAATAAAAAAATTCATTAAAAGAACTTCTTTTCATTTTATAGTTCCCTAGAGCTTCATATATGAATAATAGAGAATTGGGATATTTTTAAGACTTTATCTAGATGGAAATAATATGAAATATCTCTAATGAAGTGAATGAACTCCTTTATATAGTATAAATGAATCAAATTAGAATTCATGTTGGATTTCATCATATTGGAAACACTATGATATGAGAATACACATCAGTACCCTCTCCCGTAATTAATTTAATCATTGAGACTCTTTAATTTTTTAGTTTATATCTCTATATAATTACATTGTATGTATCAAGGAAAATATAGGGGTGAATCACTATTGAAGAATTGGTCTAATGGTGTCTCGACCTATTCGACTGAAAATTGATTTTTTTTTTATATATTATTCCCAAGGGATGGAAAGCCCTTCCACAAATAGTGCAATCAAGGAGGTCTAAAGTGATGATCCTAAGGGAATCCCATTAGACAAACCCTTTAAATTCCATAGGTAATGATCCTGCATTAAATAACACCACCAATGGGTCCTCCGGGCTACTCCCACTAGAGAGATCATCAGCTACAAAATTGGCCTCTTTTGGGATATGACGCACCGAACACCCACTAGAGAGTTCCACATTATAGCTTTGGATAAGGTAGATCAAGGTCCAATGAGGCTTCACTTTTCCTTGTACGGATCGGATCAACACTTCAGAGTCCGACTCCACTTTCGTGCACACCAACAGAAATCTTTTTCAAAATGTGACACCGGAGTGCAATGCCCTTACTTCAAATCCCAAATCATTTCTCGGTCCATAGAAGCTGCTAAAGGTGACAATGACCAAGCCATTCCTATCCCACAAAAAACCACCCTCACGAATCTATCCCTTCAATATAAATCCATCTGAAATTAATTTGAAACCCAAATGCGGGGGATGCCAACTATCCCAGTGACCTGGAGAACTAGGACGGACCACAGGTCTGTCCAAAAGACTACAATGTAGGGTGGAATGTTGACCACCCTTAATAAACAAAACTAATTCATGAAGAAGATCCTTCATATTCACTTGTAGAAGACCAAGAAGATCCCACACCACTACCCGATCATTATTTTGTGCCTCCCATATCATCCAGAAAATCGTTGTATCTGCTACACCACAAAACTTGGTTTCCATTCCATGGGTTTTCAAACCCACAAACCAACTCACAAGGAATTCCCGCATGGATATACATGAAGTATTTAAGCTACACAACTTATCCATTATATACCACAAACCCACATCCCAGTCACTCCTAAGAAACTAGTGTATCACCAATTTGGACTGGGAATTAGAGTAATAGAAGCAACCGAATGCCAAATGAACTCCTTTTCTTTGAATATTATCGTCGGTAGGTAGCTCTTGGTTCTTTGTGTTGGGAATGATGGAAGGTGATGAACGCACAAAAGATAGAAAAAAACGTGTAGTGGAGAAATAATTCCCTCAAACAGTGGATGCATAGCGACAAAAATTAGTTCAAAATACAAAGATGACACTAGAATATTTTACGTGAAAAACCCAAAAGGGAAAAAACACAGGACCTAGTCCAGAAAGAGGGATCCACTAAAATAGATAAGTATGTGGCAGAGACTTTCCAAAAATTAAAAGGATTTCAAAAGTAATGCATAGAATAATTGTGGATCAATGTCGGAGTATAGATGTTGTCTGAATGTATCCTGAAATGAAAAATGCAGCCTGCCAAAGATTCCCTAAAGGATCTGACCGTGAAGGCAGATGATTGATGTCTGAACAAAAGTGTAGATGAAAAAGTACCATGATTAGATCAAAAATCACTTCATATGAGAGCCGATCAAATAAATATAGTTCCTTCAGTTACATATCTAAAAACTGCACGTTGAAAATGCAACTACATTGTTTCCAACAACTACAAAGAGAGGAGCTACACATCTCATATATAAAGCTGATTCTTCACATGATATCTCATGTATCTCCGGAAATTTATCTCATATCTTATTAAAGATATCAAATATATCTCATCAAATATATAAAATATATCTTCTCAAAGATATGAAATATATCTCATCAAAGATATCAAAATATCTTTTTAAATATATCAGATATATCTCTTCAAAGATTAAAAAAAATATTTGGGCCAGATGAGGAGGCGCCCTAACAAACTCCCCCTCCGACTCAACTAGGGATCATCACCAACCCTACAATCACTCCAAAAGTATCAAATTTTCCACTGGGTAAACACTTGGTCAACATGTCTGACCTATTATCCTCAGTGTGGATCTTTCCAACTTCTAACTATCTGAAATCAAGGATATTGCGGATCCAATGATATCAAACATCGATATGTTTTGACCTTCCATGAAAAGTATAATTCATTCTGAAAAAATAGCACTCTGACTATCAAAAAATAAAACATATCTACCTTGATTAAAATTGATCTCTTGAATAAAATTTTTCATCCACAACAATTTGTTTCACACCTCTGTAGCTGCAATAATCTCTAACTCTGTGGTAGATAAAGCAACACATCTCTACAACCTAGACTGCCATGATACATCACCCCTGCAAAAATGATCAAATATCCTGACACAAACTTCCTCGAATCGATATCTCCAGCCATATCTGAATTTGTAAAGCCATAAAGAATATGTTCCCCTTTTCCAAAAAAAATCTCAGATCAAAAGTACCACGAAGATAATGAAAAATGTACATCACTGCCCTCCAATGCTCTCTACCTGGATTTGATAGAAAATGACTAACCACACCAACTGCATGAGCTATACCAGTTCTAGTACTTACAATGGAATACATCAAACAACCAATGGTAGATGAATAAGGTATGTGTTGCATCTTCTCTCTCTCTTCATCTGTAGATGGTGGCTGACTGGTGCTGATATTAAATTGAAAAGAAAGAGGAGTACTAACCACTTTATCTCTATCCATATAAAATCATTGAAAAACAGTCTAAATGTATCTTTCCTGAGATAAACACAATTTCCTGGTCTTCCTGTCAAAGGATATCGTCATTCTATGAATCTGTCATGTTGGCCCCACATCTTTAATCACAAAAGAATGGAAAAGATCCTTCTTCAATATATCAATTCTAGAAGCATCATGGAAGCAATGAGAATATCAACAATATAAAGAAACAATATAACAAAATCAACATCAATAAATCTCTGAAAAAACACACAATGTTCAGAAGGTTTCTTCCAGAAACCCTCATGAGAAAAGACATATTCAAACTTATTATACAATTGTCTCGGAGCTTGCTTCAAACCATACAAACCCTTCTTCAATCTGCAGACATGATTCTCTTTACCTATTTCAACAAAACCCTATGGTTTCTCCATATAAATATCCTACTATAAATCTCCATGGTGGATAGCTTTCGTCACATCCATCTGCTCAATCTGCAGATCCAAACTAGCTGCCAAACCAAGAACAACCTGAACAGAAGACATTTTGACAACAGGTGAGAAAATGTCATCAAAATCAATACCTTTCTTCTGATGGAAGCCTTTAACAACTAACTTTGCCATGTATCGTGGAAGAGAACTGGATTCTTCATTCTTAATCTGATAAATCCACTGATTTTTCAATGTTCTCTTACCTGTCGGTAAATTCACGAGCTCAAATGTATGGTTGTCTTGTAATGATGTCATCTCATCATCCATTGCCGCAAACCATCTACCCTTATGTTCAAAATCTATCACCTCATAAAAATATTTTATTTCTCTCCCATCAGAGATGAGCACAAACTCATCAGGTGAATACCGAGTATAAATGGTATGATGTCGAGATGACCTTTGGAGTGGAACTGCGGGTTCATTTAAAACCCCGAGAACCGGATCATCAGAAACAAAAGGTGCATCAGAAATGACCACTCCAACATGTTCACCCTGAGCATCATTATGCACATCAATGTGATCATCAGAATCAACAATAGGAGGAAAATGTGAATCAAAACCAGGATTAAGACTAACAAAGCCATCAGAAGGTGGAGAAGTGGACTTTTCTACCTTATCAATATCTGTAATAGTCTGGTCCTCTTTAAACACTGCATCTCGGCTTCTGAAAAGTTTCATCAAAGCAGGATCATAAAACCTTTACCCAAACACATCGGGTCCATAGACAATAAAAATACAATGTCGTGACTTATCATCCAACTTGGATCTCTCATATCTAGGTATATGAACAAAAGCCTTGCAACCAATAAATTTCAAGTGATTGTACCTTATCTTTCTTCCATACCAAAACATATTAGGAGTGTCTATCTGCAAGGAAACCGTAGTTGATAAAATGAAAATAAAAGCAGCAGTATGTAAAGACTCACCCCAAATGTTTCCTGGAAACGTTGCTTCCAAAAGAAAATAGCGAACTCATTCCAACAATGTCATGTTCATCCGCTCAACTACACCATTCAGATGAGGTGTCTTTGGAGTTGTGTTATGATCCCGAATACCTTCCTGCAATAATAATCGAATGTACCACAATACTATCCTCCATTGTCAGTGAGAATACATTTAATTTTCTTTCTTGATTCCCTCTCAGCAGAAACATGAAATTTATTAAAAACACCAAGCACCTGACTTTTGGCATTCAAAATATAAACCCGGAGCTTTCGTGAGTAGTCATTAATAAATGTCACAAAATAAAGACCTCCACTAACGGTCTTATATTTAAATGTACTAGAAACGTCAGAATGTACCAATTCAAGTACCTATGACTTCTTGTGTGGAGGATGACTGCTGAACCTCACTCTGCTCTGTTTTCCATCCATGATATGATAACATGTGTCCAATTTGACACTCTTCAAATCAGGAAGAATATTTCTACTGGCCAAACAACAAAGACGATTATCACTGATGTGACCTAGCCTCTTATGCCACAACTTGGACGAACGACTGTACTCAACTACACAAGAAGTTTCACATGAAATAAATTTTTTAGTCAAGTACAAACCTGACAGCTTCTTCCCTCGAGCCACAATCAAAGAGTCCATTGAATGATTCCACTGAAAATCACCAAATGTACTAATAAACCCTTCATAATCAAGAACTCTAGTAGAAATAAGATTCAAGAGAACCTCGGGTGCATGTCGATCATTCTTCAAAATCAACTTACTTCAAGTTCTGTTCTCTAAAATAAAAGACCTGATACCTACGACATCAGCATGACCATCATTACCCATCATAAAATTCCAAAAAATACATGGGTTGTAAGATTTAAATAACTCCTTCTTTGATAAAATGTGAATATAGGAGCCACTATCAGCAACCCAGCATGAATGATCAGAAGCAATATTAATGGAGTCATAAACAATAACAAGATCACCCCCTATAGCGGCAACGACATGATCATATCCATCGACTTTCTTATTTGCCTGATTTTCTTTCATTATGTTTTCTCTTTTCAACTGATTACAAAACATAACAACATGCCCATTCATACCACAATGACGTCATTCAAAATCTCTCTTCGTTGATCTAGATTTTCTTCTACTTTTACACTTTCTTCAATTGCTTTGTCCCTGGTTCTTTTCCTAGATTCTCCCCTGTTCTATATGACTAAAAGCTATGAAGATTTATCTTGAGTACATATCCTAACTTCTTCATTCAAAATAGAAGAATTAATAAAACTGAATTTCATAGAACCATTAGGGGATGAACCGGTTAGAGTAACATAAAAATTATCCCAAGAATCAGGTAACATGTTAAGAAATAAAAGTGCTAAAACCTCATCTTCAAAATTGATACCAATACTATAAAACTGATCAAAACATCACTGATATTCACTTATATAATCAGAAAGAGATATAACTTCTCTGTACATCAAATTCGTCATTTTTTTGAGGAGAAACAATTTATTGTTTTTTGTCTTGGAAGCAAAGGTAGTCTCGAGCGTCTACCACAATGTTCTAGAGTAAGAGATGTTGACAATGTGGTTCATCACATTGTCTTCGACCCATTGGAAAATGAATACACAGTCCATCTCATTATCGAATTCCCATTCTTCATCTGAAATCCTTTCTGGCTTATGGGTACTAAACCCTAGAATATTCATTCACTTGACAAAAAGTTGATCCTTCATTTTAAGTCACCACATTTGGTAGTCGGTACCATTCAACAAAATCATCTAACTATAGTTGGCCTCAATAATAACTATGTAATAAGAAAAACCCCTCTGATACTAGATGTTGGGAAATATGGAAAGCAAAAAACTCACAGACAATAGAAAAATGAACAGGTATCATAGAAACATTCCCTCAAACAGCAGATGTGTAGCGACAAAAGTAAGTGAAAAATATAAAGTTGATACTAGAAATATTTACATGGAAATACCAAATGGGAAAAACCATGAGACATAGTCCAGAAAGAGGGTTTTTCTAAAATAGATATGTTGATGGTAGAGACTCCCCAAAAATTAAATGGATCTCAAAAGTAATACTTAGATAAATAGTGCATCAAAGTCGGAGTATAGATGTAGTCTGAATGTTGCTTGAAATAAAGATTGCAACGTGCTAAAGAATCCCAAATAGATCTGACTGTGAAATAAAAATATTGATGTATGAACAAAAGTGCAGATGAAAAATCATTGGGATCGGATCAAAAACTACCACATATGAGGGCTGATCTTATCAATGTAGTTCCACCAGATGGTGATCTGAAAACCGCTCCTTGAAAAAGAAATTGCACTTCCTCCAAAAACTATAGAGAGAGGAGAATCAAATCTTATATACATAGGAGATTCGTCACATGATATCTCATTTATATCCTAAAAGATATCTCATATCTTATTAAGGATATAAAATATATCTCATAAAATTTATCACATATATCTTTTCAAAGATATCAGATATATCTCGTCAAAGATATCAAATTTATTTTTAAAGATATCAGATATATCTCTTCAAATATTAAAAAATACATTGGGGCCAGATAAGAAGGCTCCCCAACAACTTTCCCTCTAGACAAGGAAGATCATCTTTATGGGGACCTCCTTGCACTACAAATCGGGACCCAACTCATCCTAATCCCCTCTCTTCCAAATAAAACCACTATTATCTCGTCCATTGAAATACCATTAACATGACTCGGGGAAACAACAATGATCGTCCTCCATGGAAAAAAGACCACATCTTTGAAAAGATCAGATTGATCTTAGCTCAGAATGGCATCAAGCAGACTAGAGTGATAGCTATCCTCTCTAACTGACATATCAGGACCTTGAAAGTTTGGGAAGTATAGATTCTCCCCATCCCAATTTTCTCTCTATAGGTTGAGATCCCCTCTCCCAACCACCCATTGAGAAGACCCATGTAAGACCTCTAGATGGGCCGCCATGAATTTCACCATCCCAAACAATATACAATTATCCTAGTCCCCCCAGTTATTTCCATGTTTAATTTTCATATTCATTGACCACATCAAATTCCGAACCATAATGTCACATGCATGCAGTGCCTGCTTGGACTGCATAGGAATTGATTAATCCCCAAGGCCAAAATCTCCTTCCACCACCGGTTTCTCCATCCGATACAAAGTATCCCAATGAGATCTCCCCATAAAGTTAGAATCCCAAAGAACCTATTCATCAACTTATCCATCATAGAAACAACCCCCATATGTGGGTTGATAATGGACCTAACATGCATCATAATTAATGAAATCACACTATTAGTCAGAGCCACCCATCCCCCGAATGAGAGAAATTTGTTCTTCTAATTGAGAATCCTTCCACTCATTTTGTTCATTATCTCCTCAAAGAGGATCATTTTCACCTGACCATTTGAGATGGCCTCACCGAGATAGATCATTGGAAATTTCTTCCACTACATCCCTAGAATGTCTTGTATAGTCCGCATCCTTCTCCTTGGACAATTGTTAGAGAAATAAACACTTCACTTCCTAGAGTTCAAATTCTGGCCACTTAGGCTTCCATATATCAACATAGGCCTTATAAAATTAACAAGGGAAGAACTCCTGCCATTCCAAAAGATGAGAATATCATCAGTGAACATAAGTTGAATGAACAAGTCATCTGAAGCACGAGAAAGATATGGCAGGATCATCCTGTTCCCATAGAATATGTGGAAGACATTTAGTTTCACGGTGATGCTTGGAGAATTGTTATATATTATTTAGATGAAATTGAATTTAATTATTGAAAATTTATCCATGTAAATATGACTATTTGTTAACTGATCCTCATGGTAAATAAGTATCAACGGAGATACATTATTTACAAAAAAAACAAGTAAGTGTTTTTGATGTTAAGAAGCTCTTTGGAATTCATATTCTAAAAACAACAGAATATTTGAAGAAGGTCGTGAAATATGGCATTATTTTACGATAAACATGAACGATATAACTTTAAAATTCTTATATTTTAACTTGAATGAAGGAGAACCATGAAAAACATTTACTATTTTTATCAGTTTTTTATTGAAGGTTCAAGGGTGACCATGAAAAAATAGATGATCATATAATATATATGAGGGAAAAAATTGAATATGAATATAATTTGGAAATGAAAATTCAAGGTGGAATTATTGTTGACACTTAGCTTTTTACTATGTAATATTTGTGTGGGTTGTCTAAAAAATATGGGAAAACATTACAACACCAACTGGTAGCCCATCAGACACTTATGGGACAGTAGGTCAACCATGTCAGAGGTCCATCCCATAAGGCATGTATGTTTGCAGATATATATTATAGTTCATAGTAGCCAAATGAACTCTACATTTTCATGGACCTTTTGGCTGAGGTCACAAATCTGTTGGGCATGAAGCTCATAAGCCCGTGGACTTGTTGTCAGGTCAAGGAAGCAGCAGAATCCACTTTCCTTATAAAGATGATAAGAGTTCGCATGAATTTTCGATGTTTGAAAACATGGTGAGAGGAATTGAACACTCGCCTTTAAATGTAGAGATATAACTAAGGTTGGCCAATTAGAGTGATCATTGCCTTCTGATCTCCCGCTCATTGTTGTTTGAGGTCTGCTGCAAATTTTTCACATAACACCATCGTCTTCCTCCTCCCTGCTCATAACGACACCACTGTATCTCCAAAGAAGATGGCCTTACCACGAACCAGTGTTTGGGTTGTTCACTCACACTATTATGTGAAGATAAATATGAATATGGACAGTGAATAATTTCATACGTTGATAAGTGTAAGCATATTAACATTAAGAAATAATTGTGACATAGTGTGTATATAAATGGCTTACTGCATAGTTTCACTTGTGTGACGATGATAGAGAAAAGAAGAAGAACAGTGAAGTGTGCATGCATGAAAATGAGAACATTAATGTTTGCATGAATTTCAAAAAAACATGAATTGATATGAAATATGATCATGGGAAGTCTTATTGATAATGTAATTCATAATTAAAATACATTTAAAAGATGAATTGTAAAATTAAATGTAATTATTATTTGTATAATATTCTGTTTCAATGAGAGTAAATAGATACTATACTCAATTGTTAATATTGTGTAATGACAAAGTAAGAGAATACTGTCTATATGGATATTCATATATCAATCTGAATGAAGAAGATTTAATTGTGATGATGCTAAGATGAACTAGAAATTCAGTGTTACAATAATCACAAAGGTGTTTCTGATTATAGTAAGAATATTGAAAAGAAGATTTAGTGCAATCTATTTTACACTAAAGAGATTAAGACATTTCTATACACTATTATATATGTTTGTGTGTCGTAGATATAAGGGAGAAGAGGAAGTGACTATCCAAGTTAATATTAGTTGATTATCATTTGGACCAGGGGGATTTGGTTCATCAGTACACAACACTTTATTATTATTTTTTCAAATAGAGGAAGAAGAAAGTGTAGCTTTCAGTTTTTTGTTTGGATGAAAGAAGATGAAGGTTTCATTCATACCTTAATGCAAGTAACCAAGTTAAAAATAAGAATTTTTTCAGAGTTCTATGTATTACTATGACATCCAAAAGTAGTCTCAATAGGTGTATGACTTTC
Organism: Viscum album; assembly: GCA_963277665.1. NCBI lineage: Eukaryota > Viridiplantae > Streptophyta > Magnoliopsida > Santalales > Viscaceae > Viscum > Viscum album. The sequence continues at coordinate 1,398,759,585 of OY728145.1, read as the reverse complement.
TTGGTGTTACAAGGAATCTTATAAACATAGTGGAGACTATCTTCAAAGATAGTATTAATATCCAACCATGAGATATAAAACATCCAATGTCAATTGCCTATATTTTTTAGAAGTTAAAGGGTTAATCCTAATTGTTGTTACCATGGATAAAAGAATTTTTTTAAGTGGTTGTGTGTGAGGATTATTTTCAAACCATGCTAAAGACTAACGACATTTATTGAGTAGTGATCCTTGTAAAAAACCAGGTGATATATTTTACAACATTCATATTCATGGTTATAAAAAAGAAAAGATAATAATAGAATCAGGATCCAAACATGTCAAATAGTTAAAGTAAAAAGATTTATAATTCAATTAAAAAATAGATAACATTGATTCACCCTCCTCTTAGTGCTGGGAATATCCCAAACTGGTCATTTCAAGTGGTATTAGAGGGAGGTTAACCTATGTTGGATTATCTAAGTTGAAGCTATTCTCTTTTGATGATTGGAGTTTCTTTCCTCAGTCAACAATGATGTGTCACTTTGGTGAATATTTACTTATCTTTGAGAAGAATTCCATATCTACCAAGACCATGAAGAATAGGGAAATGAAAGTGAAGAGAAATTTGAAGACTAATGGCATCTTATCTAAAGAAGAAGAAGTATTTGTTTCTCCATGCCTTGTAGAAAATGAATACATAACAGGCTTGAACAGTAAAGAGCTACAAGATCATGTTTTCATAAAGAAGGGGGAAATCTATCTTCCTCAAGTAATCAAGAGGTATGTGATAGTTCCTTTAAAAAATGATTTGAATATGATCATAGTGGAAGTGGACATTATGATCAATAAAAAACTTATCAAGAATTATCAGCTGCTTGATAAAGATTTTGTCTATATGAAATTATTTGAGAAATACTATCCCTTGTTGGTATATTATTTCAATGTTTTTAAGAACAGATCACCCATTTAGAAGGAGAATTTGATATTTTAGAGAAGGGATTGCAGGAAAAAAATTATATTGTTTAATACTCTCCAAACATGTTGGAACCATAGATGTAACTAAGTGGGAGCATAAAATATATTCCTCAAAATATATCAATGATGTTGATAAAAAAAATGGAGTCAAGAAGCCATTGAAATAAGAAATGCATGAACTGAAAGAGATATTGAAAAATTTCACAAATATCAAGAGTTTACAATTGGATAAAATATCAAAGAAAATAAAGGAATATGACTCATTGATTCAGAACAAAGGGAAACTACATCAAGATGAAGTGGAATAAATGAATAAGGTATGTGAAGAGAATATTATTATAATTAAAGACCATAAAATCACCCTTAATATGATATTTCTATATTTGGAATTTTAGTTGCACAATCTTGGGAAGAAACATAGTGTGAATTCAAAAAATAAGGGAATAGTTTTTGTTCGTACTAAAATATAACTAGTGGAGTATAAGGTTTAAATACCACCAATATGTGATAATAATATCATGAAAAAATTCAATGACATATCATAATTATTTGATAGGAAATAGGTATCATTCATTCCAAAATAATTTAATACTTCTATACCCATTATCTCGAAAAGTGCATGTTGAAAGTTGATTTTTAAACAAGTATGGATGATGAAAGGGGATAAGAAACCAATCACCATGTCTAGGTCAGATTGGAAAAATAATATGGAAGGTGAATAATCATATATAGAACAATAAATAATAAATAAGACCAAACAATATGATGAAAAATATATTAGGAAATGAATATTTGTGATCCAATGTTGGTGATCCAACAGATTTGGGCACTGTGAATTAAATTGGTGGTATAATCTTCAATGTTAATGACTAAAAAAGAACCAAATTTCATCAAGGGGAAATCCAGAGATGAATAAGATAGATCCATATATACAAAATAATCGGTATATTGAAAAAATATTTGAAAATATTAATAACATCTTTGATGTATCCAATGGAAGTGGTCACAAGGCTAGTATATGTACATCACAACATGTATCCAATGATGATAAGAAAATAATACCACCAAAGCTGGCTGTGAATGAAGAATCTACCTTGGGAGGAAATCAGAAGAATTTTGTGAACAAAAAATATCCCAACATGATTCCAAGAAAAAAATCGGAGTAGACCTTGGATTCCCAATCCAACATGTTGAATAAAGGTGCACCATCCAAAATAACTATTAAGATAGATAGAACATAGATGAACCCATGTGGAAAATCAAAATAAGATGCCATAGTTCTAAATGACATGTTAGTCATCTCTATAGAATATATTGAAATAATTAGGAAACATGAGGATGCACAAGATATGTCTAATAAAAAGGGAAAGGAAAATATTCCTTTATAAGATGATGATATTTTGTGTGTGAGGTTCTACGTTGCATGTAAAAACTATTTGAAATTACACTAGAATTATTCCATCATAAGAAGAGATTCTTATAAAAATGAATCTTTCACCAGAAAATACAAGTGCTTTAAAATCCCTTGAGAAATGAAGATTCACACAAAAAGAAGTTAAAAAAGTGATAACAACCACACATCTACAATCATAATTAATGATTATATGTGCAACTGTGAAGAGTGGATCAAATAGAGAAACATTGGCGAGGAAAACATCTCAAATGTGTTATTCATACCGATGAGTCAAGGAGGATCCAAATTATTGTTTTAATATATTTTTATTGTATTTGTTCTTATAATGAAGGTAATTAAGGTTGGTGAAAGTTCTTAGAGGGAGACCCAGAGAAGAAGCGAGTGCTGTCAATTAATGATCTAAAAGTATAAGTAACTATCATTGAATGATTTTTCAATTAGGTATTAAAATATAAATATGATCAATGGTCATTTTTATGAATTTGAAGATGTTATATTCTGTAAAACCTATATAAAGAAGAAAACATATTTGATTGGTCTTATTTTTTGTATCCTAAATAACAAATTTTCAAGATGATTGTCCTTAGTGAAGTTGTGAATGTTGTCCAATCTGTACAATCACAAGCGGACGATCCATTTTACTGTATTCTCAATAGTATAATTTCATGAAATCCACTCTTAATGAGATACACCATTATGAAGATGATGCGAAGTGTTTCATTTAAGGGGTAGACAAATGAAGACGATTCCATAATTATTATTTCAATTGGTATCAAATATGATTATTCTGAAAAATTATTGATGATCATTTGATTGGAAAAACTACATCTCTCTTAATCTCTCATCCTTGGTTGCTCAAAATAAAGATCACTTTACAAAGTCATGTTAATATGTTTAATCCATAAAATAATAAACGTGGATGTAATTTATGTTCCCTAAGGTCACTTATCCAACTTATTTCACTTGAATGTTTTTGATCTATATGTTGAATTTAGAGAAAGTGTTTCAGATTGATATTTTCTTTAAAATTTTAATATCTAATTAAAGTACATTTAGCCTGGATTGAAGGTGGATAAACATTGAAGATAATATAATTATATCTCGTTTCATAAGTTATCATGATCAGTTGGTAATGGAAATTTTATTTATATAAATAAAAATCCTCTTATTTTTCACACCAGGAATAGATTAAATCAACATAGAGTGAAATGATAGATGACACATAGCTTAAGTATGGACTGATACCCTTTCCCATGAACATTTTTTTCTTCTTAATAAGGGGGAGGAAAATTGAAATGATTGTTTGGAAAAGTAAAATGGAGAGAGAATACAATTGTTACACATATTGAAACATCCATTTGGAAGGAACATTGAAGGTATTACCAAAAAATAATAGTGGAGATTGGATAAAACACTTTGTGTATCAGTTGAATTTTTGTTCAGTGATGGCCATTGGTTGACAATGGTGATAAATCAAATTGTAAGATTTCATTGATTCTAATATGATGACGAATTTCTATATTTAATGGTGTTTTGATGAATTCCCCAAGTCTTATTAATTAAAGATATATTGGTTGAAGTCTTTGAGATTCATGGTCATTCCTGGAGAATTGTTATGGATTCATTAGATGACATTATATGTCATTCATAACCAATTACCCAATTAAATATGTGTTTATCGAACTGACCCTCATGGAAAATACATATATCAAAGGTGATACATGTTAGGACCAATAAGATGATGAAGTTGATTTTTTTTAATTATTGTCTTTTGTTTTTAAATAATGTTTTTGAAGAAAATAAATAACCTCACTTTTTTTGGTGAAAATAATATTCAAGAAAACTAGACTCAGAAATTGTTTTCTATGAAATGTCAGACTCACTTTGATTAAATAAGTATATCATATTCTGATGGATCTGTTTGAATAAAAAGGGTCGATTGTATTGACAATGAATATTGCTGAATGTAAATCGTCATCAGATTCACCTTGGGACTAAAATGGAATAGGTTTGTAATAATTTATTGATTGTAATATGATTCTAAATGGATCCGAATAAATGTGATGAAGATTTTATGACATCTATTTCACAAAAATTGCGCGTTAATTGGAGAACATATGATGCAAGATTGGGGAAAGAAAGGGGGAGTTAAATTTATTTAATAAGATCATATTCAGATTAATTAGATCTATATTGAATGTGGAAAAGGGTTCTAAAAATCATACTCAAAAGATCATATAAAGGCCAATCATACCCATAATGATTGTACCCAGAATGATCATTCTCAAAATTATCGTACTCAATATAATCATACCCAGAGTGATATTACCCAAAATGATTATATCCAAACCAATCGTACTTAGAAATATAATAATAAAGACAATGGTACTCATTCTGATTGTATTTGGGGCAATTGTTTTTGAAATAATTGTACTAAGGTTAGAAGGAATGAAAAAAGTTTGAATGAATTGGAAGTTTTGATTATTTCCAGTGTAAATATGACTATCCTAAATCTATTCTCAAATGAATTAAATGTCATGAATACAGACATGTGACAAGCACATTTTTTTGAATAATGGTTGTTTTTTATGTCTAATCTTTTAACACTGGTCAATCGTATTCATCATTCCATCGTATTCTAGAAGATTTGATTTCCACAAAGACTAATGGAGAAGGAATTGAGCTAAATAAAATGAATACGATAATGACAAAGACCGATCAATAATGTAATCAACCATTTAAAAGGGGTTGAATTAGGATTTTTGGTTTCTCAATTGGGTCAAGTGTGAAATGAATTCTGATTTGTTTTCAAAGTATTTTATCAAGTGGGAAAAGAGAATTGTTGAATGAATTGTGAAAATTTGTTTTCAACAGAAGAAATAGATGTATTGTTTCATCAAGTGGGTCAAAATCTATCTGTTTCTGATTCTATTACACCGGGGTGTGTCGAAAAAGTGTATTTTGACGTTCGTTGATAGTCTCATTTTACCCCACAATCCTTATATCTAAGGGTAGGTGGTATCTGTCACTTATTTAGCAATTTTTTATTCTTGATCAAAATGGGAAAAATGAGATGTCAGTTCCTCCTTCAATGGATTCATCCTCGGAACTCATTTCATTGTCTGAGTCTCCCTTATATATTATTTAATTATTCATGAAACTCAATTCTGGTTCCATTTCTTTATGGATGCTGTTTAATTACACTTCTTTAGTCAGGAAATTTTGAGGGGTCCATTCTGGCCAGAAACCTTCGGTTAGGGGATAAGTCACATTAAAGAATCTATGGCATGTATTGACATTGAAACATTGTAACACATCTATTCATCCTCATCAGAGGGATTCTCAATGGTGCATAAACACGATTCTTCCCACATGGATTTTAATGTAGCTTATGCTAGAAGCATGTCTCTGAGGTTTTCCTCAACTTCATATATTTATCATGGGTTATTCTGTGAGTTTAAAATCTAGAGTAGATGGATCATACTGATCATAAAACTGATAAAAGTGGATCATATGGGTACATATCAAGGAGTTAGCACCTGGAGTGTTTACTGGATGGATGGATCAGAACACTCAATGAGAAAGGACCCTGGATAAGGTATCCGTAAAAAGGGAAGAATTCTCATTGTGAAGGATGATTTGAACACCATGTGGGGCAGTTCACGGAATGTGGGTCCTTGAAAAAGGGACTGCAAATTTTACCCTTGGCAGGTATTGAAACTTTTGGATGCTTCATAAGTACCATGTGTAGATGACATAGATCAAAACCCACGTAGTTCAAATTATTGTTTTGGGGGTTATGTACTGAGGTTTCCTGGGTGCTGCTAGGATAGAAAAGCACATGTATGAATGGGAATTATGCACTGAGACAGCCAGTGTGATTTTAGGTGATGAAATCACATGGTCGAATGGGACTTACGAACTATGAAGGCCTCGTTGCTTCTAGGAGCATCAATCTCATGGATGAGTGGGAATTACGCACTGAGACAGAACGGGTAGATGACATGATGTCACTGTGATAAGGGTGGGGTGATGGAGTAGATGGTCGGGGCTTATGCATGGTTAGATACTCATATGAATGGTGTGATCCCACTAGAATGTGGAGGGCCGAGTAAGAATCGAGATGGATGATGGATGATTTGATGTTGTGGATGAGATGAATGGGGTGAACCAGCGTGAAGATAACAGTGTTGGTCTTGAAACATTGTGAGGTTTCCTACATGCCCTACCTGGGAGGTAGGGATCAATGTCTACATAGTTATAGTATGGGGTGATGAGTGACCTAAGGAGGTGAATCTTGATAATGAACACATGGATAAGACCCGAAGGAAGTGGAACCTTGGGTGGGGGAATTATCTACCCAAAACACAAGGGTTCATGGGAGATATCAGGATGAGACATGAATGATGGGATTGAATCTTAGGGAGGTTTATTATGTATCCCTTTGGTAGGTATTCAAAGTCCATATAGTTCAGGATGGGGATAGAATTGGAGAGAACACAAGTTATGAAAACCTGGAGACACGTTGAGGCATAAATATTGTTTGAATCCCATCATAAAGCAGAATACTATTGGATGGAGTAGTATGGATCAAATTTAGAACTTATTCGTTGTTAGCATCCCAGATGGATTATAAAACCGCATGGAGGCAGATCCAGGAGACGTGTCCCAAAAAGGGACGATGTCACATTAGGAGGGTACATGCCTTGGAGGGAGCACCAATGTTTACCGTTGCTTGAGGTTGAACATTAAAGAGGCATCCTACATACCCAGTGTAGAAGATAGATATTAAAACACATGTACATTGATAATACAGTTTAATATCATGTAGTATGAAGGTGGACCGACATGAAATGGTCAAGACAAATGAGTGATGGGCTTGAACCTCAGTGAGAAATCATGCATATCACCTTGGTATGTAATCGAAGTCCACTTATTTTAGGATGGGTCATGTGGATTATGCACTGAGACTAACCAAATAGGATTCCAAGGATGATGCTCACAATAATCCCACATGATCCTTGCTCAGTGTGTGAAACAAGAGGCATCAAGGGACCCGACAATCGTGTCATGATATATGTGTCCCTATTGGATGTTGTGGGGTTTATGCATGTATAGAGGCCTAGTTAGATGAAAATTGGGGCTTAATCCATCATGGAAGCATGATTAAGATGTCCATGTGTATGAGGAGGACATGGTTGTCGTACAAGGAATTACTTATCAAGGTGTGTCTGGTCTTATGTGAAGGATGCCTGAGCCATGCATAATGACAAAGAGTAAAGTGAATGAGAAGGTGGATTGAAAATATGGGGAGAGAATGGCTCCTGGTCTCATCCCCTCTTTGGTCCACTATGGACATACACATGCATGAAAACTCATAGTTTAACATCATATGTTGGGGATGTGGGGTGCTTGGCAGTTTAATGTATAGCAGCTCAGATAGGGAGGACCCACTCCCACCCCCAATGACATACATAACTCTACAAACCCACAAATGGGGAAGGAAAGGAACAATCAATGCCAGGATACAATAGGTTAGAAGAGTTTTCACTCGAGGGTCTCACATTAGTATGGCTATGCAGAGACTCAGTACCCATTAGCGTACCAATGAGAAGAAGCATATATCATGGTGACATGAAATTAAGAACCACTCGAGGAAACTTGAAATCAATTCATATGATCCAGGAGGGTTGTACAAGAGAAGGTTTCATTAATAAGAAGGCTTCATGAAGAGGGGATTCGTAAATCTCAGGTGAATTGTGAAGAGAAAGATCATTATGAAAGAGGGTGATTCGCAAAGCTCAACTGAAATTCTATTCACGAAGGGAGGAGCTTCACGAAGCATAGAGACCAAACTGAGGCAGAGAGTATACAGGTTCATGGAGTTTACTTCATGAAGGATGGATGCTTCATGAAGTCCCAAGTTCTAAATATGGACTCCTACCTTTTAGATGTCCATATCTGTTTGCGATGGACATCCACACTTCAAGAGGAGGAAAAATGGGGAATCATGAAAGCTGGTTCACAATGATCTATTACATTGGGAGATAGATTTTTTAGATGGTATGCAGAGAAAAGGGTACTTCACAAAATGAGATCATGGAAGGAGAAGGGTTAGTGTATTGATTATATGGGTTGGGAGTGAGACACCAATATATAGGCTCTACATCATCATGTTATGTGGGTGCACTGTGATGGAAATTGCGCTTTGCGATCAGAGGTGATTCCATAATAATCACGGAGGCTTTTGTCATGCTTCTCTATAGCGGTCATGATGCTTGTTGTTTTCATATAGGATTCAATCACTGCACTATGTAGTGTTCGTGGATGTATCCATCGGATCATAGAGATGTCCATCATGACCCTCTATGGCGGTCGGGGAGGAGTCCGTTCTGTGGGCTTCACACCATTCGCGATGGCAAGGGGATTCATGGTTGACCTTCGTGAGGCAGACCCCTTTGCCGATTTTGAGCCTTTTTGAAGGGGAAATTTCATCTTTCCTGTTTTCACCCCCCTTGATCCCTTGGGCATAAATTTCAGCACAAAAAAATTCCCCCATTTAGAATGGGAGTTCAGGATAAAATGAGGGTTTATTCTTAGGGGAGATCACTAAAAAATATATAGGTCGTAAAGTCACTCTGTGATGAGATTGTGCATAGATGCTCGGTGAAATAGCTCTGAAGATTAGGGTAGTTGAGGGTTCTCCAGGAAGCTCATGAGGCCTCCAAATACAAATATAGTGTGAGGCCCCCTTTTGTCCGCATATACTATCTACAAAAATGTGAACGATTTATCAAATCGTTAAGATCCAACACACCTACAAATTTTCATTGCGAAAAATGTTACTTGGATCAGTGTTCTGTGAAAACATCCTAGTGAACTGGTTCATTGAGATCCTGTGTTACTCTATGAAGCATGTCAAGTCCTTCATGGCTCCATGACCATGTGCTTCGTGAATCTCTATTTGCGAATGCACATTACAAATGGGATTCATGAATAATGAGGAAATTTGAAAAATTCCCAGAATGGAATGACCATCCAAGAAGCTTCAAGGGAGTTCCTTTGAGGTACTACTCGATGAGAAGACTCGGTGGACAATCTTGAGCTCAAAGAATGTGTTTAGAGTCATTCCGAAGACATGTCCTTGGTGAAGCTGATGTCCGAAGGGAAAACAATAACCCCCTCTACAAGGGACATCCACTGTATAGCTTTAGACCGAGGGAAGTGTTTTAATCCTCGAATCATGTATGGAAGAAATAGCCTACTAGTTTAGGGGCACATCATGCAACTACCTATGGTTATGGGCTACTGATGGCAATACCTGGAAGGACTACAGGTCTGTCACTGCTTACTATCATTACAACCATGTCAACAATGTTGATGGGAGAGTGGTGCAACTCAAGGTATATCCACCACAATATCACTCCATTCCCAAGATGGATGAAGGGAACCTGGATAAATGGTGGACTGCCAACAAGGATCTATGCTTGGGTGGAAACTTCACAGAGGAATGGGTCTAGTCCCATTGGGTATGCGCATCTTGCACTGAGTTCGGGGCAGAGTTGTGGTGGGTAGGCCTCTATGAAGCTACATGAGATTCTCAATTACATATCTCCTAGCCAAACCACATGATTATAGATCTAATGAGTAGGTGGTTGTCGAGGACCAACAATTTCCATCTTTATCATAGAGAGGTCAGATTCAGCCTTTGGTAACTCCACCGAATCACAGGGATTACCATTCTAGGAGTAATGTACAATGAATTATTTCTTACAGATAATACATTGGAGGACTTAGAGAAGATGTTATAGTTGGAAAATACCCTGACAGACCTTGTCTTGGGTGATGATAAGTAATCATTGAGGGATCTCCATTTCAAGCAGCTGTTTGCAAATTTTATAAATTCACCATCGGAGAATCCCGCTGAGGGACCGGAGGCCCCTAGTAAACTGCCAATGAGTCCTCCTATTGTTCAAGGGGAGCATAGAAAATCAAGGAGGGTTATTACTAGAAAATACTAAAGGATAACCAATGTTAGCTGAGGGGGTATAATTTCAACACTGAATAGAAACTATTGGTTAGGTTGGCTAGGTTCATATCCATTCTCATTTGGAGGTGGATACGGCCGGTTAGGGGTGCACACATGGGTTCACGAATAAGCACATTCATATTGGAATCCATACTAGATTTTGGGCAGCGCGTCAAACTTGGGATCTCAGTGTTGGAAAAACTGTAAAAGGTGATATAGTACATCAGTGTGGGGAATAAGCCTCAGTGGGTGTGTGGGCCACCCGACTTCCCATTTGGATGGATAACAACACACATGATGGTTTATGTATACCCAAACCCTATTTCCCCTCATAGTACAAACATTCAATTTTACATTCTAAATGTAATGGGAATTTTCCCAATCAATTTGACTTTATCAGTGGTTCTTCTGAAAACCTGGACGGTGGATGAATTTTACATCAATATATTCCCACTTCCAATTGGAGTGTTCATCGATGATGACCATGGAACTAAGGAGCATCCGTCATATCTCATGTCCTTTTGAGGTGGAGTCTTGGTGGTTTTGGTAGATCGTGAGCCTCTTTAAGAGTCATATACCCCACACCATTTGATGAGGTAGTTTTCATGCATGCAGATATTAACCCCACCAATTTACATAGGGGTACGTCATGAGGACCAATTGTGTGTGTTGAGGAAAATGTGGGTCATGTTGACATAAGAAAATGGTAAAATGTAGAATGACCTGCCTCCACCTATAACTGCCTACGATATGATTGAGGAGAATGCAAAGAGTTGGGAGATAGCCTACTCTAGGGAGATGATGAATTAAAAGACTATCAGTGATAATGACGGGGTGCCTCCTCAACTTTAGGGTAGGGGTCAGAAAAAAAAAGTGAGAAATTTTCGTGGAGGAAGAGTTGGCACACATCAGCGTGGAAAAGCTGCAGCTAGGGCATGACCAGAAATTCCAAGTCCCACTCTGGGCAGGAGTGGGAGAGGAGAGGTGGCAGACCCAATGGCTTCAACTGGGCATGGCCAGGAGTTATGAAGGCCACAATAGGGTTCTGAAGGATACCTACCCAGGATCATGGGAAGTGGAGGCACACCATAGATATTCCTGAGTTTGTCGTTTGTCCAATGTGTTGGGAAACCTAGGATGGTAACCAGAAATTCCATAGTCATTCCTAGATGTAGGATTACCTTAACCATATTAGGATGGATCCTTCAAGGATTGGCCATGCCAGTGACAACTTTGTGTTGTCTCAGGCTGAGAGGGAGTAATACATAGCTGAGATGGAAGACTTCATGCATTCTTGGGGCACACCACATTTAATGATAGATTGGGTGAATGTAATGATTGATCAAACATCCCGACCATGACCTTCTACTGCTGAGATGAGGGAGCTCTTCTCTCAACCTAAATAATAAGGACAATCTAGTGTAGAAGATGTCGAAAAGGGAATCCCTTTGGAAAAAGGTGAGGTTGTGGCCTTAGAGTATGAAGAATTTTCTGTGACTCTAGAGGTAATCTCTAATCTATTCATTTGTTCCATGTCATTATCCATATCTCCTAGGTTTCTCAACTGAAGCTTATCAAGTGTCGGAGAGCCTCATATGAAAAAACCATTCCCGCATAACAATATATGTAGATTCGGGGTCTACACTTGGGATTATGGTGAGCGCGAGATCTAGTAGGGTTTTGATGACTAGGGTGACAATTATGGAATCTTTGAAACATCCATCCCTATATGGAGGGTCACGTAATGGGATTCTAATAACAATGACTCAAAGACGTGTTCCAATATCCAACCATGGTATGTCGTCTACCTGAGAGAGTCATAAAAGATTTCTATAGGATCGGGAAAACTGTCATTTCCTTTTAATAGTCCATCAAACAGTATGAACAATGCAAGTGAAGATGGTCAGGATCCCTAGAGTTCCTTTACCAATGGGAACACTGATTATCATCGAATTAGTCACCCATGTTGAACCGACCACTATGATCATGACTATGGATAGAACCGCTGGAAGTGAAGAACCAGAACTTATTATGGTGGGATCCCTCAATGAAGATCAACCACACGATAGAGAAACAATTTATTTTGATAGTAATTTATAGGAGGATCTGACAACTGATATCTTAGAGACATTCTGAGATTATGAACCTGCTAACCCAGAAGAGTTTGACAAGAAATCCTCTGTTTAAGACAATAGTCATGTTGTCCATCACTGACCAAGGAAACTAATAAACCACTTCACTGATGATATGCTACAATAAGAGTGGGTAAAGCCGATTGGATAACCTTTCCCATGGTTTCGTGACCTCTGAGTCGGAGGGGTAGATACATGATATCTACATATGGTCATCTGGGACTATCTCATAGAGAAGATACAAAAGTATGACCACGGTCTCAATGTTGGATGGTAGAAAAGGAATTCAATCAACACTCGAAATATTCAAGATGTTGAACAGGATATCCAACACATGGAAATGAATATGAATAAGTGCTCTTATTTCCCCACTCCCCAATTAGAACTCATATCATAGTTATGTGTTCAATTGGTATAATCTAAGTAGCTGTTTAGGCGAGCATCTTGTGAGGTGGTCTACATCCAGACGGAATACGATCGAGTGTGGATCAGGGCTAAATAAATTCACTCCACATCCAATGAGGAAGTATGGGAGCTCAAAAATAATAAAAACCCCTAGATTCGACACACCAAAGGACGGTGGAGCTGAGATGCTCCATCTAAGGGGCCAATCCATAGGGGCTACATTTTCCCGAACTCATAAAAATATTATCATGATTTCTTTCTTAATTAGACTGTGGTCAGGGAACTCTCACTGCTATTTTAGATTATTTCACTCTGACCATAGATGAATAACTAATAACCAAACCCTAAGCTCATGTGATTCATGCATAATGTGAGAAACAAGGGAAGACCATATGATTTCTTACTTTGGGTATGAGAACGCCACCCAATCATCAAACACTTATGTTCTGACTGGCTGGCCAATGTTTCAGGATGAAAGAGGGGGATATGACTAGAGAGTAGGGTTATTAGAGTATCCAAACCACAATTTCCAATGTGCACTGGTTTATGAGAAGATAATGCCAGGGGAGTTGGAACCAATTCCGAAATAAAGGGAATGAAATGTGTGAATCATGATACCCATTTTTCAGAATGAAATAAGTTTGGAATTATGATGGATAACTATTGACCATGTTTGCAACATAGTACCCATATCATTTTTGCTTGAAATGGGGACCAACAAACAAGGCCCAACTGTTGACCATGTTCGAAACGCATGACCAAAATTAGAGTGTCACCTGATGTCTTTTGAAATATTGGCCCTGGATGGTAGGTTGGGAAAATGGCATGGGAACATGCTGTTAGGGGGTTCCCTCAAAATTTTACAAGGATGACGATCCAAATAAAGGGTATGCAAAGCATGGAGATGGAGCATTTAGTTGTTTGAATGGATTCCAACACTCGTGAAATTACACCATTGTGACAAAAGCACATTGGGTGATCATACAAGTATGAATCAAGATCAAACCTACTTCTAGTCAAGACTTATATAGTTAGGACATAGAATACCTAACAGTTTTAATATCAAACAAATGAGAATGAATAATGTAATAGTTTAATGTCATATGAAAAAGTTGTTTGAATAGTTTAAGGTCATACTACATGGACCCTATCTGACAGTTTAAAGTCGCGTTATTCGGACTTGACGACCCTAGTTTAAGGTCATAGAGGTTGGAACTTAGGGGAAAAGAGCCTCTGAGTTTTAATGAACCTAGGGATGGTCCCAAGGAGAAATTTATGGGTGTTTCTACGTATCTTATGAGGGTATGAATCAATCCATACATAGATATAGAGATATATCATGGGGAGATACCAACAATTTGTTGGGAAATCCTCTCTGGCAAAGAATATGAAGCATCCCATAATTATCATGAGGCATCTTGAAAATTTTTTGGGTTCGGTCACAGATTATTCTCATTTGTTGAGGACATCAACATCCCAAATGAGAGACGTGTTGTGAGGTATAAACTATAATGTTAATAAATTAAAATAGGTCTCTAATCTACCAAATTTTTTTAAAAGGGGACATGAGTCCTAGAAGCGCTAAAATGGGGGGTTACACCCCTATGGAATGACCCAGGAACGAGATGTTCAGATGTCACTATGTATCCTAAAATGTTTGGAATCAAACCATACATAGTTCTTCGATCTAGTGAATTTTAACTTGATGGGGCCTAGATGGTAGAGATCCAAGTTTAAAGGTTGTGGAGCTTAGACCATGGGGGTTTTGCAATCCTATATGCGGGTATTAACTTACCATAACTACAAATCCCACAAGAACCATGATCAGTGTTGAAAACATGTGGTGGAATTAGGCTTTCCACATCACATGAGATGTCACAACAATAGAGGAGAAATGTTGGTGGGAAAACCCCAACCAGATCAATATTCTGGCTCGATGTACAAGGATGTACATAGGGAAAGAGGGGAAAGACAATGTGAATCAAAACACCTAATATTTGGGACACAATGCAGGTGGCATAATTCTGGAGGATAACTGTTGACTGTGTTCAAAACATAATATCCCTATTTTGTGACCTAGAATGGAAACAAAAAACTGATCATCGACCACCAACCATGTTCAAAACATAAGACTTAAATCAAGTTGTCATTTAAGATCCTCCAGGTCATTGGCCCAAGATAGTAGGTTTGCTAGAGAGTCATGGGAACAGGCTATCTGGGGGTCCTTTTGGATGTGAAAGATGATGGAGACCCAATTGAAGTGGATGTATGATGCATATATGAGGCTGTGCAGTTTAACTTTATATGGTAAGGATGAATGTCAAGAGAGGTACCCTCAAATGAAGCACACAGTGTGACCATTATAACCCGATGTGAAGAGGGACTGAAAAATGACTCAATCACACCACATACTCTTTGGAGGACCCAAGCTGTAAATAACCAAAAGGATGAAATGGGCTATGGCTAGGCAATAGAAGAGAAGTCTGGGACTCACTACATGTTATATAAAAAAGGGAATCAAACCGAACATAGTTCATAAGATGGCATGTCATGAAACCGATACCAAAAGGGGAAATATTCTCTCATGTGAGAAAAATTGAATTTGTTATGAAGTTTTGTGTCATGTAAACATGGAAACAGAAAATATTTTATTAAATTAATATAGTTTTTATTAGAAGGATGAGGTATCCAACATAGTGCTAAAGAGAAAACCAATGTGAACAAGGACCAAAGGGGTTTACACCACATTACAAATTCCCTAGAAAATGCACACACAATTAAAAGTGATGATTCTTTGATTTTGGGACTCGAACTCCATCTTTTAGGTCATTGAGTTTGGACTATAGAGTGTGAAAATTACCATGCAGGTATAAACCTTATCTAACCCTTTAAGCCCATGTGAGCCATGATCAATGTGGGAAAAGGGGTAGAACCGATCATTACAATAGATTTCAACACAAGATAAGGGAACCGAGGTGTGAGGTCCAAGGATGACCCCATGACACCGATTTTCCTACTCAACATGAAAAGTTTCATGGAGGAATGACACCGAGGGTATGAAAATTTTGTCTAGACATAATGATACGAGAAGGAGATTGAATCACGATACCAACATTTGGGGTGTGACCGAGTTGCCGATAACAATGGAGGATAACTGTTGACTATGTTAGCAACATTGTATCCATATCTAATGACCTGGAATGAGAACAAACAACTCAAGATTAACCACTAACCATATTCGTAATGCATTACTGGTATCAAGTTTTCATTCGATATCCTTGGCGATGTTGGCTTGATATAGTGGATGAGACAAAGTGGCATGAGACCAGACCTTCTGGGGGACTTTTCAGATATGAATGATTATGGAGACCCAAATGAAGGGCACAAAAAGCGTGGTGGTGAGATCGGGGAATTTCTATTCCGAATACAACAGTCTATGTCCCATTCTATGATGCATCAAAGAATGTTGGAATGAAAAGATAGATATCGGGGGGGGTTCAACAAGGCAGATGACTCAAAAAAGGTGAGTAAGGAAAAATAAAAAAATGGGTTGATCATCCTAGGGATGGATCTAGGGAAAAGTATTGTGGGTTTCCAAACTTATCCTATGAGGGTAAAAATCAAGTCATACATAGTCCTAGAGGTTCCGTGTAGTTTAATATAATGTGGTAAGGATGATTATGGGATAATAATCTCCCAAAGGGGATGTGTAGTGTTTGATAATGTAAACCTGATGTGATTAAGGAAAAAGAATTCCACACAACACCATGCTTCCCTACAAAGGGGAACACATGCCAAGATGCTGAGAAATGGATTGGAAGAACATGGGACTAGACCCAGAGACAAAACATTAGGGAATTCATATGTATCCTCTATGAGTAGGAATCAAGCTATACATAGTTCGGGAGATGCTATGTTGTTTAATGTCATGGAACGAGGATAAACTGAAAAGGTTCTGTTCTCGAGGGGGAGTGTACAGTGTGGCCGTAGTAAATCTAACATTGATGAGGACCAAAGAGAAGTCCACACCAAACCATGTGAAATCCTTAAATAGAGCCAAGTACATGATTTGATGAATAGGTGAAAAAATATGTGAAACCTGACTTTTACTCGAAGATGAAGCGTATGGGTGTTCCTACGTATCCCAAGAGGATGGGAAACAAGTCATACGTAGTTCTAGAAACATTTTCTATTTAACATCCTATGGTGATGATGAATTTGATAAGGAATGCTCTCGAGAATGGGGCACACCTGGCACAACCATTGTAAACCGGATGTGAATAAGGATCCATGAGGTTCACACCACACCACACACTCTAAAGAGGTGACTCCAGCCAATGGTTCATAATAAGGGGATTTTGGAAATGTTCCATAATGTTGAATGACATTGGTGACGAAGGGGTACATACCATTTAAGTAAATGTAGAAAGGAACACAAATGATTTGCAGTTTAATGTCTTTTAAGTAGGAAAAAATAGTTTAATGTCATGTAAGATGGGTGAGATCATAGTTTTAGTTCATAGAACAAGGACCATAGGATGGGGCCAAGGGGTTGAAAAGGTCGAGGAACCGGGGGCTGGACCTTAGGAAAAAATCCCCAGGCATTACTATGTATTCCATAAGTATGGGAATCAATCCATAGGTAATTATTTATATGCCGTGTAGTCTAACATCTTTCGGTAGTGAAGAATGGTTACAATGTAGTTTATCTCATGCAGATAGGACATAGGTGGATCTTAATTTATGTTCATAGAGCTCAAACTATTGGATATATTGTCCATTTTTAGTTTATTATTATGTGGGATGACAGCTTACTTATTAGACATACTACTTAAGGAATATGACATTAGTGGGAGGTGTAATATTCTCACCATTTATGGTAACTAGAGAGTATACACCATTGGAGTAGTCCTTGTGGAAAATATAATGCCCCTCCAATTTTGCCTTCAACTTTGGTGCAATATGGAAGGGTATCATCGGCGTCCTCAAGGCTAAAACAATACCCCTTAATGGAAAAAGTGAAGAAGAACCTTCTTATTGAAAGCCTGAGCTATCTTATTTTAGTGCCTCTCTATATTGTGTAAGGCACGAAGCCTATTCTCATCGAGGGATTCCAGTTCTATCAAACAGAAATCGGCCACCATGTTTGGAATCTTTTGATCATATATGGATGTGTGGAGTGATAAAAAATGAATCTAGATGGGAAGGAATACCGCTTTTCCATAGAATAGGGAATATGGGGTCACTAGGGTGGAATTGTGAGGTATCGTCTGCTAAGCCCAGAAGGAATTGGTGATCTTGTCCAACCAACTTTTCTTATTCTAACAAACCTTATTCTGCAAGATGTTAGTGGAGGTCATTTTTAACATATTGTTATGACCATTTGTTTGAGCATGATAGCATAAAATATGGTTGTGTTGGATACTATACATCGTCTACAATTTCATCAGTTCAGCTTCCTAGATGTTTGTGCTGTTATCAGTGAGAATTATATGAGGGAATCCAAATTGACAAATGATGTTAGGGATAATTAACTGGATGATATAATTATACTTGAATTCCTTGATGGTAATTTATTCCACCCACATGGAAGAGAAATCTGTGGTAGTTTGGATGAATCTGTACTGGCGAGCTTCATGATGGTAGTGGAATTCTAAGACTTGAATATAAAATGAGTAGAATAATAATAATTTGGTCATACATTCTTTAGACCCAAAGGAATCACCTGTTTAAAACAGGTAGCCCGTGGTGCTCTGAAGGCAGTTAACTCATCATCCAAAAAATCCATTTGGATTTCATTGTATCTAGAACACCCTTCCATGAAAGAGAGAGCCTAGAATCTAGCAGTAGCATAGATCAACAACTCTATCATAGGATCAGGAAAGTCATCCTTTACACAATGATGACTGACATTATAAAATTTGATGCAGTCTACGATATGTCCATTCTTCTTCTAGATGAGCATTATGTTTGATAAAAATATAGCGTACTCGAATTCCGTGAAGGAGTTTTCTTTGATAAGCTTGTCAATTTTGGCCTCCACCAGGGCACCATGGGAGGGGTGCATTTTCATGGGAGGCTTTTCGAATCTGTGATGACCTACTGGGATGTAGAGATGGTGGATGAAAATTGGAGGATCTAATCTTGAAATATTTTAATAACTCCAAGAAAATACATACCGATGTTGTTTCAATAAATCCACATACTATTGTTACCCTGGTGAAAGCATGGATACACTGATCAACAGTTGTCTCGAGTCTACCTCGGTATCAGGATTCACTTGTACCAATTCATTGACCGTGGTGGAGATACCTTTTTCAAATAATGGAATCACATGAGCATTATTCTTTTAGAAGTATGAATTGATCTTATGATGTTCTTTTTACATATGAATTCACATTCCTATTATCCTAATGTTATCAATGTAATTCTCCATGTATGGGGTAGTGGCCTCCATCCAGTGAATCAAGAGATTGAAAGCATCATCTTTTTCTGTCCATGGGTCGGCCGCAGCGGCATCATGCTCCACCTCGTTAGGCTAAACCTTTTTATACTATCTCTTATAATAGTATACATCTATATAGAGGGCATAAAAAGATGAAAATGGAGACACATCACCATGGAGAATACCTACTCAACCATTAAGCGAGTACATAAGGTATTAGTGATAGGAGGAAGGGACTATTGCATGCAGGTAGAGCTAGGGTATACCCATCAATGGATCATTGGTGGTGTCCTATGAGACAACCATAAACCTAGTGCTTGAAATTACACAACTGAATTGAGTCTTCATTTAGATATAGCTAACCAGTGTCTGCTCTGTCCTGTCATAACCATGGATTTTTAGGTCATAGGGACTCACATCTACTTTAGACAGTCCCAGCCTGCAGAGTGTCTAGGTCAGGATACGATTGATCCCGGAACCCGTGTCAACAATACAACTATAAAACACTACCCCGTTGAACTGGAAAATGATATATAATAGGTAGATTTGACCATGTATAGTAGAACCATAAACCTCTCTAGATAATGAAATGATGGATTGAAATTCTTCAATCAAGACTTCCTCAGCATGGAAGGCATCAACAGCCGCTACATCTATTTCAAACTGAAAGGGGATTCTCAAGTCCTCTGTGAGGACTTAATGCAAATCTGCAGACATGAGGAGATCCTCAAGGATTGATAGCTTTGTAGGAATGCTAGTGAGGTGCTTAAGAACATCATACTTCTATGTGAGATGAACATTTATTCCAATATGAGGTTTCTCTATGGTGAGAGGTATGACATGTACATTGGGTTGTACCATAGGATTATAACTCGTGTTTAGGACATCACATTGGTCACCGAATGAACAATGCACAATGACGACCAGATGAAGGAAAAAAAGATTATTTATGTCCACAAATGAATTCAGCGGATCATAAAACAATCAGAATGGATCAACTTGATCAAGCAGTAAAAATTATGGTGGGAGTGAATATGATGTGACAAGATGAGAGGCATGCACAAGTTCAGATCTGTATTAAGCCTTCTGTCTGGTCTCAGTATCATGCACAACTTGGTCAGGATATATAGTTGATGCATTATGGAGATTCACATACACACGATTTTTTCGATGTTGACACCAACTGGGGACATTAGGAGGGAATGCATGGCATTCCTTGTTGTCAGGACCAATATAAGGGTCCACTAACTCGGCGACGTTCACTGAGGGATAATCCTGATAATCACTTGAAGAATACTCCATTACTGGGTGGATACTGGGGGAAATCCCTATCTATAGGTGCATGAAGTTTCCAAGAGTATGGGATGACTTTGGAACCTATGGGGGTTGTGCTTTCTCTTATGTTATTGGTGACTCCTCTTTCAGTTAGATGAAGGATGAGATTTAGAGGCAACATTGATAGCTGGGGGATGGGTGGTGGCTTCGAAATGACCTGGCTGATTCAAATGAACATGGATGAAACCATAAGAATGAACATCCGCCTTAAGATCCATCTAGTCTTCATACATATGAGACCCAAGGATAGATACATGCTTCCATTCACCCCCACTATCGCTATCAAGCTTTACAGAAGCACACACCACCAGTTCCTGGAATGGACAAAATATTACTATATTGTTACTGATCTGGTCCTAAAGTCAACGTTTTAACATGTAACACAATTTGAGAGTGTTACCAGTGATCTTGTGATAGGCTTTCTAGTTGGGGCGATCAATGAGATCATCCTCCTCTGTCTTTCTACATGTGGGAAACCTCGACTTTTTCTAATCCAAGGAACTCTAGAAATAACTGGGACATGAGCCTCTTCAATGGATTAGGTCCGATTTCACTTATCTAGGAAAGGGAATTTGGGATCTTGGCATTAAATAGAGGATTGATTCTGGTGAATAGGTGGTACCTGATTATCTCACCTTGGTAGTGTGGGTTGGAAAGGTGAAACCTATTGATTCTAATGTGGGAGCTACTGACCCTGAGGCTGAAGCTAAGGCTGAGGTAGTGGCCCTCGATGAGGTTGTAGAGGCGTCTCTATCGGTAATAATTCTAATAGTCCGGGGGCCTCTACATTCACAACAACAGTTATCTAGGTATTTGCGCTCCTTCTAAAATGAGCTGCGAGAAGGAACATACATTCCCATCATTCTTTAAATAATTATTCCTCTTGTAATTGAACCCTGTCAGAGAAATCCCAAAAATAAACTTGGGATGTTCTGAGTGGTGAGGGATGGAACCAAATCAGTCTTCGTGTTCCTTATTAACATCACTAGAAACTACTCGGAAGTCAGTGACATGGAGAGTGAATACATGAGGCCCTTCTACCTAGTGAAAAAGTATGAGACATGCTCATATAGCCTTTTATTTCACTAGAAGTGGATAGATATGCTTATTTTATGAGTAGTGGAGATGAACTGATACAAAAACAATATACATAGATCCTCCGAACTACCTATAGACCCAATTGGAAACCGGTTGTACCAAAAAAAAGCATTCCCTTCTAGTTTATGTATGAAGAACCAGAGCTTGGAAGCCTCATGCTGCACTAGAGCCTCTAACATAGGTCCACATCATGAGAATGAAGTGGGTCAGGTGCTGCAGTGGGTCGCCCCATCCCATTGAAGGGGGAAAAAGTGGGGTTCCCAAAATTCGTGGGTGTTGGTATATCATCAACCCATACTGGATTCAACTATCCATTAGGTGGGATCTCCACCTATTGAGTCTCAAGAGCCACGTGATGGTAAATGAGATCGTCCATCGGAACACCATGGTAAGGATACCTACCCAAATGAGGATGTATGACCACCAGTACATTTGTAGGCTATTCAACTCGATAGGTGGAACTAATGGATCTTGGAGTGACTGGTCTAACAAATCAAGGTGATACAAGAGGATTGACCTGTGGAGTAGTTGGGGGAAGAACCTGTACAACCACTTGTGGGGATTTGGGGGGAATAAACTGTGGATCCCATTCTCTAAGATGAATTCCGCACAGCTCAATTGGATTCAGCAATTCATACCATGCTCACTTACAATATAATATGGAATCTGCCCTATCTAGATGGACAGGTCTGTATTGATTACCAGGAGTCTACTCATTGGGAAGGATATATACCTACCCTTGCTTCCCCAGTACAGGACAGTTGGTATCAAACAAAGGATCACCATAATTGGGATTCCATTCTATGGTGCACTCAGTGAGAATATCATCGATTATCCTTATCTAATCCATTAGCTATTGATGCAATGTGACCTTTTGGAATCATCCTCCACCTTTAGCACAGAACCATATGGGTCATAGGGTTTAACACCTCATAAGGGGCATTTTCCCTTGTTAGGTTCCTGACCAAGGGGTAGTGAGACAGATGACTCTACAAGACCAATCAAGTTTATCTTCTAGCGAGTGAACATACCTGGGGGTTTCAACAAGTTTGGAACTCCCCGAAGGGGTATGGTCTCTTCATGGAGTCTCATATTGGATTCCTCATATGGGAGTTCATCCATGTTGACTTTGACTGGGCCTGATGGCATGTCCTTGATATCACTAGTTGAGTCAGGTTGTCGCAGAATCAGGCTGAAGTGAAGGGATGCATACTGCACCCAAAAATGATTTTACACATGTGGAGAAATCTCAAAAACAAATTTTGTGGACCAAATTGAATATTTGGATGCATCAATATGGAATAATCCAATAATACCTAGATGATACAGGGTGATGGGCCATTGGAAGTGTGGCCAACTCAAACAAGTGACATTGTTGGCCAATGTCATCGTACTGCTCTTGGATTCTTGAATAAGACCTTCGACAATAGAGGAGAAAAAAATGAATCATAACTAGGGTTTGGTAGTGACACATGAAATAGTACTAGTTGGGGGGAATTCGGGATGCTAAATTCTAGAGTTTCAATCGGCCAGAACATCTTGTGGATGTAATCTGTGGCATAAATGTCACATGGGATAGTTTTTTCAGAACATGTTATAGAATTTGATTGCCACGTTCATTAATTGGGGTAGATGGGGAATCGAAAATTATGATGATATATACCGGTACAACAGTGGTCTGGTCGATGTGGATTTTAGCGCGTGAGTTGAAAAACCACTTCATATTAGGCTATCTGATGGGGACTGTACTGATTGCATCACCATATCTCTATGGGATGGGGTGCTGACTGCTCCTTCCTAGAAAAGTGTTTAGGTCATTGGTGGTGGATTGGGATGGTTCTCATCATCTATAAAGCCCTAGAATAACTCTTCGTGATCACATGTCGAGGTAGAGAGTGAATCAGGAAACAGTATAGAAGGATGCAAGACAAGACCCTGGAAAGGAACCAAATCCTCCTCCTCATGTATGTATCAACAGAGGGACACACGACTCTAGTGTGTCCTGATTTTTAGGAGTACGAAGATGAAACATTAAGCTCCTTACACAGACCCTGATATAAGGGATCAGGGTCAATTCCCCTTCATCGAGTCGTGTTCCACTTTAGAATCTGAAAAGAAGACTAGGATGACCATGACCTAGAACCTCCCAGGATTCTTCCGAAAATGGCGACGGTTCTCCCTCCTACCCCAGGATGGTTCTTCAAGGAAAGGTAAATCTACGGCATGGGAGGACCTTCAAACAAGTTAGTGATAAATCAATGAGGACCTCCTTTTAATATGGATAAGATATTATGAGTCCCTTTATACCGGATATCATTGAAGTGGGGATGACCTTCGCTTTGATGAGATGGGTTGTGAGGGGAACTGATGCATATTTCGAATAGAACACATGGAGGATCTCCACGACTATTGGATGGTGTGGGGTGATGGCCTCCACAGTAAGGTGTTATGGTGCGTGGTGGATCTTAGCTAGAGTAGGTGATAACATGGGTAGGACCTCCATACTGATTGATATCAGAGTGAGGAGGACCTTCACTCTGGTTGCTACTTCCATGGATATGTCCTCCACTTGAGTTGGTGATGATGCGAAGAGGAAATTCACTTTGATGACAAAAAATAATGGGAAAAATCCACACATGAGATCATGGGCATGGGGAGAACCTCTGTACTAAATGCTATAATCAATGGTCGGCCGCCAACAGCTACTGCTCAGACCAGTGACTGGAAGAGTCAACCCATACAACCCAATGGGTGATTGGGGCCTCAATCCCGATCAAACTTAGAGATGACCATGCTCTATAGTAACAAAGGATATATATCATGCGTTACTATTGGAATGGTCCATGCAAGCTATGGAAGATGGATCCTCCTGATGGGAATCTCCCTTAGCCTACATCCAACATTGGTACCAGGTCCATCGAACTGAGGAGAAATGGTCATGGGATATACCACATGCTCTTTGGACATCATGAATATATTATATTATTGACGTGGACTAGTGAGATCCCTCATTAGAATCTCCCTAGATGAAGTCAATGTTGGGATGTCTCAAACATCCCTTAACTTGTTGGTGTAAGGGAATGAATCATAGGAGCATTTCAGGGAGAGACTCTTGAAATGGTTGGATTTTGTAGTGGGGTGTAGAGGATCCCTATGTGGCCCTTATGGGAGGAAACGATGATGGGGCACATAAGCCTCCACATTTGGTGGGCCATATCACTTGTTGGGATAACCCATCATATTCATATCGCAAAATAATAGTATCGATCACCCTCCACAGAATAAACTACTAGGGAGATGTAGGGTGAGGGAGCCCAGCAGTCGATGTTAAGCTGGCCATTGAGGTAGATGTGGAGATTTGCGGGAAATCTGCCACATCATTCTTCATTCCCCTATGATTACGGGCAGGGGATGATTGGTTCCCTATAACTGCATCTGGGGTCCTACGAATAAAGAAGATTAACTGATAAGTATAGATATTAGGAATGTGATGCACAATTCCCCAACATCATTCAATCATCTGTGGTTGGAGAGAAATATCCACAATGATAATTCCAAAGACCGGCATGCCCAATGATTAACTACCCCATACTCCGGTGAGATTCATGTCAGATGCATTATTTTTTTGGTGGGACATGGTTCTAGATATCTAAATGACATGACATGTTCATCGTCTAATGTATATAATGCAACTAATCCCCACTTTAAAGAGAATAGTCTCATGTTCGGATCAACATTTTTGTTTCCAATTCTCTTCTTTCAAGGAATGCCACACTAGCATATTTTGACAATTACTGATGGCCATATTGTCCTCCTCATTACCACTTTTGAAATGTGGGTGACATCAATCACTTCATTAGTGATTTTTTCTCCTTTATTGAAATGGTATGATGGGATGTAAATTCCTCCATCCATGGAATCCTTCTCAGAACTCATTGCCTAGTCCGACTCTCCCTTACAGATTATGATGTTTTTCATTAAACTCATTCTCGGTTACATCTCATCATTGATGGCAGTAAATTATGCTTCTTCTATAATGACATTCCATGGGGTCTAGTTAGAAATTAAACCTTTGATCAGGGGAGTAGTCACATTGAGGCATTTGTGGCATGTCTTGATGCTGGAACATTGTAACACCTATATTCTTCCTCTTCAAAGGGATTCTCAAGGGCATAGATTCCGGAGACATACCACATCAATTATGGGGTATCCTATGATAAATGCATGTCTCTATGTTTTTCCTTATTATCTTTTTATTAACATGGGTTATTTCGGGAGATTAAAAACTATCAGAGACATATTTTACTAATCAGAACACTGATGAATGTGGACTAGATGGGTACATCCCTAGGAGGGAGAAATTGGATTGTTTTTCAAATAGATGTATAAGAACACCCAATAAGGACATACCTAGGATTATATGTTCCTAAAAATGGAATATTTCACATAATGAAGGCTGATCTGGACACCACGAGGGGCTAATTAGGGAAGGTGGGTCCCAACAAAGAGGACACCAAGGTTTACCTTTGGGTGGGAATGAATGTCATAGAGGATTTAAATGTACCCTATGTAGAATACAGAGGTCAAAATCCATGTAGATAGAAGGTGTGATGTATTGAATATGCATTGAGACTTCCTGAGTGCTACAAGGAATATAAATCAAATGGATGAATTGGACTTACACATTGAGACAGACCTGGTGTTTTTCTAGGAGAAACAATCACATGGATAAATGGGACTGACACACTATGATAGCCCAGGTGGATGATGTGACCTCACCATGATGGGGGGTGATAGAGTAGATTTATGGGGATTATGCATGGTTAGCTACCCATGGAATGGTGGGACCTCATAGGGATGTGGAGGCTCGGGTAAAAATAACGATGGATGATCGTTGATTTGATGAAGTGGATGAGATCAATGGGGTGAAACTGAAGTGAAAATGACAGTGTAGGGATTGAACCTTGGAGAGGAATCCTAAAAACCCTACATAGGAGGTATGGATCAAAGACCACATAGTTTTAGTAAGGGTTCATGAGTCACCTGAGGAGGTGGCTTATGATAATCGATGCTTAGATG
This sequence comes from Viscum album, assembly GCA_963277665.1. Classification (NCBI taxonomy): domain Eukaryota; kingdom Viridiplantae; phylum Streptophyta; class Magnoliopsida; order Santalales; family Viscaceae; genus Viscum; species Viscum album. Next base: position 1,398,732,691 of record OY728145.1, on the reverse strand, counting down.
GGCCCCAAAAGAAGTGGAACCTTGGGTTGAGGAATGATCATCCGGAAACAGAAGGGTTCATGGGAGAGACTAGGATGAGAAATGATTTATGGGATTGAATCTCAGGGAGGCTTCCTACATATCCCTTTGGAAAGGAATCAATGTACATTTTATTCATGATTGGTCGTTGAATCAGGATATACAAGAGGGATGATAACCCATAGACATGCTAGGGATTACACACGGTTATAAGTCCATCACTGGAGGGATAATCATAGTTGGGGAAGAAGGGATTGAGGGAGGGGATTATGTGTGGTTAGCCTTCCAGATTGATCAGAACACCTCATGGAGGAAGATCCAGGAGATGTGTCCCAAAAACGTATGATGTCACATCAGGAGGGTGCATCCCTATGGGGGAGAAAAAAAGATTACCATTGGTCATATTTGATCCTCTTGGAGGCTTCCTATGTACCCTTTGCAGAATATAAGGATCAAAACCAATGTAGTAAGACAATATAGTTTAACTTCATGAAGGACAATGGTGAACCTATGGGAAATGGTCAGGTCAAATGAGTGATAGGATTAAACCTTTGGGAGGATTCCTACATTTCCTTTTGTCATGGAATCAAAGTCCATGTAGTTCAAGATGGGGTGTGGAGATTATGCATTGAGATGGAACAAAGAGGATGTCATAGTTGATGCTCACTCTAATCCCACATGAGCCATGATTAGTGTCAGAAATAAGAGGCAGTAAGGGACTCAATGATCATGTCATGATAGATGCAGCCACGATGGATGGTGTGGTTCTTAAGCATGGCTAGCGGCCTTGATAGATGAAAATTAGGACTTAATCTAGGAGGAAAGCCCAAGGATTATTTTCGTATGTATGAGGAGGATATGGATATCATACATGGAATACCCTATCAAATCATGTCAGGGAATACACAAAGGATTCCCGAGGTGTAAACAACAATAATGCACAAAGGGAAAGTGAAGGCACATTGAAAAGGAAGGGAGAGAAAGGCTCTTGGTCTCATCCCCTATCTTTTCAATAGAGGTCTACCACATGTGTGACAACTCAAAGTTTAATGACATGTGTTAGGGATGTGGTTTGGTTGGTAGTTTAATGTCATGTATCTCAGATATGGAAAAATAAATCCCTCCCTCTAGAACCTACATTACATGTACCAATATTCAATTGGGGATGAAAAGAAACATGAAATTCTTGGGTAAAATGTGTTGGATGAGTGTTAAATTGAGTGGATCACATTATTATGGGTATGAGAAGATGAAATAGTTGTTGGTGGGCCTATATTCATAAGTATAAGGAAAAGAAACAGAACATTAAGCACCACCCGAGGAACCATGATATCACTTTGTACGAGCCCAGAGGGCTGCATGGGAGAAGGGTTTCCCAAGCAGAAGGCCACTTGAAGAGGGGATTCACGAAGCTCGGGTGCTCCGTGAAGAGAAGGAGCATCATGAAGGAGGTTACTTCAAACTGATTAGTGTAAAGGCTCTCTGCAATGGGATTATCTTCATAAAACACATTGACTCAGCCGAGGAATGGAGGTTAAATGTGCTTATAGGGTAATTTGTGAAGATTTAATGATCCATGAAGTATCGAGTACCCAATAGGGACTCCTACATTCACGATGGAATTAGGTATTGGAAAAGGGAATCCCCACTTAAAGGGGAGGAAAAATGAAGCAAAGGGAAAGCTGCTTTGCAATGATCAGGTACCTTTGGAGATACATTTTCTATATATTTAGTGGAGAAAATAGTGCTTCTCAAAACATGATATTGTAAGGTGAGAGGTTAGGGTGTCGATCGTTTGGGTTGGGTGGGTGAGATGTATATTGACAGTCTCCTAGAATCGCGAATCTCTATGTGAATGCCATGAAGGAAATTGTGCTTTGCGATTGAAGACAGTTCCATCGTAATCGCAGAGGTTTTGTTCAGACTTCTCCATGGTGGCCGCAGTGCTTTTCATTCTAATAGAGTATTCCCAAACTCTACTCCATGAGGGTTGTGAAAAGACCCATCATATCATGGAGGCTTACATCATGAACCTATATGGCGGTCATGGAAGAGTTTTTTCTGCGAGATTCAGGTCATTCATGTTGGAAAGGGGATTTGCGATGGAGATTCACGAGGTATATACCATTGTAAATTTTGAGATTTTTTTATAGGGAAAATTCCATCTTGATGGATTTCACCCCTCTTTATCCCTTGGGACCAAATTATAACCCCAACACCATCATATCAGAATTGAATTGTTTTGAGTTAAAAGAAAAAGTGAAGATGTTGAAGTGAATTGAATGTGGAGAAATCCATTTCGTCAATTATATTTTCTAATGATATGTTGTTTTTTTTAAGAAATCAGATTGATGAAATCAGACTCTGGAATTTATATTTGACTGGTAATTGAAAATAAATTCTGAATAATATATAAAGAGTTTATAAGAGTTGAGAAGATTTTATAAGAGTTGACGTGGTCATAAATGAACCAGAAATTTAAGGGAAATTTATATTTGAATGAATTTTTGTGTGAGGGAAATTTTTTGGGATTCCTGACAAAACCTCTCATGGTTTACCTATAGAAGGTGAAAGTACTTTATACCTTTTGACCGATGTACTGTTCACCATAGAAGAGAGTGAAGCTCTGAGTTTTTAGAAAGTGGAATAAATTTCTATATTTATCTTTTTTTGAAAATGTTTTGATGGTAAAATTGAAAAAGAAAAGAGACAAGATTTCAATATTTTATTCAGTTGATTATCATATTCTGTAATTATTGTACACAATATGATTACAGTATTCTAGTGGTCAATCATATTCAATACATCATTATTCCAAGCTAGATAATTGGATTGGTATTTCCATTTGAGGAATTCTAGACTGGGAAGAATTGTACTACGTTTTTTCTACTCAAAATAGAGTTGTTTCGTATTCATCTCTATCATACTCTAAAAAATTAAATACCTTTTGAATTGGGATAATTGTATTAGGAAGAATCATGTTGGTAGAATCATATTCGTAGAATCATACTCAACATAATCAGACTGGAAAAAACATCCTGGGAAAATCAGACCGAGTTATCCCTAACAAAGTCTAGGATGTTCTTAAGATATTTTGGATAAGAAATTAATTATTTGGTTTTCTGAATAATTCATCCATGGAAATTGAAATGAAGCACATGTAACATGCATTATAACATAAATTTTGTTTCACATTATTTTAGCTAAGATGGTGGACACAAACTATTGTAATTGTTTACACAATGCTATATGAGTGAAAGGATATATCCTACTTGTTGTAATACAAGGATTGTTTTATAGTAGATAGTATTATATTGGATCATTTACAAACTATACCAAGGACGTAGCTATTCATATTGAATAGCGAGCCTTATAAATACTTATATTCCTATGGATGTTTGGGTGATTTGTTTTCATTTGGGAATTTAATCTTAAACATGAGTTGAAGGTCATTTCAATTGGAAAGAAACATAAAATACAAATTATAACTGATTCACCCCTCCACCTCACATTGATACAACTACACTTACTAGGAACTTTCAACTAATATTAGAGATGACTGTTTCCATCACTTATTATTTGATGATGGTGAATTTGAATGGTGTGAATAGTGAAGTTATTATAGTTTTTGATGGAAATAATTATCATATCTGGAAAGAAAAAATGATTCTTTATCTTATGACTATTGTATAAAATGTTCATGAAGTGATAATAGATGGGTTTCCTCCTATTTATTTTAAATCTCCTCTTACATCAATTAATAAGAAAAATTTCGAGAATGATGGAAGGACGAAGAATAATATATTATCATCACATTCTGAAAGTTAATTCATAAGGGTAAAATATGTTTCCATAGCCAAAGGTATATGTGATTAATTGAAAACCATATATGAAGACAATACATAGTTGAAGAAGTGAATGTTACTAATATGAAGATTTAATTATGAATATTTTAATATGGGTTAATAAAAATTTGTTGGGGACTTCTTTATGAGGGTGAATGAAAATTTTAACACTAGAAGATGTCTTGGTGAAAATTTAGAAGATTCTACATTTGTTAAAAAGATATAGAGAGTTCTTCTAAACATGTTTTATGTAAAAGTTTCATCATTGGAAGATAGAGATCTTGAAAAATTATATCTCGATGGTTTTCAAAACCCTTTCATCACTTACGAAATGATAAGGGATAAAGATATGAAAAGAAAAACAAAAATTGATAGAGAAATTTCTTTCAGGGATTTTAAGAAAGATAAATCTAAGAAAATTATTATTGAAGATGAAGCTAGTGAATATGATTATGAAAATGAGGTATGTAAAAATATAGATGAAATTTTATCATTATTTTAAAAACATGTGAAAATAGGTAGAGGTAAATACAAACGGAAGCTTCCATTGACATGTTTTGAATATGAAGGCATTGGTCACATTGAAACTTTTTTTCTCAAAGAAGGAAATAATAGGATAGTGATGTTGAATAAATAAATCCTAAAAGATTTTAGAAGAAATAGGGAAACAAAAAAATTGAAATCCAAAGGGAAAGAATGAAATTTCTTCAAATCCAAAAGAATAAGATTCTTGTATATTGATGAAGATGAAGATGGTTGTAATTCTAAATCGGAAAAATTCAATTGAGTATGGTATTGAAACTAATTTTATTGCAATATTAAATGCTGAATAATTTAGAATTATTAGTTCTAAATAAGAAGAAACTCATCTTGAATATCATTTAAATGATGATATGATAGAATGCCTAAGGAAGATTAGAAGGTTTGAAAATAAAAACAAAAATATTGATGATGAATCTTCCTTAAAAAGAAATCAATAATGTGTTTTTTATGAGAGTTAAAAGCTAGTGAATGTGATTGATGGTTTAATGAAATATCTTGGAGAATAACTGAACTGTAATGAGAATCTGGAGGTGAATATGAGAGAAAAGGAAGAAGAGTTGAAACTTTTCCAAAAAAACAACCTAAGGCTAAAAATAAAAGTATAAGATTCAAATAATATAAAACTGATGTTGGTGAAAGTTATCGAAATGATAAACCTGAGAAGGTTTAGAGAAATTTACCATCTATTGGTTAAAATAAGGATGTAATTTCTTTTGAAAAGAAGAATTATTGGAAAGTTGTGTAGGATTCCAATACCAACAATGTTTGGATTTCAGAAGTCTTAATAAATCTGAGTCTAAAATTGTTTTAAAATAATATAAATCTATAAGAGTATCTAATTCATTTTATTTCAATAAGGCTGAAAACAATAAGAATAATCTGGTTGATAAAATTAATTATGGGGGCTCAGAAAATAATGGCAAGAAGATTGATGATAAATGTATTAAAAATTTTGATTAGTATGGATGTTTTAGAGGAAAATACTCTTTATATCGATATTGATGGTACTATGGTGGATTTGGACACATAGAAAATATGTGTTCCTTCAAAAAACAACATTTTTATTACATCACAATCTATGGAAGGAAATGTTTTAGGGGGAGTCAATCACCTCAAAGAATGAATTCTGATAAGGTTGTTTAAAAAAACGGAAATGGATGGATTAAAGATTCAAAATAGGTTCTAGATCATGGAAACTATTTTTGAAATATTTGAACAACCTCTAAACCATGAAAAATTATGTATTGTTTTTTTATAGAATAAAATAATATTATTAAAAATTCTCAAAATCTAACGGTGATGAATGTAGAGGATGACGAAAAATATCTTATTGTTGAAACCCCATAGAATGATACAAAAGGGGAACAACCTTGGATTATTGATATTGGGTGTTCTTCTCACATAATAAGTGATTTCAAATTTTGGATGAATTTTAATGACATTAAATAAGGAACAATTACTTTTGTAAATGATGAATCCATCAAAATCATAGGTTTAGTATCAACCCTCATTGGAAAAAAAATATGAAATCCAAGAAAACATTGTAAGTTGATGGGATGAAATATAACTTTCTAAGTGTTTCAAAATTGTGTAATGAGGGAAACCAAGTTATCATAAATTTTTTTGTGATTTTTGTGAAATGTGAAGAATATAGAATGATTTTACAAGAGCACAATATTCAAAATTAAATTCTTTCAGATTGGTGAAATACAAAACTCTTGTTATAAGATTATGGTTTAAGAGAATCAATTGTGGAATAAAAGTATGGGAAACATGTGTCCATGAAACATGAGCCTGTTATATAAAAGATATTGTGTTCTAGAAGTTCCCTATTTTCCAATAATATGATATTGGTGTTTTATTATTCGTCTAAAAGGAAATATAACAAACTCAGTGCATAGGAAATTTTAAAATTGTTCAAGACAACTCATAGAGCTGATTCATTACAATAAATTTGGGTCAATGAAAAGGTAATAGATAAATGTGGATATATAATTTTTCACTTTCCTGGATTATTTTACTCACATTACTTGTGTTATATATATGAAACATAAATCTTATTCCCTGAAAGTGTTAAAAAGTTTTATAAGGAAAGTAGAAAAGGAATGTTAGTATTCAGTGAGGAAGTTGAGAACATACAATGGTGTTGAATAACAAAGTGAATAATTTTATTTTATTCTTGAGAAGCATGAAATTATTCGTGATTATAGTTCCCCATACACCTCTCAAAAAAGGGTTTTCTAAAAGAAATAATATAATTCTAGTAGAAATGGGAAGAACTATAATACTTGAACATGGTCTTTCTCAATACTTTTGGAGAAAAGACATGAGTACTGCTGTTTATATTCAGAATACTCATTTCTATAGGACATGATTATATATTATTTCATATGAATTTTTTATGGAATATCATAATGTTTGAAAAACATTATAGGTTTTAGGAGTCTATGTATTATAAATAATAAAGGTGGAAACTATGGTATGTTTGAGCAGAAAGCTGAAGATGGAATCATTCTTTGCTATGCTCTATAAGGAAGAGGTAATATATTTTAAAAAAAACAAAAACTATGAATTGTGTATTTAGTTTATGTTAAATTTACTAAAAAGGTATAAAAAGATAAACATACCCAGATAGATAATAAATTTCAGCATGATAAAGAAATTTTTGAAAACAATCCAGATAACGATGCAGACAATTTTAATCCAACATAAGAAGAATAATCAGACATATCTATTTTTATGGGAAATAAGATACTCAATAATATCATCCTAGGTTAAGGAAATAGGTGGATGCTCAGAATAATGTTGGTGATTAGCATCACAATTATCAATCAGGAAGAACAAAAAATGATATTACACATACTTCTTTGTATTCAAAAGTGGAGGTGAATGATGTCAAAGAAAATTTTGAGTATTCGGAATGGGTTTACGATATGAATGAATAATTGAATAATATTAAAAAGAATGATACATGGTAACTCATACCCAATCCATAAAAAAACTTCATCTATGAAAAATTGGTTTTTTCAGAACATGTGGAATAAATTAGGTAAAGGGATAAGAAATAAAAAAGAAATTTTATGAAAGGGTATTAAGAAAATGAAGGTATTTATTTCGATGAAACCATTGATCTAGTGGAAATATTTCAAATAATCAAAATTTTCCTTGATAATTATACACAATTAGATTACATGACATTTCAAATGGATGTGAAATCCGCATTCTTGAATAGTGATCTTGATGAGACTTTTACATGGAAAAAACTTGTTGATTTGTTGTTGGAAAATATGAAAGTTATGTATGAAGATTTAAGAAGACATTGTGTGGGATAAAACAAGCCTTGAGGGAATGGTTTTTGAAATTGGATACATGATTAAGGAAGATGAATTTCAAGTGAAGAAGAGTTTATAGTAATAATAATTTTTGATAATTTGAAGAGTATTCCCTCATAATAAGTGTTTATATTTAGGATTTTATCTTATCTAGGAATGATGAATGAAATTGTGGAAGGTTTGATTAAGAGATGATAAATTTATTTAAAATTTCTATTCTAGAGGAAATGAAATACATTATTTGGTTGCAAATTTTTCAAAAGAAGAATCTTATATTTCTTTCCTATGAAATGTATGCTACAAAACATTTTAAGTGGTTTGGAATGGAAAAATGAAAACCTTTTTCAAAACCAATTTCAATGGGAACAAATTTGAAAAAATATGGAGAAGGAAAAGAGGATGATTAGAAAAAAATTTAGAAGCTGATTGGATGTTTTTTGTATCTGACTTTCTCAAGACCTGAAATTTTTTATGTTGATACTTTATGTGACAGATTTCAGAGTGCTCCAAAAAAATCCCATTTAATTATAAGAAAAATTATTCTCAGATACATCAAAGGAACATATGATTTATTAATAAGATACAAATGATTATAAAGTATTGATTTGTTTAGTTATTAATATGTTAATTATATATGAAATGTTGATGATAGAAGATCCACATCTAGTGGAGTATTGTTTCTAGAATGATATTTTGTTAGTTGAGATACAAAGAAACAAAATTATGTAACTCTAATTATTACTTTAGGTGAGTATGTTAATTCAACACAAGCCTTTACTCAATTTTTGTTGATGAAAACTCAATTATAAGAATTACTTATGGAAGTGATGTTACCCTTTATCTGGGGATATGAAATCAAAGTACAATCAATCTCACCAGGAATCAAGTTCAACATTCACATTGAAAAAATATTGATTTAAAATATGATTTTATAACATATCATGTGGAGAAGAATGAATTTAAGCTAGATAATTTTCCAACATCATAACATGTTACATACATATTCATAAAAACCTCACTGAAAGAATACTTTTTTAAATTGAGGTTGAACATGGGCATCCAACCTTCTTCTCATCAAGTTTGACGTATGTGTCCATGTCCCCTATCTCATATTACATTTGGGTAGTGTTTTAATAAGGTAGAATTGAATTTTTTCATAATTATAACCTTAAAAGGAATGTTGAATGAGGGAGTTTCAGGTTAGCTGTGAATTCAGTATTGTACTGTTTGTGAACTATTATAACTTTTTGATGGAGTGGTTGTAAGAAATAATTTTTTTTATTCTAGGAAAATTAACGAGATGATGTTGAATATTTTTTTATAATCAATTAATTTGGAAAACATGGTTTTTATGTCAATGATTTTTGTTTCATAGAATGAGTTAGCTCATTTAGTCTTATAATTATTGATAATCAATTCAATTCATGAGGATTCAATGTTTTGGGATTTATGAAACGTGGTTGAAAAAAAATCCAAAAGGGGGAGAATTTTTGGACAAAGATGATGATGAATGTGATTGTTTTCAAGTGTTGACTTTTATTATCAAAGAATGTTTTTTGAAGATATGAAATCACCTCATGTTGTTTTTGGTGAAAATTGTAATCAAGGAAATATGACTCACAATTTTTTTTCTGAAAAGTTTTAATCACATTGTATAAGGAAGTCCAACATATCATGAAGAAGTTCTTTGAATGAAAAAAGGAAAATTTTATTGGGAATGAACCTTTCCAAAGTAAATGGTCATAAGTTTCATGTTGGGTTTGTAATGGAAGAGGAACATAATGAAGTATTGATTTTAATTAGATTTAGAATGGATATAAAACAATTCTGATGATGCATTGCACATTTTTATTTCACATAAATCATTTGTTAATTAGAGAACTTATGATGCAAGCATGGTGAAATAATGGGGGAAAGAACGATATTTAGGTTGATTGTATGTATATTAATCAGATATGGATGTAAATAAAAATATTGTGTAGAAAATAATCCTCAAAAGATCATATGAAGGAAAATCGTACCCATAATGATCATACCTAGAATGATCGTACTCAAAATAATTGTATTAAAAATAATCGTACCAAGAATGATCATACCTATAATGATCATATCTAGGATAATTATACATATAAATATCGTAATCAGGATAATCATACACATCTTGATTGTATCAGGGCCAATTTTTTTCTAAGCAATCATACTCGGGTGAGAAGGGAAGAAATAAGCTGAAAAGAATGACAAGTACAATAAATTCCAATATAAATATGATGATTCTGAATTTGTTTTCAAATTAATTCAGAGTCATGAAGAATATCATGATATGGGAATAAGTTATTGAATGAAGGAAGTGGTTGAAGCTGACGCTTTTGACACCAGTTCATCATTTTAAAGATTTTTGTTTCCACTAAGACCGATGGATAATGAATTTAGTTGAAGCTGATGAAAATATTAATGATAGATACAGATCAACAATGCAGTCAACCTTTTAAAATGGGTTGAATTATGATTTTCTGTTTCTAATGAGGGTCAAGAGTGAAATGAACTATGATTTGTTTTCAAATTCTTTTATCAAGTGGGTCGAAGAGAAATGTAGAATGAATGGAGTAGAAGTGTGGTCTTGAGAAGAAATAGAATTATTGTTTATTTATGTGGGTCTAAAGATATCATATCAAAATTGAATTATTTTGATTCAAGAGAATATGTGAAGAAGTTCAAATGGATTGAATGTGGAGAAATCTGTTTCATTATTTATATATTAAACAGATAGAGATAATTGTTTGGAAGAAATCAGACTCAAAAATTAAAATTAGACTAGAAGTTGAAAAGAATTTCTGACGAAGATATTAAATTGTAGTAGAGTAGAGACGATTTGAAAAGAGTTTATTATATTATAAAATCCCTAAAAATTTAAGGTAAATTGAGATTTCAATTAATTTTTTTGAGAATGAAAACTTTTGAGATTCATACCAAATCCTCTCATGGGTCACCTATAAGAGGAAAAAATATTTTATACATTCTGACCGATGAAATTTTCACCACCATAGCTTGAGAAGCTTTGAGTTTGTAGAGAGGAAAAGAAATTTACGTATTGAGATATTGTTGAAAATTTTCTATGGTAGAAGTAAAAAAGAGAAGAGATAGGATTGGAATATTTTATTTAGATGATTATCATATTCAGTGATTATCGTACTGAAACTGATTACCTTAATCTACATGTCAATCATATTTTTTATATCATCGTACCAGTCTATATAATCGGATCGGGATTTCCATATTTGTATTTTTGGACTAGGAATAATCGTACTATGTTTTTTTGTACTCATAATTGATGTGGTGTAGATTAATCTCTATCGCATTATGAAAAAATTATATACTTTTCATATTGGGAGAATCATACATGGAAGAATCATATTGGGAGAATCATACTCCATAGAATCGAACTAGGAAAAATGAATTGGGAAAATCTGACTGAGTTTTCCTTAACAATGTACAAGAATTTCTTACCATCTTCTGTTTAATAAATTGAAGATTTTGTTTCCAATATAATTCATCGGAGGAAAATTAAAGGAAGCACATCTAACATACATTGTTACACCAATGTTATTTTACACTATTTGTGCTAAGAGGTTCCCACACACTATTGGTATTTTTTACTTTTTGCTACATGTGTGAAAGTGTATATCCCACTCATTGAATTCAGTAGATTTTTAGTGGGTTTTATGGTATTGGATGATTTCCAATCCACACCAAGAACGTATCTATTCATATTGAATAGTGAACCTTGTAAATAATTCCGGTCTTATCGATGTGTGTGTGATTTGTTTTCCAATTGGAATTGAATCTTTAATAGGAGTTGAATGTTTTTTCAATTGATAAGAAACATAAAAGAAAAATAATCATTCATTAACCTAGGGAATCCATGGAAACACATTGAATCCACGGAATGTGGGATGATGTTGATGATGATTCCCCAAGAAATATAACTTATATTCAGAATTTATTCGAAGGAAAAGCAATTGTGGACCAACCTGTTCCACCAATGAAATCATGAACAAGGAAAGACTACACACATATGAAGCCAAATATGGTTACTCTGTCCCATGGTTATTTTGATTATGGGACTGATTGGGATTATGATTATGATGCTTCCTACTGTGGCTATGATTACTGATGTCTTATCTTTTCCATGGCATGAGGGAATGTTTCTTGTATGAACCCATCCATCTGCTCTTTGTTTTTCTTTAGTTTCAATAGAAAGGGATCTTCCCTAACTTTTCGGTAGAAGATAGTGTTTTTGACGTGAAGATGATATTTGGAATTAATATTTCAAAAACAATTAAAGAAGATATGAAATAGTTATGCAATATTCCATTATTAAATGTGAACCATGAAAGAGATAACTTGAAGAATATTATGTTTTTAATTTTAAATAAGGAGAAACATGTAACATAGTCACTATTTTCACGAGTTTTTTAATGATGGTTTAATATTTTCTATGTAAAAATAGATGTTCATACAATATAAATTAAGAATGAATTTGAAAACGAAGATAATGTGTCCAATATATTTAATGGTGGAATTATTATTAAAACATAGTTTTTTTCTATGCGATATTTTCAGGGATTATATGAAAATATTGGGAAACCATTATAAGCCTAATGTGTGAGCCAATAAACCACATATGGGATACTATGTCAACCATGTGGGAGGTCCAACCCATCTAGAATGCATGGAAGAAGGTATACATGGTCATTTATTGCGGCAACATGAACTGAACATGACCCTTTATAAGGCCCGTATAGAACATGAACAAGGCCACACATAGGTTATACATGAATCCCACAAGCCCATGGACTATGTGTGTCATAACCCATGAGGGCTAGGTGTGTATAATGTTATCCTTGTGACAACCCTGGTGGAAGCTTGAGAAATCAGTGGTAACCAATTATTTTATGAATCAGAGAATATTTTTAATGATTTTTTTGATGTGTGTCAATGTTGTGATTGGCACTATTCACTCGTGTTTATATATATGTATATTGAATGTTACGGGCACAGTGGAAGTGTGGCTGGGATGGAACCAAACATTAATTTTTACCATGACCAATGATTATTCTGGGATCAATATGACTATGAACACCTATCCCCGCATAATATAATCAAAGATTTAGATACTGTAGGAAGTGGCCTAAAACCATTAGAGAGGACCTTTAACATATTTTTTATAATTAATTTAATTAATTTCATAATGAAAAAAATACATGAATATTTGGTATTTTTTTCATTGATTATGTTGATCATTCAGAAGGAACCATTTAGATTATCTCATTGTGCTAGTAAGGATCAAAACTAGAATCCCTATAGCAGGGATCCACACGTCCTCAAATGGCCTCTAATCGACACCCCTCAATCTCAGAGTGCTTGAGCGGTGAAGCGAGTGTCTTCTGTCAGTTGTTTTTGATCGCTTATTCTTCAGCCTTGAAGAATGTCTCTTGGTCATGAAAGGTGGGAACAAGTGGATTCAAGAGAGAAATTGTTTGTAATAACAATACTTAGTTCACCAAGCTTTCATTGTCCTTTGGGGTTTAGCACAATAGGCGTACTTGTAAATTTATATGAATGGAACTTCTGTTATAATATTTAATTTCATAATAGAAATTATGTATATTCATGAGATTAGAGAAAACCTATGCTCTTAATAATAATACTGTGTCATTATTAATGGTGCACCAACTTGCGCAAAACAGAATTATAAATAAAATTCCACGGCACAAAATAATATAAGCATCATTATTATTTTAACTTATGATCACTAGTTAAATAGTTATTTACCATATTTAAAATAATTATTTTATAACAGAATCATCCTTGGTCTGCTTGATCTACATTTCCATTTATTTAGCACACGAATAAGTAAATAAATAATTTATTCTCTTAAATAAATATTTTAATTAGAAACTTGTAAATAAATATTTATTAAATGATCAAAAAAATAAATAAATATATTTTATTTAATTTATGAAATCATTTTAACTTGAATAAAATTATTCCATGCTCTTGAGAATAATATTAATTTTATTAATTAAATTAAAATAGAATTTAACTGAGACCACCAAAAACACATAGTGTCTGACCCTCTAAGATTCTTTCTCGTTGGAATTATGTGGGCATGCCTAAAGCCCTATAGTACTATCTAGAAATGGGTCATGGCACCCATGATACTGAATGATATGTCATAACAATGACATCTATATACGATCGCTCATTATGTAATATAACCCCTTTGTCGCAATATCTAATAAAAAATGTTTCATGATAGTGTCATCAAACTTTATGGTAGATATGTCTTTCTTTGACTACCGAAAATAAACTCATCGTTACACCATGTCCATGGAATTTCGTGTGATGGTTCTATTTCAATAAAAGGGCCATGATATCAACTTCTATAAATGGAAGAAAAAATCCTTCCTCAGCTTGTCCATTAATAACATGCCACTTGTGATGCACCCAACATACCCTACTTCCCTCCAACTGTCTGAATGATTTTTTTGTCAGTAAATCGAAGTTCCTGAGTCATGACACATATTAATGATAATATTAAAGTCTAAGTATCATTACACATGCTCACAGATATAGATATCTGATGACACAAAAACATGCGGAATTTCTACTGGCGGGCCTATTCTCATAATGTCCTATCTTGGAGATTAACAAGTGAGAACATCATGAGAGGTAGTATCATCTGCTTACATGTACTCACACCTAATGGTCTTCATGCTATTTTCCCCATCATAGTTTTTCATCAAACCACAAAACTATATTTAAGAATATTGTAATACCTTTTCAATGTTCTCATCATATTGGGGAACTACAATGACTGTATCAATGAAAAAAATACACTATGACATTATTACATTATAGTCATGCAGAAAAATGAACAATATGTAATAGTACATAAAATATCCTTGTAATTAAAGTAATACAAGTTTGTTTTGGGACACCACCTCTTACAAACTTCAACTTGGACAAGAGCCAACAGTCTACGACTTTCAGTCTATTGGACCTCGCCTGGTGATCATGTTTCTGATGAGTCAAGGATTTAGTCAAGGGGTCTGCCACGTAGTCTTCTATGGAAATACTACTCACTTCAACTTTACCTCTCTGAAAAAATACCTCAAGAGATGATACTTCCTGAGTATTTTCTCCATTCGCTAATGTGACCCTGTGTCTTTTGCGAGAGCCACCACTACAGTATTATCACAGAACAATGTGATGGGATCTTTACTGATAGGTATCACGTCTACCTCATGGATAATATTTGGCATCCAAACTGCATATTTAGCTACATCAGAAGATGAGATATACTCGAACACTACTATAGAATCTACAATCACACTCTGCATTGAGCTCTTCCATCTCACTACACCTCCATTCAATGTGAAGATGCAACATGTTTCTAACATCATGTAATGTTGATCAGTCTGGAAACAAGAATTTTTATATCCTCTTATTACTAGTTCCTTATCCCCTCCATAAATCAAGAACATATCCTTAGTACAACTCAAATACTTTACGATAGTCTTGACTACTATCCCATGGCAGTCACTTGGGTCTGTTTGATATCTGCCTACCGCACTCAATACATAGGGGAAATCCAGCCTAGTACATAGTATGACATACATGACATACCCAATATCTGATGCGTATAGAGCCCATTACATTTTCATTCTTTCCACATGTGTCTGATGACACATTTTCTTGTAAATATGAATTCCATGTGATGAATCTCTTCAGTATCTTATCTATGTATATACTTGGACATAGGCCTAACAATCTCTTGGATCTATTACGATGGATGTTGATCCCAAGATTATATGATGCCTCTCCCAAGTCCTTCATGGAGAAGCATTTATTCAACAATGCCTTAACATACTGTTGGACTAGTTTATCATTTCCAATAAGTAATATGTCATCAACATATACTATTATGAAAATGTCTACAGTCCCACTAAACCGTTTTTAGAAACCAGGGTCACATTAATTCTTGATAAAACCAAATTCTGTTATGGATTCTTCAAATCGAATGTTCCATGTCTTGGATTCTTTCATTAATCCAAAAAATGATTTCTGCAACTTGCCTAACTTATTTTCATCATTTGGAGTCACAAACTCTTCTAGTTGTGTCATGTAGACATCTTCCTGAAGGTTCCTATTAAAGAAAGTTGTTTTGACATCTATTTTCCAAATCTCATAGTCATGGTAAGCCACAATGGAAAGTAGAAATATGATGGATTTCAGCATTGAAAATGGGGAAAAGGCTGTATCATAGTCAATTCCATGATGCTTTTAAATCCCATTTGCAACCAGTCATTCCTTATAGGAACTGACTTGTCCTTCCATATCCAGTTTCTTCTTGAATACCCATTTTCAACCAATAGGCTTTGAATCAACTGGTGGATCTACAAAAATCCAAACTTGGTTTTGGTACATGGAATATATTTTAGAATTCATGTCTTCATTCCACTTGGAAACTTTTGTGCCACTTACTGATTCCCTTTAGGTTAGAGGATCATTATTATCAACTAATAATAAGTCACCATCATCGATAACTAGAAAATAGTACCATTCTAGTTCTTTAACCTCTCTTGTACTCCTACAAAGTACTTGTATCTCCGGAATATATTCTTCTTACATGGGGCTATGTGGAATTTATTCCTGTACCAACACTTGTATACCTTGAGCCTCGACTTCATCGAAGTCTATCTCACTCCCACTATCTCATTGGTAGAAGTGCTCCCTATCAAAGAAATATTGCATGCATTTCTACTATAAACTTTTTGTCTGAGGGGTTTTATAGGAAAATATCCCATTTTTTCCTAGGGATATCCTATAAAGGTGAACTTTTTACCTCGGGGTACGATTTTGTTACCTGAACAGGCTTTAACAAATGCTTCGCTACCCCACACATGTAAATTCGATAACATTGCTTTTCTCCAACTCCATAACTCATATGGAATAAAATTTATCAATTTAGTTGGTGCATGTTTTAGTATGTGTGACATTGTTTATAACAAATTCCCCCAAAAGGATAATGAATGACATTCATGACTCATCATTGATCTCACCATGTCCAACAAGGTGTGATTCCTTCATTCTCTTACACCATTCCATTGAGATGTGTATGGAGGAGTGAGTTTGGAAAGGATACCAAACTCCCGTAAGTAATAAATGAAGTCCTAATTAAGATATTTCCCACTTCGGTCTAAGCGTAGTTTCTTAATCTTCAGACGATGTTGGTTTTCAACTTCCTTCCTGTTTTCCTTTAAATTATAAAATGAATCCAACTTATACCTCATTAAGTAGATATATCCATATCTACTAAAATCATCAGTAAAAATTATGTTTTATGAGTACCCACCCCTTAATTGAATGGGAAATGGTCCACACCCATCGGTATGAACAAATTCAAGAAGCTCTTTAGTCCTTTCACCTTTCCCACCAAATGGGGTTTTGGTCATTTTTTCTTGTAAATATGCATGACATACATCGTGTGGTTTTATTTCAAGAGAATCTAAATATCCATCTTTATGTAATATTGTCAAGCGTTTCTCATTTACATGAATTAAATGGTGATGCCAATGTTGGGTGTGGTATTAGTCATGTGTAGTATCTTTTTCATCAATTTCCAATACATGTATTGTGTAATTCAACAGAAAAAGAATGTTGTATAAATTCACCCTACCAAAAAAAATCCTATCTTTATAAAAGAAGAAAAATTCATTTCAAAACATGAAAAAAATTAATATATATGTAGTCTAGATATTGAAATTATGTTTTTGGCTATAGAAGACACATAAAAACAAACCATTAAAACCATGATAATCCCAATTGGGTCATGAGGTGGTAGTCCCCGACTACTACAAAAACAAGTCTGGCTCTGTTGGATTCATGTAGATCTACCTCACCTCGATCAATATTTTTGAATCTACTTGGGTCCAGAATTTGAATACATATGTGAGAACCACAAGCTATATTAAATAACCAATTTATAGAAACAGATAGATTGCATTCGATAAAAAACACACCCGAATCTTCCCCTTGCTTCTTATGCTTGGTGTAGTTATTATTCCAGTGGACCTTATTATCACATGTGAAACATAAAACCTCATATTCCCTTGCCTCACCTTTGATATTCCTTTCCTTGGAAGGTATTGAAGAAGACTTGGGCATAAATCACATCACCTTCCCTTTCTTCTTACACACCATAAGGACAGAAGGCTTTTTTCTTTTCATATCTTTTTCCACTTGGAGAATGAGGATAAGAAGATTAGATAAAGACTTCCCAATTTTGTTAATGTTTAAATTGACAAAAAATTTAGATAATCTCTGAGGGAGTGATGTGAGAATGATATCAGTGCCCAGTTCATCGGGGAGTTGAATCCCTAAAACCTATAGGCATTCAATGTAGCCAATGAGCTTGACTACATGAAGCCCTGCTAGGGAACCTTCTTCATGATTACTTTGAAAGTGTTCCTTAGAGATCTCAAACCTATCGTGTCTTGCTCTATCCTGGTAAAGACCATAGAGGTTCTCGAGCATTCTATAAGCTTCCATGTTTTCATGAGACGTCATGAGATCACTACACATTAACATTTCCATCAAATGTTGAACGTCGATTGTATCGTTCATATGTTTATCTTAGACCAGGAAATCCTTATCAGTCGCCTCTTTTGCAGGCGGATCAGGTAATGCTGACTCCAACCTGTAAGACATCTGTTAATGAAAATTGTTAACCTAAAGGCATCTAAATAATTTCTGGAAGTTACGTCCGGTGAGGATGTTATCATTATATAGAATTGATCATAGAGATAGTGTGGTTGAAGAGCATGTCATTTTTATCATAAAATTAAAATAGGGCATCATTTGTACTTTCATGATTTCATTTTATGATAAATAATAAATTTTTATTAAGTCTCCGTCTATTTTATCAAGTCCCAATGGCCCTCATCATTGAAATCGGAATGTCTAGTTTCCATGACATTCTAGTGGCAAGTATCAATATTCCCCTTCGCATATCCCCAACAAGGGTTGGTCATTCTATTAGAAGGTATTTATGTAGGCCTTTATTTTCCCACTACGGGCTTTCCGCTCCCTGATCTATTGAGTGGACTCCCCAATCATAAAATCATGACTTTTGATTTCCTTAACTCTTGCCTCCAATATTACACAATGATTATAAAGGGATACAACTCTTGATGTAATATGTTTAAGTCAACCTGAAACCTTTCATAAGGGCTTCCTATATAAAACTAAGTTTCCCAACAAGATTTGGTCCAAAACATTGTCTTATTGAGTTTTTCCCTTAATCAGGAAACAGAAGGCATCATCTAACTTTATATTTTATTTGAGGGATTTTTATCTCTTATGCGTGAATTTCTTATTATCATTATCACATGCTTGTTAATATTAAGTGGAACATACTTAAGAGAATCACCATGTGTAGATAATATTTAAGTATATGTATGGTTTAATTTAGTTATATGTTATATGCTTCTTTAATTCATTAATTATGTGACTGTGACAACACATCCCAAATGATAAACCATGCAGATGATAGAAATAAAATAAAGGGCATGATCATGATCTTTTCTAATGGTGAGTTTATCTAGCTGTTGATCAAATAACCTTGACCTTGGGGAGAAACATCTTGAACCTTTTGGGTTCGCGTTTATAGCTTTCCACATGTACAAATTTTATCTCTTGGGATTGGTTTCGTCTCTTCTACATCTTGAACCACCTCCACTAGATTCGGATTTCCATTCATTACATAAGACTTTTTTTAAACTCACATGCAGGTGAGGGGTCAAAAAAGGGGTTTTACATAAAAGAATCCTTGGGCACACAGGCCCTACATATTAATGAGAAGAAAGCTCACAAGACAACATATATAATTTAAATAAATAAATTAAAATAAACCATCCACATACAAAGGTATTTGTCTAACTCATGATCATCCATACATGCACCAATATTTACACATAAATAAATCTAGCATTCAATTATTTATTCATTCTTGTTTAAGTTAAATCACGCTCGAATCAATTAATTATCATCTTTAATTAATCAATCCTTTTGTCTTAAACCCTTTTATGAATTTCATTGAGATTCTCATCCATTAAAATTTTAAACAAGTAAATTCATTTAAAATTATCTTTGTATATAAAATATACCTTGGAGGAAACTCGGTGAATTCCCATTCATAACTACCAATGAGTAGAAATGAACATTACACAGATGTTAAATTAAACACACATATATAAAACACATATCACGTGTTGTGCCTCAGCTTTATGCCCGCACTATGGTACACCTCTAGAGGTTTTGTACAATATAATAATACATTTTAATAAATATGCATAATTTGGATGAATACACAGTGTGTACATTCAATTACGTGGTGTGTACTATCGGTCACTTTCCATCCGACATACACGCCTGAGGACATAGCGTGTAGTTATAATTCAGAAATCATTAGAGTACACGGTGTGTTCAGTGTGCCACATGCCATGTAGTATCTTCGTTACATGGTTTCCTACTAGGAAAGCCATATATGTGTTACACAGTCTAACCCTAACCCGAGTGGGCTACATGTCATGTCCAATTTTCCACATGACTTGTAATACGAAAACCATGTGCCACATGTTCTTGGTCAACACATGGAGCCATTAAGACATCAATAGACTCTAATGACACAGCTTGGTTTGGAAAAACGGTCTGATGCATTGAATCTTGACAACACATTGTGTACTACCGAATACACATCGTGTGTTCTTGTGTTTTATGGCCATGATCCTTTGGCACCTCTGGATGACATCCTCTATTTTAATTAATCCAAATTAAAATAAAATATGGTTTTTGTAAGGTGAAAAAGACAGAAAAGAGGAGGAACATATCTCAAGATTCTAATTTTCAAAACAGTTAACTTGAATTGAAACAACTAAATTATTAAATTAGTAAGTCATCAATGAAATATTTAAATAATTATAATATATGATGTGACCCCTATAATACCACATCAAGATTCCAGGTGCAGTGGAAGCATGGTTGGGAAATAACCCTACATTGGTTTTTACCATGATGAATGAATATTTTGAGATCAATACGACGATGAACCCCAGTCTCCATTGAATATAATCAAATATTAATTAAATAAGGAAGACTCCCAAATCATTTTAAGATCATCTTTCAAATCATGTTTATCATTAATTTAATTAATCTCATAAATAAAATAATACTTGGATCTTCAGTATTTTCATCGTTGATGATGTTCGTCATCTGGAATGACCATTCCATATTATGTGATTGTGCTTGTAAGGATCTGAACTAGAATCCCTTTAGTGGTGATCCACACGTGTTCCGATGGACTTCGATCAACACCACTTGTTCTTCGGGTACTAGCGTGGTGAATCGAGTGTCTTGTGTCGGTCATTCATGATCGCTTGTTCTTTATCCTTTAATAACATCTCTCATTCTTGAGAGGGGGAATAAGAGGATTTGAGAGAGAAATTGTTTGGCTAAAGCATTCTCAATTTACCAAGATTGCGGTGTCATGTGGTGTCTAGCACAATAGGCATAGTTTTCTATTTAAATGCATGGAAATTTAGTTATAATATTTAATTTCATAACAGTAATTAATTACATTCATGAACATAGTGAACTCCCATGCTCATAATAATAGTGTCATGTCATTATTTATGGTGTTCCAACTTGTGAAAAACAGAATTGTTAATAAAATTCAGCATTACAAAATAATCGCAGCGTCATTATTTTTTTAACTTGTTCCAACTAGTTAAATAATTATTTACCATCATGAAAATAATTATTTTACTAACAGACGAGCCTTGGCCTTCTTGAACTCCACTTCCATTTAGTGAACACCCGAATAAATAAATAAATAATTTATTCTCTTAAAATAATATTTTATTTACAAACTAGTGAAAATATATTTATTAAATGCTCAATAAAATAAATAAATATATTTTATATAATTTCTGAAATCATTTTAAATCGAATAAAATTATTCCATGGTCTTGAGAATAATATTTAGTTCATTAATTTAATTAAAATAGAATTTTACTAAAACTAACAAAAACACTTAGTATGTGACACTCTAGGATTCTTTCTCATTGTAATTAGGCCGACTTGCCTAAATGCAAAGAGTACTATCTAGCAATGGGTTAAGGCACCAAAGAGAAAGAACATAATGTCACAACAATGACATCCACATACGAATGATCACTATTTAATATAATCCCATTGTCATAATATCTCATCAAGAAGGTTTCATGATAGTGTCATCAACATTTATGCTTGATATGTCATTCTTTGACTACCGGATATAAACTCATTGTTACACCATGGACATGGAATTTCACATGACAATTCTATTTCAATCAATAGTCCGAGATATCAAATTCCATAAATGGAAGGGATAAAACCTTCCATGATATATATTTTAATAAAATTCCACTCATGATGCACACAACGTACCCTACATCCCGCCAACTATCTGTGTGACAGATTTCGTTAGAAACTTAAAGTTCGCGAGTCATGACACATATTAAGGATAATATTAATGTCTAGGATAATTACACATGCTTGAAGAAAAAAAATATCTAATGAAACCAAAACATGTGGAATTTCTAGTTGCTGGTCTATTCTCGTAATCTCATATCTTGAAGATTACCAAGTGCGAACTTCTTGAGAGAAAGTATCATCTGCGTACATGTACTTACACCTGATAGTCTGAATGATATGTTCCCCATAATAGTATGTCACCCAACCATAGAACTATATTTAATAATATTAATATTGAATTTCAAGGTTCTCATCATAGTAGGGAACTGCCATGACCTAATCAATGCAACAAATACTCTAGGACATTATTACATCATAGTCATGAAGAACAACGAACAATTTTTAAAAATACATTAAATCTCCATGTAATAAAGGTAATACTAGTTGGTTATAGGACACCAAATCTTATATATATCGCCAATTCCAACTGATCAGAGTGATCCAATCCATCCGATATTCCGCACGTTGTTATTTGAAGTGATCCCCACAGTTTTTGAATATCTTTGTTGTCTTAATCCTCCTAGATCTTGACGATGCCACTTCATCTTCAAAGATGAAGAAAAAACCACCATAATTTTCACCCAAGGCTACCATGATCAATTTGATGTCAAACAAATGAGACAAAAAAATATCAAAGTACCAGGAAACGTTTTTTTCATGATTCATATGAAGAATTAAAAATCCAAGATTCACCTGAACTATAAATACAGTTGCAAGATTCTATAAGGAATTATGGAATATTAGTTTTATGTTTTTATGAATTTATTCATGTTATATGTACATCAAAAAGGATATTTCGACCACAAAATAGTAATTCCATTATTTTTGGAGTCTTTTAACATATGGTTGATGTATTCAAATTTCATGTTCTCTAGGCTTATTAATATTAGTCTTTAGATGAAATATTTTATGGGGATTTAGGTCATTGGATACACAAACCATAGGTGGTGATCCCAAATCAATAAATGGATGTACACTGAAAAAAATAAGTATGATGCTACTAATGTTATTTTTGGAGTATCAGTTTTCTGAAAAATACACTATCTATGTGTTTATTTTAAACATACAGGAACAGATTACTGTGGGAATTTGAGGTTCTACAATGAAGGGGAGTCCCATGTATCATTTTAAGCCATGAACAAGATCTGTGGACACATGATATGTAGGACACATAATCGTTTGTTTCCCTAAGAGGGAATTATTATCCATTGTGTGAAAAATAAAAAGAATCGAAGAGTTGAGACTGGTTTTCACACCCTTATCAAGCTTCATAATGAAAAACATCATCAGGAACTAGTGTTTGAGTCATTCAGTGACACTGTTTTATGTTAATATAAACAATATGTGTTATTTTGATACATATTATTGAGTAAGGAAAAATAGACACTGTGAATTGTGAAATGGAGGAGGCATCCACATGATGTTCTTAAGATAAGGTCATGTGTAAGAACACGAATGTATGATACTAAATGTATTGCATATAACAAGATCTTCTTTTGTGAAAGAAAATATTCATAAGGATGAATAATATAATACAGTGTGTTCATATACTTTTATGTACCAGAATAATGTTGAAAATTAATTCATGGATGCATAGATAATTGTATGAATATACCCATGAAGATATTATTTTGATATTGGGTTCATATAACTGTCTTGAAAGAATAATATAGTACCACATAGTACCACTTAAGAAAAAATTTTAGAGAGAAAAATCAAAATTGTGATGTGTGTATGCATGATAACGAGAATGATAATGCATGCATGAACCCCAAATGAAACATGTTATGATAATGAATTATGGTCATATGGAATATTTTTGATAATGTCATGCATAATTAAAATGAATGCATAAAATGAAATTTTTATTGTAGTGTAATTAGTGGTTGAAAAATATTAAATTTGACTAACAAGAAATTGATAATATACACAATTACTAATTTTGAGTGTTGATGAAGTCAGATAATTCCATGCACATGAATATTCATATATCACTTCGACCGAAGAATAATTAATTGGGATTATTCTAATGTGATATGGAATTTCAGTGTGTCAATAATTATAATGGAGTTTGTGAATATATCATGAAGAAGGAGAATAATGTTTAGTGCAGTCTATTTTTCACTAAATTGATTAAACAATTTCTATTAATTATTAAATATATCTGTGTGCCAGAGATAAAGGGATAAGAGTAAGTGACTGGAAAAGTTATTATCAGTTGATTATCATTTTTGCTAGGGATTATTTGGTTCATCAGTCCACAACACATTCATATTAATTTTATTGATATATGAAGAAGAATGAGAGGATTTCAGTTTACTATTGGGAAGAAAGAAAAGGAATATTCCATTCCCATTGATATACAAGTAACCAAGTGAATAAGAAGATGTTTTTGGAATAACTAGGAAACAATGTTACATACAAATGTAATCTCAATTGGTGGAATACATTATTGGTGTTAAAAATAACCATATCACAAAGATGGATACTATCTTCATAGGAATTATAAATATCCAACCATGTGCTATAGAACATGAACTTTTAGATGACTATAGTGTATTATAGGTGAAATGGTTTATCCTATTTGTTGCAAAAATTCATAAAGGATTTTTTTTCTAAGTGGTTGTGTGGTGGGGTTATTTCCTGAGCATTCCATTGAATAGCTGCTCTTATTGAGTAATGTACCTTGTAAAAATATCATGTGCTATATTTTAATACATTGTTATTCTTTCATGAAATAATGAAAAAAGAATAATAGAATAGATATCCTAACATGTTAAAGATATTAAGGGGTAAAAGTTATAATTGGATTTAAAAGTCACCAATATTTATTCACCCCTCCCAACGTTAGGAATATACCAAACTGGTCCTTTCATAACCTTCACCAATCCATTATAATTAATTTGTGTCTATTTTCCAATAATCTCCCACTTTCTCAAAATAGTTATTAAATTTATAAAAACAACTTTATGTGAATCCATCCAAACACCTCTAGAAATGAATATCAGTATATATAAAAAATTCAGTAATAGTTTTTATAAAAACTATTCATCATTCTATGAAAAAATGTGTAACCCTATAGGACTTTATGCCACAGAAAATAATTTTAAATTCCTTGATCCATAATTTTAAACTATGAGTGACTGATAGAATAATATCAGTTCTAATCAATAGATAATGGGGTCTAACACAATCTCAATAAAACACTCTAGTATCTCCATATAAATATATACACTAAAATATATATCATATAAATTTATGCATGGTTATATAATCTCGTTATCCACTACAATGAGTCACCACTGGAAAATTAATATGTTAGTTTAGTATGTTCCTCATCAATTGTTCATGATTATCTAAAAAAAGTGTCATGTTTGATTAAATACATCCCATCACATTCATCCAAGTAGTTGAGAACATCATATGTTTATTAATTAAGAAAAACAATACATTTTATTTTCTAATTAAATCATGGTAAAATATTTCATATATGAAAATAATGATGAAAAAACATTTCTTAGTTATACTCAACTAAATAAAGGATAAAAAATATAACCTATTACACCATTATTTTCTCAATCTCAAGGATGGACTAAGAAATGTATGAAAATATAAAGATTCATATACAATATATATTTTCAATGTCCCATAAAGGATATTCCTATTAAATATACACAACTATGTATCTCAATGAGAATATGAAATTCTATATGATATATATTCACATATCCATCTAGAAAATAAGTCACTACTTATTATCTTACAAGTCTATTATGTATCGCAAATATGATTTTACTTATTCTAACACTAACATATCATTATATCACATCATATTTTATGATGACAATATATAATGAAAAAATCATAGTCATAATTGGATGTTACCATACCATTATTCTATTCATGAAATATATGAAACACACATGAATGAATGATAGATTGATGTTTCCATTATTAAAAAACATTATAGATTTCCCAACCATTATATCAAATACCTAATTTAGCTAACCAAAGGAGATTCCTCATGACCCTCAATTTTTTAATTATTTTATTAATTTTTTGAATGATCTATTACAAGGTCATCTATATCCTCCCAAATTCACTTTAAATCTCCCTATATAGTTGAACTATCAAATGAGATTATTTTTAAGATTATTTATCATGTCCTTAAGTCAGACGGAGGTTCATTTTCTTAACTAATAACCCCACTATTAAGATAGTTAATCAAAATTTCACCATTAATGGTACGATGTACAAAATTTTCAATAATGAACATGTTAATCTAAAAAAATACTCCTTTACAGTATCAAACATTATAATATACTCTAGCTATATTTATCGAAATAGAAATGGTAGATTGCAATGAACTCATCCAAATAATATCCCCACTATTGTGGAGAAACATGAAACAAGATTAACATATCCTGTCATCTTAATTTAATTGAAAAATACCATATGTATAGCCCATTGTAATGAGTTCATCCTCACATCCAAAGAATAAGTACATATCCATACATATACTAAATTACGTAAGGATGTACATGAAATTAGTCTACCTACTATCACACAGATTGTGTTGGTGTCTATTTTTATGTGGAAAGCACAAGTGACATAGGTTCAATAACATAACATGGAATACATGGACGATACAATGGAATATGTATAACAAATATTATCAATATTCATAAATATTTTAGAAGTATCTTGAATCTTCCTTATATTTTTGCCATGAAATACTCAAAGATATCCCATCATCATGTTCTCTATGATAAACTATTCTACCACTTTTAAAATATATATGTTTTTACATAGTCCAAAAAACCGATTTGATAAATCATCACAAATTTTGAAGTCTAATATTTATTCTAGTTCAATCATTTCTTTCATCAAGAATCATTTTACGAACCACGCCATTATAGAATGTAAATTTGTGATATAATTTATAACATGTAGTATCCAATACTTATACCATATCAAAATTACCACAAAAAAATCCATTAAATCACTTTTATACATCATATTCATCTATATTCTTGATTAAACAAAACTCATTAATTTAATTGATCATCAGATGATCTTACTCTTTGAAGAATGCAATAATCTATAAATGAACCTTCTTAATTTTAATTATTTAGAATTATTATTTGGTACATAGAATCATTTTGGATATATAATATATCCTTCCTTGAATAAATTCTCATTAAGGATTATATTTCTGATATCCATTTAATATATATCAAAAAATGACATTCTTTTAGAAACATATATAAGAAAGATTTTTTTCATAAAAATTAGAGAAAAGAAATTATAACAGTTAATACCATAAATTCCTTTATAATATCATGGAAGAAAATGATATTTTTAGATAGTCAGTCTACCAACCATGTCATTTTTATTATTAAAACTCCACATTGACCAATAGTTCATTCCAAATATGTTTCTTCTACCAATTTCAAAAAGTGGTCAGTGTACATGGATTTTATTGCTTATTACAAAGAATTGGTCAATGTCTTAACAACACAATTCTTGATATATTCCCAGTACATAATATGTTTATAATAGAAAGAAATTTATTAATAATAATTTTTCATAATAAATCTATATCTCTCATTTTTCAGTGGAATCCTACCTGGCCTTCAATGTTCTATTGTAAACCGAGTTATTTTATCTTCTGTAAATATTATCAGAATCATCTCACCCTCCAACTTCTGAAAAATTACCCCTTTTTACAAAACATACATATGGTTAACATTACTCCCATTAATTATAATATTTATCCTTTTCCCTAAATAAAAGTACTATCTTTTTCAACAAACAATTATTATTCTTTTGAACTATAGAATAAATTTCCATTATTTTTCTGAAAAAAAAATTTACATATAGGTAAGGTTATGAAAATAAAAATGTCACTCAATATTCATAACCTAATAAACTTTTTGAAAAAATAACTGGGATTTCTCTCAATCAATATTTCATATGGTGTTTGTAACACCCCAATATACTGTGAATTGTTTTTTCACATTATTGTATGCTTTTTTATATTTTTCATTTCATAAAAATAGAAGACAATTTATTTTATTAAAGAAGAATGTTTGGATTGAATTATATAGAACACTAAATTAATCATGATTTACACTCAACATAAAATTTGGTTGTTTCTAAATGTAACACTGAGGTTATCTTGTGTTATACACAAAAATGACATTCCTTGATGACTTGTGTAACATTCAAGACTGAGATTTACTTATGAGGAATATATTATTAAAATATTTTTATTTAATATAATAATACAAACTACGATGTCAAATTATAGATTATGAATAGTATTAACCAATCTATTAAAATATATGGTTTTAAAAATTTAATATGAATTCATAGGTTACCAATTAATTATAAATGAATATGAAAACCGATTAAATATAAACAAAAAATTATTATGGACACAATGTTGTTTTACCATAATAAATTAAATTTTCAATAATTAATATTAGTGTGCTAAGTCATGCATTCCTTTCACATGGAACAGAATTGGCATATATTATATGAAACACTGACATTTTTTATGTTACACGCAACACTAAATTGACGTACAAAGCACACAACACTGAGTTTCTACGAAACATTTTTTTATATAATTATTTAAATGAGATAATTATAAAATATCTATTAAAAATAGTTTTAGGAATAATAATAATTACTTTTCAAATATTCTATATTATATTTTTATATAAATAATACATATTGATAATGAACGATATGATTTATAGAAATGTCCTTTTATGTTAAAAATGGTGTTTTCTTAAATAAACCAATTTTAATACAAAATATTTATACATATATAGAAACTGAATTGAATAAAATAAACAAATTTTTTAATTTATAGCATTGAATTTATCCTAGGTTCAATTTTTGGTATTTTTCTGAGAAACATCAAATTTTGATGGATAGTGGAAAATATCGCTTTTAGTTAAAAACTACCATTTTTTTAATTAATTATTAATATTAAATGATGTAATAAATTTTTTCTATGTTCACATTAGAAAAATATTAAATCTATTAATTCAATTTAATTCATTATTATCAATTTAAATTAGAAATTGAATTCAAACTCTTAATAAACTTTTGAACATTTCTCTACTTTAAAAACATGTTATTTCGTCCCGTCTGTAGGATTAGCATTAATTTTAATTTTTCCACATTGGTGATTTGAATTTTGATAATATAATATACAACACTATATTAATTTTAGTATTTATAGTCTAATAATACCAATTTAATTTTTTTTCCAAAATCATTAGTAAAAGTGAATAAAATTAATCATAGTGATTAGACCATGTTACGCTTAATTATGGACTACACATTAAACATAATGGTGAAAATGATCTAGAAACTTGTCCAAAACCCATTATATATCCATGTTTATGCCTCACACCATAAATTATTTATTTTTTTATATTGGAGTGACTTTTTAAGGTAACAACATGTGTACGCCTAACTTGTTTCTAAAAATTCTTAGTGAGTCATTTTACTTCACTATAAAGAGCCATCACATCTCCCATTTACTCAAACCACTAAAACCTCTTATGTTTGTCCATGTTCTGATAAATCCAATTCACTTCAATCCTTTCTTCCTCCTAGAATAATTTCCTTGGGGATAATGTAATCCAAGGAAGCCTTTTTCCACAAACCAAAATGAGTTACCTGATTAAGAGGTAACATTATCTCAAGTACTTTCTTTTATTTTCCATATCCACCACACCAACAATATTTATTATATGAATATATAACGAAAAACATAATATATAATCTAGGATGTTTTAATGTAATATTTTATAGATACAATTACATAGACCTCCATCTAATGGGTGATGATATATTTTTTTTGTGTACAGAAAGCCTCACGAAACGATGATTGTACATTTTTTCATCACCACCTATCACGATGGAAATTATGATAGAAACTATTTTATATATGATATATATTATATTTATAATTCCTTTATTATTATGTAATTTTTATTTCTAACATACCTTTATTCTTTCCATCTTAGGTAAATAAGATAATTTCATTTGAGGGAGTGTGGACTACCGCCCCCTCAAAGCGATTTGATTCATTCATACACTACATGAATTGTATTATGGATGGTTTTAGTGAATATATATAGTATATATGATATCATAAATCTACTATAATAATTATATATATATATATACATATATTACTTTTACTTTCTTTCTCCCAGCACGACAATTAAATGGAAATAACATTCATGCGTACAAACAACCTACCATCTCCATAAATGTTGTATTCTGTTTCATACTTATATATTAAATACATTATGATAATACTAATATACTATATATAAATTATATTTATTACATTTTTTACATTTTTTAATCATTATATAATCATAAGTACCAATAATATAAAAACTAAGACACATATGAAAAACAAAGTGAATAGTACCCCAAGTGAAACATTAAAATAGGTTCATAAATAAGTGTGTAATATAAAGACATAATATAATAATATATTGTATTATAAATTATATTTTTGTTATGTAAAGGTTTTATAATAAATTTATATTTATTATATAGGTGGTTTGAATGAGTAGGATGATAATTAAGACACAATGTAAGGTGATTTCATCTAACTTTTTATTGTCTTGAGGTATATGCTATATTCTCCACTCATTTCTTTTTTGTGGTGTAAGTAATTAACATTATTGTATTATATGTATCTTATAAATAAATTTATGGTTATTAAAATATCCTTTTTATAAACATTCATTAATGGGGTTTGTGTTTCAAAAGTCACCATATTGTTAAAAACATTTTGTCTCAATTTTCCTTCATTGAGACTCATGGTTTGTTGTGCATGTACAATATTTTTTAAGGTGTATATACTTACATTTTACCTGTTATATCATGAATCCAATTATTTTAATTATATTTTACACATCATACAATTTAACTTTCTTACATGGAGAGTATGATCCAAAGCTACCAAGTTACAAGAGTTTATTGAAACCATCTCATCATTTTTCGAGATTGTTTATGTTTATACTTCCTTTGATGAAATATTATGATACATCTCTCAAAAAATTTCATGAATATTATCATAATATGGTAATAAATGATTTATTAATATATTGGTAATATTTATTCCAATCTTTGGTACATAAGATAGTTTAAATTTTTTTTACGAAATCCGGACATCACCATCCCTTTGGTTGGAAATTCGTGTTCTATAAAAAATTTTTTTTCTAAAAATGTTATCCAAGAATTATCTTCTAATATCCTATGATCATTAAAATTCATTTTTAACACTTTTTATTTTACTAATATTCAATTTAATTTTCTTTTCACATTTATAATAAGGTATTTCTCAAACCATTTTATCGTGAAAAAGAATATTCATTTTACCACATACAAAATTTATAGATTTATCGACAGCAATTTCTGTGAAGCATCCTTCACATGTTTAAAGGGTTATTTATTAAGGAAGTGACATTTTTTAAAATATTTTCAAAAAAATATTTTCAAAATATTTTCAAGCTTCTTTTATACATTTGCAAGAAAAATGGTTTTCAAAATTTTTTTAATCTTTATTTATATGTCTTAAAAGTATTTTAAAAGAAATGATTTTTAAAAAATTTTCATGATTTCATTCTACGATTTCAAAAAAAAATAAAAAAAAAGGGTTTTAAAAGGTTTTTAATCTTATATTATATTTTTTCATGGAAAATGGTTTTCAATTGATTTCAAGTCTTATTTATAATAATTAATGGCATTTTAGAAGAAAATAATTTTAAAATTATTTTATGTGTTAAAAATAATTTTTCAAAGAATAAATGATGTTTTCCATAAGAAATGTTTTGAAATATATATCAATAATTTTCTCCATCTAATATGAAATCCCTTGATGTTATTCATTCCCTTCATGGAAATGATCTAATGATTCCATTCATATCCTTTCTATGAATGGGATTTGCTTAATGTCATGGTCATTATGAAACCTGTTTCTCTTTCATGGGTTTTATGTTTATGAAATCTATTCCCTTTCATGGGTTATATGTTTATGAAATCTGTTTCTCTTTTATGAGTTATGAATTTGAATAAATGATTAGGAGACTTGTATCTTTTATAAAAGTTATTATATGTTTACATGTTTGTGATACCCATTTAATTTCATGTGTTAAGATATTTTTTTATGATTTTGTTTCACATCTATGTATGATTTAACTATGAGAAGGGTGGGACCTATATCTCCTCCAAATGCATTGGGTAATGATTTATATCTCATGAGACATACTAAGATGATATTGGAAGTGTTCCTTGACTACAAAATTGGAATGAGTTGTAAAATATTGATACTATGATGGCCATGGGAGAGAACCATGACTACGCTGATGGTATAAAGAGTGACATCATGCTAATAATATGGAAATTGAAGTGAACCATTACTACTAAGTTGGTTTGGGGAGTGAACCCTTACTATTAAGATGTAATGGCAGTGATGCATTGACTACTATGTGTGAACCTGATTATATGTTCACAATATTATGCATGGACCAAGTTTCAGGTCTATAGATTTATATGAGCGCCTATTCTCATTTCCATAACCTAATGAGTAAAACCTTTTCTACTTATACCTATTTACTATATTATATGCTTATTTTTTCACCACAATTACATGTTTTATTCCAATGATATGCTTTCATTGATTATTTTCCTTATTTAATTATGACTCATATATTATGAAATACCAATTGTTATTATGATCTCTGATATGCGGGGTATTATCATCAAATGTTATGCCCAAGTTCCATTCCATTTTTTCATGTTTTGATTATATAAATTTTCTATTTACCTTTACTGACCATATGAGCTCACCCCATTCATATGTTTCTTTTTCTACAGGATAAAATGAATGTTTTTAGGTTGAATTAATAAAGTTGTAGATCATTATGGGAGATTGTGAAGATCATTCACCAGGACAGAAGATTTTGTTTCCATGTATCCAAGGACACGAAACTATTATGGTCCATGGGAATATTTTTTATTGTACTAAATAATCAACTAAAATGAAATAATATACATCTATGTTATGCATGGGTTACTATAGTTGGGAAAATAGGAAAGGTTTAGTCAACACTTAGAAACATGTGTGATAATTGTTTTGTGATATCTCTAGGTATGAGGATAATTCTTTGGATGTATGAGTCACTGTTTTGAAATTGTCCTTGATTTTTGGTAATGGTTATAGTGAGTGGTTTACAAGAAATAAATCATTCTCTAGATACCAAAAGTGGATCTGGCTATAGAACAGTTGTACCTAGGTGTAACAACTCTGACAAAATGATCTGATCCTAGCATGGAGTAATCTGGTACACGACAATGTGCCTTATTGCACACCTGTTTTGACACTCTTGAGGGATATGCATTGCAAATTCACAAACTCTTCTTGAACCATGGGTGTTGTATTTTAAGGAAGGTATCATGAATTAGAAATCCCATAAGTAAATCATTTCATGACTATGTGGTTTTATAATATGATAGGTAATGATCACACTATGATTCTTGTTTTAGTCAATTGGGGTAACTGAAAGGAACTCGATTAATGTTGAATGAGATGGATGATTTGTTAACGATCATTCCAGTGAGATGATTACTATATTGAAAGTCGATGTTATCATAATTAATCTCTTTTCAATGAACATGATTAAAAATGTTTAAATTAACCAAATCTCAGACTTACCAAGGAAGAGATAGAAGGAGTTCGTTGAGAGTTTGGGTAATGGGGACCATGGAGGAAAAAAGTTTTGATTTCCTTTGTGTCAGGAGTATGGAACACTTCATCGAAAAAATGTATTAGTGGATCATGAAAACGTTTTGATTGTGCAAAAAAAATGACACAAAACAAGTTACTATTATTTAAAAATGAGGAGTTCGATTAAAGGAATGAATTAGTATATTGTCCTTCGTAAGACATCATTGAAGGTTATGTGTTTAAAATGTAGAAAAAATGGTCATTATGCAACCCAATGTTTCAATGGGAAGGCTCCAAAAAAGGATCAACAATGTGGTATGAGTAATGGTTATATTTTTGATGATGAAGAGTCTATAGATGATATGTAAAAGGAAAGAGGTATTTTGTAATAAGATGAGTTATCCTTGTTAACACCATATGTATGAAGTGGAATAATCAAAGTTTATATGTATTAGGATTAAAAAATTATGTTATATGAATGATTAAGTATACAAGGTTTGTTCTACATATGCTATTATATTATTATTTACATGATTATGTTTAATTTTCTTGATGGAATGGTGGAGTGATTTAATTACAAGGTGATATTGTGACTAAGGGAAGTTATCCCTTAATATATTCTTTTTTCTAAGATAATGTAGTTATGAAAAAGTAAATTGGAAAGTACAGTTTACACTGGAACTAAGTAAGGACTTGTTAATATGTGGGTTATTCTAGCATTGATAATGTTTGTAGGATTTTTGGATATATGTAATTTATCCAATATAATTTGGAATAAGGAAGAATTCATATTTTTCCAAAGAATTTATTATAATTATGTTTATTACCATGTTTTAAGGGAATATATGATAAGGGTATTCACATGTTTGGAAGGCGAAAAAAAAGTCATACATGGTGATATATGGGGGATCATTGTTAAGATTATTTCAGAAATTTCTTTTCAATACATTGGATTTACATATTTTGTATGGGTTATAAAGTTAACCATCAATGAAAAATTTTCGTTAAACTTCGAAGGAGGTATTTATGTATTGAGTTTGTATTAAAAACCTTGGATAAAATCTTATTTAGTGATTAAACTTATTTCACGAATTACAATTATATTTTAGAAATTTTATTAGTTTGATTTTATAAAAGGAAACCATGAATGTTGGGAGACAACCAATATAGTTCGACAAAGAAGTGGGTCATGGATCCTTGATCAAAGGATGATAAGGGTTTCACTCCTACCACTGGGAAATACGATTTCATAATTAATGTATAATTATTTTTTATGAATAATAATTTATTATGTATCAATAGTATAACTTTTTATTTTTTAGTTTAATATATTAACCATATTAATTTTTAATAATAATTATATATAAATGGTTATACTTTTCACTCTTTTATGGGACATAAGATATGATAAAAGTGTATTTTAGCACTTCAGCCATCAAAGTTAATTTCTAGACATCCATTTCGTGTTGTAATGGATGAATTAGAAATTGATAAATGAAAAATTGAAGTATGAAATTCTGTTTATAAAATTCTTTCAAGTATGTCACGACCCAACCTCGGGGCCCGTGCCGTGACTAACCCAAGCCCGCCTTCCATAGGCCAGGGGCTGGCGACTAGCACCAAGGCGTAAAATCCCGGTAAACAGGGAAGGCATTGCCTTTATAAGTAACAACCACCACAGAGTCAGCAAGCGGAAAGTAACTACAAAGTGCAGAAAAGTAAAGGGGGCCGGAATACAAGCCCAACTGAAAGTACAACTGAAAAGGAAAAGAATAGAAACTGAAGAAAAGACGGCGGCATCGTGTCGTCCACTGGCAATCCCACCTGAAGGGTGGGTACAGATAGCCTCCAGGCTCCTCGGGTCCCACGTCCGCTCCGAGCACGTCCCGCCCAGTGGTCCGCCTCAAGGTACCGTCCTGCTCCACGCCCCAACCGAGATCAGCGCTGTCCGTCGTCTGCATCCAACACAACAAGGTGCGGGCATAGCCCGTGCAGGGGTGAGTATAAACTACTCAGTAAGGACCCCGAGACCCCCGAAGGTCACCCGAAATCCACAAAGGATATAGCACAAAAGAAAGGGTCAACCACGAAGAAACAACTGACTCGACTTAGGTATATGCCCATACATATACCTAAGTCCCCATTTCTAGCTCTGCTCTCGAGCTCAAGGTCAACTCGATCCACACAGGAAAGAAAGACTCAAATCCACCAGGGAGAGTAAATAGTAAATAGTAAATCCACATAGGATAGTTCAACACAATCCACAAAGGAGAGTAACATAAGATTCAGCTCAACCAGGTATACTTTTTCAGATGACGTCAAAGATGATCACTGATCCATCTAAGTCGTCGGACCCACGAAGGATCGATAGGTACTAACCTCGGCAATGACCCACACAGGATCGGGCCCACACAGGACCTGTAGCAATGGCTCACACAGAACCGTAAGAGATGACCCACACAGGATCGGTAGCACTGATCCACGTAGGATCGCTGAGTGCAGTAGTCGACGCAGTCCACTGAGGATCTCTGCACAGTCGTCGCCACAGTCCACGAAGGATCTCTGCTCTGTCGTCGAAGTCACAGCCAGCGCTAGGGTTCCCGCACACAGCGAGCTCGTTTAGGAGGGTCCGCTCCACGAGCCGAGAGGCTGATACATCAACTGACACGTAGTCCGAAGTTGATGTATCCAAAAGTTCCGTATCGACAACATGATCTCAACGCAACAGACGGCGCGTCAATCGGACGCCCGGTCTGAGAGTTATTGGCATTTTCGTTCCAGGGGCCCGGTTGGTTTTTAGGGCAAAACCAACCCGACCGTACTCCGCCTGTGTCCGATCCTCGGGCGGAGTATGCCAAAAGTTCCGTCTCACTTAGAGGAAACTACCACAGCTGACGGTACGTCGATCGGACGTCCGTAGCTCAAGTTATGAGCGTTTCCGCTCCGAGGGCCCGGTTGGTTTCGTGTACGAACCAACCCGGCCGAACCCAAAGTCTTCCGAAACCTTGAGTGTAATATACCGAAACGACCGTATCGATCCAAGGATCGCGTAGCCGCTGACGGTTCGTCAATCAGAGGTCCTAGGCCCAAGATATAGGCAAAAGACCGGAGAGGACCCGAAAACGGGGGTTCTGGGCCCGGGGCAACCCGGCCCGAACCCCCCCTGGGGGTAGGCCGAACCGGGTCGACCCGGCCTGGTCGCGGCCCAGCCGACCGGACCGGCCGGCTCGACCTCGGCCGAGCGGCCAAGGGGCGCCGCGGGTTTGACCCGCGGCTTAGGTGGAACGCGGCCCGCGCGGGCCGCGTGTTGGGTGGCCGGACCGCGGACGCGGTCCGGCGGTTCGCCGCCGCTGCGGCCTAGCCGCGGCGGATCCTCCGGCGGCGCGCCGGGCGCCGCCGCCTTCCGCGGGCCGCCGGAGTTGCTCCGGTGGCCCGATTCCTCTCCCGTCTGCGCCGTTGCTCCCCCCGGGGGCCGATCTTCACTACGGGATCAACGGATCACCCTTGCCGCACGGTTCGTCGTCGCTTGCCAAAACCGCACACGAAAAGGATCGGCGGAGGGTTGTCGGGTCTTGTTCGTTAGACCCGCACCCTCCGCGTTAGTCATAAACAACGAGAGAAAGGGACTACAACAATTTTTTATCAAGATAAAAATTGTTCACTTCTTTTTCTTTTAAACGGCAAATCAATTTTAATTAATTGAAAATATTCATGCCGGTTCTTTATTCAAAAAGAAATAAAAACACGGGAATGAATCATCAAGAATTAAATCCCTACCTTGTCGTCGTCGTCGGACGAGAGGTCGTCGCGGATTTGGTGATCGTCGCGGAAGAGACGCTCGTCGCACTGCGGGAAGGAGTCGCGCCGACGATCTCCGGATCAAGATCAAACAGATTTAATTAATTTAAATCTGGTGATATCGAATTATAGAAAGGGAGAATTTAGAAGATTCGATTCTCACCTTTAACAGCTGATCGTAGGTTTTCCGCGGAAGAAGAAGCGCCGAAGAAGAAGAAGAAGGTCGCGGAAAAAGTTTGTCGACGTCGCGGATCACGGTGTGCGTCGTCAAATTTTGGTTCCGGCGTTCTTCGCGTTCTTCGCGTTCTTCGCGTTCTTCGCGTTCTTCGCGGGGAGGGTGGAGGCTTAGAGAATAAAGAGTAATCCTCCAAAATAGACACGTTGGTCTATTTTATTAAATCGTCAACGAACGCAAACGCGTAAGTAACGACCCATTAAATTCGTTGAATTAATTCAATGAATGAAACAGCCCATTTAATTCACGAAATAAACCGCCCAATTAAATGGTCTGTTAAGAAATTAAAGAAAACGCACCGGTTGACTTTTCAGTTACTTTGACGGGTTTTCACGGGTGCATTACTTAGCGAAAGAAACGGCGGGGCTCGTGCGGGCCCCACCTCACAAATATCCTACCAAGGGGTAGGGTATTTCCAGATAGCACCCTATCGGCTTTAACTCAGTTCAAGTGGCTTCAAAGTGACTTCTAAGCGGCTTAAGTGAAATAAAATAAAGTTGTCGCACAACCTTTATTTTATTTCCGACTTAAAGCCCAAAAATTTTAAAAACCACGGTTGAGCAAACGCAACTCCGGAAGATGCGTTTCTAAGCAAATACCGGCGCTGCGATTCCATCGGTGCCCTCAGAATTTGATTCCGGGCACCGGTTCAAAAGATAGAAAAACCCGCTCGTCCGTTCACTGAACGTACCCGAGCCAAACTTCGGAAATTGATTCCGGGCACACCGGGCCTCGGAATCAGGTGCCGTCTGAAGCTGTGCTCTTGTAAAATTCCAAAGAAAATTAAGAAAAAAAATTTCCTTGAAATTTGCGGGTCTTTACATTACTCCCACCTCAGAGCTTTACGTCCCCGTAAAGATACATCAAAAACTAGGGGAACAAATGGGGGTACTGAGCACGCATCTGAGCCTCCCGCTCCCAAGTGCTCTCCTGGAGGTTCCCGTGCTGCCATCTGACGCGCACAAGAGGAATCGACCGCCCACGTAGGGCACGCTCATGTCGATCCTCGATCTCCACTGGGACCTCCGCAAAAGTCGCCCCATCATCCACGTCCAGCTCCCCAAAGTCGATGATGTGCGTCGGGTCGTGCACGTATCTCCTCAGCTGAGACACGTGGAAGACGTCGTGCACCCGGTGCAACTGAGGTGGTAGAGCCAGGCGATAAGCCACCTCTCCTATCCTGCTGAGGACCTGGAAAGGCCCGATGAAGCGTGGAGACAACTTGCCACCTCGGCCAAATCTCCGTAAACCACGTCGAGGTGAGACACGCAAAAAGACGTGGTCGCCATCCTCGAACTCTAGTGGCCTCCGCCTCCTGTCAGCATATGACTTCTGTCGGCTCTGAGCTGTCCTCATCCTCTCCTGGATGATCTGGACCTTCTCTGTCGTGGCTCGGACCATCTCTGGTCCCATGAGTGTTGACTCCCCAGGGTCTGTCCAGCACAACGGTGATCTGCAGGGTCTGTCGTACAACGCCTCGTATGGTGCCATCCCGATGGTGGAGTGGTAGCTGTTGTTGTACGTGAACTCCACCAAGGGTAGGTGGTCCTCCCAGCTGCGACCAAAGTCGAGAACACATGCACGGAGCATGTCCTCGAGTGTCTGTATGGTCCTCTCAGTCTGACCATCCGTCTGAGGGTGGAAGGCTGTGCTCAGATGGAGCCGCGTCCCGAACGCCTCCTGCAACCCCTTCCAAAGCCGGGAAGTGAAACAAGCATCTCGATCGGAGACGATAGACGATGGCACACCGTGAAGCCGTACGATCTCCTCGATGTAAAGACGTCCCAAGCTCTCCACTGAGCCCTGCTCTCTGATGGGTAAGAAGTGTGCCGACTTGGTGAGTCGGTCGACAATCACCCAAATGGAGTCGTGACCTCTGGAAGTGTGTGGAAGTCCAGTCATGAAGTCCATAGATATGCCTTCCCACTTCCACTCCGGGACCTCTAAGGGTTGTACCAAGCCTGCTGGTACCTGATGCTCTGCCTTCACCTGCTGGCAGGTGAGGCATCGTGAAATGAACTCTGCCACAGCTTTCTTCATGCCCGGCCACCAGTGCTGTCGTCTGAGATCCTGGTACATCTTCGCCACTCCGGGATGCACCGCCAAGGGAGAAGTGTGAAACTCTCTCAGCACCTCCTCTCGTAAAGCGACTGGTACGAAGGTACGTCCTCTGAAAAGGATGTCGTGCTCTTCTCCAAGGGAGAAGCCATCAGGCGCCTGACCTGAGGATATCAGTTCACGCTGGGTCTCACAGTCAGCGTCCCCACGCTGAGCCTCTCTGACCCACTGTAGAAGTGGAGGAGAGACTGTGAGAGACTGAAGAAAGGCTGCTCCGTCTCTATCCACGAAGGATATCTGTAAGGAGGGTAGCTGCTCCGTCGCCTCCTCAAGTAGCTGAATGCCCGTCCTCCTGCTGAGGGCATCGGCTACCACGTTCCCCTTCCCAGGAGTATAGACTATCTCAAAGTCATAGTCCTGGAGGAACTCAAGCCAACTCCGCTGTCTCAGGTTCAGGTCCTTCTGAGAGAAGATATACCTGAGACTCTGGTGGTCAGAAAAGACTGTGAAGCGCTCGCCCATCAGATAGTGCCGCCAAGTCGTCAGAGCGAAGACCACTGCTGCTAACTCCAGGTCATGAGTGGCGTAGTTCTGCTCATGCGGCCTCAACTGACGTGATCCGTAGGAGATCACGGCCCGCTCCTGCATTAGGACGCACCCGAGTCCAGTCCCTGATGCATCGCAGTAAACTACGTATCCAACTCCCTCCTCAGGAAACCTCAAGATAGGTGCGCTAGTCAATCTCAGTCTCAGCTCCTGGAAGCTCTGCTGACATCTGTCTGACCACACAAAGGGTTTCCCCTTCTTTGTCAATGCTAAGAGTGGTGCCGCAACTCTGGATAAGTCTGGCACAAATCTCCGATAGTATCCGGCTAGGCCCAAGAAGCTCTGCACCTCCGTCACGCTCCTGGGTGGCTCCCAAGCTAGCACTGCCTCGATCTTCGCGGGATCCACTGCAACTCCCGCCTCAGAGATGACGTGCCCCAAGAAATGGACCTCACGTAACCAGAACTGGCACTTTGAGAGCTTGCCATAAAGCTGGTGCTCTCGGAGTGTGTCTAGAACAACTCGCAGGTGGTAGGCATGCTCCTCCTCAGTCGTCGAGTATACCAAAATGTCGTCAATGAAGACCACGACAAATCGGTCGAGGTATGGCTGGAAGATCCTGTTCATGAGGCTCATGAACACTGCTGGAGCATTGGTTACGCCGAACGGCATAACCAAGAACTCATAATGGCCATACCGACACCTGAAGGCCGTCTTCTGCACGTCCTCGTCTCAAACTCTGAGCTGATGATAGCCTGACCGGAGGTCTATCTTCGAGAACCACCGCGCTCCTTTGAGCGGATCGAAGAGGTCATCAATCCGTGGCAGCGGATACTTGTTTCTCACTGTCACCTGGTTCAGGCGACGATAGTCGACACACAGTCGCAAGCTCCCGTCCGCCTTCTTGGCGAACAATATCGGGGAAGCCCAGGGTGAAACACTGGGTCGGATAAACCCCTTGCTCTGCAAGTCCTCCAACTGTACCCGCAGCTCTCGAAGCTCGGCGGGGGCCATCCGATATGCTGGAGTAGATATCGGGGCTGTCCCGGGGTACAAGTCGATGTAAAAGTCTACCTCTCTACGAGGAGGTAGACCTGGAACGTCGTCGGGAAAGACGTCCACGTACTGGTCCACCACTGCAGGAAAAACTGGACTCCGCACGTCCACTACTCCTAGGATGAGGCTAGCCAACTGATGAGAGATGGGCTGCACTCTCCTCCGCGGAAGTCCATCCTGTGCTGCAAAGGTTCCCTTCTCACCGGTGAAGGTAAACCTGCTCCCTTCGGTGCGAACACATCGCACCTTGCGCCTAAAACAGTCGATCTGGGCATGAACCATGGATAGCCAATCCATGCCCAAGATGACGTCGTAGGGCCTCGACGCCGCTACAAGGAGATCCCAGCCGAAGCTCTCGCCTCCTAGAGTAAGCTCACACCGCCGGCACCAGTGCGTAATCGTCGAGTCTGCTCCCGTAGGAGTCTCTAGCCGTAAGGATCGAGCCAACGGCTCAGTCGGAATCTCCGAGCTCCGAACAAGGGAAGAGGCTATGAAAGAGTGACTCGCTCCTGTGTCTATAAGTACTGCAGCAAGGGTGGAATAAACACAGATCGTACCTCGAATCATCTCTGGCATGTCGGGGTCGTAGGCCTCCACTGCCTGGAGCTGGGCCTGTCCCTACCCGCCAGCTCCCTGTGGTCGAGGTGGCCCTCCTGGTGGTGGTGGGGGTAGAGCCTGGAAGCGTCGCCCACCACCCGCTGCTCGGCCAGCTCCTCTGCCTCGTCTGCCTCCTCCCTGCGGACCGCCACAGTCGACCCTCTGCCTCTGCCTGGGTGGCCCCTCCACCGTCTGCTGCTCCTCTGGTCGGCGAGTCGGGCAGTCACGAGCCATGTGACCCTGCCCGCCGCAGGAGTAGCACAGCCTGCCTCTCGGAAGGCTGGCACTCCGCTGTGTGCACCGCACTGCTGAGCCGGTGTCCTGAGGCCGTCTGCGTGGGGGTCTGGTCTGCCTGGACCCGAGATTCATCCGTCGGCTACCTGCTGCCGAAGACTCAGCTACCTGCCTCCCTGCGCTAGGTCTCGCCGCTGAAGAAGGCTCTGCCAGGAAGCTCTCGATCAAGAGGGCTCGCTCCAGCACTCCCGCCTGGGTCGGAATGCTGAGGGAGATCAGCGACGCCCGAATCTTCTACCGCAAGCCCTGCTCGAAGGTCCGGGCCCGGAAGAAGGGGTCCCGTACCATGTCGGTCGAGTAGAGAGATAGGTCATTGAACCTCGCCGTGTACTGAGCGACCGTCATGCTGCCCTGGCGCAGCTGGAGAAGCTCCTGGATGCGCACCGCTCGGAGGGTGGCCGGGACGAACTCAGAGCCGAAGAGGCTCTCGAAGTCCGTCCAGAGCAAGGATGCCTCATCGTGAACCTGGAGCATTAAGCTCCACCATCGTCCTGCCGCCGCCTGCAGGAGGCTCGCCGCGAGAATCACCATGAGATCCGCTGGTGTCCTCACTAGCCTAAAGATCCGTACCACCGCCTCTAGCCTGTCCTCGGAGGCCTGGGGGTCCGCCTCACCGCGAAACCCAGGGCAGTCGCTGGCTCTGAAACTCATGCAGTGCCCTGAGGCGATGTGCATCGTCAGCGTCTGGTACTGGTAGCATCGGTGGCTCGGCGGGTAAAGCTACCGCCGGTGCCACTGCTGGCAAAGGGCCCTGCACCGAGGCCTCGTCGCTCGGTGGGCTTCCGTCGCGCCCTACACTCAGAACCCTAGCTGGCTGTCGTCGCGGGGCCATCCTGAAAAGGAGAACAAGAGCACCACAGTCAGAACAGTATACCTGGTGAGCTGGCACAAGTAATCACAAGGAAAACTTGAGACTTTCATGAAGCATATCAGTATACCCGGTGAGCTGACACAAGTAATCACAAGGAAAACTTGAAACGCACACGCAATCAATGTTTTCATGCATTAAGTCGGAAATCAGGAGTCAGGGTCCTGGTGTACGGATACGTCGGCCGCCGTACCAACACTGGGCTCCCTGAACTGATAACCACACTCAATACACTAAACACTATTGCTTCATATAGGAAGAAAAGACGATCAGAGTCTGCGGTAGAACCGACCCCTCTGATACCAATTTGTCACGACCCGACCTCGGGGCCCGTGCTGTGACTACCCCAAGCCCGCCTTCCATAGGCCAGGGGCTGGCGACTAGCACCAAGGCGTAAAATCCCGGTAAACAGGGAAGGCATTGCCTTTATAAGTAACAACCACCACAGAGTCAGCAAGCGGAAAGTAACTACAAAGTGCAGAAAAGTAAAGGGGGCCGGAATACAAGCCCAACTGAAAGTACAACTGAAAAGGAAAAGAACAGCAACTGAAGAAAAGACGGCGGCCTCATGTCGTCCACTGGCAATCCCACCTGAAGGGTGGGTACAGATAGCCTCCAGGCTCCTCGGGTCCCACGTCCGCTCCGAGCACGTCCCGCGCAGTGGTCCGCCTCCAGGTACCGTCCTGCTCCATGCCCCAACCGAGATCAGCGCTGTCCGTCGTCTGCATACAACACAACAAGGTGCGGGCATAGCCCGTGCAGGGGTGAGTATAAACTACTCAGTAAGGACCCCGAGACCCCCGAAGGTCTCCCGAAATCCATAAAGGATA
Source organism: Viscum album (assembly GCA_963277665.1). NCBI lineage: Eukaryota > Viridiplantae > Streptophyta > Magnoliopsida > Santalales > Viscaceae > Viscum > Viscum album. Next base: position 1,398,688,261 of record OY728145.1, on the reverse strand, counting down.
TAGCACAAAAGAAAGGGGCAACCACGAAGAAACAACTGACTCGACTTAGGTATATGCCCATACATATACCTAAGTCCCCATTTCTAGCTCTGCTCTCGAGCTCAAGGTCAACTCGATCCACACAGGAAAGCAAGACTCAAATCCACCAGGGAGAGTAAATAGTAAATAGCAAATCCACATAGGATAGTTCAACACAATCCACAAAGGAGAGTAACATAAGATTCAGCTCAACCAGGTATACTTTTTCAGAGGACGTCAAAGATGATCACTGATCCATCTAAGTCGTCGGACCAACGAAGGATCGATAGGTACTAACCTCGGCAATGACCCACACAGGATCGGGCCCACACAAGACCTGTAGCAATGGCTCACACAGAACCGTAAGAGATGACCCACACAGGATCGGTAGCACTGATCCACGTAGGATCGCTGAGTGCAGTCGTCGACGCAGTCCACTGAGGATCTCTGCACAGTCGTCGCCGCAGTCCACGAAGGATCTCTGCTCTGTCGTCGTCGCAGTCCACGGAGGATCTCTGCTCTGTCGTCGAAGTCACAGCCAGCGCTAGGGTTCCCGCACACAGCGAGCTCGTTTAGGAGGGTCCGCTCCACGATCCGAGAGGCTGATACATGAACTGACACATAGTCCGAAGTTGATGTATCCAAAAGTTCCGTATCGACAACAGGACCTCAACGCAACAGACGGCGCGTCAATCGGACGCCCGGTCTGAGAGTTATTGGCATTTTCGTCCCAGGGGCCCGGTTGGTTTTTAAGGCAAAACCAACCCGACCGTACTCCGCCTGTGTCCGATCCTCGGGCGGAGTATGCCAAAAGTTCCGTCTCACTTAGAGGAAACTACCACAGCTGACGGTACGTTAATCGGACGTCCGTAGCTCAAGTTATGAGCGTTTCCGCTCCGAGGGCCCGGTTGGTTTCGTGTATGAACCAACCCGGCCGAACCCAAAGTCTTCCGAAACCTTGAGTGTAATATACCGAAACGACCGTATCGATCCAAGGATCGCGTAGCCGCTGACGGTTCGTCAATCGGAGGTCCTAGGCCCATGATATGGGCAAAAGACCGGAGAGGGCCCGAAAACGGGGGTTCTGGGCCCGGGGCGACCCGGGCCGAACCCCCCCTGGGGGTCGGCCGATCCGGGTCGACCCGACCCGGCCCGGCCCGGGTGGGCCGGGTCCGGTCCGGCCCGGGCGCGGCCCGGCCGACCGGACCGGCCGGCTCGACCTCGGCCGAGCGGCCAAGGGGCGCCACGGGTTTGACCCGCGGCTTAGGTGGAACGCGGCCCGCGCGGGCCGCGTGTTGGGTGGCCGGACCGCGGACGCGGTCCGGCGGTTCGCCGCCGCCGCGGCCGAGCCGCGGCGGATCCTCCAGCGGCGCTCCGGGCGCCGCCGCCCCCGGTCGCCGGCGCCGCCGCGCCGCCGCCGCCTTCCGCGGGCCGCCGGAGTTGCTCCGGTGGCCCGATTCCTCTCCCGTCTGCGCCGTTGCTCCTCCCGGGGGCCGATCTTCACCGCAGGATCAACGGATCGCCCTTGCCGCACGGTTCGTCGTCGCTTGCCAAAACCGCACACGAAAAGGATCGGCGGAGGGTTGTCGGGTCTTGTTCGTTAGACCCGCACCCTCCGCGTTAGTCATAAACAACGGGAGAAAGGGGCTACAACAATTTTTAATCAAGATAAAAATTGTTCACTTCTTTTTCTTTTAAACGGCAATTAAATTTTAATTAATTGAAAATATTCATGCCGGTTCTTTATTCAAAAAGAAATAAAAACACGGGAATGAATCATCAAGAATTAAATCCCTACCTTGTCGTCGTCGTCGGACGAGAGGTCGTCGCGGATTTGGTGATCGTCGCGGAAGAGACACTCGTCGCACCGCGGGAAGGAGTCGCGCCGACGATCTCCGGATCAAGATCAAACGGATTTAATTAATTTAAATCCGTTGATATCGAATTATAGAAAGGGAGAATTTAGAAGATTCGATTCTCACCTTTAACCGCCGATCGTAGGTTTGTCGCGGAAGAAGAAGCGCCGAAGAAGAAGAAGAAGGTCGCGGAAAACGTTTGTCGACGTCGCGGATCACGGTGTGCGTCGTCGAATTTTGGTTCCGGCGTTCTTCGCGTTCTTCGCGTTCTTCGCGTTCTTCGCGGGGAGGGTGGAGGCCCAGAGAATAAAGAGTAATCCTCCAAAATAGACACGTTGGTCTATTTTATTAAATCGCCAACGAACGCAAACGCGTAAGTAACGACCCATTAAATTCGTTGAATTAATTCAACGAATGAAACAGCCCATTTAATTCACGAAATAAACCGCCCAATTAAATGGTCTGTTAAGAAATTAAAGAAAACGTGCCGGTTGACTTTTCAGTTACTTTGACGGGTTTTTGCGGGTGCGTTACTTAGAGAAAGAAACGGCGGGGCTCGTGCGGGCCCCACCTCACAAATATCCTACCAAGGGGTAGGGTATTTCCGGATAGCACCCTATCCGCTTTAACTCAGTTCAAGTGGCTTCCAAGTGACTTCCAAGTGGCTTAAGTGAAATAAAATAAAGTTGTCGCACAACCTTTATTTTATTTCCGACTTAAAGCCCAAAATTTTAAAAACCACGGTTGAGCAAACGAAACTCCGGAAGAGGCGTTTATAAGAAAATACCGGCGCTGCGATTCCATCAGTGCCCTCAGAATTCGATTCCGGGCACCAATTCAAAAGATAGAAAAACCCGCTCATCCGTTCACTGAACGTACCCGAGCCAAACTTCGGAAATTGATTCCGGGCACACCGGGCCTCGGAATCAGGTGCCGTCTGAAGCTGCGCTCTTGCAAAATTCCAAAGAAAATTAAGAAAAAAAATTTCTTGAAATTTGTGGGTCTTTACAAAGTAAGTATATTTTCTTATATAATTGGGCAATACAATAATTACTCTATGTTAGGATAACGATTAAAAGAAAATGTATTGTTTTTATTATTTAATTTTTACTGAATTGATGGCCTCAAAATCATCACAGATTTATGACATTGAGTCCCCCAACTTTTATTTGTTCACTCACTTTTTTGTGTTTGATGACCTCAATCACTCCTCATAAATATATATGTTTTTAATCCATGTATAATATTCACTCCCAAACTATGTATTCCTATATGAAAGCATAGTTATATATAACATTGGGTAACTATTATGGTTCCAACTTTGAATTTTTAAAGCAATAGTTAATATTGATTTGTACGATGTGGATTTCATTTAATGAATCATTCAAGTATTAAACGTCTGATAACCAAGATAAATATCAAGGGAAACATTCATTTTATGGGTGTAGAATGTAACACCCCTAGATTTTGTGAATTATTTTTTTTCAAATTAATTTATCCTTTTTGGTATTTTTCATTTCATACAACATTAAAGATAGATTAGTTTTTAAAAGAAATAAGTTTGTCATGCATTATACATATCACCAAGTTAATCGTACATTACGTGAAACGTAATATTTGTATTGAAGTACAAAAAACACTGAGGTTATCATTCATTATATACAATAATTAAATTTCCTCAATGACATGCTTTTCATGCAAGACCAGGGATTAACGAACAATAATATATTATTAAAATATGATAATTTAATATACTAAGATAAAAAATTGTCTTAAAATTAGAGGTTATGAATAGAATTATCAAATCAATGAAAATATAGGGGTTACACAATATAATATTAATTCATAGGTTACTAATTATTTATAAATGAATATGAAAAAACATTGAATAAAAAAGAAAATATTAATATGGTCACAAAGTTGTTTTACTATAATAAATAAAATTTTCATTTATGTCATTAAAGAATTACATTCACAAAGAACCAACTTAGAGTACATTACATGGAAAACAGAATTTGTGTATGACATGACATATATTACATGCAACACCAACTTTGCATACGATGCACACAACAATATGTTTCTATGAAAATTATTTTTTTCTATATAATACTTAAATAAGATAATTATAACCTAGAAGATAAAATTAGTTATAGGAATATTAATAACTACTTTTATTTTTTTATATTTTTTTACATAAATAATAAATATTTATAATGAACGATATGATTTTTGGTAATGTCCTTTTATGTTAAAAATAATATTTTGTTGAATGAACAACTTATAATAATAAAATTAATTTTAGAAACCTTTAGAAATTGAATTTGATAAAATAATTTTTTTTAATTCAAAATGTTGAAATTATAATAGGGTTAATTTGTACTATATGTATGAGAAACATCATTTGTTGATGAATAGTAAAAAATAATGCTTTTTAGTTAAAAACTACATTTTTGTTTAATTAATGATAAATGATATTATAAATTTGTTTTAAGGTCAAATTATATATATATATATATATATATATATATCAATAAATTATGTTCCTTATAATCAATTTTACATAGAAATTTAATTAAAAATATTAACAAACTTTTGACCATTTTTCTACATTAAAAACCTGTTATTTCGCCCCGTCTACTGGATTAGCATTAATATTTTTTTTTTGATTCTATGATTTGAATTTGGAAAAACCAAAATTCAAAATTGTATTCAATATAATATTTATATTTTAATAAGGGCAAGTTATTTTTTTAACAAAATGATTAGTAAAAGTGATTAAAATTAATCACAACTATTAAGGAAAATTAAGCTAAATTAGGGAAAAACCATAACATTAAGGGACCAAATAATCTATCCACTTGTCCGACACCCATTTGATGTACATTTTTCAGCCGTAAACCTTATAATTTTGAGATTTTTGTTTTGTTATTACTTTTTTTAGGTATGAACAATTGTATACCTAACTTGTTTCTAAAAATTACAAGCGACTCATTTTCTAACCCTATAAAAATCCACCACCTCTCTGACTAAAACACAAATATAAAAGCTCTTAGGATTATCCAATACCTACAAAATACAATTCCAAAATATCCTATATTACTCCTTGAAGCCTTAATTTGTTCAAAAAGAAATCCAAGGAATCCTTTTGGCATAAATGTAAAGGAGTTACCCGAATAAGAGGTAACATCTTCTCTCAAGTCCTTTAATTTATTATTCATATACACCCACTCAAAATATATTTTTTCTATTCTTATATAATAAAAATAGTATCCTAAATATACTAGGATGTTTTTATATAATTGGTTCAACCTTCACATGCACACACCTCCATCTAATGGCCAATGAACATACTTTTTCAATGTACAATGAACTACTGCTTTATGAAAGGATGATTGTTCATTTTTCTATTACCACCTATCATGGTGGAAATAATGATGGAATAATTGTTTATATATGATATATATTATATTTATAATTTATTTATGATTCTGTACTTTTTATTTTGAACATATGTTTATGAATTCCATCTTATGTAAATAGGGTAATTTCGTTTGGGGAATTGTGGACTTCCTCCCCCTCAAAGCGATATGATTCATTAATTCAATACAAGGATTGTATTAAAGATGATTTTAGTAAATATATATTATATATATGATCTAATAATGATAATTTGACATTGATATATATATATACACGTATATGTCTTTTACATTCATTCCCTCAACACAATAATTAAATGGAAATAGCGTTCAAGTGTATGTACGACCAACCGTCTCCATTAACATTGTATTATGTTTCATACATATATATTATATATATTATAATAATACATATATAATAATAATAAATTATATTTATATCATTTTTTACATCTTGGAGTCATGATATAAGTATAAGGACTAATAATATATCAAATTAAGACACGTATGAAAATCAAAACGAATATTACCCAAAGTGAAACCTTAAAATAGGATGCTTAATATTAAGGTAATATATGGTCATAATAAAAACATATATGGTATTATAAATAATAATATGGTTCAATAATATATTTATAATTAAATTATATTTTTATATACGTGGTTTGAATGAGTACAATGGGAGTCAATACAGAAGCTGAGGGGATTTGATCTAACTTTTTATTCCCGTGAGATACAAGATTTGTTCAACACACATTCCATTTGTGTGGTGTATGTAATAATCATGATTTTATTATATGTATCATATAACTAAATTTATTGATATTATCATATAGTTATTTTGAACTTTCATTCACGGGGTTTATGATTCAAAAGTAACAAAATCTGTAAAAATCTTTTGTCCCAATTTTCCTTATTTGAGACTCATGTTTTATTATACACCTAAACATATTTCTATGTTTAGATACATAAATTTTACATTATTATATCATGAATATAATTAATATAATGATATTTTAAGGTTCATGTAATTTCATTATCATACATTGAGAGTACGATCCAAAGTGTCCATGTTATAATAGTTTTTTGAGACAATATCATCGTTTTTGGAGATTGTTTATGTTTATGCTTCCTTTGATGAAAGCTTATGATCTATATCTCAAGAACATTCAATAATTTTATTATCCAATGTTTTTTAATTATTTATTCATATATTGGTATCATTAATGACACTCTTTTTTTACATAAGATATTTAAGAACATGTTTTTAAGAAATACCGAGTTCACCCTCTCTTCGATCAGAAACCTTTTTTCTATAAAAACAATTTTTAATAAAATGGGTTTCCAATAATATTATTATATTATAATATGATAATTAACATAAAATTTTATCCTTTTTTGTATTTTATCAATTTTCAAAGGAATCTTCTTGTCACTTTCCGATCAAGGAATTTTTCTATAATTTTTTCTGTGAAAAATAATTATATATTTTACCTAATAAGACATGTATGGATTTATCCAATTTCATGAATAGGAATATTCATTTACATTTTTAATGCAATATTTTTTATGGAAGTGACTATTTTATAATTATTAAAAAAAAATGGGTTTGAAAAAAATTTCAAGCTACTTTCATAAGTTTTTATAGAAAATGGTTTTCAAAAAATTTTCTTGCATTATTTAAAAGCTTTCAAAGTATTTTCAAAGAAATGGTCTTCAAGTAGTTTTCATGATTTCATTATAAGATTAAAAAAAATCAATGAAAAAGTTTTCTAAAATGTTTTGAATATTATTTTATATATTTTCAACAAAGTTGTTTTAAAATTATTTCATGTCTTCTTTATAATCATTAAAGGTATTTTCTACGAAAAATATTTAGAAATGATTTTATGTGTTAAAAATAATTCTTCAGAGAAGAAATTATATTTTCCTCAAGAAATGTTTTGAAAGATATTTCAAAATTATTTTCCATCTAATATGACATCCATTGATGTTACTCATTCCCTTCAAGAATATTATTTGTAAGATCCATTCATATCATTACTATGAATGGGTTATGATTAATGTCATGGTATTTATGAAACCCATTTCTCTTTCATAGGTTTTTTTGTTTATGAAATTTGTTCTCTTTCACGGGTTATATATTTATGAAATTTGTTCCTCTTTCACAACTTATGATTTTGATGAAATGATTATGAAACATGTATCTTCTCCATATGTTATGATATGGTTACATGTTTATGATACCCATTTAATTTCTTGGGTTAACATATGATTGTTTATGATTTTGTTGAATTTGTATATATGATTTCACTATGATATGGGTGGGACATATATCTCCCTTTAATACATTGGGTAAATATTTATATCTAATGAGATAGACAAATATGACATTTTATGTGAACCTTGAATACCATGATGGTGTGAGGAGTGAACTATTGCTTCTAGGATGTCCATGGGAGTGAACCATGATTACCGAGATGGTATGAGGAGTGAAGTAAAGATACAAAGATGGCCATGGGAGTGAACACTGACTAATAAGAAGGTATGTGGAGTGAACCCATACTACTAATATGGCTTTTCCATGTATTCCTTGAAAATTGATTGTGGTCCGGATTACATGTTAACAATGTTATGCATAGACCTAGTTTCATGCTCAGAAGTTTATGCAAGGGCCTGAAATCATGTCCATAACCTAATGAGTGAACATGTTTCTACTTATACATGTTCACAATATTATATGCTTATTCATTTTACACAATTCCCTGTTTTATTCCAATTATATTTGTTTGTGGATTATATTCATTATTTCATTATAATTCATGTCTTATGAACTGCCAATATTTATTGTGATCTATAGTATGTCGTGTATGATCTTAAAATGTCATGAATAAGCTCTATAACCTTTCTTACATGTTATTGTTACACATTTTCTTAATTTTCACTTACCGAGCATCTAATCTCACCCATTTCTTATATTTCCTTTCTCCAGGTTATTAAGAAAGGTTTTACGTAGAATTATTAAAGGTGTAGATATTTATGTGAGATGTTGAAGTTCTTTCACCAGGAAAAAATATCTTGTTTCTATGATTCCAAAGACACTAAACTATTTCGGTCCTCGGGCATGTAATTTTTCAATGTAAAAAATATTATTCTAAAATGATATAATATCCATATATATATTTATCCTCGGTCTCTATAGTGTTATTATTCTTATCTGAGACATAGTTTATCATTAATGATACATATTCTATATAATATAAATTTTATGGGAATGAATGGTCACATATACCCATCATTGATCGAACCATGTAAAAAAATTTGTTATTAATCTTCTTAGAAATTCCATTCCACTATATTGTTCTAGGATGAGTGAGTTGTGAAATAATTCCAGAATGTCTTAGATGATTAGTTAATTAATTAATCAAGGATTGAACACACCAATTTGATCAAATAATACAAATTATCCTACCTAGATGATTTTATGCCACACTCTGAAATACCTTCAATATTTATTTTCAAACATGTTTTTTATAATAAAAATATAACCATAGTTACTAAATAAATTTGGTAAAGTTTTTGAAATAAATATATTTAAAAAATTATTGACTACTAATTGGTCAACATACATCTCCATGTATATTATTAAATAGTCCATAAGTCCTCTCCCCATTTCCACTAAATGGTGTTTTGGTTAATTTTCTAACAAAAGATTTATCATTATTAAATGATATATAATTAAATGAGTACAATTATCCACCTCTACATATTCCTTTGATTCCTTTATCATGTATAATTCCTGGGAGATAATGAAAAATACAAGTGGTGTTAGAATCAATAATGACCATATTATAATAAAATTCATATACATGATAATCTAAATCATGAATTTATAAATCATTAATTCTATTCCCAATTCCATAAATAATCACTTATATTTATAATAACTATTGTTCTTAATAATGAATAAAAATCAAATTTTTCTAAATAATAAATAGAAATACTATTCATATTTATGGAAGGAAAAATGATGGTTTTCTAATTATAGAAATAATGAAGTAAGTACACCTAATATAAAGTATATATTATTGGATAATTATTTAACAAAAAATTGGAAAGAATTAGAAACCATAAAATTATTGCTCATAATTAATTCAAAATAGAAATTTAATAAACATGAAATGAATAAAGTATACATTATTCTAGAGTTTTTAGATGATGTTTCATTTGATAATTTATTTTTGAGGATCCTAAAGAATATCCATTAGACACCTCCCTCTGTAGTGTATGTACAAGCTATACCAAATCACAAAAAAAAATTTATATTACCATACAAGCATCATGATATACAATTTTCATTATGTTTTTTGATAGAAGAAGGAAGAGAGATTCATGATGGAAATAGTATCATCCTGAAATTTTTTTAATTGTGGTCCACACAATAGAATAAAGTCTTAGAGGTATTTATATTTCACTAAATATTTTTACAATATATCCCAAAAATATGTTATGTATTACATAATGAAACGGTAATTATTTAGTAGTTCATTAATCCATCCCCTGAATCTATTCCTCCATGGTTTATATTTAATCAATGATAGCCTATGATTATTGGTGACTCAAATTTTAACTTTATTACATTCCATTAGTATAAGTGAATTTTAATATTTATAGACCAATAAAACCATATGATTCATAATAAATTTATTCCCCTATATTATATAATATGAATTTACCATGTATCCATTATTCAATATCATTATATTGTATTATACAATATACCCAAAGCAATAATATTAATACTTTTTCATAATATATTTAAAACTCTATGATATACCATATTACACCATATGATATCATATCGATTTAGGTTATATCACCTTCAATATCCCTCATGATATAAAGACAAATAATATTTTTATAAATTCAAAATTATATCATATCCTAAAAAATAATGCGTGTAACCGAATACAAAACTACTTTTGCATATTATCTTTAAAAAATATAAATTTATCTTCTAATGACCTATATATCACATCATATTAAATACCTTGTAAATAACTATCCAAAAAAATGATAAACACTAAATAATATATAGAGAAACTCTAGAGGTTTTATAATAATGAATCCCCATTTACACAACAAAAAATTGTAACCACATGATAATTTATATCATTGGAAAAAATATAATATCTTAAATTATAAATGAAAGAGAATTTTTTCCTATATAAATACATTATTGGTACTCATGTTGTAAATGGGTCTGTCATGGCATCCATAAAAACCACATATCTATATAATTGTGTCCATTAGATGCATAGTATTGAAGAATTAATTTTTCAGATGATATATTTACCTGGGAAAATTAGTAGTCATGGGATTAGATATATGTCAAAAAAATTATCCTAATAAAATGTTTTCAACTATGTATGTATATATTGACACGGATAAAACTCAAATCACATGAAATTCATATATTTATATAACCACATCCCATTAACCTCACCCATTTAGATAATAATATCATATGTACAATATTTGTGTGTTCATTCACTTCCTTATAATATCTCAATCAAGGGACCAAATGTTATACCCATTATATGAGTGAAAAAAATCTTATCTCAATTATTGTAAAATATACAACATGAATAAAAATATTCCAAAAAAACCCTAATCCTCTAATCATCAATGATTTTCCTATATTGGTATCAAAATATGTTGGTTCCCATGTAGTTTATCTCATCAAACTCAAATTTTTAGAAAGCCAAATATGAAATTCATACTCAAAATATACAAAGAAATAGTTCATGACACTCCATGTGAAGTATAATTATGGGTTACCAGACACAAAAAATAATCTTTCTCCTCATGCATATATTATGGAATCTTAATATATGAATCATAATAATAAGTACCATAATATTTTTTCACATCCCAATATAATATATTTTGAAAAAAATTAGTGATTACATAAATAAATACTCTAATTCATGTATTATATATAGCCATCGTGAAAAATGATGAACACAGCTTATGTTAACATGATACATTTAACATCCTTATACTCATTTAATAATGTTAATAAAACCATACATAATCACCCATCTAACTATATACCATATGATAGGCCATTATACCAACTTTATGTTTTCTATATTTAAGGGTTTTTTAAATTATATAAATATTTATACAAAAACTTGAACATTTCAAACATAAATACTAAAAATTGTTGGTGGAATAATCAATACATATCAATATGATTTGTTCTAGAACCAAAAAGTCTTACTGATTTTGGAAACATGAATACAAAAAAACTATTACATAAACGATATACATCATTTCCCATTAAATTACTCACAATTACCACCCTTTATAGACATTTCATACGTAAAAACCATCTCTACAATCTAGGAAAGGAAAAAATGAGAAAGTGTGATATTAGATTCTATGTAAGTGTAAAAAAAATAGATATCAATTAGGGATCAACAGTGATAATAATAATACATAAGAGTATGATAATTTGAGTTTAACAATATAAAATCATACACATCAATTCATTGATAATAATCATAAATAAATAAATAATTTTTTTTCTATCTAAATTCATAATACATATTGGTGTTGACTCATCAGTAATCGATCATGAGCCATGAGAGTATATCCTAATCATAATACATATGTTATTTCTATACCCAGAAGCATTAAAACCAATTTTCTTATTAAAGGATCCATTCTAGGACATTCATATTTGATTGGGTTCACTCACCATTCCTTAATTTTCATTGTCATGGTTGACTCCCAACTCTATCTTATATGCAAAAATACCTTACTAAACTGGGTTAACTCCCCCAAACACTCATTCTTATATCAATAGATATCATTATTTACCTAACACATTGGAAAAATTTAAATTTTCTAGCCCACCCTTCATATAATGAATATCATAAATATGTTTTCCACCAGATCATAAAACATTTTTCATATCATCAAATCATATCCCATGATAAGGATACTAGTTTCATAAAAAAATCATAATCATTATCATAAACCTTAATGAGAATGAATAAATATGTTAGCACTTGATGGTATCCTCAGTAATCATAAGAAACATTAATGGATGTTTTTATAGATAAAAATATCTTTTCATGATCAATTAAACATTAATTAAGAAAAATACCATTTTCATTTGAAATAACATATTTAGAACCTAAAACATTCCTAAATATTAATGAAATGTTTTTATTTAAAAATAAAATATGAAAAGTATAATGGAATATTTATGTAAAAGGGTATTCGTGAAGGAAGGGAATGTCGTCCATGTGGTTCATTATAAAATAAAAATTTTAAATTACCATATTTGGAAAATGATAAGAAAGTTCTTTTTAAACCATTAAATGGAATGTTAAATATAGTAAAAAATTAGATTACATATTCTATTTTATTGATTAAAAACATTCTTGAAGTCATTTTAAATAAGATATGGACATGGAAGAAAATATTTCTACTAAAGAGAAAATATAGAACAATTTTCCTAAAAACATTTTTTTCAGTATATTTAGTACATAAATGTATGAAAATGAAATAAAAAGTTTATATATTATAAAATAACTAAATCATAATTAATGAAATAATATTTTTTGGAGATAGATCACAAAATTTTATCATTTGGATATTTAAGCATTAGAATCTTATTAAAATGAGATTATAACATAAATCCCTTACCTTATAGCCGTAATGATTTATAACAACCATTTAAAACAATATAATAAATCTAAAATTATTATACTATTATAATAGAAATATAATCATACATATAGTACCACACATGGTCTACTTATAACCTCTTATCACCCATTCCATAATAATTCTTCATTATAATTATCATTTCTGGTGTTAACTTGAGAGTTTTCATTTAAATTGTTGTTCTATGTTTATTATCTTTTCATATTGATCATGGTCCCTTCATATAATGAATATTTTTCATGATATAAATTCCATAAATATTTAAAATATACATTTTTATATCCATTCATATTAATCAGTGATGAATAATTAATTACAACACTACATGGAGATCGTATCCTATATGTACGAATGAATGATGTTTCTATTTTTCAATGAATGAAATCAAAGAAGGTTAAAAAATAATTCAAAATTATTTAATTATTATTATTTCATAAATAAATATATATACTATATATCTGACCTAATAACCAACTATGAAATAAGGTGTTGGAAAATTAATCATATCACTATGTGGGGGTTGTAGTGCTCACATACACAGGAGAGATACATTAATAACACATTTAAGGTAGAAGCATGGTAAAAATTTAATACCCCCCTAGTTTTAATAAATTTTTGTCTTTGAGTAAATTAAATTTTTGGATATCATGTGTCACATGAAGCATCAAGTTTTAATTAACTATTAAAAACTGTTAATATTATGATTTAAACAAAACCATTATTAAATTGCCATTAAATATGGTTTAATGAATGGGAATAAAAACATTATAAATGTTAAGTATAATTTATTTTATATATAAATAAAATATTTTTGTAAAAATTACTTAATTTTTTGTAAAGTCATTGTAACATTCAAAAATACTATTTTGTCAATAAAATGTATTTTATTTATTTTTTTGATAATAATAAAATTAATTTATGACACGTTTATAAAATTAATTTCAGAAACGAAATATAATTTTTGATATCATCATTTCAAAATTTATTTATGGTCAGATTAGGGGTTTTTTCTAAAAAGAGTAATTTAACGATGAATAGTGAAACATACCAGATTTTATTAAAAACTCCAATTTAATTTACTGAATTAATATGGCTAATTTTTTTTAAAATAGGATTAAAAGTCATATTATTTAAAATAATTATCAATTAATCCAATAAAATTTTTCAAAATAATTTTCATAGTTAATTTTGAAATGAAAACTTTTTATATTATTGATCATTTTGTATTTAGAAAACAACTATATTATATTTTTTATGGTTTAATTTATGTTTAATATTTCCCACATATATTTGAAAATATGGATTCTATATTTTTAATCAAACTAATTTATATTATATAACAATGTCATCTATATTTTTGAGCATAATTATTGGAAAAATTAAAAAATAATTACTACGGTTAGAGTAAAAATGGGTTTCACGGGGGTTAAACTAAAAGGATATGAGTTAAAAATGAAACAAAACATGAAAAAAACTGATTTTAATTCTATATATTGACCCTGTAATATATATTTCTTTATAATGGTCCATTTAGAGCCTTTTTCATGTGAAGAACATGGGTTTACCTTTTTTTTATGTCTTATAGGTGTGTCACTCAACTCACTTATAAAAGGCCACCCCTTTCACTCCCCTAAATGCACATAAAAAATCATTTTTTTGAATAAATATATTTCCCAAAAAATTAATTTCTTCCATCCAATCATCATAGTAGTTATATTTTAACATAAATCCATTAAGGGATGACTTTTTGGGAAAACATAAGGAGGTCACCCTAAGAGGTTTTTAAATTCTCCAATGAACATTTTTATATTATTTATTCCTCCAACTAATTCAATTATTATTAAACCATGATGGTATAATAACATTATCAACTTATATATAATTATATTTTTTTTATGGTAATGGCACACAAATATGTTCACTTCCATAAAATGGTATTAGAAATCAACATTCATGTGTATGAAAGACTATCACCTCACAAATTAATTTGATTTGTTTCCCAAAAAACCCCTCAACGTTGAATTTAAGGATGGATTAAATGTTTTTATTTTATATAAATGAAATTATTATAATTATATAATCATAATATAACTTGTAACTTAATATATTCTATTTTCAAGGAATATAATAACATTTCTCATGTATACGGAGGACTACCGCCTCACAAAGTGATGTGATTTATTCAATCATTAAATAGAATGTAACAAGGAATGATTTAATAAAAAATAATATATAAATAAATATTTATATATTGATGGGAATATATATTTTATCCTATTTTATTTCAATCCATAGAGAAAATGAAAACAATGTCCATGCGTACGTATAACCTACTGTATCGATGATTAATGTATTACATTTTATTTCTCTAAATTTAACATATTTATATGGATACATATATATTTAATATACAAGATATTTAAATCATGTTTAAAATTTTATAGATTATGGAACCATGATAAATTTATTATGTCCAAAATAATAATTAATCAAAACATACAGAAAATGTAGTAAATATCAAAACGTAACTTTATCATGGAATTATTAATAAATATGTAATAAAATGCCATATGTAAATCATATATGTAATGATATATAAATATATAAATATATATATATATATATGAATTCATGGATATTTTATATATTAATACTAAAATTATATTCATTATACATGAGGATTGAGTATGTACGAAAGTATTTGGGACTTAAGGTAAGATATTTCTGTCTCAATTTTTTTATTGAGACAGATGTTATATTATGCACCTATATTATTTAATGAGGTGTATCTAAATACATGTTTTACATGTAATATCATGAATTTTTTTAATCACAAGATATTTTATGTTTTGTATAATTTTATTCTTTCATGGGGATTACAATTCAAAGCTACCAAATTTGGGAGGGTTTTATCTGAAAATATCATTATTTATAGAAATTGCTCATGATTATGCTTGAAATGGGAAAATAATATGATATAAATATGAATAAATAATTTATTTTCATATTATAAGGTTATTAATGGAAAATAAAATTTCCCCCATCATTTTCTTCTCTTTATTTAGTCATGTGTTCAAAATAATGTTTTTATGAAAAACAATCTTTATTTCACTATTCAGAGAAATACTCATTTTCTTCTAGAATAAGTTTTTATAAAAATTATTTTAAGAAATATGGTTATTAAAATTATTTAAATTAATTTATAAATAATTTTTTCCACATGTTTTATCTTTTAATTCTTTCATTTAAAGGAATCACCATTTCATTTTTTCAAAAAAGTATCATCTATTTATTACCGAATATGAGAAAGGAATGTTTGTTTTAACATGTATGATAGACGTTGAAATTTACCAATGTTCCTAACACTATTTTATTTGCTTATTCTTTTATATATTATTAATGATATTTTGAAATAATTTTTTTACACAAATTTTTATAAATTCTTAATTTTGAAATTATGATTTTCAATGAAAGTATATATTTATCAAGAAATGTTCCTAGTGATATTTCTTTCAACATAATTTCTAATATATGATTAAATCTGTTGAATTCAATTATGACTTACTAATGATATGATCGAAGGATACCATTCTTATTATCTCTCTCAATGTCTTTTTTTATTATGTTAAATGTTTATAAAACCCGTTTATCGTCAAAGACTTATACCATGTGAAAATTCTTATGAAACCCACTTATTTTTTCATGGTTTATGTTTTGATGAAATTATTAAAGGATTAGGAAACCTGTTTCTTTTACATAGGTTATTTTATGGTGAAATGTATATGAAACCCATTTCATTTCATGGGTTTTGATATGATAAATTTTTTATAATCTAGTTGAACCCATATGTATTATATTTATTATGTGATGGTTGGGACATATATCTCCTTACAATTAATTGGGTAATGATTTATACTTCAATATATAAATAGTATTAGAATGCGTTGTGAACGTAGTTTAGTAAATGACTCTATCAACTATGTTAGTCTGGGAAATGAACCTTGACTACTAC
Organism: Viscum album; assembly: GCA_963277665.1. Lineage (NCBI taxonomy): Eukaryota > Viridiplantae > Streptophyta > Magnoliopsida > Santalales > Viscaceae > Viscum > Viscum album. The sequence goes on along the minus strand of OY728145.1, from coordinate 1,398,671,210 downwards.
TTTAGTTTAGGTTGTGATCACATTCCATTTTACTAGTTACAGAAATGATCATTGACAAATATATAGATGATTTTATGTGCTTATGTCTATCCCCAAAATCTATATCTTATGTCAATTTTATTATTTCATGGTCGTCTACCTTTGATTCCATTACGACTCATGTATTCTGAACTACCAATATTTATTTCATAACTAATGTTTAACCTCTACGATATAAATGGTATAGTTTTCAAATATTACTCCCATTTTTTCGAACCCGTATAATCATGAAATATTGATATATCCCTTGATTACCATTACTAAGCATCTGATCTCACTCATCCACATGTTTCATTTCTCAATGTTATTCACAATGTTATTTTTTTTATACATCTAAGAAGAGTTCTTATTAGGATGAACATTGAGGGAGAGGATTTTGATCACTTATAGACCTATTATTTGTGTGTCAATGATGCCAAAGGTACTCTAGATTTATGATTTTCAGGTATGGGTTTCTGTAATGTAATAAATATGAATCTAAAAATATGAAATGTATATGTATGAGAGGGCCGAGTTTTTACAATTGGAATAAAATGATAGGTTCAGTTATACATTTTAATCTTGGTTATGAAAAAAATAGGTATAACACTATGTATATGTCTGATGATAAGTTTAAGGATAAGTCAAAGTATTGGAAAATGTCATGAAATTTTGGTAAAGCATAGATTACGTGGATTCCAAGAAATTACATCCCTATATGAATATTAAAAATGAATGTGGTTCTTTCATAGAGGTACCTAGAGTTAATAACTCTTATAAGGGTGAATTCTGCTAGACTTGATCATCCCATAGTGCGTGAAAGTGTGAATATCTTCAGACCTGGTTTGACAATCCTAGGGTATATGCTATCGAAATTCACAAGCTCCTTAGAAACCATCATGGAGGTTTTAAATATAATATGACTAAAATAACATAGGATAAATCAAAGGTGTCATAGATTAAAAATTATGTTCCATTATTTAGACCTCTAATAAGTATTTATTCTTGATTATGTGGTTCCCAGATATGATTATTGTTTCTTACACTATGATTTTGCATTTTAGTCAATGGATGGAACCTGATGGAAACAAAATGATGCTAAGTAATATAGACAATGAAATTATTTTCCTCATGAATATCCAAAAATTATATGATATGGAATTAAAAAACTAATTTATATGATCAAAAAAATTATCTATATATGAATCCTACCTATCTTACAAATGAAAAAATTATGGAACAATGTTGTGTTGATTCCTTCGTAAGGTAGCATCCAACTTTTTAAAGTGGTTCTGATGATCTCCAGGATCAGTACCAATAAAATTATATTTTCTGATCTCTAGTGTTAAAATATTAAGGAAGTGATTTTAGATTTCTATCATTTGGAAGGAGAAGCAAATCAGTAGTGAACTCTCATCATGATGAGATGTGAACATTATGAAATTGGCTCAGTGGAGTGGGTTGAGTTTAAGATCTTATTTTTCAATATTAATTCCATTTATCCTTCTTAAATAAATTTATAATGGTTTACTTGAACCAAAATAGAAAGATAATGAGTATTTAAGTGCATGTGAGGTAAAATTTACAAGACATTCAAGGTAACATTATAATATTATAATACAACTTTAATGTAATGTTGATCAATTATTCATTAGCATAAAACTAAGTCCTTTAAGTTATTTATCCATAATGGAATTTAAAATCTATCAATAAATAATTAAATTTATTCTCATGGTGGAAATGGAGGTCATACATACCAATCAATCTCATGGGGTTTACATGAAAAAGGAGTCATAGATCAAAGGAAACTCTAAAAACCATAGAAAGAAGAATATGTGATTTTATTCATGCCAAAAGTGTGTAATAAAAGAAAGATTAATTTTTCTTATGTGGACTAGAAAATGATTTATGTTTGGGAATTATGTTCATTGATCCATTGATTGATGACGTAATGGGAAGAAGGTAGATAATGATTAAAATAGTGTCAAAGCTGTACAGAATGCACCACCCATTCTCTAGTTTTTTAAATGAATGTTTCATGGTCAGTATGATAGCTAATACCCAAATTATAAGATTAATAATGATGATCGATATCAGAAACCTTTTAATCCATTGGATTAGTAGATATCCAATGAGATCATTATTTATGTTAATGGGTGCAATAATAAAATGGTGAAATGTAAAATTACTATGGAATATTGAACTATTAATGCCATATTTTTATCTAAATATAACTATTTTTTATATCAAATGAATATTAAAAGGGTTTCGAGATTCAATAAAAACAACTAGATATAGACTTAGTAAGGAAAACCCCAAATGGTATGTCGATCAAATCCCAAGTATATGATTCCAATTCTATTGATGTTAGTGAGAAATTGATTCCAAATAATATTTTCATTATACCATTTTTGTATTTTAATGTTATCATATGAATGGATTGAATTTATCTACATAAATCTCACATTAGTTTTTGAGGATGTGAATTTAAATTTGATATTCCAAATAAACACATGATCATATATCATTGGGAAAATAAGAATGAAATTTTTATAAAGATCACATCATTTTTATGGGTACTGATTCACATTCATAAGTGGTGTTTATCTCATATGGTTTGGGAGAAACTCGACATCAATGATATGAATACTGTGTAAGATTTGTTTGATGACTTTCCAGAACATTTTCTTGTACTTCCACTGAATCGTGACACTATGTTTTTAATAGAACTGATATATGTTTCCACACAAGTTTTAAAGACTCTCTATATAATTTCCATTATAGAGTTGCATGAAATGTTGAAGAAACTCAAGGAGAACAATAAAAGGAAACTCATTTTGAAACACCATGATATTTTATGAAATTTTTTTACAAATGAATAAAAATTCATTTCTAGCTTGCGTTGGATGCTACGCCATAGTATGATTCCATTATACAAAACACCATGACAATATTGTGATACATAAAACATTGATTTTATATTTTATTAAAGAGAACATAGATTCTGGCTTGTGTTACACACCAAACTATGTACCATTGTTAGCTTGTTCTACACAAAAGACCATGTTTTACCAAACAACAATATATTATTACTAGCATTATTTATTTTTAGAGTTATCTAATATTTGTTGGAATAGAACGAATGAATAGGAATGAAAAACTTATGAAAATTTTTATTATTAAAATGTTTATTATTAATCATATTATATGAAATAAAACAAGAATCATTTAAAATAAAAATAATTTTTCTTTTGAGAAATAATATCTTTTTTAAAATACAATTAAATTTTGATTGAAGTAAAAAAATTAAATTACAAATTTCGATTTTTTAAAAAATTTAATTTAAATATAAAATTTATTTTTTAAATTTCTATAGACAAATTATTCTACAATGACTTATTAGTATTTATTCTAAAAAGTTTAAAATTTTGATGAATAGTGAAAAATCGGTAATTTTAATTGATAATTACCATTTCATTTAAAAACATTAAAACATTAATTTATATTATGAATTTATTTTTAAAGTCAAAAGAGATCAATTATAATTAAATTAGTCTAATGTAAGTCATTAGAATTAATTTTATATTTAATTTTGATCTAAAATCATTATAAAGGTTTCAACATATTCACATTAAAACCAACTTTCTCGTCACATTTGTGAGATTAATTTTGAATTAAATTTTACAACTCCATTGAATTGAATTTAAAATTTTTGATTCTCTTTTTAGAATAATAATATATTATATTGTCTAATACAGAAAACATAATTTTTTACCCAAGTGAATAGTAAAACCCGTTAAAATTAATTACAATGAATAAGGTAATAATGAGATTAAAGAGTGGTTAAACATAGAATTTATGGGTTAAAATGACCTACCAACTTGTCCAATGCCCACTTACTAGAAATAGTTAAACCATTATCAGAATAGGATCAATATTTAGGAGTTATTTGGATACTTTACCGGGAATGTGACATATATAATAAGTTACGTAAAAAATAATATAAAAAATAAACCATAATACCCATTATTTTTATAATGATTTGGGATCGAAAAAAAAACATACATTATTTTATAAATATTATTTTGAACATAGAATGAGTTTGTTTTGTCATGATAATTTATTTTATTTTTTATAGATTATATAATTACTTTAAATGCATAAGAACCGCCAATGTCGGAATTATAAGGTTAATTATTTTCTAAAATAAATGATAGTAAAAAATTTCAAAATGAACATAATTGAATGAATTATTATCCTAAATTTATTTTAATATGAATATATAATTTTACAAATTTTGAAATTAATATATTCAAATTAAATTATTTTTAATTATATTTTAAAATTCAAATGAAATAAATAATGTAAAAGTTGACATTAATGTTATTTTATAATAAATGAAATTTTTTAAAATTATTTTAAATTAATAAAAAAGCAATATTTTTTTAATTGGATAATAAATTATAATATACTAGAACTCGCCCGTGCATTTTCACGGTGATAAAACATAATTCTTATTTCATGCGTTCTCATGACGATATGCGACACTGCTTTTATAGAGACAATAAAATATATTGGAAAAATAAAAGAAACTGGGAAAGTTGTTAACTGTACAATTGCTAGTAATTAGTAACCTATATTATGTGGAAATAATTCATTTAAAGGAAAAATAGTTTCAAAAAAAATATGAATAAAACATGTTAAGAATATCTACATAATCTATTAACAGTATAGATTATAGAGGAAAGAATAACTAAGTAACAATGTTGAAAATAACTGAATAATTCTTGATTATCAATTACCATGCAATTACATCACTCTTTTGGTTTCATAAATTAGTTATCCCAACTAATGGTGGGTTAAAACCAATGCATAATAGAAGCACCATCCCAATCCAATATGAAATAAAGTTTCAGTACAATATTGATATGAAAAGATAAGATATTTTCACTACCACTCCTAGTTTTCCAGCCTTCTTTAATCCTGTGCTAGAGCACCTACCAAACTGAAGTCCCATAGAGCTGTGTCCTGGTGCCGCTTGACCCCAGTGGGGAGCTGATATTTCCAACAATGAAATTAACAGTAAAACAAAATCGGTTGGTTCAGGTACCTGAAAGTCATGATGATGAGATCAATCCATACTAGTAGGCGACCAGGAACCGGTGGTCATGGCTTTGACATCCTATGAACTATGTGCATTATAGCAACTTGCTTGGTAAAGTACATGGAAACAACCTGAGAATTGTGTACAGTACACCAACCTGAGAATTGTGTGCAGTACACCAACCTGCATGGTAAATACACAATCAATTGCATGAGTACACCAAACTTCTTGGTAAAGTACACAATCAATTACATGAGTACACCAACCTGAATATTGTGTGCAATACACTAACCTAAGAATTCTTTGCATTACACCAACATGCTTTGTAAATACAAAATCAATTGCATGAGTACACCAACCTACATGGTATAGTACATAGAAACAATAAACACAAGAAATATACATAAAACTAATTTCAGCATAGAAAAGCTTGGATTTCATATCTCATCATCAAAAATATACAAATAATCATAAAACCATAAAGGTAATAAGATTAGTGGTGAAGTAGACAAGTAAAGGTCAGTATTTTCAATACTGAGATACAAATCATGAATTTGAGTTAATAAACACATGAAATTGATAAATAAAAGAATACCTCTGATAATTGAACTTATATATGATGGCCTAGTACCACAACTTGCATAAGTCCACCTCTTTATAGACTCTCACACTTCATCCGATCTATTACAAAAATCTGGGCACTGAAAAAACAGAAAATCAGTGAAAATATTTTATAATGGTGAGGCAATTGTCAATCATACAATAGCCAAGAAATATACATTATCCCTGAAAACAGTGTAGGTGCCTTATATGGTGATGATATTCTAGATACAGTATAGGGGAGATTCTACTTATAATTGAAAAAGAGAGTTGGTCGGTCTATCTTCCCTAAAATTATTTTCCTTGTAATGGAGGATGATGCTACTTATAATTGATCACCATCGTTTTCTGAGAACTCATTCTGTATAAATGGTTCCAAGTGTAGCCAATATCATGTTCAGTGAAGGCCTCCATTATAAGGCCCCAGCCTTAAACCTTACTTAATCTTGAGTTATTACAAGATTACACATTGAGGATCTTTTCGGGGTTAGAGTTTTAGAGAATTAGATCATAAAACATGCATTACATTCCACATATAAACAAAGTGGTTACATAAAGATAGTATTCTTCATTCCCATAAATGGAAACACATTTAAAATAAAACATGGATTATTTCTTGACAAATCCTTGACTCTATCATCTTATCATGTACCTTTCCCTTGACCTGTGAAAAACATTTCAAAAACTTGGGATGAGCATAAAAACTCAGTATGGGTTATTAAAAAACATGGAAAGGAAACATGAGTTCATATATACATAAGAATGAAATCATACTTTACCCATAAAACATAGGCACTTTAACATACCTCATAAAATCATGAATAAATCATAGAAATCATAAGACATAAAGGTAACTTGAGGCATTCATAACATTCTTACGTAGGGAGTAACCCTCTTGGTTACGTTTGGAATACCCATCACAATATATTCCCTAAAATCTCTTCGGAGAAACCTTAACGTTTCACTCATTCGCGTTACCCAATGCATTGGAGAGCTATAACGGGCTCACCCGCCCTTAGTTTATCACGGAACCACCCGTCTTCATAATAATGCCCAAGAACCATAACATAATCATATCACATAAAACATGCATAAAGGAAACATAACATTTCTACATTTCAATCACGAGATATCAATACAACACATTGATATAATAAAAACATTATTAAAACCATTTTCAATACCAAAGTAAAACATGGTATTTATTTTTCGTTTAAAAAAAAGGTATGGCTTGTAGAGGAAGCCGAAACTCAAATAACGGTCACGACGGTGGAGAAGCCGTTGTCGCCGCATACGTACGACAAAAACATTCCCTTTTTTCGTTTAGTAAATGCTTCGTATAAAAAAAAGATTCCTTTTGAATAAATGTAAAAGTCAAAGGGGGTTTATACACTGTATAAAAGAATGTTGTGTATAAAATAAAATATGCCTCAATGAAAGGAGATTGAGACAAAGTCCCATACCTCGTATCCGACTTGACCCGACCGTTCTTTAATCTCCTGAATAATAAACTTGAGTTAATCTCTACTTGCTTATGAATCTTTTTCATGTTCATTATTCCTTTTATAGCATGTTATGAACATCATGTAATCAGTTAAGTTAATAATGTTCATTTTGTCGGTATTTGGTTCTTAAGTCAAAAATAGACTTCTTACACTTACATGTTGTTAATTTGGTCAAAAGTTCATTATATCCAGAATGGTATTCATGATGTAGATATCATATATGTAATATATATCTAGTACATACATGCATTTATAATATTACATAATCATTTAGAGGTAAGAAATGAAATGCACCGTTCATGGAGACGGTAAGCCGTACGTACGCATGAACGCTACTTTCATTTCTATTTCGTATTTTATAGAATGGAATCATAATTATATAAAGGTATATTATAATTCCAGTATAATATCATATATAATATCATAGTTCCATCCTTTATATTTCCCACATATGGTATTTAACGAATCAAATCACTTTGAGGGGGCGGTAGTCCGCACTTCCTAAAATGAAGATATCGTGTTTACCCATAAAGGAAACCATAAAGGTATGCCCAAAATGAAAAAAACAGAAGCTTAAGGAAAACATAAACATATTATATATCATATATAAAAATAGTGCCATCATAATGGCCACCTTTGAAGGTGTTAAATGAGTGTTGAACAATCATCGTTTCGGGAGGCAGAATTTCGCCATCCACGGAAACCGTATGTTATTTAACCATTTGATGTAGTTGTGTGAGAGTGTAGCTCAAATAAATATTATAACAACATCCTAGTATATTGAAGATACTGTTTTTGTTACAAAATAAGTAAATAAAAAGAGTTTAGGGGGTTGGAGAAGCAAAATAAAACAAATGAACATGAGAGAATGAATTACCTTTAAAAGTGTAACTCCTTTTGATTTGAGCCTAAAGGCTTCCTTTGAAAGGATTCTGCCCAATGGGAATCCTCTAGGATGAGGAGAGGGATATGGAGAGAGTATATGAGCAGGGGTTGGCCGAGCCAAAGGCTTGAGAAGTGTGTGAAATGAGGTAGAGGTGGGGGCCTTTTATAAGAGGAGAGGAGGGTCACTTTTGGAACGTAAAGAAATATTACTTTATTTGAAAATGTGTTTCGGTTTCAAAAGGTCCCACATTGGTATAATTAGTGGATAAGGTGATAAGGATTCGAAATCCACTCATCCAATTGGTTTTGGCCATGTGTAGTTCATAGATTTTACATTATCTTTCCATTTTATTTAAATCGTCAAACAATGATGTCATCGATGCATCATTAATATGTCATAAATAATTTAATTTATTTAATGTATAAAAATCATAAAATAACTACTATGATATAGGAATTCTTTTTATCTTTCCAATGACTATTTATAATCAAAAATCTGATCTTTATAAGCCCATTTAAAAATTGTTTTCGTAAAACATATTATGTTTGTGTCATTTTTACTTTTACATTAAATAAAAAGTTATTTATGTCATTTCCCAACCAAAATGTCTCCATGGGGTCCCAAAGTTGACCCATGGCTTGTCGTGGGCGGCCATGACACAACCAATAATATTGGGACATGAGTCTACGTCATTTCATATTATTAAAGCATTATTTATACCTTAAACTACACTAATTACCACTAATCGCGATTAAAAACTTAATAAGTTACTATTCACCAAAAAATTATTTTAATCTCATTGAACCACATTTTACTTCTTAATGACAACCATGTATGTCGGATTTTCAAAATTCAATACAAATTAGTGGTAAACTTTCATTTAACTGAAAAATCAGTTTGCTTGATTACCACTTAGTGGTTTCACTATTCATCAAAAATTGAAGTTTTTCAGAAAATTACCAAAAATTCACCCTAAGCTATATTTGATATTCCGAATTCAAAAATGAAGTCTATTTTAAAAAATTCAAATCATATAAGTCACATTAATTAATTTAATAATTAATTACCGCTGCCAGAGCAAATAGCGTGTTTTTACAAAACAATAAGTATCAAAAGATTGACACCAGTTTAAGTCTAATTTCAAAGTGAAATTGATTCCAATGACCACCATTGGATAAAATGGTAAAAATATATTCTAATTTCACTTCAAAACCAATTAAAAACATAATCTAATCATATAAATAAATTAGATTAAAAATTAGTTTTGATGTAAAATGCAGTATTTTTCACTATTCATTAAAAAATGAACATTGTCAGAAAAATACCAAAAATTCACACAAGGTAAATTTTTATGTCCAAATCATAAAGGATAAGTTTATTTTGACAAACATAGTTTATAAAATTGTCAAAATATAGATTCAAAAATGGTTTGCCATCAAAAGGCAGTAAAACAATCTTTTAAGAATATTAGTGTATTCAATGCATAAGATTGTATTTATTTTCATTTTAAGCCTCTATAACACTATCTTAATCATTATTAGACATAGATAAAAATATCTATTATTCATTACTTAATTGGGATGTTACATCCTTCCCTCCTTTAGAAAATTGTGTCCCCGCAATTTATTTACTTATCGAATAAATGGGGGTACTTATCCCTCATTGCATTTTCAGATTCCCATGTTGCCTCTTCAATCATGTGGTTTTTCCACAAAACCTTTACCTGGTGAATCACCTTATTCTGTAACACTAGCTCCCTGTGGTCAAGAATCTGGACCGGTTGTTCCTCATAAGATAGGTTCTCTTCCAACTGAACTACCTCTGGACTCAAAACATGAGATGGATCTGGCATATACTTTCTCAACATCGAAACGTGAAAAACATTGTGTACCTGAGACAAACTCGGAGGTAAATCCACTCGGTATGCAACTGATCCAACTCTCTCCAGAATTTCGTATGGTCCAATGAACCTTGGACTCAACTTTCCTTTCTTACCCAATCTCATCACACTTTTCCAAGGGGAAACCTTGAGAAAAACATGATCACCTACCTCGAAAGATAGATCCTTCCTCCGGTTATCCGCATAACTCTTCTGCCTGCTCTGAGCTGTTCTCATGTGTTTCTGAATCAGCTGAACTTTTTCTGCCATATCGTCTACCAATTCTGGTCCCATCAACTTCCTTTCACCCACATCATCCCAGAAAGCTGGAGTTCGACTCCGCTTCCCATATAATGCCTGAAATGGTGCCATCTGTATACTGGAATGAAAACTGTTATTATATGAAAACTCAACAAAAGAAAGATGTTGGTCCCAAATTCCCTGATAATCCATAGAACAAGCTCATAGCATATCCTCCAATGTCTGAATTGTTCGTTCTGACTTCCCATCTGATTGAGGATGAAAAGCTGTACTAAAATTTAATTCAGTACCCAACGACTTCTGAAGGCCTTTCCAAAAGCTAGAAGTAAACCTAGGATCACGATCCGATACAATGGAGAGAGGAACTCCATGTAACCTGACTATCTCTTTAAGATACAAACGGGAAAGTTGATCAAGAGAGAAAGTATCTCGTATAGCAAGGAAATGAGCAGATTTGGTCAAGCGATCAACAATAACCCAGATTGCATTATTACCTCGAGATGTCTTCGGTAATCCAACAACAAAGTCCATGGACATATTCTCCCGTCTCCACTCTGGCACTGGTAAAGGCTGAAGCATCCCTTTCGGTAACTTCCGCTCTGCTTTAACTTGCTGACAAGTCAAACACTTCACAGTAAAATCAGCAATATCTCTTTTCATTCCATCCCACCAGTAATACTCCCGCAGATCTCTATACATCTTAGTACTGCCCGGATGAACTGAAAACGGAGAACTATGAGCTTCACATAACAAATCTCTCTTCAACTATGAATCACAATGAACACACAATCTCTTCCCAAATCTCAAAACGCAATCACTATCAATGTTGAATTTAGGCAACTTACCTTTCTGAACCAGTACTACCTTTTTCTGCAACTCACTATCTTGCTTCTATGCTTGCTTGATTCTATCTGATAGAGATGATCTCACTGATACCTGAAACAAAACAGAAGGACTCCCTGCACCAACAAATTCTATCCCAAAGTTCATCAAATCCTTAACCAAAGGATCACATTCCAAACGCAACATTGTTAATGAAGCATTACTTTTTCGACTCAAAGCATCAGCCACTTTATTTTCTTTTCCCGGATGGTAATGAATTGTACAATCATAATCCTTGATTAATTCTAGCCATCTCCTTTGTCTAATGTTTAACTCTTTCTGAGTGAATATATACTTTAAACTTTTGTGATCGGTATATATTTCACACTTTACTCCATACAAATGATGCCTCCAAATTTTTAAAGCAAAAACAACAGCAGCTAGTTCCAAATCATGTGTAGGGTAATTTACCTCATGAGTTTTCAACTGTCGTGAAGCATAAGCAATTACCTGATCATTCTGCATTAGGATGCAACCAAGTCCTTTCAATGAAGCATCACTGTATATAACAAACTCACCATTCCTGGTAGGTAGTGCCAAAACTGGAGCATTCCCCAATCTTCTTTTCAATTCCTGAAAACAATCATCACATTCTTTTGTCCAGATAAACTTAACACCCTTCCGAGTTATCTTAGTCATTGGACTAGATAACCATGAAAAATTTCTAACAAACCTTCAGTAATAGCCCGCCAAACCAAGGAAGCTATGAATCTCGATTACATTTGTGGGTCTTGGCCATTCTTCCACAACTTTTGTTTTTGCAGGATCAACAGTTATTCCATCTTTAGAAACAATGTGACCAAGGAAAGAAATTTTTTGCAACCAAAACTCACACTTGCTGAATTTCCCATACAGTTTATTTTCTTTTAAGGTTTGAAAGATAACCCTTAAATTTTTTTCATGCTCCTCTTTACTTTTAGAAAACACCAAAATATCATCAATGAAAACCACCACAAACTTATCCAAGAACTCATGGAAAATTCTATTCATTAAGTCCATGAATACAGCAGGTCCATTGGTTAGCCCAAAAGGCATTACTACAAATTCATAATGGCCATATCTCGTACGGAACGCGGTCTTCAGAATATCTGCCTCCTTTACCTTCAGCTGATGGTACCCCGATCTCAGGTCAATCTTTGAAAAAAACTGAGCTCCCTGGAGCTGATCAAACAAATCATCGATATGAGGCAAAGGATATTTGTTCTTAACAGTGATATTATTCAAGGCTCTATAATCAATGAAAAGTCTCATAGAACCATCTTTCTTTTTAACAAATAAAACAGGAGCACCCCATGGTGATGTGCTAGGTCTAATGAAACCTTTCTCTAATAAATCTTGCAATTTCTCCTTCAACTCTAAATGTTCAATTTGTGCCATTCGATAAGGGGGTTTTGAAATTGGCTTAGCATCAGGAACTAAGTCAACAGTAAAATCAACTTCCTGATCTGGTATTATTCCAGGCAACTCATCAGGAAAAACATCAGGATACTCATTTACCACTGGCACATCATTAATCTGAACAGTTCCTTTATTTTCAATGACGTGTGCAAGGTAACATTCATTTCCATCTTTTAAAAGTTTCTCGGCCTCTTGATATGTTATCAAAAGTAAGGGTTCATTCTTGTAAACAAACTGAAAGTCTTTCTGAAAAGAAACTTCTTTAGCTCTATAGTCAATCTTAGCATGGTAAATAGAGAGCCAATCCATACCCAGGATAACATCAAACTCTACTAGATGTAGAACAATAAGGTTTGCAAGTAGGTTCTTTCCACAGATAAGGATAGGAAGATTCTTATAAATTCTTTTTGCCTCAACATTCCCCCCAGGTGTTTTTACCAAACGTTCAGGAGTCATTTCTTGAGATGGTATTCCCATTTTACTAGAAAAGGTTTCAGAGATGAAAGAATGTGTAGACCCCGAATCAAACAACACACTGGCATAATCTGAAAAAACAAAGTACCTGATACAACTTCATTTGATGGCCCGACATCTGCTGAAGTAGTTGCAAAGGATTTCACCACCCCTTTCTGCTTGTAGTCTAACTGCCTCCCATCACGCAAGCTCTTTGTCGGACACTCGTTTGCATAGTGACCCATCTCATTGCACTTATAACATTTCACTAACTGTAAATCAAATTTGTTCTTACCTTCACCTTGATCCTTTTCAGTGCAATCACGAGCCTTATGTCCCATCTTACCACATTGGTAGCACTTCCCAGAATTCAGAAAACATTCCCCAGAATGCCTTTTTCCACATTTATCACAAACTGGAAACTTAGTTCTCTTACCATCAGACTTTTTTGAAGAATTCTTACCTTTCTCCTGCCACCTCAGTCTCTTCTTCTGCTGGTTGTTATAGAACACTTGGTCATCGAAAAACTCCATTTCCACCTTCTCAGCACATCGAACAAGCTTTTCATAACTTTTAAACTCACAAGAAGCTAATGCCCTTCGATATTTTGGCTTTAATCATGAGTAAAAATGATTTATTTTACTATCAAGGTCTCGGATAAAATTTGGAGCATACCTTGCCAATCGAGTGAACCTTTCCTCATAGGCAGCCACTGAGTCTTCCTCTTGCCACAATTCCAAGAATTGCTTTTCCATCCTAAGTCAAACAGCCTTAGGAAAATACTTCTCGAGAAACATACCTTTGAATTCATCCCAGTCAAGAGCATCAATCTCATCGGCGTCCCGGATATTTTTAACCATAGACCACCACTGATCTGCTTCACCCTCCAAACGGTAAATAGCAAGACTAACCTTTTGATTGTCTGAACACCCCATGACATCAAAAATCTTCTCCAGTGCTTTAATCCACCCTTCAGCTAGCACAGGGTCAGATGATCCTCTGAATGATGGTGGATGTTGCCTCATGAAATGTTCCACCACTGACATGTTCCTCTGCGGTTGATCTGGATGATCTCGTGCATGGATACCACCACCATTTATCGCTTGAGTCAACTGCGTCATCACTGCAACAAACTGTTCAGTTCCAATTCCGACCATTTTTGGATGCTGATTCGGAAGGTTATTTCCTTCTGTATGCCTTCCTAGCACTGCTTCCCTGTTTCCTCTGCGGAAAACCATTCTGAACAAACATGTCTTAGATGAAGCAACATGGTAATCTTTAAATGCTATATCATTTCAAAAAAAAATGGATAATCATTTAATAGAATTCCAACTCCTAAAGTTATCTAAACCGACCTCTGATACCAACTATAAGGCCCCAGCCTTAAACCTTACTTAATCTGGAGTTATTACAAGATTACACATTGAGGATCTTTTCGGGTTTAGAGTTTTAGATAATTAGATCATAAAACTTGCATTACATTCCACATATAAACAAAGTGGTTACATAAAGATAGTATTCTTCATTCCCATCATTGGAAACACATTTAAAATAAAACATGGATTATTTCTTGACACATCCTTGACTCTATCATCTTATCATGTACCTTTCCCTTGACCTGTGAAAAACATTTCAAAAACATGGGATGAGCATAAAAACTCAGTATGGGTTATTAAAAAACATGGAAAGGAAACATGAGTTCATATATACATAAGAATGATATCATACTTTACCCATAAAACATAGGCACTTTAACATACCTCATAAAATCATGAATAAATCATAGAAATCATAAGACATAAAGGTAACTTGAGGCATTCATAACATTCTTACGTAGGGAGTAACCCTCTTGGTTATGTTTGGAATACCCATCACAGTATATTCCCTAAAATCTCTTAAGAGAAACCTTAACGTTTCAATCCTTCGCGTTAACCAATGCATTGGAGATCTATAATGGGCTCACCCGCCCTTAGTTTATCACGGAACCACCCGTCTTCATAATAATGCCCAAGAACCATAACATAATCACATCACATAAAACATGCATAAAGGAAACATAAAATTTCCACATTTCAATCATGAGATATCAATACAACACATTGATATAATAAAAACATTATGAAAACCATTTTCAATACCAAAGTAAAACATGGTATTTATTTTTCGTTTTAAAAAAAGGTATGGCTTGTAGAGGAAGCCGAAACTCAAATAACGGTCACGACGGCGGAGAAGTCGTTGTCGCCGCATACGTACGACAAAAACATTCCCTTTTGTCGTTTAGTAAACGCTTCGTATAAAAAAAGATTCCTTTTGAATAAACGTAAAATTCAAAGGGGGTTTATACACCGTATAAAAGAAAGTTGTGTATAAAATAAAATATGCCTCAATGAAAGGAGATTGAGACAAAGTCCCATACCTCGTATCCGACTTGACCCGACCGTTCATTAATCTCCTGAATAATAAACTTGAGTTAATCTCTACTTGCTTATGAATCTTTTTCAACTTCATTATTCTTTTTATACCATGTTATGAACATCATGTAATCAGTTAAGTTAATAATGTTCATTTTGTCGGTATTTGGTTCTTAAGTCAAAAATAGACTTCTTACACTTACATGTTGTTAATTTGGTCAAAGGTTAATTATATCCAGAATGGTATTCATGATGTAGATATCATATATTTCATATATATCCAGTACATACATGCATTTATAATATTACATAATCATTTAGAGGTAAGAAATGAAATGCAACGTTCATGGAGACGGTAAGCCGTACGTACGCATGAACGCTACTTTCATTTCTATTTCGTATTTTATAGAATGGAATCATAATGATATAAAGTTATATTATAATTCCAGTATAATATCATATATAATATCATAGTTCCATCCTTTATATGTCCCACATATGGAATTTAACGAATCAAATCACATTGAGGGGGCGGTAGTCCGCACTTCCTAAAATGAAGATATCATGTTTACCCATAATGGAAACCATAAAGGTATGCCCAAAATGAAAAAAACAGAAGCTTAAGGAAAACATAAACATATTATATATCATATATAAAAATAGTGACATCATAATGGCCACCTTTGAAGGTGTTAAATGAGTGTTGAACAATCATCGTTTCGGGAGGCAGAATTTCGCCATCCACGGAAACCGTATGTTCTTTAACCATTTGATGTAGTTGTGTGAGAGTTTAGCTCAAATAAATCTGGTAAAAACATCCTAGTATATTGAAGATTCTGGTGTTGTTACAAAAGAAGTAAATAAAAAGAGTTTAGGGGGTTGGAGAAGCAAAATAAAACAAATGAACATGAGAGAATAAATTACCTTTAAAAGTGTAACTCCTTTTGATTTGAGCCTAAAGGCTTTCTTTGAAAGGATTCTGCCCAAAGGGAATTCTGTAGGATGAGGATAGGGATATGGAGAGAGTAAATGGGCAGGGGTTGGCCGAGCCAAAGTCTTTAGAAGTGTGTGAAATGAGGTAGAGGTGGGGGCCTTTTATAAGAGGAGAGGAGGGGCACTTTTGGAAAGTAAAGAAATATTACTTTATTTGAAAATGTGTTTCGGTTTCAAAAGGTCTCACATTGATATAATTCGTGGATAAGGTGATAAGGCTTTGAAATCCACTCATCCAATTGGTTTTGTCCATGTGTAGTTCATAGATTTTACATTATCTTTCCATTTTATTTAAATTGTCAAATAATGATGTCATCACTGCATCAATATTATGTCATAAATAATTTAATTTATTTAATGTCTAAAAATCATAAAAAAACTACTATGATGTAGGAAATATTTTTAGATTTCCAATGAGTATTTATAATAAAAAATCTGATCTTTATTATCCCATGTAAAAATTGTTTTCGTAAAACATATTATGTTTGTGTCATTTTTACTTTTACATTAAATAAAAAGTTATTTATGTCATTTCCCAACCAAAATGTCTCCATGGGGTCCGCAAGTTGACCCATGGCTTGTCTTGGTCGGCCATGACACAACCAATAAGGTTGGGACATGTGTCTAGGTCATTTCATATTATTAAAGCATTATTTATACCTTAAACTACACTAATTACAACTAATCGCGATTAAAAACTTAATAAGTTACTATTCACCAAAAAATTATTTTAATCTCATTGAACCACATTTTACTTCTTAATGACAACCATGTATGTCGGATTTTCAAAATTCAATACAAATTAGTGGTAAACTTTCATTTAACTGAAAAATCAGTTTGCTTGATTACCACTTAGTGGTTTCACTATTCATCAAAAATTGAAGTTTTTCAGAAAATTACCAAAAATTCACCCTAAGATATATTTGATATTCCGAATTCAAAAATGAAGTCTATTTTACAAAATTCAAATCATATAAGTCACATTAATTAATTTAATAATTAATTCCCGCTGCCAGAGCAAATAGCGTGTTTTTACAAAACAATAAGTATCAAAAGATTGACACCAGTTTAAGTCTAATTTCAAAGTGAAATTGATTCCAATGACCACCATTGGATAAAATGGTAAAAATATATTCTAATTTCACTTCAAAACGAATTCAAAACACAATCTAATCATATAGATAAATTATATTAAAAAGCAGTTTTGATGTAAAATACAGTATTTTTCACTATTCATTAAAAAATGAACATTGTCAGAAAAATACCAAAAATTCACACAAGGTAAATTCTTATGTCCCAATCATAAAGGATAAGTTTATTTTGACAAACATAGTTTATAAAATTGTCAAAATATAGATTCAAAAATGGTTTGCCATCAAAAGGCAGTAAAACAATCTTTTAAGAATATTAGTGTATTCCATGCATAAGATTGTATTTATTTTCATTTTAAGCCTCTATAACACTATCTTAATCATTAATAGACATAGATAAAAATATCTATTATTCATTACTTACTTGGGATGTTACATCCATTCACTACCAATAGCAGCCAATAAAAAAACATGCATTAGGTTTAAAAACAACATGTGCTCACTACATGAAGTAGCATAACTACTGGTAACTAAAAAACATCAATTCAATAACTTTCCATACACCATCCCCCTTTACCAGCTTCTACTCCCCCCTTTACCAGAACCTCTGCCTCTCCCTCCCAATACCAAGCTCTTCCCCTCCCCTCCCCCTGCCTAGCTTGTCCTCCCACCCATTCCAAGCATTTCTCCCTCCCAACTCCTCCTACGCGTTGCCCACCCCCATCCCCCACCAGCCCCATCCCTGCTACCCTGTTCAAGCCCTCTCATCCCCTCCCCTCCTACCCAGACCCTCCCCTCCCCTCCCCCCTATCCAGCTCTTGACGCCCCTCCCCCCTTCCCAGCTTGTCCTCTCACCCCTTCCAAGAAACTCTCTTTCACAACTCCTCCTCCCCACTGCCCAGCCCCATCCACCAGCAGCCCTCCCCCCTGGCCATCCCCATCCCCCACCAGCCCCTCCCCCCTTCCCAGTTATTCCCCTATCATCCCCTCTCCTCCTTCCCATCCCCTTCCCTCCCCTCCCCCCTAACTAGCTATTGACCTCCCCTCCCCCATCCCATCATGTCCTCCAACCCTTTACAAGCAACTCCCCTACCCAACTAGTCCTCCCCACTGCCTAGCCCTACCCCCCACAAGCCCCTCCCCCTTGCCCAGCCCCATCCCCCACCAGCCCCTCCCCCTTGCCCGGACCCACGCCCCACCAGCCACATCCCTCCCGCCCAGTTCTTCCCCTCTCATCCCCTCCCCCCTGCATAGCTTGTCCTCCCACCCCATCCAATCACCTCCCTCTCCTAGCTCCTCCCCCCTGCCCAGTTCTTCCCCTCTCAACCCTCCCCTCCTGCCCAGCCCCTCTCCCTCCCCCCTGCCCAGCATGTCCTCCCACCCCTTCCAAGAACCTCCCCCCGCCCAACTCCTCCTCCCCACAGCCCAGCCCCATCCCCCACCAGCCCCTCCCGCTTTCCCAACCCCATCCCCCACCAGCCCCCTCCCCCCTGCCCAGTTCTTCCCCTCTCATCCCCTCACCCCTTCCCAGCTTGTCCTCCAACCCCTTCTATGCACCTCCCTCTCCCAACTCCTCCTCCCCACTGCCCAGCCCCATCCCCCACCAGCCCCTCCTCCCTACCCAGCCCCATCCCCCACCTACCCCTCCCCCATGCCCAGTTATTCCCCTCTTATCCCCCCCTCCTGCCCATCCCTTACCCTCCCCTCCCCCCATAACCAGCTTCAACCAGAATTGTTATAAAATAAACAATTTCAATATATATGATGATCATTTAAAAAATTACCAATTCTGAATAATGAACAATTGACAATGGTGTTTGATAAAGAAATCAAAATCAAATAAATGACTGATAATAACAAATTTGTTAAAATGCATATGAAAAAATATCCTTTATGTGGTGGTACAGTTCACCAATATTAATCTCATTCATATTTAATGTATCTCTCATATATTTACTTATTTCTTATGCGAACCCAACTCCTCAAATAAAAATAATCTACACAGCAGATGTCAAACAAAGAAAACATTTAACAAAAAAGTGTGAATGTACTGGTAATCAAACACATTTATAATTCTTCTTTATGTATTCACATGTTCTGCGAAAACAAATAGGAAAGATATACCAACTCCCAGTTTCCATGTAAGGAAAATATTAACATCCCTACACCTCATCACGAACTATAGGAGAAAATAGTCCATCATTATAGTAGCAATCCATAACATATAGATTTCTACAATAAAAAACAATAGAAACATTAAATTAATTAATCTATAAAACAATAAATAAAACAAATTAATAATAAAGGGAAGAAACATTGAATAAAACCAATAAAACATTGGACATAAAATAAATCCATAGAGAGACTGAATAATAAATTATAAATCATTAAAGAACCCCCTCCCCCTCATCCCACTACCCGAAAGGATGACATTTACTCTGTAAAAAAAGTATGGAATTTATAGAATAAAAGAATATATCGAATACCTGAAGATTTTTGTGTGTTTTTATATTAAAAAGGATGTCATTTACTCTGTTCAAAAGAGTAACATCACCAAATTTCCTACAAAAAAATATATTAATATATATTACAATTTTTAGGTTTACCGATGAATAAGTAAATCTCATATGTCCATATATATGATATTTATCATGACATTTCTAGGGTTCATGTTTACATAATCATTAAATTTCATAGTGTGGATGTTTACAGTATCATAAAAAATCATGAAAATTCAATTGTACGCATATAGAGGTAGGAAAACAATAATGCAGTAGAACACATATAGAGTCGGTAAGAAAGGGTGGAATTGAAATCTGCTTCAAAACATCCTAATCCCTCCATGAAAAGAGGATAGAATATATTAATTCTTTTTGAACACATATAAAACCAGTATATCCCTATAGTAAAATCCCAAACCATGAAAATGTAGTTGAGAAGATAATCACCCCCAATATTATTCTTTAATAAATGGAGACATGCAATAGAATGTACAGGTACATATAAAACCCAAATTAATGATATAATAAGAAAATAATGACTCAGAAACATCAACAGTAACTTGAGTAAATATTAAAATTTCAAATCATACCAGTAGTGAATGACTCATGGGGGGGAACCCAACCATCGTTCTACCTTGGAATGAGGAACCAAGAGTAGTGAGCCATTTCAAAGGCCCTGGTAGGGTAAGGGAACATTGGGAAAGCCATGACACCAATAATTGCGGGGACAATGCCTTCCAATGCGAGTATATCATGCCCCTCGTGAGTGTTACAGGGTGTGTACGACATCGCCAGGATGTCTCTCTTCAACAGAAATGTGCAGCAGCTTGTGATCTGAATTCAGAGAGGAAGAATATGAGGTATTAAATAGAGTCTAAAATCATTCTAGTTTAACCAAACTATTGCATAATTTGAAAGAGTTCCCTTGTATTGAGTCTAATCGAAATATAATTATAGAGTGAGGAATAGTTTACCTTGTTGGAAACTCTTTAAGGCCTTTTTATGAAATAGTTTTTAACGAATTTCCTGTAAGAAAATATAATATTACATTTGTTATATCATCAGTGATTATAATGAAATAGCGATTTCATTCATTGTTAGTGTCCAATCAACATGATTAATTGAGAAAACTAAAAAATAATTTTGTCATATTAGGAAAACATACTGAAAAACAAATAAATTCGAGGTAGGGGATTCCACGAAAAGGTTTGTTCAAGTAGAAGTGCTTTGAATTAGAATGCATATTATATTTATTTAGATTTTTATAACATATATTCATAATGAAAAGATTGGAAATATAGAAAAATACCAAAATATAGAATTTTTAATAGGAATTATTATCCTAAAGCTCAACATGAATAACTAAATTTATGTATGCATGTAGAATGTGAAAAAATATATTTATAACTAAATCATTCAAATGAAAAGTGTAATGAAAAAATGAATAACTGAATTAAAATAATCATAAGTTAAATGTAATCATAATTACTAAAATGAAAATGAAAATAAATTAGAACTATCCTTCAAGTGGTAATACACTTTACCCATTTACATGGCCTCTCAAATTCCATCAAGTTTAATGGTTTCAACATTACATGCACTTGACATACCCAACCAACATGCTAAATCTACAAACAAAAAAATTAGTCAAATAGGAAAACTATAGTGAAAAATAAATAAATCCAAAGGATATTCCCAAAGAAGGTAAGTTCAAACATAACTGTTATGAATTATAATGCATATTACATGTATTTTGAGACAGATAACATGTATTTAGAAAGCCAAGATTCAAAACATAGAACAATGAAAAAATACATAAATTATAATAGGAATAATTACCTTAAAATGCATACTCATTATGAACAATTGTTAATGAAATCAATTAAACTGTAATAGTGACCATAATGCTCTAGAAATCGGTTTGGAGTGCTTCATGAGTCACGATGGAAACATGAATAACTACATTTGTGTATGAATGCATGATATGAAACAATATATTTATAACTTAATCTGTAAAATAAAAAGTATAACGGAAAAATAAATAACCGAATTTAAATAATCCTAAGTTGAATGGAATCATCATTATTAAAATGAAAAAAAAAACTAGAATTAACCTTCATGTGGGGGCACAGTCCACCCATTTTGATGGCCTATTTGAATAATGAAGCACCCATTGTAGTAGTAATGTAGGTCAATATATATCAACTAAGAAATGAAACAGTCAAACCATGGAAAATAATAATTAGAACAATTTTAGGGCACTCTATTTTTCGGGAATCATTAAATCAAATATTTTGTGCTATGATCAATTATAAATGATGCATTTAGGTTTATGCCACACATGATGAGTTCAAGAGCATACATTAAATCATATGCCGATCTGGTGCTGCACTCCAAAAATAGTAAAATTATACAAATTGTGTTAAATTTCTATTAAACATCACAGTTTCTAACTCCTACATTGAAAAAAAATTAAATATAAGTACTATAATGATAAATAGATTCTATTGTAGGCATATTAAAAAACATAAATTGGAAATCTAATAGAATCATAATAACATCCAAAAAAAGAAAACAGTACAAAAAATTAATAAGGAAGAAGAAACATAGAATAATCAAAATTTCAATGACATATGGTCCCACCACTTGAATAGTCTACATTGTGACCAGAAAAGATAAATATATTGTACACCAGTAACGTGAATTTTTGATTTATATGTTTTAAAAAATCCTTCAATTTCTAAATGGAAATAATTTGTTTTAGAATGCAGTTCAATCAAACTAATCCATATAATTTATATGGACATTCTTAAAAGAATTTCCTATATATGAATGCGATCATACAAAAAAATCTATGGAAAGTGGTCCTTCTTCCACCATAGTAATTTAGAAACCGCAAATAAATTTCAAATTGAAACATAAAAACCATGTTCTAGACAACCAAGATCATTTCTGTAAACACATTTCAACTCATACTATGTGCTTCTCTTTGTAATATTTATCTGCAGCACACACATAATCCTGGCTACAAGAATGATAAGATATGAAATGAACCCTTCTTCTAGATTTGAATATAAACATTACAGTCACTCAAGTTTATGTCATGTATAATCTTGCAAATTTTCAAATGATGTTATATTTCGAGATCTGTCACCCAAAATTAGAATTTGGATTTATAGAATCTTAAGCCGTGGAAAAGTATACAGATTAATCGTCTAATAAAAACACCGTAAAAAATCAAATTCATTGATACATGAAGATATTTTACAGTGCATTGTTTGATTAACAACTTGTTTTTACCCAGTATTACTCACTACGTGCTCGAGGGAAAGGGAATCCTAGGTGAAGAAGAAGGCATAGTCAATGGAGATGATGTCGGATGAGCCGAAGTCGATGGAGTCGATGTCATTGGAGCCGATCTCAGACGAGCTGAAGATGGAGTAGCCAATGCTAGAGGAGCAGTAATTGGAGGAGCTGCAGATGGAGGAGCCGTAGTCGAAGGATCCTAATTTGGAGGATCTGAATATGGAGTCGTAGGTGGAGAGGGTATTTGGGGATGCGAGGGGAGAGGGAGAGAGGAATCAGAGTCGAAGTGGGATGAAGCACAGGTAGAGTTGCGGCTCAAGAGGGGATTTGGGGATGGGAGGGGTGAGTGAGTGAGGAATCCGGGAGGGGTGTGGAAACCCTAGGGAATGGAACGGTGAAATGAGGAAGATAATCAGTGAGGGGTGTGAATGGAAATGGAAAAGCCCGATGGAGGTCGGGATTGGTGGGGGAAAATCGGGGAGAGATTGTTTTTGGTGTCGTGGCTGCTTTTGGAGCCGACACATCAGCTGGGAGAAACCCAGCTTTAGTATATATAGTGGACATCATATATGGTTCATTAAGGGACCAATTTACCATTGATTATTAATATATTGACCCATCAATAGTTAAAACTTTTTTAGATTTGTTAGGGTTAAATAATTTATTTGTGTTACTTATTCTTATGTTAAAATTTAATTTCATCACATTTGGGATAATTATATTATAAATTAGATAGAAAGTTTTTTAATCACTCTGTTTAAATTGTCTTATTTTAAAAACATTAATTTTGTCATAGTGTATAAATTTCTTATTTTAGGAAATTAGTTACTGTAAAAAAAGGGAAAAAATCCAATCATTGTAGATAAAGAATAAAATTTTTAAAGTGATTTAATTTTTTCATGAGGAGGTTTTATTGATAACATAATCCCTCCCATACATTATTATTCATTTTTTGAGTCAGATTAGGTACTGTATACGTCTTAATAGTAAATAAATTTGAGTTTTTACAAGAGTGCCACTCCTCCTTAACTATAAATGTGCACTCACACTCCCACATTCTTCACACCTCTCAAGCCATTCGGATCGACCATTATTTAATTGAATCACTTCCAAATTCAATAAAATCATCATAGAATCCTTACATAGGGTATAAATATATCCTAAGATGGATTATAATATAAACCTAAGGATTATATCTAATGAAGAGGTAATATTCATCATTGAGTGTAATGGTTTAATATCCTTCTACACCCCTTCCATTTTCTTATATTATTATTTTAGGGTAACCTCAGTGTAATATATTGTTTGTTATATTTTATTATAAGGGTATGTCCTACAATCTCACATACTACCATCAGATGTGTTAAGAAATAATCATTATTGTGTATTGGGGACTGCCATCTTGCGAACAAATGTCTTTTTTTTTCATTACCACTTCTAAAGTTTGGATGTAATGATATAAACACTATTTAAGTATGACAAATATGATACTTATGATGTTTATTTTCTTTTGAAGTTATTATATAACACAAACCTATATTCATTCAAGTTTCTAGGAATATGATAATGTCGTTCATGTGTATGGCGGACTATCGACTCACGAAGTGAGGTGACTAATTTATGTTTAAAAAGTAATGAATTAAAGATTGGGTTTAAAAAACATATGTGATATATATGAAATAAAAATAATCTTGAAATGAATATATATATATATTATTTTCTTTTATTTCTTTCAATCTGATATAAAAATGGAAATAATGTTCATGTGTACGTATGACATAGAGTCTCTAGGAATATTGTTTTTCAAATCATATCAATATATTTTATGGATTACACTAAATAGATATATAATTAATATGTATGATATTTATTTCATTCTTATAATTATGTATATTATAAAAACCATGATTTTTTTAAGATAGTAAAAAATATAACAAATCAAAACATTTAAAAAAAGAAGTTATTCCCCAAAATGCAACATTGACATTGAATTGATAATAAATGGGTAATAAAAGGAAAAAAAATAATATATTATATGATATAGATTAATATGTTTATGAGATAGATGTATACCAAACTTATAGTTACTATAATGGAATATCTAATGAGTACAATGAGATTCAAGATTTAAGGTAAGGGATGCACGTCTCACATTTATGTTTTGTGAGACACATGATATATTCACCACTTATTTATTATATAAGGTGCATATACTCACCATTAATGTAATTATTATGACTATAAAATAAATTATTTTTGTTTACATATAAATTTCATGATCTCAATTATGTGGTTTTACAGTTCAAAAGTTAAGGAATCAGTAAGGGATTGTCAACTAAATTTTCCATATATGAGATGTACGTTAGGTTATGGACATATTTTCCTTTACATGGAATATATACAGCACATTTTAAATTTAATTTCATGAATTTATTTATAGTCATAATATTTTAGGTTTTCTTTTATGTTACTCCTTCATGGGTTTTCTGATTCAATGTTATCAAATTGGAAATGATTTTATTTTACAAGATCATCTTTTATCTATATTTTTTATGATAATTACAAATGAGGAAATATCATGAAATTCCTCTAAATAGTTTTTTTTGAATATTATTATATTGTGGATATTCATGATATCTTCTTATAGTGGTACCATTTATCAACTATTTGTTACTTATTAAAATTTTATAAATTATTTTTTATAAAATATGACATTATTTCTCACTTCGGTCAAAAATATAGGTTCCATCATAACAATTATTTATAAAAATGATTTAAGTTCTATAAAATTTTATTTCAATCTCAATTTTATTTAAGAGGATATACAAATTGTTTTATGTTTATAAAATTGTTTAATATAGGTTTCATTGATTCATTTATAATCCTTCAATGTTATTTTCAAAGAAAAACGTGTTTATAATGATTTTTTTAGAAATAATTTTTCAAATAGGAAAGGATATTTTCATCAAGATATGTATTAAATTATTTTTAATGATTAAACAATATTTTCTCTATGTCGATTTAGAAGAGATGGATTTCGAAAAATTTTTTGTTTTAAAATGTGATTTTCAAAGAATGGTTTGTTTCAATAAGAAATGCTTCAAATGATCTTTCAAAATCCTTAATAATCTATGATGACATACTTTAATGTAATTTAATGTTGATTGGGGATATATTACAAGGATACCATTCTTATTGTTTCTCTGAATAGTTTATGTTTATGATGAATTGTTGATTCGAAAAACCTATTCATCTCTATGGGTTATACCAAGAGAAAATTCTCTGGAAACACCATTATTTTTATTTGTTATGATAGGAAAACATGATTATTATTCCTGCACCTTTTTCATAGGTTATGATATTATTAATTTTTATGATATTGTGTCACACATAATTAGGGTTCTCAATATGCTATAGGTGATACCTATATCTCCCTCTGATGCATTAGGAAAATATTTATATATATTTTGAGATAAACATGGCTAGAATGGGGAGCGAACTGGTCATAGTAAAGATGAAATAAATAAATGGTTGAACTCCGTTTTGTAAATGAATTTAACCACTATAATGGTTTTGGGAGTGAACTCATTCCACTATGACAAAATTTCTTCTAATGGGGATGGTGGTGTATCCTACCCAGAAGGTTTTTCCTCCAAAATGAATGGAATGCGGGTGGTAAGCCCAACCCCAAATGAGGGTATGTGTGAGGTCATACGAATCCCAAATGAGGTAGATATGTGGTTAATTGAAGCCTAACATATTAATAGTGTCTTGGTGGGTAAAAATGACATATTATTTTTTATGCTTATGTGTAGGTCCCAAATCTATGTCTTATTCAAATGTTATTCATCCATGGATCATGTTATTTGATTGATTTATGATTAATGTATTATCAGAATCCAATATTTATGAAATGATTCTTATTTATGATCTTTGATATATAGGGTATGGTTTTTTAATGTTATGCTACTGTTGTTAGATTATTATGTTAATGTAATGCTTATATATCTTCATTGGTTACCCTAACTAATCAGTTGAGCCCACCCTTTATTATGCTTCCTTGAATTAGGTTATAAAGAAAGGTTTTATGTAGTATATTATTGTGAGGGGTAACAAAGAGGAAGCACTATACGAGGTATATTGAAGATCCTTCCCCAAGTTTGAAGATTATGATTTCAAATTTTTAATGGCACTAAACTTTTATAGTCCTCGTGAATTGTTTTTATAATGTAATGAATATTCTTATAAAAATATGTAATATCCATGTATGGGAGGCCATGGTCACTATAGTTTATACCAAAATAAAGGTATATCTAACCTTTGAAAAATGTGATGAGAAAAAATTATTAAGATCCCTAGGGATATATATAAGGTTATGTTTATGGATGTAAAAAGGACAACTCTAAGGATGATTTAATGTTATGAAAATGCCATAGAATTTTGGTAATGGATTTATTGAGTGAATTCCATGAAATTAAATCATATTATAGATAAAAAAGTGTATTTAAATATATTACATTTGTAAATAAAAGTAACTACCCCAAAAATGTGTTTATCAACACTCGATCGGGAACATGTGCATGAAAATAGACCTTTATATACACCTGGTTTGACACTCCTTGGGGGATATTATTTGAAATTTTAGAAAATATTTAATAAAAATAATGATGTATTTAAATAGATGATGAATATGAATAACCTATGATGATCCAATGTTGCTATAGATTAAATATGAGGTGTAATTATTTAGATATAATATTAGTGATTGTTCAAGATTATGTGGTTTTCCACCCAAATTAGTGATTCTCAAACAATGTTTTGGATTCAGTCAATTGATAGAATCAAAATTAATCTTGCAATATTTTATTCTTATAGATAATTAAATAAATAAGAGAAACCAATTTGTATGATGACTAGTGAGAAATATATTGTGATTATTTATAATTAGATATCTTGATGTATAATTGACAATGTGAAACGCAGTGACATTCTCGACACATCAATTAAAATAAATATTAAATTTTATGAATGTTATTGTGGTAATGAAAATAGAAGATAAAATACTCAAATTACTCCTTATTAAGAATGTGGGAATAAAAACATGACCGAATATATAAAATGGAAAGGAAGATGTTATCCATGAGGAAAAAGGGGGCATAGATTGAAAAATTGCTACAAGATCAATGTATTATTTGTGGAGAAAATGGTCATTACCCAACTAAATTCCTTTACATAAGAATTTAATTCTATTCCAATGAAGGAAAAATTATTTGAAAATTATTGAAGTGGAAGGATTTAAATAATTATCTATTTGGATTCAAATATTGTCAATTGTGAAATATATGAGTATTTTTTAGTACAAGTTTTTCATTATGGATTTTAATGAATATGTTGAATAATTTTGATAGACTAGAAAAGTGATTTAATAGAAAGGTTACCCTTAATATTATTCGGATGCTCAGAAAATGTTGTTTAGTTTGGATAAAGGGATGATTCATTTGTATCATGTAAATTGGATAGTATCGATGACCTCAGAACAAATAAATAAGTTATTAACAAGTATTTTATGAAATTATTGATGAAGTTTAAAAAATCATTGGATCTATGGAATATATTATATAATTTTTTGTTTTATTCAATTAATCATGAAAAAGTATTGTTTTCATTAATGGTCAATAGTAATTGAGGCTATTAACATGTTTGACGATAATACGTGATGAAGGTATTCACATTTTGGGTATATGACAATCATTATCTATAGTATGATATATATGGGTTTAATGTGATGATGATTTTGATAAATCTATTCACCTTCTTCCTCAGGTTCTGTATTATTAATCATATTAAAGGGTCATATGGTTAAACTTTTATAAAATATTTTACATTGAACTTTGAATGTGGTTTTAGAGATTAATTTATTACCTACCCGTTTGAATAATTATGCATATTTGACAACATGTGTTGTGAATTTTTGTTATATAATATCTAAATGTAGATAGAATAACTTATCTATCTATTAAAATAAATTTTGATCAATTAGTTCTTCAGACAGAAAAATTAACATTTATTTAATGAAGTAATCGACGAAGTGATAATTGATCAAGGAAGAACCAATAGATGATATTATTCTTTTGAAATGGAATGAAATAAATTCTGTACATATTCTTATGATGATTATATATTTTTAGGATAAGGATCATGGAACAAAAATGTTATCCTAGTACCTTGATTTATGATAAATCAAATGGTCACTTAAATCTCCCAATATTTTGGTTTGTGATTTTTAACATTCCATGGATCACCAAATTTCATGTGAGTAGTGATATATATCACATTATATAATTATTTACATTTTTTAATGTCAAAATATTCACTACTCAGCAATGTTATCCTATGTGGAAACCTAGTTATGAGTTACTTTGGCTAGCCATTATGTTTTTAACATTCCATTTTTATATGATGTAATAGAATTAATTTTGAAGATATGGGCTTATATGAAATGAAAATCAAATTATTAAAATTTTGATGATCCATATGTGTATATAAGAAGAAATTAGTTTTTAATGGTGGTAGAATGAAATACTTCGAGTTTTTATGAATTGTTGTTTTCCGAATAAATTAAAATACATTGATGGATTACATTACACAATACACCAATTGAAGCCTTATTTTTTGAAATACCAAATTAATCATTATCTACATGAAACAATGAATTTATGATTAGGTAACTGAAACACTAAGTCTGTATTTTGTGACACTGAATACTGAGTGCCTTTGATAGCTTGTGTTATATGCAAGACCAAGTTTCACTAAACTACAATATATTATTAATATTGTTATATTATATGAAAGTTATCACATTTTTATTGAAATTATGGGGATGAAAATGAATAAATAAATTATAAAAATATATATTTTCTCCATGTTTATTAGTTATTTATTTATTATAAATAAAATAAGAATCATTTACAAGAAAAAGAAATGTTTCTGAAAAATAATATCTTTTCTAAAATAATGTATAATAAAGATTGGCACACATAGTTAGAAATTACAATGTTTAGAAAATTTATTTGAAAAAATAAAATTATTTTTTGATATTAGAATATAAAATTTTTCTTATGGTAAATTGTTTGTATTTTTCTGAGAATTTCAATTTTTAATGAATAGTGAAAAAAGTGAATTTTAATTGAAAAATACATTTTCTTTTATATAATTTATAATGTTAAACTATTTTTTTAATTTTTTTAAATTAAATATTGTTCAATTAAACATATATTAATCTCATTTAGGCCATTGAACACTATTTTATATTGAATATTCATATTAAAACATTATAAACTTTTGAACATATCAAATTAAAAAATCCCCATTATTGTCACTTTTATATGGTTAATTTTTATTTAAATTCCTTCAAACATGTAAAATGAATTTTTAAAAATGGATTCCATATTTTGAATAAGAATAATTTAAAATATATAATAATTCCAACATAGTTTTTAGCCATTGTAATTAGTGAAAAATAGTTAAAATTAATTAAAGTGATTAACGTAAAAATGAGTTTACTTAGTGGTTAAACATAGAAAATAATGATTACAATGACCTAAAAACTTGTCAAAGTCCTACTGTATGGATGTTTATGGATACATAACAGATTAGGATCTATTTATATGAGTTAGAGTGGCATGATTCACTAAATGTTACCAATATAATATGTTATGTAAAGAAAAGGACAAAAAAGTAACGTTCCTTTCCCTTAATATTTTAATGCTTTTGGATAGAAAAAAACATGACGTGTTTATTTATAAATATTATTTTAAAAGATAAATAAATTTTTTATCATGATAATTTTTTTTAAAATTTTGTTTTGTGATTGAATAATTACTTTAAATTTTTAAGAAATGCCAATGCATGATTATTTTGGTAATAATTAACTAAAATAAATGATACAAAAATTATTAAAAGTGAATTTAATTAAATGAATTATTTTATTATGTTATTTTTTAGATAAATATATAATTTTATACTTTTTGATCATAATATAATCAATTTTCATTATTTTTATTTATATTTTTTAATACAAATTAAATAAATAATGTCAAAATTGACATTAATTCTATTTTATAATAAATGATTTTTTATTAAATGATTTAAAATTACTAAAAATAATATATTTTGAATAGTTAAATTTAAATGTTAATAAATTTAAAATATGGCCCATTTATGTAAAAATTTATCTTTTATTTTAAACATATTCACCCCTAAAGAGGAAAAGTTTGGTAGTCATGGTAACAGTTGAAGTTCTGTTTTTGTGTGTTACTTTTTCTTTTATTAAAATAAATTTCCACAAAATTTGTAATTTTTATTTCATAATTAATATATAAATTCTTGAATTATTTGGTATTAATATTATAAAATGTCTCGCCTTTTTAGTATTAGTTGATAAATTTACTAGTAGAGAAAATTAATTACATTAATAAGAATAAAAAAAGGTAAAAATAGGTAAACGTATATGTTATGGAATATCTTTATAAGAATTATATTATTTTTCTATGGTGGAAGGTCTTATATTTCAAATAAATACCTGAATCAATTTTTATTCAATTTTTACGCCACATTAGATAAGTGATACCTCCCAATAGTAAATAATTTTTCATGTATATAAAAAAATGTTATTCCTCCTCATCTATATAAGGGGACACACTCACCCCCATTCTTTACAACTTGGATGCCATTTGGATTGACCAATATCTACAAATATTTATTCTAAAATTCCATACCCTCATTATAGATGCCTAATTTTATGCTTAAATCTATCCTAGGAAATCTTTTAGTGGAAACCTAATAAGGATAGTTGAATAAGTGGTCATGTTCATCAATTAGCATTTTTGATTTTTATCTTCCTCCACCCCTTCCAATAATCTTTTATAATTTATATATAATATCATAATTTATATATATATATATATACATAGATGTTGTTATTCTATATTTTTGACCAAAAAAATACTCAAACGTTGATCAATTGGGTTATAAAATCATCATTCGTGTGTATGGAGGACTACCGCCTCTTGAACTGATGTCGTTTGTTCTACCAATACCAACTCTCATAGTTAGGGATAATTAATAAACAATATTTATATATGATAGATATTTTATTTTTTATTTATATATTCTTATATAATTATTATATATCACATACCTTCATTCATACCATATTATTAGAATATGACAACATCATCCATGTGTACTGTAGACTACCGCCTCGTGAAGCAATGTGATTCGTTCAAGCATTGCGTGGAATGTATTAAGGATGTGTTTAATAAATATTTGTAATATATATAAAACAAAAATTAATATTTGAGGATAATATATATATATCTGTGTGTGTGTGTGTGTGTGTTTCTGTGTGTGTGTGTGTGTCATTTACTTTTCATTCATTAACTATGATAAAAAAAGGAAAAAACATTCATGCATATGCACAGTCTACCATCTAAATAGACATTGTATTTCATTTACCGTTACTAAATTTTATGGCTTAATCTATATAAATACACAATGAATATATATTATATTTATGTCATTTTTATAATTCTGTAGATAATGAAATCATGATTAATAAAATATAAATAAAAAATTTATAAAA
Source organism: Viscum album (assembly GCA_963277665.1). Taxonomy (NCBI): domain Eukaryota; kingdom Viridiplantae; phylum Streptophyta; class Magnoliopsida; order Santalales; family Viscaceae; genus Viscum; species Viscum album. The sequence goes on along the minus strand of OY728145.1, from coordinate 1,398,638,279 downwards.
TCAAAACTCTTACGAAAAACAATGTAGTTATTATCCGAAATGTAAATTTAACAAGAAATCGTTGACAAAGTGGTAATAAATTGTTTAAATAATATCTTATATGAAATAAAATATATTAATATGGTGCTATGATATATTTATAATAAATGAAAATTTATTATATAGGAATTTTGAATGAGTAAAATGAGGGTCAAGACTTAAGGTAAGGGATTCCCATATCGCTTTTATTTTTTTGCGAGCCACATTAAATATTCAACATATATTTCTTCTATGTGGTGTATATAATTCCCATTAAATAATTTCATTATTATTATTTTTAAATATATGTGTGTTTTTCTATCAAATTTATGATCAATCATTCATTGGTTTTATGAATCACTGTTTAACAAATCGGTAATGGTGTTTTGCCTCACTTTTCCTTCTATGATATGTACATTAAATTAAACAAATATATTCATGTATGATGTGTATATAAAGAACCTTAAACAGGTAATATTAATTATTTATTTTTAATGATTATATTTTAGATTCTATTAAATTTTTTTTCATTGTGGGCTTTACTATTCAATGTTATAAAATTTGTAAATATTTTATGTTACAATATCATCATTTATCATGATTTTTTATGATTAAGTATTCAATGTTGAAATATAATAACCTACCTCTAAATATTCCTAATTAATTTTATTATTCTATGGTTATTCACGATATCATCATATAATGGTACAATTTATCCACTCTGGTAATTAGTACTATTAAGAAAATGTTTTAACAAAACATAATTTTATTAATCTCAGCGGTCGAAAATATCTATTCATCCAAAACAATGTAATATATATATTTTATTTGTTTTAAATGTTTAATTAAAGTGATTTTCAATGGCATGGTTTTTTAATATATTTCATGTTTTTTAAAAATGTATAAAATGGTTTTAAAATATTCATTTATATGTTTTCAAGGTTATTTTCAGAGAAACTAGGTTTCAAAATGGATTATACATTAAAAAAAATTTCCAAATAAAAAAGTATATTTTATTTAAGAAATGTTTTAAATAATTTTTAAGGATTAATTTATAATTTTTCCAATAGTTTTTTTTAAAAAAATTAAAAGTTATTTTAAAATAAAGGTTAGTATCCTTATGAAATGCTCCATATGATCCTTTAAAATCGTTCTCCATATACAATGAAATACTTTGATGTAAATTTTATTTTTTTAGGGTTTAATGATAAATGAGTATCATTCATATAGTTTCATTGAATGTAATATATTTATGATGAAACTACATCCTTGAAACCTGTTTCTCCTCAATAGATTATACCAAGAAGAAATACTTATAAAACCCACTTCTTTTCTTGGGATATTCTTTGATTAAATTATTATGAAGGTTTCCAATTTTTCAAAAGTTATTATATAATTATATGTTTGTGATACCCATTTCATTTTATGGTATATTATATAGTGAATGTTTATTATCATATGGAACACAGAAATATGGTTTTTATTATGTGACGTGTGTGAACTATATCTCTATCAAATGAATTCATTAATGTTTTATATACACATAATATAGAAATGGATACAATGGGGATTGAACTCAGTTTAGAAGGAAAGGGATGGAATGAGGAGTGACCTTGGTTTTGTAAAAGAATTTTTCCACTATGATGGTTTTGGGATTTAACACATTCCACTATGAGAAAAGTAATTCCACTGTGGAATGGTGGTGTGTCCCTAACAAAGGATTATCCACATAAAATAATTGTATATAAGTGGTTATCAAAATCATGAAATAGGTTACATAGGAGGTCATCCCTTGACCAAAGATGGTATATGGGTGGTTATACCAAGCCTAATATTTTATGAATGTCTTGATGGGTATCATTGAAATATAATTTTTTATTCTTATGTGTGTGCCAAAAATATATGTCTTACTAAAATTTTATTTTCTCATGGATTATGTTATTTTGTTTTCTTATGATTCATGTCTCACATGCATCTAATATTGATGAAATGATTCGTGTTTATGATATTTTTAATGTATGGTATGGTTTTCCAATGTAATTATCATGTCCTTATACCCTTATTATTATGTAATGATTATGTTTATTCCCTGTGTATAATTAAGAAAATTTTGAGATCACCCTTTCTTATAGTTCATTTACATAGGTTATACGGAAAGGTTGTATGTAGGTTATTCTTATGAAGAGTTCTAAAAGGGATGATATTTATTGGGGATGGAAAAAATCTTTCTCCATGTTAGATGAATATATTTGTCATGTTTTCAAATACACTAATAAGTTTCTATCCACATGAGTGTGTTAATATAATGTAATGAATATTAATCCAAAAAAATATAATATACTTGTATGAGATTCCTTGGGAATTATAGTTTCCATCGAATTAATGTTATATTTATCCTTTTGAAACTGGATTGAGAAAAGTTTAGTGATATCCCTAGGGATATATATACGTATTTCTATGGATGTCTCTAAGGACAAGTATAAGGATGAGTTAAATATTAAGAAAATGTCCAATAATTTTGGTAAAAGATTTGTAGAGTGGTTTCCATGAAATTATAACCATGTATGGATAATAAAAGTGGATGTCTCATTATCATAGATGTACATAGTGCTAATAAACCTGAAATTATCATATTGAGCTAAACTCGACTAGAAAAAAGTGCATAAAACATGCCTTATTGCACACCAAGATTGAAAATACCTTGGGATATGATTTTAAAATTCAATAACTCTTTAAAAAACATCATGATGGATTTAAACTGATGATGACTATTAATAACCTCAGATGAACCTATGGTGTAATTGGTTAAAATAGAAGTTTTATGATTTAGAAATTATATAAGTGATTTTTAATGATTATGTGATCTTTCATGATAATTTGTGTTGGTCAAAATATGTTATGGTTTTAGTAAATTTCTAAAACCAAAGGGAATCATGTTAAAATTTAATCTGACATAAAATTTAATTCCTATGATAAAAAAATTAGATTATGACTGGATAGAAGGATATTGTGATTATTCATAATCAACTATAATAAAATATGATTATTCACATGAACAGTACTGATATTCCAGACACATTAGATCATATGAATATTAACTTTTATGAAAATATATGTGGGGATAGAAATTTTAGAAAGGAATCTCAGATTCCTACTTATCATGAAGGTAGAAAAAACCTGAAGGAATATATAAAATGGAGGTGAACAAATTTTCTATGTGGAAAAGGTGTCATAGAGTGAACATTTATCTAGGAGATCAATTTATTATCAATACAAAACATGGTTATTCCCCAAATCAATTACTAAAAACATGAATATACATCTAGACCGTGGAAGGTCCAATTTTTTGTCAATTATTGAAGTCGATGGATTTAAGGGTGTATGTATTTGGATTCAAAAAATAGGAATTGTGAAATATATAAATATTTAAGCATATATATTTTTTATTAAGAGTTTGAATAAATATGTTGAATGATTAGGATGGATTTTAATAGTTATTTAATGGCTAGGTTATATTTTTATTATGGTACAATACCCCTTAATATGATCAAGATTCTGAGAACACAGAGTTCAGTTTGGATAAAGAAATGATTGATTTGGTTAATTTAAATTGAATATTACTAATGAGCATACAAATGATAAAAAATTTATTGAAAAGGTAGATTATAAAAATATTGATATGCTCTACAAATTTATTCTATCTAATGAATATATTCTATAACTATTGATATTATTCAAGGAATTAGGAAGAATGATTGTTTTAATTATATTTCTTTAGTAATTTTTTTTGTTACCATAATTTAATATAATAAATGATGAAGGTATTCACATTTTGGGTATATGAAAATAAAGATATACTTTATGATATATCTGATATTATTGCAATGCTTTTTTAGAAATTTAGTCACCTACTTTCTCATGTTTTTTATTTTTAATATTTTCAGTGGGAGATAATGTTAATCATTTATGAAATTGCTTATATTTAATATTTAATGGGATTTTAGAGTTTAATATATCACTTCACAATATTAATATAAATGAATATTGTATAACAGGTGAAAATAATTTGTTATAATGATAACTAAAGATAGACAGAATTACATATCATTATATTTTTGGATCTTATGATCCATTAGTGCTTTAGTCAAAAAAAAATCACCATTATTTCTTGGAGTAATATTTGAATTCAAAATTGATTAAGGAAAAATCGATGGATGATATTTTGATAATAAAATTGAATAAAAACATGTATTTATGTCATCATGTGAAAATTATTCAACTTTAGTAAAATGATATTGGAACAAAAATGTCTTCCTTGAACCTTCATTTTCGATGAATCAAATCTTTAATTAGATCATTATAGATTTGTGGATTTGTGGTTTTTAAATTCCTATATATAACTAAATTTCTATTTATTACTGATATCTATCAATCTAGATAATTATTTATTCTTTTATTAAATGTAAAAATAATCATTTCCTAGTTATGTTCTCTTATGTGGAAATGAAGATACGAGTTACTTTGGATAACCGTTATGATTCCTAATTTTTCATCTGAAAGAAATTTTTGGTATTCATTATTATAATATTGATTTATATGAAAGTAAATTTAAAGTATTAAACCATTGATGACCCATTTTAATTTGGAGGGTAAAATTCCATTTTAACGGGGTAGAATGTTACACCAAGAGTTTTTATGAATATTATTTTTTGAATAAATTATTTTTTCTTGATGACTTGCATTTCATACAACACAATTTTTATCATTATTTATAAAAAAACCAAGATAATATAATGATAAAGGATATCATATTTTTATATTTTTGTACATGAAAAAATATGTATTTCATATGTTACACACAATACATAGTTCCTTTGATAGATCGTGTTACACACATGAATGAGTTATACTAAAAAAATATTCTATTAATTATATTATTTGATATGGAAGTTATCAAAATGACCTTGGAATGACAGGAATAAATAGGATTAAATAACTTATACAAATACATAGTATCCACATTTTTATTATATTTCCATTGATTATAAATATAATAAGAATCATTTAAACTAAAAAGAAATTTTTTCTGAAAATAGTATCTTTTCTAAAATATGGTTTAATAGTTCTTGGACCACATGATTTAAAATTAAATTATACAAATTTAAGAAAAATTATTTTAAAAAATAAAATTATTTTTTGAAATAGAATTATGAAAATTATCTTAGGGTGAGTTTTTGTTATATTTCCGAGAAAGTTCAATTTTTTGATGAATAATGAAAATACTGAATTTAAATTAAAAATTGCCTTATCAATTATGTAATTAATAATTTTAAAATATATTATTTTTTTTAAACTCAATATAGTTCAATAATACATATTTTCGTCCAATATAGGTAATTGGTATCAATTTTATATTGTATTAAAATTAAAAACAATAGAAAATTTTAAACATTTTCACATTAAAACCCCACTTTCTAAACAAATATGTAGGATTAGTTTTAATTTATATTATTCCAATCCATCGAATTGAATTTGTAAAAATGGATTTTATATTTTGAATAATAATTATTTATAATTTCAATATAGACAATATAATTTTATTCCAAAGTGATTAATTAAAACTTTTAAAATTATTTATAGTGATTAGTGTAAAAATGAGTTTACTTATTTGTTAAAATTAGAATATAATGTTTATAATTACCAACCAACATGTCCAAAAACCATTTTATAGACATATTAAGACATGTACCTCCATATTATCAATTTTTATGAGTTATTGGGAGAATATTACATGAATGTTTTGTATATATAATGTTAAGTAATGAAAAAGGAAATAGAACATTTCTTTCCTGTGATATTTATTAAGCTTTGGGGCATGGAAATCATTTTATTCTTAAGTACTAAATTTTATTATGAATTTTAAATTAGTTTTTATCATTATAATTTTTTATATTTGTATGAGATTAAATAAATAGTTTATGTTATTATGAAATGGGATTGTACGAATTATATAGTTAATCATTAACTAAAAGAAATTATACTAAAAATATTTAATGAGAAGTTAATTGAATGAATTATTGTCTTACATTAATTTTTTAGATAAATATTTCATACTACATAGGTTTAAAATTCATCGATTCAAATTCCTTTATTATTAATCAAATGTTTAAATACAAATTAAATAATAATGTCAAAATTAACATTAAATATATTTTATAATAAATAATTTTTTATTAAATTATTTAACAATACGTAAAATCCAAAATTATAAATATTGACTATTAAATGATATGTAATGTATTATATGGTCCATTCATGGAACCATTTATCTTTTGTAATGATCTCATTGACTCTTAAATAGTAAAAACCATTTAGTGCGGTTAGGGTTAAAGGAGTGTTTTTATGAGTAATTAATCTTCTGTTAAAATTAATTTCCACACATATGTTATTATTATTTTATAGATTAGATATAAACATTTACAAATAATGGGTATAAATATTTTAATATTTCTCACTTTAATTTAGTCCTCATGTATAAATTACCTAGGTAAGAAACTTAGTCAACTTAATAAAAAAATGTTAATAATAGTGAAAATTTTAGTTAATGAATAATATTTTAAAAATGATTATGTTTTTGTGTATTGGAGGTGATTCTAGTTAAAATAAACCCTTACATAAATTATTATTCAATTTTGGAGCCACGTGTGGTAAGGGATACCTCCCAACATTATATACTTTTGAGTATTTACAAAAATTCCACTCCTCAACTAAAAAAGGGAACATAATCTCCCCTATTCATTACACATCTCAATCCATTGAGATAGACCAATATATACCCAAAAAACATTCCGACCCCACACCCCACATCCTAGAATCCATATATTTTTTCATAAATCTATCATATGAAAGCGTTTAGTGCAAAAATAAGGAGTATACAAGAAGAAGAGGTTACAATCATCAACACGAATTTTTTTATTATATCTTACTCTACCACATTAAATTCATTTTATATCATTATTATATATTATCCTCATTATAATATATGTACTAATTTGCTATTATGATAAGTGTATGACCAATATCTGCCCACATATCCATCAAATGGGTTACAAAATCATTGTGCATGTGTAAGGTGGACTACTGCCTCATGAACAGATTTCCTCCAGTTTTCTATTACCACCTCTCACAGTTGGGTATAATATGGAAATTATATATATATATATATATATTATACATATATATTATATTTTTCATTAATTTATTATTTGATATATATTATATAACACAGACCAACATGCTTTATATTTTTTGGGAATATGATAACGTTGTTTCTCTGTACCACGTTCTACTACCTCGATATACAATGTGATTCGTTCACGCCTTACATGGAATTTATTAATGATGGTTTAAAAAAAGATATGTGATAAATATAACATATAAATTTTTCTTTAACGAATATATATATAAATAGATTACTTTTCTGTCATTCAATATGACTAGAAAATGGAATCAATGTTCCTGTGTATGTACGACCCACCGTCTCCGTGAATAGTGTATTTCATTTTTTGTCACTACTTTTCAAGGATTTCTATAAATAAATAAATAATGAATAAATATGATATTTATATCATATTTAATATTCTATATATTATGAAATCATTATTAAAGTAAGTTAATAAAAAATCTAACTAATGAAATCATTTATCAAAAATGCGGTCACTACCAATATTTAACTTTTACGTGACTGAAACATATTTTTTATTATCATCTAGGAATAATGGCATATACCCTTATAACAACATATCCTCAAATAGGTCAAAAATAATGTAAGCTCGGGGCATCTCCTTGCACAATGATCTGAAACTCCGGAGGAAGAGACCCCAGACTGTGAAAAATGGTTAACCCCTCTCATGAATATCCAAATCATGCAAGAATGCCGGAAAATAAATTGGATTACCTTCATCTACAATGTATTTATTTACCCAAGGGAGCCTCCAAAACACACCTTCAGATAATTTAGGTCATATCCCAAGGATTCTCATACCTCCCCAAGATCATCTTCACCTGTACTTTAGATCCTAACTCCACTTTCGACACCTGAAAGTCACACTCCCGGCAAACTTGAAGTCTCATGAGCAGTGCACATGCCTCATCCCTGGGGAACTTCCCGAACCATAGAACATGAAGAACACCATAAGGAATAAACTTCAAGAGTCACGTAGGAATCCTCCACACCTCATTACTCTGTTCCTATGTGAACCATCCACATTGTGCTTTATCCCGCTGGTAGAAGGACTCCAGATGGTCTATCTTCCCCCCCGAACCACGAAGCATGATGTGTCTGTTAATAATGTTACATACTTGAGTTGAGTTATGACTCCAATTTAGTAAAGAGATCAGATTCCAAATAAGAAACCTAGCCCTTATATAATGAAACAAAATAGAAATCCCAGAGCCCAGCCGAGATTGATTTCATGCCTCCCAGATGATCCAGTAGATGGGAGCTAGGATGATGGCCTAGAACGTTCATTCCATGCTCCTGTTCTCAAAAACCGTAAGAAATAAAGACATGAGACCTTTTAATTAGGGTATCTACATTCCGGTCCGTGTCTTTGGGGTGAAAAGATACCAATGTTTGACCGCCTAGTCACTCTGTGTGAAGAGGTGGTCAGATGATTCCCTCCTCAGGTTCACATAGTAGAAGCACTGAGAGGATAAGTGGATACCCCTTCTATGATTGTCTTTATCCATTGCTAAATCCTTGTTTCCAATATGCCAATTTTTTAAGGACATTTTAGTCGTTATTTATTTAAAATATGATTTTATGGGCCACTCATTAGAGGAAATCTTCACATGCCTGCTCCTTAAAAATTCTCGAACAGAGAAGATTCCAAATTCTGAACCTGTGTATCAACATATATCTGCCTCATCAATCAAGATAATATTTTCAAAGACCACCTTCTACTCTTTATTAAGAAAGACCTCAATAAGCATTGGGTACTTTCATGCTTCTTTGAATGTGATTTCAGGTGATGGAAAACCTGTGAAAAAAATCCTTTCCCCCACCAAGATTTCCTTAAAAATTCTGATGTCCCCTCTTCCTATGATCCACTGGGTATATGTGTTATGTTCAACAAGTTTCTCAAAAATGCACCATGCCAAGACAGTAAAACCTATTCTTCGACCTTCTCCAGAAACTATATTCTCCTCGTACATAACCTTGAATAGTGAATCCCACAACGATCTTCCTGTAATGATGTACCAAGCAACACTCACTTTCATTCCCTAGATGCCTTCGAAGATGTAGCACAACCCCATGCTGCCCTCCTTCACTGGTCATGCCATACGCTCCAATGGTTCCCAGTGATAGCTTTGAGAGTGGTTGCCATCCCCTAGATGAGTTTTCATATCCTTCTCCATCCTCACGATGGTCCCCTTATGTGGTTTGATAATAGAAAAAATGTACATCAGAATAGACGTAAGAATGTTATTAATAAACATGATGCCCCCCCAATGATAAAAAATGTTATTCCCATTTGGAATCCTCCATTGAATACAATTTATGATGTCTTTCAAATATCTCATTCTAATGTGCTATAGAGAGAGCAGATTCCCAAGGTACATCAAAGGAAGATTCCTACTTTGGAAACCCAATATTCCATGATTAACATTGCAACGTCATCCTGAGAAACTATTTGAAATGAAGACAAGACTCTTACCTGAGTTGATATTCTGTCAACATAAAATTCTATACCCTGAGAAATTATTCATGAGTCTAACCAAGGATATTCACCTATTGTTCATGAATATCACAATATCGTCTACCAACATCTGTTGGGATATTTCCTCCCTTCTTCTCTGACTAATAAACTGTTCCAGTCTCCCATTTCTCCATTCCAATATGTAAATTCTGATAGAGGGTGTCCTATGCCAAAATGAAGAGAGCATGGGATAAAGGATCTACATGATGAACACCACACACCATTTTGAAAAGTTTGGAACTTTTCCTTTTAGAAACATTAAAATACACCGAGATGAGTACCACTGAAAACAGAGATCGAAAACCCATTCTTGGAAGCCAAACCTGCACATTGCCCAAATAATAAAGCTCCATTCCACCTTTTCATAAGCATTATCAATGTTCACTTAGAAGATATCATTAGAGCCAATCACCCTTCTATTATTACCATTCACAAGTTCACTATCCATGTAGATTACCCCATGTATGCTTCTACCCTTGATAAACCCATGTTGCTCACCAGAAACAAACCTCAGAATAATCTCACTGATACGCCTCATGCGTAGACTTACCCAAATTTTATAAGATACATTGCAAAGTTATATGGGTGTAGGTTGTCCATGATAGGTTGGGTATTTGATCTAAAAATGAGTACCACCTTGGAAGAGATCACCAATCTACTAATTACACCACCTTGTAAGAAATTGTGTATTGCATCCACCACCTGTTTTTCAACCACGTATGATGAATCTCTGTAAAATTCTTCTAGAAATCCATCTGGGATAGGTGCACTGCCATGAGGAAAACAGAGGACTTATATATTAATCTCCTCTTTACTAGGTATGAGGCAATTGTGATCATTATCAGGGTTCTGCAAAATTTTGGGAACACCTTCCGAGAACGTCTCTTTCTCTTTAGTATCATGTTTTACCCCATAGGTTGTGTTCATCACCCCAACCAAGAAGCCTTCAAGGTGTTCCAAAGACAAGCAGCCAACAACCTCCACATCTGACGTATATAACCCATTACCAAAAAAATATTAAGCTTCATGTTGCTATTTTCTTTCAGGCATGCATGATTGTAGGCGCTGTTTTGGTCTCCCTCCTTCATACATCTTACTCGAGTTCTTGATTTGTAGTCCTTATCAATATCAAGCAGTTTCCCCAAATGGAAAATATTTTTGTCGTAGAGTTGTTTAAACTTTTCCTCTTCCCAGTCATTCTAAAAATATTCCTCTAACCTTTCAATTTCCACCGGAATGGTTTCCAATCCAAAACTAGCATTGTGTCTGAGAGCCATCCATTTGATACTTTACTTCTTAATTCACATAAAGTCTGTGAGTGAGACCGTGTCAGGCCATCCTGTTCTCCTGACATCCCCAATAATGTCTAACAATTTTCATGAAGTCTCTCCCACTATGCCAATTAATAGACTAGTGTAAAGAACAGTGGTTAGACACATCCCTATTAAGCTTCACAATAAGCGGTGTTTGGTCTGATAAAGAGGGAGGGAGGTGAGTAACCAACAACTGGTTGAAGGAGTCGATACATTGAACATTCACAAAGCATCTATCAAGGTAGCTCTATATTCGAATAGTTCCCTTGCGATTATTGAACTAGGTGAAGCGATTTACGTTGAAACCCAAGTCCAACAACCCCACTGAGGAGATGAAGTCACCAAATTCTTTCATCCAACCATTGAGAACTATAGAACCCCCTTTCTTTTCTAAATGATCAAGGATAGCATTGAAATCACTGCCCATGAACCTTGGAAGAGAGACCTAATGAAATAATCCCATGAAGTGCCACAAATCGAGTCTTTTGTGAACCTCATTATCGGCATAAATGAACAAAAACATCACTTCAACCCTTGCAAAATATATTTTTTATTAAAACACTATGACATAAGGCTGACAAGTTCGACCGTAGAGGGACATTTTCGACATATCCAAATATGTGAGTTTACAGGGAGCCCATGAATTATTGTTTGAAAACCCATCTTCATTTCCATCTTAGGAAGTTTATAATCATCCAGTTTTGGTTCAAGCATGATCACCACCAACACCTTGTATTATCTAGATTCTGTTGCCAGGAGGGAGATCTTTTCTGGAGCCCCCTTCTCTTTCACATTCCAAATTATTAGGGAGACTTTTAATGCTCGAAACTCTTGGTCTTAAGACCCACACCTCTAGATGGGGAAAAGGAAATCTCCATACCTACCACCATTGATTTATAATGCATTACTGGCCAATAAAGTATCAATGACAAGTCATGTCACTTTGGAAGAAGTATCTTCTTTTTGACCACTTCTGTGTCCTCGAGCAGCGAATGTTTAGCCAGAAATGAGGGTGGAAGAGAGAACATCTCAGAGTCCCCATTGAGAATGGAAACCAGAATCATGTAGTGAGGTGACCCCCATAAAGAATCCATCTCTTTTAACACCCCTAGTGATAAAAACTCCTTTTCAAGGAAACCCTCTTGGGACTGGTGACCAGCTTTGGAGAAGATAGCGTTGAATGAAATATGGGGATCTCTAGAAAGAAATATGAAATGATGAAGAAGGTGGTGAAAAAATCATTGGTGGATGATGATGTGAGAAGTCTTGGTTATCACACCCCTAGATTCTCCTAATCAAAAAGAAGTCAAGTCGGCAATGTCAGCAGCACCGCAGGTCACATGCGAGAGAGAGATCAGATCTTGTTGAGGAATGACTGTCACTAGTGCCTCAAAAGCAGGTCTAAGAGTTAGATCTGATAGCACAAAACATGTGTGGGGGCCATCATTTGACTTTTAAAATTCCTTAATAATGTTAACTTTTTCTGTCATCCCTATCTACATCTCCAGCAACTCCAGCAACTCCGGCTCCACCAAACAACCGCACCGAGAACCTTTACATCTGAAGCTAGAACAAAAAATAGACGTCCATTTTCCACAGACTGCTACTTAATTCCCCTAGATACTGCACACCGAGTAGAACCTCAAAAAATATTTTAAGAGAATCCTTTTCCAAAACTGAAAACCATCCCCGAATCTTAAAATAAATCACCCTATAAGCTTCATCGAGATGTCCAATTCCCCATAGATTCTCATGCATGTTGTGGACAAATAGCAAGGTGTGTAATCATTTGATCGAAGGAGCTATCCCAAAGTATCACCCAATAATTTCAGAATTTCTAGATTATGGAAGGGAAGTTGGAGGCCAGACAAGCTGACCTAGATGGCCACCGTGGGGGATTCCATACCATAGTGGTGATCCGAAGCAACCGAGAAAGGGAAAAGCACCACGAGCCACACTAACATTACTCCCTAGACCAAGCACTCACAAAATCCTCAAAATAGGAATAATGATTTCTGAACACAAACCTAGAGAAATCCGATATGGCCACCAGATGACTTACACCCCAAGATCCGACAAACTCTATAAACACGTTCAGTGGAGGTTTGTTGAAGCCAAACCGGGCCACCAAAGTGAGATCATGGAAAGATGAAGCAACCCAGAGATCTTTCTCCATAAACACCACCATAGGAAAGATATACACCATACGAATGGACTGCGGATCAAATGTAATTGAAGGGGAAAGCGGAAGGTCATAGGGAATCCCACCACTATTTAGGACTGTGGAAACCTGCCAACCACAAAGAGCCTCTTTGAAGGTTTTCCCCTTGATGCCACCCGCAATAATTCAATCTGCCCCCAACAGGAAGAAGATCCAACCACACCATCAACGTCATGACCAGAAGCAGGTTGGGAAGATTGAGCAGCTGAAGAAATCATTCAATTTCTTTCATGAATTTGATTTCATTTTAAATTTATTTACATGGAGTTTTTAATAAATGACTAATGAAATTTGATAATAATATTATATATGATATGATATATACTAATATGGATCATTAATATATTTATAATAAACATGTATTTATTATATAGGATTTTTGAACAAGTACAATGAGAGTGAAGACTTATGGTTAGGGATTATTATATTACTTTTATTTTTTGTAAGAGATAAGCTATATTCACCAACTATTTATTATATATGTTGTATATACATCCCATGAATGTATATTATTATGTATAATAATAAATTTTATTGGTGTTCACATATCCATTTTGGGATATATATTTCATGGGTACTATGGTTCAAAATTTAACAAATTTGTAACACCCCGAGATTTTATGAAAAATATTATTTTTAATTTCATTAATGTCTTGTGTTGTACGCTACACCAAAAGGAGCTTGCACAACACGCATCCTTGACTTTCCTTTCATTACACTCAATCACGACCTTCCTTGATAGCGTGTGTAGTACGCAATACCGAGTTTCACTAAACAACGATATGCTATTAAAATATTATTAAAACCTGCCGTTATGAATAGTAATAATCACTTTTTGAAAATTTGTACATTTTATTTTTCAAAATGGATTTCATTTTTGGATTCGGAATATCGAAATTAGCTTAGGGTGAAATTTTGGTAATTTTCGGATAACTTTCATATTTTGATGAATAGTGGAAATTACTAAATTTTAATTAAAAACAACTTTTTCAATCGAAAAAATTAATAGTGATAAATTATTAATTTTAGTGGTTTTAAAGTATATTTAGAATATATTTTTACAATTTAATACAATGTTGGTCATTGGATGTAATTTCACATTTAAACCAGTTATAAACAAGTGTCAATCTTTTGATAGTTATTATCTCTTAAAAACACGCCTTTTGTTTTGACGACGGGAATTAATTTTTAAATTAATTAATGCAACTGATATGTCTTGAATTTGGTAAAATAGAAATCATTTTTGAGTTCATAATATCAAATATAGCTTAGGCCTAATTTTTGGTATTTTTCTGAAAACTTTCAATTTTTGATGAATAGTGAAACCACTAAGTGGTAGTTAAAAAAACTAAATTTTTCATAAAAATTAATTTTACCGCTTCTGTGAGTGGAATTTCAAAAATCTGAGAGACATGGGTGATGTTAGTAAGTAAAATGTGGTTCAATGAGATGAAAATAATTTTTGGTGAATAGTAACTTTTTACTTTTATTTACCACGGTTAAACGTAAATAGGCTAATTAAGGGTAAAAATGATATTATTATTACCCTAACACATGTCAAAATTCTATTGGATAAGTGTAATTCGACCGAAAACAATCTTAGGAATAAAATATAACCATTTAGGCCCACTTGGATTAGATTAGGACATTTATTATTATTTAATTCAAAGAAGAGTTAAAAGAGTTAAAATCAAAGTTTAATTACTGAAACATTTTTAATATAGTGTTATACATAAGATAAATTCGATTTTAAATATTAATTGGAAATCTAAAAAGATTTCCTACATAATGGTATTTTATTTGTAATTTTTAGACATTAAATAATTTAATTTATTTATGACACAACGATGATGCATTAATTATCTTATTAATAAAATATTGACATAATCGATTTTATAAATACCCAAATAAATATAATTTGAGACTTTTTATGAATTAAACTAATTTTATAGGTTAATATAACATGTTATTATTGATTTAATTAACTTTTTTCGAACTTATCATTCTGTTATGAATTTTAAAAAAATCAATTACTAAATAGTGTCAAAATTGACATGAAATAGTTGTTAAAAAAAATATTATATTATTAATAGTTATTTTATTCCTAAAAATCTTAGGTTCGGAAAAATGACTTAGATAAGGTTATATATATTAATAATAAACAATTTGGGGTTCTTTTGGCTTCTTATAGTAACATTATTAACCTTATAGTGTAAGAACACAAGAAGACACAGTAAAAGTAAAATTATTTAACTTAATGTTAAATCTAACTGATAAGGTTAAAATAGGAACCTAAACTTGTCTAAATTCTATTGGATGAGAGTATTTCGACCCATCCCCACCTTATCCTCGAAATAAATCAATTTGGAGCTATTTAAAACCGAACATGACTTTATAATAAAATAATATTTTTAGTTATTCCAAAGATGCCCCTCTCCTCCATTATAAAAGGGCACCTCCTCCCTCTCTTCCTCACACAACATTGAGCCTTCAAGCTCGGCCAACCCCTGAAAATTCCTCTTCTCCACTTCTCTAGAAACATCATAGAGGTTCTGTTCTTCCTCAATGACCAATTTTAGTGCCCTAGGATGAGGTCTCAAAGAGGTGCTTCAAAGAAGAGGTACTTTCCGTTACCAATTCTTTCACCTTTATTTCTTCTTCCACTTCTTCTTCTTAGGTTGTTTCATTATGAAGTAATAACATAAGTATCACTCATATACTGATATGTTATTATAAATATGAAACAATACTATTTCACCATCTATCCATCCTACGGAAAACGAAATCACCGCGCGTGCGTACGTACGGAATACCGTCTCCACGCCGTGGTGAAATATATTTTCCACCACCACCTTACTTGGATGGGTATAATGGTGTAAATAATAACTATATATTATTATTTTAAAGTGATATTGATTCTGAAATAGTATACATACACTCCAATACAGTCCCACGATCATGAGAACGATATCATCGCTCGTGCGTACGTACGGACTACCGTCTACACGACGCGATGAGATTCATTCTCCACTTTAACCGTTTAATGAATGATTATAAAGTATATATAATAAGTAATAATGAAATATATGATATTATAAAGCTACTGGAATTATGTGTATATATATTTATGTCATCTACTTAATTCCACTCATTTCAATAACGAAAAGAAAACAGCATTCATGCGTACGTACGGCCTACCGTCTCCATGAACGGTGTATTTCTTTCCATTTACCGATCCATTATATATATGTATATTATGAATATATATTATATATAAATCATGTTTTATATTCTATAATTAATTAATAATGATCTAAGTAATCATATGAATAATTACAAGTTAAAACACGAACGACAAATGAGACGATTTTACCCAAAACGCTACTTTAACATGAATTTAAAAAAGAACGGGTAATATAAAGTCATAAGTGAACCATATATGATATAATAACAATGAATATGATTCTGTAATAATTCAATGACATTATTTAAATCATTATACAGGAGGTTCGGACACTTACGAAGCAAATCGGACCTAAGGTAAGGGAAATATCACAATCTCACTTTTATCCGAGATTGTTTTTACTTTGGTAATTACTGGGGTGTATTTTATCATCCACATCCATGATCCCTCAATATGTAATATTATTTCCATCCTTCTACAATAGTTTATATCCAATTTTACCCTTCGGTAAGGTTTTTTAAAAGATATGAAAGGAATCTTTTGTCGTTTTTCGTACGAGGTACTTTTTGACTTTTCCGAAAAAAGTACGAAGAATGATTTTTTAACTTATAAGGCATGAATTGAATTTTAAAACATTATTTCCAAGAATCTTCCTTTAAAATTTTTCAAGTTTATTTTTAATCAACTTCTTTTAGTTTATAGTTGTATGACATATTAAGAAAGGAAAAGTGTTTTTGAAGAAGAAAGGATATTTTCCTCAAGAATTCATTTCAAGTGTTTTATCAAAATTATTTTCCATCTAAGATAATATAGGGTTCTATTTTTATCCCTATTGTTACATTGATTTGATTATGTTGTGATGGAATTATTTTTATGAATACCTTTATCTTATATGAATTGTTTTATGATGTCATGTTGTTTAAGAATCCCATTGTTATTACATGGGTTATGAAATGATGTATGGTTTATGAATTTGTGGAACACATAAGATTGGTATCATTATGAGATGGGTGGGACCTATATCTCCCTCCAATGCATTGGGTCAAGATTTTATATCTCATGAGATAGACATGGCTGGAACGGTAGGTTATACCGGTTCCTTGAAACAGGACTGAAATGAGGGTGACTCGGTTCAGAAAGGGACTTTGTCCACTAAGATAGTCTTGGAAATGAGTCTTGACTAACAAGAAATGATTCTCTATGATTTTGTGTGTATGCCACAAAGTTTCATGTTTTATGTTATGATTATTGTGATTACATTTCACTGCCATGATTTATCCCATGTTATTAAATTATGCTCTCTTTTGCAGGTTAAGATTTCCAAAATGTTATGTTCTTATGAATATGATGTGATTGATATTTCTTTTTTTTACCCTTACTGAGCATTTGAGCACACCCTTTTATGATTTCTTTTCCCGAGGTTATAAAAAAAGGTTTTAGGTAAAAAAAAGGAAGATCTTTATGGGAGATGTTGAAGATCTTTCACCACGATTAGAAGATTATATTCGGAGTTTCCAAAGACACTAAACTATTATGATCCTTGTGTGTGTTTTTGTTATGTACTAAGTATTCCGCAAATGTAATGTAATGTCAATGTACGTCATGCTTCGGGTCTCTACAGTTGGTATCAGAGGAAAGGTTTAGTCAACCTTTGGAAACTAGGATGCGAAAACGTTAGTGAGATCCCTAGAGATATTTCTAAGGTATGTCTAGGGATGTCCCTAAGGATAAGGATACGTATAGGATATAGTCCTAGAACTATGGTAACGATATTAGATTAAACCAAAGATGTTAGATATTTAAGTTACTCCCCCTTTATTATGATTTTTTCCTCTCACACTATTCTTTTGGGGTTTTAGAAAATGGATGGAAACAAGATGATTCACGATAATGGAGGATATGATAGACAATGGAATGATATTATTCATTAGAAACCAAATGAAATGGGATTTGGAAGTCCAAAAATCATTATTATGTCGAATCAGCAATCTCATAATATGACCAATAAAGTAAAATTTGGTAAGTTTCCTGACTCGGCTAATAAGAGAAAGATGGAGTTTCATGATGATCATAGAGTAAAGAAATTCAATTTCCCCTATGTAAATCATGTGGGAAGAGGCATCAAGGAGAATGTTTCAAAGGAACTAGAAGATGCTTTGGGTGTGGAAAATAAGGACACAAAGCCAGTAAGTGCAAAGGAAAAGGTTCATTTAACACCAGGGATGAGGATAATGGTATTGCTACGACATCAACAATGGTTAAATGTTTTAAATGTGGAATGTATGGGCATTATGAAAAACAATTCCCTAAGGTAAAGTCTCATGAAGAGAATCAGTATGGTCGTATGGGTTGTATTTATGTTGTTGATGATGAAGAGACTACAAATGATATTTGAGATGAAAGAATTGTTGAAGCTCTGTCAATGGTTTAAGAATGTAGTGGAATGATTACATGTTTATCATGTGTAATGTTGTATAAGTAATCTCATGGTACTATGGAAAAAGAGACATCTAAGGATTGTTACACTGTTGCCTTTCCTTGAGTTTTGAAAGTGTATGATTAATGTTACCAGTATCTATGAAAGGTTATTCAGATATTTTTGGATTGTAGATGATATGCACATAATGAAGGGATAATGAGAAAATTAAATTTTTGATAGTATTCATGAGCTCATGACTGATATAAGGAGAAGGATATATCATGGTTTGAGTATATATAATTGTGAGGATTTTGGTATGTGGAAAGTGTTAACTTTTAACAGCACTCATGTTTTCAATATGGTTCAATGGGTATTCAAGAGAGTACATGATTAAGGCCTTTGAATGTGTGGAATATGACCAACAAGATATATCTTATGATATAAGGGGATAAACAATGGTATTAAATCTCTGAGAGTGGACTACAGTATTATGGATAAGCCTAAAGATTGGAATGGATTATGTTGGACATAAGTTAGTATTGTTTGTTTTTTGATATTATTGATGGGATGTTATAGTAATATAGTTTTAGAAAAAGGACAACCTGCAGGACGGGCGACAGCCCATCGTGTCGGATAAGGCTGTGGGAATCGAACCCACAACCGAAGTGCGATTGGCCTTTATCGCCTACCACTGGCCTACAGGAAGTCCCTGGTTAGTATAAACTAGTTTTATTTTATTAAGAGTTATGAAATATGAAGTATAAGTTCATTTTTGGAACCATATATGATTAATCTAACCATAAGATGGACATATAACTTTTGCTAACCTTTTGTTTGAAAGAGTTTGAATGACCCATCATTCTATCACATGATCTGCTAACACATCACGAATAACAAATTCAACTTCATTTGTTTAAGGGATGAAGTGTAAATTGTTCAATTCACGAACAACTGTGAGATTGTACCAAAATCAAGTAAGTATTTCTTCTAATTCAAAATTTTCAACTTTAGGGAAATGATATTGAAAACAAAAAATGTTGTCCTAGTGATCTTATAACTGATGAATCGTATGGTACCCCAGATCATCAAAAATCAATAGCTTTGTGATTGTTGGATTTTTCATAGCCATGTTCTCTACCACTCTCCATCAGAACTTGATGGTTAGATTTTCCTTCCATATCCATATTTTCACCTATGTGGAAACCTAGTGATTAGTTTATTTGGGTAATTGTTATGTTTCATACTTTTGTTTTCAAATATTGGTTTTGGTATTCCTTTTTACGATGTGGGTTTCTATTAAATAAACTTTCAAGTAGTAAACCATTTATAACCCCGACGAATTTCAAGGGTGAAATTCATTTTAAGGGGGGTAGAATGTAACACCCTGAGATTTTATGAAAAATATTCTTTTTAATTTCATTAATGGCTTGTGTTATACGCTACACCAAAAGAGCTTGCACAACACGCATCCTTGACTTGTCTTTCGTTACACGCAATCGTGACCTTCCTTGATAGCGTGTGTAGTACGCAATACCGAGTTTCACTAAACAATGATATGCTATTAAAATATTATTAAAACTAGCTGTTATGAATAGTAATAACCACTTTTTGAAATTTTGTAAATTTTATTTTTCACAATGGATTTCATTTTTGGATTCGGAATATCAAAATTAGCTTAGGGTGAAATTTTGGTAATTTTCGGATAACTTTCATATTTTGATGAATAGTGGAAATTAATAAATTTTAATTAAAAAAAACTTTTTCAATCGAAATAATTAATAGTGATAAATTATTAATTTTAGTGGTTTTAAAGTATATTTAGAATATATTTTTACAATTTAATACAATGTTGGTCATTGGATGTAATTTCACATTTAAACCAGTTATAAACAAGTGTCAATCTTTTGATAGTTATTATCTCTTAAAAACATGCCTTTTGTTTTGACGACGGGAATTAATTTTTAAATTAATTAATGCAACTGATATGTTTTGAATTTGGTAAAATAGAAATCATTTTTGAGTTCATAATATCAAATATAGCTTAGGCCTAATTTTTGGTATTTTTCTGAAAACTTTCAATTTTTGAAGAATAGTGAAACCACTAAGTGGTAACTAAAAAAACTGATTTTTTCATAAAACATAATTTTACCGCTTATGTGAGTGGAATTTTAAAAATCCGAGGGACACGGTTGATGTCAGTATGTAAAATGTGGTTCAATGAGATGAAAATAATTTTTGGTGAATAGTAACTTTGTACTTTTATTTACCACGGTTAAAAGTAAATATGGTAATTAAGGGTAAAAATTATATTATTATTACCCTAACACATGTCCAAATTCTATTGGATAAGTGTAATTCGACCAAAAACAAGCTTAAGAATAAAATATGACCATTTAGGCCCACTTGGATTAGATTAGGACATTTATTATTATTTAATTCAAAGAAGACTTAAAAGAGTTAAAATCAAATTTTATTTACTAAAACATTTTTAATAAAGGGTTATACATAAGATAAATTCGATTTTAAATATTAATTGGAAAGATAAAAAGATTTCCTACATAATGGTACTTTATTTTCAATTTTTAGACATTAAAGAAAATAATTTATTAACGACACAATGATGATGCAGTAATTATCTTATTAATAAAATATTGACATAATTGATGTTATAAATACCAAAATAAATATAATTTGAGACTTTTTATGAATTCCACTAATTTTCTAGATTAATATGAAATGTTATTATAGATTTAATTAACTTTGTTCGAACTTATCATTCTTTTATGAATTTCAAAAAAAATCAATTACTAAATAGTGTCAAAATTGACATGAAATAGTTTTTAAAACAAATACTATATTATTAATAGTTATTTTATTCCTAAAAATATGAGGTTCGGCCAAATGATTTAGATATGGTTATATATATTAATAATAAACAATTTGGGGTTCGTTTGGCTTCTTATTGTAACTTTATTAACCTTATAGTGTAAGAACACAAGAAGACACGGTAAAAGTAAAATTATTTAACATAATGTTAAATCTAAATGATAAGGTTAAAATAGGAACCTAAACATGTCTAAATTCTATTTGATGAGAGGATTTCGACCCATCCCCACCTTATCCTCGAAATAAAACAATTTGGAGCTATTTAAAACAGAACTTGACTTTATAATAAAATAATATTTTTAGTTATTCCAAAGGTGCCCCTCTCCTCCCTTATAAAAGGGCACCTCCTCCCTCTCTTCCTCACACAACTTTGAGCCTTCAAGCTCGGACAACCCCTGCCAATTTCTCTTCTCCACTGCCCTATAAACATTCTAGAGGTTCTGGTCTTCCTAAAAGACCAATTTTAGTGCCCTAGGAGGAGATCTCAAAGAGGCGCTTCAAAGGAGAGGTAATTTCTGTTACCAATTCTTTCACCTTTATTTCTTCTTCCACTTATTCTTCTTAGGTTGTTTAATTATGAAGTAATAACATCAGTATCACTCATATACAGATATGTTATTATAAGTATGAAACAATCCTATTTCACCATCTATCCATCCTACGGAAAACGAAATCACAACGGGTGCGTACGTACGGAATACCGTCTCCACGCCGTGGTGAAATCTATTTTCCACCACCACCTTACTTGGATGGGTATAATGGTGTAAATAATAACTATATATTATTATTTTAAAGTGATATTGATTATGAAATAGTATACATACACTTCAATACAGTCCAACGATCATGAGAATGATATCATCGCTCATGCGTACGTACGGACTACCGTCTCCACGACGTGATGAGATTCATTCTCCACTTTAACCATTAAATAAATGATTATAAAGTATATATAATAAGTAATAATGAAATATATGACATTATAAAGCTACTGGACTTATGTGTATATATATGTATGTCATCTACTTAATTCCACTCATTTCAATAACGAAAAGAAAACAGTGTTCATGCGTACGTACGACCTACCGTCTCCATGAACGGTGTATTTCATTCCATTTATCGGTCCATTATATATATGTATATTATGAATATATATTATATATAAATCATGTTTTATATTATATAATTAATTAATAATGATCTAAGTAATCATATGAATAATTACAAGTTAAAACACAAACGACAAATGAGACGATTTTACCCAAAATGCTACTTTAACATGAATTTACAAAAGAACGGGTAATATAATGTCATAAGTGAACCATATATGATATAATAACAATGAATATGATTCTTTAATAAGTCAATGACATTATTTAAATCATTATACAGGAGGTTCGGACACTTAAGAAGCAAATCGGATCTAAGGTAAGGGAAATATCACAATCTCACTTTTATCTGAGATTGTTATTACTTTGGTAATTACTGGGGTGTATTTTATCATCCACATCAATGTTCCCTCAATATGTAATATTATTTCCATCCTTCTAAAATTTTTTATATCCAATTTTACCCTTCGGTAAGTTTTTTTAAAAGATATGAAAGGAATCTTTTGTCATTTTTGTACGAGGTACTTTTTGACTTTTCCGACAAAAGTACGAAGAATGTTTTTTTAAATTATACGGCGTGAATGGATTTTTAAAACATTATTTCCAAGAATCATCCTTTAAAAGTTTTCAAGTTTATTTTTAATCAACTTATTTTAGTTTATAATTGTATGACATATTAAGAAAGAAAAGTGTTTTTGAAGAAGAAAGGATATTTTCCACAAGAATTCATTTCAAGTGTTTTATCAAAATTATTTTCCATCTAAGATAATATAGGGTTCTGTTTTTATCCCTATTATTACATTGATTTGATTATGTTGTGATGGAATTATTTTTATGAATTCCTTTATCTTATATGAATTGTTTTATGATGTCATGTTGTTTAAAAATCCCATTTTTATTACATGGGTTATGAAATGATGTAGGGTTTATGATTTTGTGGCACACATAAAAATGGTATCATTATGAGATGGGTGGGACCTATATCTCTCTCCAATGCATTGGGTAAAGATTTTATATCTCATGAGATAGACATGGCTGGAATGGTAGGTTATACCGGTTGAGTGAAACAGGACTAAAATGAGGGTGACTCGGTTCAGAAAGGGACTTTGTCCACTAAGATAGTCTTGGCAATGAGTCTTGACTAACAAGAAATGATTCTCTATGATTATGTGTGTATGCCACAAAGTTTCATGTTTTATGTTATGATTATTGTGATTACATTTAACTGCCATGATTTATCCCATGTTATGAAATTATGCTCTCTTTTGCAGGTTAAGATTTCAAAAATGTTATGTTCTTATGAATATGATGTGATTGATATTTCTTTTGTTTACCATTACTGAGCATTTGAGCTCACCCTTTTATGATTTCTTTTCCCCAGGATATAAAGAAAGGTTTTAAGTAAAAAAAGGAAGATCTTTATGGGAGATGTTGAAGATCTTTCACCACGATTAGAAGATTATATTCCGAGTTTCCAAAGACACTAAACTACTACGATCGTTGTGTGTGTGTTTTTGTTATGTACTAAGTATTCCGCAAATGTAATGTAATGTCAATGTACGTCATGCTTCGGGTATCTACAAAATTAGTTTGGGAGTTTTGTCTTAGTTTTCCATATACGAGACATATATTATGTTATTCTCCTGTATTAATTTATGAGGTGTATATATATATATATCCAAATTTACATGTAACAAAATGAATTTATTTTTAATTATGATATTTTATGTTTCATTTTATGTAAGACCATTTGGGGTTTTATGATTCAATGTTATCAAAGTGGTAAATATTTTATTTTACAATCTCATCCTTTATTGGGATTGTTTATGCTTATGACTTTATTGTTTAAATATCATGATCTACCTCTCAATAATAGTCCTTAATTTTATTCTTTTATAATTATTATTGATATTTACTTATAATTTTACTATTTATCTCTTATATCGTAATTAATAAAATTAATAAAATACTTTTAAGAAAATATAATGTTATTTCTCTATTCAGCCAAAAATATATATTCTCTCAAAACATTGTCTTCTAAAAATATTTAAAAAAATATTTAAATGATATTTTAAGATCATTTTATTGGAAAAATATATTTAAAATATATTATATTTTAAATATTCAATAAATTTTTATAAGTGTATTATTAATATGTTTTCAATGTTAAATTAAAAGAAATATTTTTTCAAAATTGTTTATGTTTTAAAAATATTATTTCTATTAATTATGTATATTTTCCTCAATAAATTTTATAAATGAATTTTAAATATTAATGTACATGTTTTAGACGTTTTTTCATTGAAAATGACTTTGGAAATGATATATGATTTAAAACATCAGTATCAAAGAATGGTTAGTTTCATTATGAAATTCTCCAAATGATATTTCAAAATCCTTCTCCATCTAAGATGACTAAATTTTTTATAACATAATATTTATTGTGGATATGATCTACTGATACCATTATTATTCGTTCTATAAATGAATTATGTTTATAATAAAATTTTGTTGCAAAACCCTCTTTATACTTCATGGATTATATCCAGAGGAAATTCTTATAAAACCCACTCCATTTATGGAGTTATGAAATGAGGAAGTGATTTTAAAGAATAAATTTTTTCATATGTTTTGAAATGAAGAAATGTTTGTTATACCAATATTATTTAATGGGTTATTATATGATGAATATATATTATTTGGAAACACAAATAAATATGGTTTTAATAATGGGATATGTGGGACCCATATCTTACTTCAATTTACTAGGTAAAGGTTTATATACCTCATGAGATAGATAGAGTTGCAAACATGGAGTGAAATCATTTTTTATGATGTGATTGGAATGGGTATTGAACTCATCTATGTGAAATAATTTAACCACTATGATAGTTTGTTTAGTGATCCCATTCCATTATGAGAAAAGGTATTCCACTATGGATTGTGGTGTATCCCGAAAAGAAGGTTTATACGCCTAAATGAATGGTATGTGGGTGGTCATCCCAAGCATGAATGAGGGTACGTGGGTTGTAATACCATGACCAAATAATTCTTACAATTGGTTACACAAATCCTAACATGTTATCTATGTCCTGGTGGGTTTCATTGAAATAATATTCTCTACGCTTATTTGTATTCCAGAAATCTATGTCTTATTCCATTGTTATGCACTAATGGCTCTGGTTCATTTATTTTATTATGATTTAAGTCATATGAGCTTCCAATCATTATGACATGATACTGGTTTATGATGTTTGATATGTAGTGTGTGGTTTTACATTTTTGTGATCATATTCTCATATTCTTATTCTTATTTCATGCATACATATCTTCCATGTTTACCCTTAATGAGCATTTTAGCTCAACCTTTCATATGTTTTATTTACTCATGTTATAATGAATGTTTTTAAGAAGTGTATTCTTATGAATATTACTATTAGGGAAGATATTTATGGTGGATATTGAAGATATTTCACCAAGTTAAAAGATTATTTTACTATGTTTCCAATGGAACTATACAATTACGGTCCCCAAGCATGTGATTATATAATGTAATGAATATTCATCTAAAAAGGTATAATATTAATGTATGAGAATAATGGTTCATTATAATTGGTATTAAAGTAAAGGTTTAAATATTCTTTTCAAATTTTGGTGTGAAAAAATTAGTCATATTATTTGGGAAATTTAGAAGGATATGTATATGGATGTGTCTAAGGATAAGTCAAAATTTAGTAAAATGTCCTGGAATTATGTTAAAGGATAGAGAGAGTGGATTCCAAGAAATTACATCAATATTTAAATAATAAAATGGGATGTGGCTCTATAATATGTATACATAGGGGTATCCACCTCAAAAACACTATATTGAGCTACAATTGATTGGGATTTCATACAAGACAAAATGCCTTACTAAAAACCAGGTTGGACACTCTCAAGGGGTATACATTGTAAATTGATGAAATATTTATTAACCCTCACGGTGTATTAAAGTATATTATGCCTATGAAAAACCTAAGATAAACATTGTTATTGTAGTTTAAGAATTAGGTGTTATGATTTAGACATAGTATAAGTGATTTTTCATGATTATGTGGGTTTTCAATATAATTAATATTGATCAAACTATGTTTTGGGTTCATTCATGGGATAGATCCAAAAGAAATATTATTAAAATTTTATATGATGGAGAATTCATGGATTATGATTTACATATGTGGATAATTACTAGATAGAATGATGTTGTGGTTATGCCTATTCAACTATCATAAAATATGACTAACAATGTGAATTTAGTGATCTTCCAGACAGATAAAATAATATTAAGATTGACTTTTATGAATTTTCAAATTGTAATGGAAATAGAATAATGAAGTGTTATATTCCTACTTATCATGAAGGTAGGAACAAAAAACATAATGAATATAATAAATAGAGGGTAACATGTTATCTATGTCGAAAATGGGTCCTTGAGTGGCAACTTTTAAAGGAGTTCATTGTATCATCGATGGAGAACATTGTCATTTCTTAAATCCATGCTCTGACCCAAGATTTTACTCTTATACCAAAGAAGGAATGATCCTTTTCCAATAATTTATGTGGATGGATTGAAGTATTTATGTATTTTGATTCATGAATTATGAATAGTGAAATATATATGCATTGTTTTGTATCAGTTTTTCATTATGGATTTGAATGACTGTGTTGAATGATGATTATGTTGGAACTAAGGTTGTCTTTGCATGATTTGGAGTATGTATTTTGTTTTTTGTCAATCCTCAGTGGATTTTCAGAATATCTACCAGCTAAGTGATCTCACAATTCAAGTAGATAATAGTATTGAAGGAGGCACCATTTTCCAGTGTTTTCCAAATTTCTGGACCACAAAATTGTCAAATGGAGAAATGTTTTTTTGGAAAAGGGACATGCGTGCCGATTACTTGGAGGCTTGGAAACTTGTGCTCCTTTTTTTCAGGATGTGAACATGAAAATATAGAAAATTGAGAAGGGCACCCAAGTTTGGAAGTTGGACGCCCCAGTGTTTTTCGGGGGTAGAGACTTGCCTGCCCAAACTTGCGTGCCGAGGGGAGACTTGCGCACCATCGCGCAGGGTGTTCAGATGCCTATAAATACCAGTAAACCCTTCGACATTTGGTATGAAGTTCAAACTTGGAGAAAATCAATGCTCCCATCGTGCATGTGTTGTAGTCACACAAGTGGTGGTGGGTCGTACAAGTTGATGTTGGGGAACAGTTGATAGATGCACATCCAAGGAGGTTTGGGAGAGAAAGAAGTTGAGTCCCGCAAGATTGAAGTTGAAGAAGTGAGTGTCGCGCAAGTGGTTTAGGTGAACATGCATGCTAAACTGGACTTTCATGTCGAGAGTTGTGTGCCGTCTTGAAACTTGCGTGCTGAGCTTGGAGAAGTTCTCCAGTTGTTGTTGAAGCATGCCGGTCTTTTGGAGCTGCACGAAAGCTGGAAGATATCTTGATACCTTCGGTGCAATGTGAGATTAGTCTACATGTAAGAGTCAGAATTCAATAGAGCATCTACAAAAAATATAGGGTGTATTCTTTTTCAATGATGAAGAGAACTTCACATCTATAAACTGAGTGGGATATTACCAAAGGCAGTGTGCCAGGGGGAGTCAACGAGAGTGACCTGATGGATGCAGTGAGATATCCCTGAAATTTTTTAAAGGTCATGATCCTGGGAAAGAGTGACTATGCCCAACCATTTTTAATTCATATCTAGTGAAGTTTAGTGGAAAATGGTATGATTGAAAACCAGTCGGCATATGCTCCTTGGACGTATCCCTTAGCATGAACCATGTAAAAAGTGTTGTTTCATCTCTCTGCATGATAATGTTTTCTTTCTGATCATATTTATCATATAAGTTTAACACGTTCCTACCAACGTGGGAAGAAGATCCATCACATTAAAAGAAAATTTGGTCACCCTAATTTACCCCTCCCCTCTCAGGGTGTCCCGGGGCTCTACAAGTGGTATCAGAGGGAGGTTACTGGTGTTTGATCTGTTTTTATACCACCATGGAAAATTCAGCTAGTGTTTTGGGAGTTCCCCTCTTTTATAGAAGTAATTTTCAGATTTTGAAGAACAGAATTAGATCTCATCTAAGATCCCTTGGAATGGATGTTTTATTTTTCACTATGTGAGGTATACATGTTACTAATCCAACAGGGCTGGCTATGACTGATCTAGATAGGAAAATTCTTGATGCAGATGCTAAAGCAAAGAATACTCTCACCGGAACAATTTATAATCTGATCTATCTAAAAGTGATGAGTTGCATCTTAGGAAAGTCCATGTGGGATAAACTTGAAAATATTTAGTAAGGAGATAGAAAAGTTAAGGGGGGTGAAACTACAAGTCCTCCAAAATAGGTTCAACGATTTGAAGATCTATCCGGATGAGAATGCTGATTCCTTATTCAATCATATTAATGAAATGGTTGGAGTTATTAGGGGTCTAGGTGAAGATATCAAATACATAGAAATTGTGAAGAAAATATTTAGAAGGATTCCACCTATTTAAAATGCAATGGTTTCAACCCTTGAGGAAAGAGATCTTTCCAAACTTTATCTGGATGATCTACAGACCAGCCTGGTTGCATATGAAATGAGGGTCAAACCAGATGATTCTATGACTTGAGTATGCAAAGAAATGGCATTCACATCCATGGATAAACTGAAAATCTCTAAAGATAGTAGTGGTGAAGATGATTAGGAAAAATAAATTCATTCACTCATTGACTAGAAGTTTGAGATGGGAAAAGGGAAATTCAATGAGAAGTTACCTCTAGCTTGCTTTCATTGTGGCAAAGCCAGACACATTGCTTCTTAGTGCTTAAGAAAGATCGATGATGATGATAGTGATTCTGAAAACATTGTGAAGTCTCAGAAAATGATTTACATGAAAGGTGACTTCAAATCTAGAAAGAAAATTCTAAAGTGTTTTGCCTGTGAAGAGGAAGAAGATGATAATGAATTATGTGATGAAGAAGAACCAGAATATAAAACTGGGAACCATGCTTCCATGATGGCCACTGTTAAAAAATTAGAAGATACTGGTGGAGAAAATCAACTGAAACCTAGTGCAGATCCCGAGTTACAACTTAAGTATATTGTAATTAAGATCAAGAATAAATTCTAGATTTGCAATA
This sequence comes from Viscum album, assembly GCA_963277665.1. NCBI lineage: Eukaryota > Viridiplantae > Streptophyta > Magnoliopsida > Santalales > Viscaceae > Viscum > Viscum album. Next base: position 1,398,608,185 of record OY728145.1, on the reverse strand, counting down.
AGTGGAAATAAATTGTACAAGAATCAACTAAATATATTAAACAACTTGTAGCTAAAAATGGTCTACTATAAGAATTGGTGGATGTAAAGTCTAAAATACTTGAATGCAATGATGATGTAGTGGATCTGATGCTGATAATTGAAGAGCCGAAAAAGGTCATCAATTACCTCACCTCCAAACTAGAGGAAAAGTCCAAGACTGCTGAGCATATTCAGGAAAAAGTTGTTACTATTATGAGTAATCTAGAAAAAGATTTAGTTTCTAAAGAATCAAGGAAGAAAATACAGTTTGGAATGTTATAAAGTGCTGAGATATGGGAGAGAGAAAAACGTGGCTCTAATAGAGTTGAAAAGATTTTAAATGATCAAACACCTACCTGCATGGGAAATAGTGGAATTGGTTGTGAGGCAGAATTGTCAAATGCTGCAGATAAAGGTGACCAAAATAAAGGCAAGCTGAAAGTGGGGGATGGGGGAATGTCTTCTGAAGTGATGAAATAGAAACCCCCAATTTAATCTGATAGAAGAAAATAAAATTATACTCCAGCCTCGTGGAAAAAGGATCCCTCATACTATTATCCGACATAAGAATAAATGAGGAAAAATAGAAGCAAGAAGACATTTCCTCTCATGAAGTGTCAGTTCTATGTATATTTGGGCCATACCATGTTTTATTGTGAAGAGGCAAGAAGCTATCTGAATGGAGATTATATAGGAGTTAAACAGAGGAGAAACAATTCATATCCTAATTATTTTAGAAGAAACAATTTCTATTGATGTTGTTTTGGTTGTTCTAACATTGTCCATAATGTTGTTAATTGCATGCAGAGAAGAGACATAGACACCTCATACCGAAGTTCGATACAAGTCAAGTCTCGTCATCTAGACAGTGTTGTTGTTTCAAACATGTTTTCTCCTCTCAAAGAAGATTTTGACTATGAAAAACCTAGGTACAATGAAGAGATAATTGAAAGGCCATAAGTGCTCTATACTCAATCCAATGTCAGCTAGAATGAATGGAAGAAAATTGAGAAATACAACCTTGCATTGGTTACCCTCAAAGCTACAAAAAAACAACAGTGCCAGGATTCTAGATTGCGTTTGTTCATCTCATATAAAAGTTAATGATGGCCTATTAACAGATATCAAAGGATAGTTGATGGTACAATATCATTTGGTAGTGATGGAGCTCTGAAAATCAATGATAGTGGAAGTACTGAATTAGCTAATGGAGAGTTAAAGAAGTCTGAAGTCCTTTATATAGATGACCTAGGTCATAATCTCCTCAGTGTGAGTCATCTCTGTGACTCGGGACATATAGTTACTGTAGACGCCGGAAAAGTCCGTTGTTCCCAAACGAAGCTCCGGATGCGGAAAGCGAGGTCATATTTGGAGTCGGAAGAATGTTTCGGAGGGCCCGGAGGCCTTGCGCGGAATTTCAGAGGTCTGCGCGCAAAGATGATGATCCGCGCGCAAAACCCCCGGGATGCGCGCAACTCCCTTGCGCGCCGTGCCCGATTCCGCGCCCGCGAGGAGAATTCCGCGCTCGCGCCTTGGATTCCGCGCCCGGGGTTGCCTATAAATAATAGGCGACCCCCAACGTTTCAAAGGTTGCTGGAAGTCGAACGGTCTCCCGCGCGCGCAATTCAACTCCTTCCGCGCGCAATGCCATCTCAGGTAACCTCCTTTCTTTCGCGCAATAGAGCCTTGGGGTCCGCCTTCGCGCGCAATCCCCTTGGCTCATTTCCTTTGAATAAATTTCAACCCGAATGCCTTTGCGCGCAAAAGAAGCCTCTTGCGCGCAATTGCCCCCGGGTGCGCGCAATCCGACCCGATTGCGCGCACCCCCCATTTTCAAAGTGGCCATTCGTTAGAGAATGAGCCGTTGCCCACGCGCGCTATCCGAAGCCCGGTGCACGCAATCCCAACCTTCCGCACGCAAAGGGCTGGCCCAATTGCGCGCCAGCCCGCCATTTTTGCGCGCCGACCCGCGGTTTTGCGCGCAAAGCTCCTCTTTTGCGCGCAATCCGTCAGGGTCGCCTCCCTCGACCCCCTGAGGGCACCTGCCTGCGTGGCGCCCGATGATCCTCATCCTGGGTGCCCGCACCGTGCGTTGTCTTCCCGTGCGGCCCTCCAGGTTCGTGCGAAGTGACATGCACCCATCGTCCGGCATCCTATGCCCAGCATGACGTTAAACTGCACATTCGTCCCGCATGACGTTAAACTGCGCATACGTCCAGCATGACGTTAAACTGCATATTCGTCCAGCATGACGTTAAACTGCATATTCGTCCAGCATGACGTTAAACTGAACATCCGTCCAAGCTGCCCGACGTTAAACTGCCTAGCCCCCATCGTCCGCGCTGCAAGACGTTAAACTGCCAAGTGCTTCGTCCTCAACACACGACGTTAAACTGTACTTCGTCCGGCAAGACGTTAAACCGTCCGCTTCGTCCTCAACACACGACGTTAAACTGTACTTTGTCCGGCAAGACGCTAAACCGTCCGCATCATTCGATCCCGTGCCTCGCACGCAGGGTCTCCCCCGGTTTGGATGTGGCCCCCACCCGCTCGTCTCTGCAGGGATGTCGGGATTGTCCCCCTTTTGGGACGATTTAATGGGAGCGGCTTTTCCCTACGGGGGCAGGGTATTACAAACCCCTAGTTTCTCGTGGGAGGCTGCACATGTGTATCTCCGTTGCGCCTCCCCACTGCCGAAGCCAGTAGAGGGTCTGACTGGGATCGAGGTGTCTTCTGCTTTCGGTCCAAGTCCCTTCCAACTGAGTTTTGCAGCATCCGGGCTGCCCCAAGTGCGTAAGTCCTGACAGAATGAACTACGTGGACTTTGATCCCTGTCTTCTATACAGGGTACGTAGGAAGCCTCCCTGAGGTTCAAGCCCACCACCTGGTCGTCCCGGTCGTATTTACGTCGGTTCGTCCATCAGTGGACCCCTCCAGGGTTCACGCTTGCGTCGATTCACCTATGAATCCGCCCCTGTGGGAGACTGCCCGCGTGTATCTCCGCGGTGCCTCCCCACAGCCCCCCTTTTCCATTTCCCCTTTTATCGTCCAGCATGACGTGAAACTGTGATCCACCCGGCCGTTCCATCCCCCTCTGTGCGAGGTGGTTCGGTTCAATCCTCCGCCCGGCGGCCTAGACCTCTTCGTGAGTCGGCTTGCCGACGTCCAACATGACGTTAAACTGTATACCCGAACTACGTTGACTTTGATCCGTGCTAACGCGCGGTACGTAGGAAGCCCCTCCGGGGTCCAAGCTCTTCACTCCATCATCCATCCTGATCCTTACCCGGGCCGCCACATCCCGGTGGGGTCATGCCACTTCACTCCACTCCACGTTACTTGGGAAGCCGCCCATGTGCTGGCCCCAGCGTCGGAGGTTCCCCGCAAGGGGTTCTGTCATCTGATCCACTTTTCGTGTTGATCGGTCCGATGCCGTCCCCGTTGGACGTTAAACTCGCGGCATACCCCGTGTTAAACATGGGAAGCTGAGGAAAACCTCAGGTGACACAGTTCCCTGCACCCAGTACGGGACGCCTCAGGCCATCGTGCCTTCGAGAAGCCCTATTAGGGACGGAAGACAGACGTGCAAAGCCGCAGTGTTACGACACGCCCCCAGCACCCAGAGCCACCCGGCCTTCTCACCGCAGGTTGCTGTCCCGACCAGACTCCTTGGAACGTCCGGGCGGAAGCAGCGTAATTAACCGGTGTCCATGAAGATATGGCGCCGGGAACGAGATTCACGAACATTCTTAAGTCTATGAGGGAGACCCGGATTAGGCGACGAGTTCCGAGGAGACGTCCAAGGAAGGAGGAGCCGACATCCAATCATCCCGGTTTCGATCAAGGAGCAGACGCCCCTGAATAAGGGACGAATGCCGCCCGCCCTTGGAAAGCGGGACTGCGGGACCACAAGCCGCGCGCCCATCCCCTCGGGTTGACGGGTGCACGCGCGAACGCGTCCTGGCGGAACAGCGTAACCCGACGCACATCCGCACCGAAACAGAAAAATGGTGAACCCGACGTGAATCTCTTCTCCTCGATACGAAGACCGATGACTTTCAGAGGTGTTGGAAGACCGGCATGTTGCCCGGCCAAGCATTCAGTCTTACCCGCCAGGGGCTGGGGAAGTGAAATCGGGCACTCCGTCTCGCAACGTCGAGGGCCTGGGTTCCCCCCACGGAAGGCGTCGTGGCGCTAATGGTTGGTTGACGATTCCTTTTTCCTGTCAGTGTTAATGGGTTCTTCTCCCTGCTTTCAGAAATCAGGTCGCCCGATCCAGTGCCCGATCGCCACCCGCCCACTGGCGCAGGGATAGGGGAAACACCGACGCGGCTACTCCGCGCGGTCCTGCCCGTTCCGCAGTCGTCCCAGCAGCCGCAATTGCGGGACGACCACGCCCTCTCTCCCCCTCGGAGGTCATCCAGAGAAGGGTGATCAACACCCTGGTGCGGAGATACGAGGAAGAGGGAGTCATCCCCACTAGGGAAATGGCTCGCCTAGACCTTGAGGAGGTTGCGCCTCGCCACCACCGCCGCCCTCGAGGGCCGCGCAGGGAGGCACGGCTGCCTACCTCAACGTCCAATCGCTTCGGGAGTTTATCCCCGTAGCGCTCTGACAGTTCCCTTCCCTATGCGGATGAGGTGGAAGATGCCCGGGATCACCCTATCCGGGGTTCGCTCCAGGGATCTACGGTAAGGACTCCCGCCAGGCCACGGCGACACCGCCGCCAGGCCTCTCCAGTCGAAGAGCGGGCTCTCCACCTGCCCGCGCCGCTCATCCCGACTCGTCTGTCTCGACGCCAATGTCGGGCACGAGCGGAAGAGGATGCCCACCTTGGGGCTCTAGCGACAGCGGCCGCATTGGCCCAAGCCACTGCTGGCTCCAGTCGCCAGACCTCTGTGCATCCTGAGCGGGGGAACTCCTATGCCCGACCTGGATCGAGGCCCCGACCGCCCCCAAGGCAGGTTGGGTCGACTCTCCCGGTTGCTGGCACTGGCAGTAGCCACCGTGGACCACCTCGCGGTAGCGCTATTCACCGGCAGGGTCTACTCTGCGTGGCCGATCCAGGAGGCATGGGTCATCCCACCTTCCAATCCCGGCCCGGAGGCCTGCCCAGAATCATCTCTCCCCGCGTCCCCTTTGATATCTGTCCCGGTGCCCCTCGCACCTTGGTTCCCAGTCCTCTTGGCCCCAGCACCAGTGCGGCCGGAGGACGCCAGGACAGAGATCAGCCCTGCCCCGAAGAACCACCCAGGGGCAGGAAGGCAAGGCGTCGACGCCGAGGGAAGAATGTTACGGAATTCCGGACAGAGATCTGACCGGTTTGCTTCTCTGACTCAGAGGCGGAGTACGATTCGGCGACAGAGCCCCTTCCCCAATCCCGCCAGTCAAGGGCAGGGGTAGGAATGCGGCACGTCAGCCTCGTGCTCCCCGAGAGCGAGATCGATGTGATCCCCGCTTCTCTCCGAAGGTATATCCGGAGTAACGAGGGCCTGGTAGACCCCCAAGGATCAAGCTTGCGGTTGGTACCGGCCCCTCCAGAAGTGCCTTCCGTCTCGATCGGAGAAGCCGGAGACTTTTTCTGGGGACCGACGGTCGAACCACGATCTGGTGCACCCTCGGCGAGCACCGATGCTACGACAGGATGTTCGCTCGCCGGCCCGTCCTATCGTGATGTGGTAGCCAGGGCACCGCCACCCTCAGATGGCGGCCCGGGATATGGAGGCCAATCGGCCTGCTCGCCGTATTCACCGCCGGCCAGCCCGTCAGCCCGGCGGCCCGCCTCGGCACCACTACCAGTTTCCCATCCGTTCCCAGCCATTGAAGAGGACCAAGGAGATCTGGGTCCCGAGTTTGAGTCGTGGAGCTTCTGGACCGTCCTTGCAGAGGGCCACTTCCCTGAGAAGTTTTGGCCAGTCGCAGGACCGGGCTTTGATGCACCCGAATCGCTCACCCCGGATGAGTTCGAATGCTTCCGCCGAACTCTCCGGGAGACTCGCTCCTGTCTTCACCACCTACAAATGCCATACCCCGGGAGTCAAGCACACCTGGAGGATATTGGTGAGCAGTGCCGTCAAATTGACCTGGCCATGCTCCCCGCGGATCGGCACCCCGGGTCATTTGGGCACCACGAGGCCCTCCAACGACGATGCGCCGAGTGTTTTCAAGCACTCCGCAAAGTTATCGAGGAAGCCACTCCCCACGTGTATATCCGTGGATGGGGGCAGTACGCTGCCCTACGCTTCAGTGTGATCCGCCGACAGCCCGATTCGCCGGGTGGCCCTGAGGGTATATCCCCAGGGACAGGAACGGTCAATATGGCTGACCTGTCGGGAGAGGGGAACGACTTGGAACTTCTCGACGGGGGCTTCCCCCCGAAGACAAGCCGTCGTCAGACCCATCAGTGAGAGTTACTCGTCATCAGAGGAACCTCCTGGGGCTCCCCGCACCCACTGAAGCACTGACGTTGAGCCGAAACGTCAGCAAAGGAAAAGAGCACAGCGAGGCTATAAGGCCCGCCGACCCATCTGCCTCCATGCAGAGGGCAGAGGAGGATCCCGAGAAGGCTACGCTACGTCAGCAGCTCGCCGAACAGAAGAAGCTGGTTGACCAGCTCCTCGCCGAGCGCGCTGCAGAACGGCGGCCTGACTACGGTGATCCCAGGCCAGGACAGCAGGGACCGGAACAACCGCTCCTCGATGAGACTCTCCCGGGCAACCGTGATTATGCCGTGTTCGCCGACAGGAGAGAGGCCATTGCCTATGGAAAGAGGGCGCGGTATGTTTCGCCACACCCTCCCGAGCGGCGTGACTACCTGAGAGATCCCGCTCGGATTCCTCCCGCTGCCCCAAGGGCCGCTCCGCCCGCCATCCCACGAGATGCCGAGTTCGACGACCCGGTCGACGACCCGATTGAAGGGCCATGCAATGCGCTCGTGGTTAGAGATCCCCGCCAGGACTGGAACCCATGTCCGGACGATCCGATGGCGGCACTCATTGCCCGCTTGGAAGCCTTGGAGACTCGGCAGGTGGCGATCCCACCGGACGGCAAGCCCTACCCAGCATGGGTGGATGACATGCCGGCGCCTCCGGGATTCGGGAATCCCACTTTCGCCCCCTTCAACGGAACTGGAGATCCGCCACAGCATTTATCCCACTTCAACTCGAGGTGCGGGCCTATGTTGGGGACTCCGGCGCAGCAGGAGGCCGCTAAGCTTCGCTGCTTTGTTCAGACACTGGAAGGGCCAGCATTTGTCTGGTACAGCCAGCTCCCCGTCGGGTCGGTAACCAGCTGGGAGGACCTCCATAGACAGTTCCTCTACCAGTTCAGTTCCACGACCCGGAAGACAAGTATCGCAGACCTCTTCAAGTGCAAGCAGAGGCCTGATGAGCGAGTCGTGGACTTCGTCGCCCGATGGAAGGGTCTCACGTATTCCCTTGACATGCCATTGACTCAGGAGCAGTTGCTGACAATGTGCGTCGGGAACGTCAAGACCGAGCTGGTCCCTTCCCTGATCACTCAAAATTACCCCGGAGGGTTCAGGGACTTCTCAGACAAAGCTCAACGTCTTGAGGAAGCCCTGCAACAGGCCAGCCAGGCACACCCGCTGCCTCCTATGATTCCTGCAAGGAGAGTCAGCAGGGCTGAGCCCGCTGCTGTTGCCCAGATAGAGGCCCCCAGGCCGTTGGAGCTGCTGCCGGTGAGGCCAGCTCCACATCCTCACAGGAATCCGCCTCCACGGGCTCAGTTCCCGGCCCAGCAGCGGCAGCCTCAGAACCGGCCGGCCCCTCCGCGTAATGTACCGCCGCAACCCAGGCGAGATAATCAGGGTCCACCTCCTCGGCCGGCCCCTCTAGCCCCTCGTCAAGACCACGCTCCCAGGGGCCCGCGACACCTGACTTACTCATTTCATGAGGATCAGGTCCCCGGTTACTTCCGGAGTGCCCTGGAGCAGAGGATTGTGCGACTGCCTGAGTGTTGGAAGCCAGAGGAGGCACATCTTACGAATAACCCCCGCTACTGCCCCTACCATCGAGCCCTGGGGCACACCATCCAGCGGTGCTATGTGTTTAAGGACTGGCTCCAAGACCAGATTAACAACAATGTAATCAGGTTGGGCCCAGCTCCAGCACAAGTGGCGGGCGTGTTCGTGGGATCAGATGACGATAGTGGCAACGAGGACGAATGGCAGCTGGTCTCCGACCGCGGGTCCCAGAAGTACAATAACTGGATGGCCCGCAAGACGACCATTCGCGCCCATGGAATCATCCGTGCGCGCTTGAATTAGCCTGAGCCCCCAGAACCTGCGGGTGCTGCTTCGGCATCGTCGTCCCAGTCTGCCTCCTCCAAGAGGAGCAAACGGCGGCAGCGCAAGAAGGAAGAGCGCGCCCCGCCAGTTCCGCCACTATCCCGTACTCTCGGCGATTTCATGCCCCCGGAGATGGGGGTCCCTCCTCGGATCCGCCCGGTGATGGATGATTCGTCCGATGACGGTATTGGGTACGCTTCGGTTAACACCGTCGAGCTGGTAAATCCCTTTTCGGTTCCCGACGTTGAAGAACACCAGGTGGACCTCCCTAGTGTCCCCGGTCGTCGCTACCGTCGGAAGAACCGCAGCAGCAGGAGTCGCCGGGGCACAGCCGTCGGTACCTCCAGCCAGGCCGTGCACGCCACTGAGACTAGGCAGCAGGCTCAAGATCGAGCTCAGCGTGCGCAGGCCCCCCATTCGGGGATGACGGATTCGCCTCCGCCACTATTTGTGGTGTGGGACCAGGCAGAACCGCCTCAGCCGCGTCGCGACCAGCTCCGCCCTGCCACAAGTCCATCCCGGCCTCCTGACTCCAGTACGGTGACCATTTCCCGGACTGCGACCAGTGAACGGCGAGATGCGCCAAGTACCAGTCGGCCGCCGATCCAACCGGCACGGCCCGTCATGCCACCAACCGCAGAGCAACCTCCTGCAACCAGGGGCTCGCGCTTGGCCAAAAAGTATGATGTCCTGAAGCACTTGGCCGACATCCCAGCAAGGCTCTCCATCCTTGAGGCTCTGCGCATGTCATCTGAGATGCGCGAGGCACTCGCTGAAGCCCTGAAAAGCCCCCTCCAGTTTGAGACAGAGGTTGCGGCTGCAGAGGCCTTTCACGCCGAAACGATCGAGGACGCCGAATGTCAGGCAGTTATCTCGTTCTCTGGTAAGGATGAAGACCCTCCTATACAGGGACATATCCGTCCGCTGTATGTCACTGGCCAGTTCAATGGCCTTGAAGTCCGGCGCTGTCTTGTCGACACGGGGTCCGGGATTAACCTGATTCCAACTCGGACGCTCCGGAGATTGGGGTTGTCTGAGGATGACTTGATTCCCTCCGACCTTAGGATCCAGGGGTACGACCGCACCGAGCAAACCCCGGTCGGCAAGATACGTTTGAAGACCCAGTTCGGTGACTTGGTTGCCAACACCGAATTCATGGTAGTCTCTCAGGACACTGCGTATAACGCATTGATGGGCAGGCCATGGCTTCACCTTCACGCGGCGGTTCCCTCGTCATACCACCAATGCCTCAAATACTCCCTTAATGGTCGAGTAGGCGTGCTTCAAGGAGATGCCTCTCCTTTTGCCTCATGTGAAGCCCGCTATCTGGACGTGGACTATTACAAGAGCAAGGATAAGCAGATCCTAGCAGGTGAGGTTGAGCCTGTCACTGTTGCAAGCGATCCCTGGGCAAGTCTGGATGACGCTTAAGTCCTCCCGATTCACCGGTTGGACGTCGCCATGGCCTTGACGGTACGCGAGTCTCCTGATGAGATGGCCGCGACCGCCCGCGCCAGCACCAGTGGCCCAGCAGGATCTGGTAGCCCCAATGCAGTTGCCAACGCAGTCTCTCCCGTGGACGATCCCTCCCCGAGTGGAGAGGACGTGGAAGATGCACCCCCAGCCTTTGAGGAGGGCGTCCCCGCCACGGTCGATGAGTTAATACAGGTGACCCTTGGAACCGAGGCCGATCCAAGACCCACGTTGGTTAGTGCCGCCATGCCCTCTGAGGAGCGGCAGCAGTACGTGGACTTTCTCAGGCAGCACCGTGATGTGTTCGCTTGGGGCTATGACGAGATGCCGGGGCTAGATCCTCATGTAGCCGTCCACCGCCTTGGTCTCCCGGCGAACCATCGCGGGTTCAAGCAGCCTCCCAGGAAGATGCACCCATCCCACGGTGCCATGGTTGAGGCCGAAGTTGACAAGCTTATCAAAGACAACTTCGTGAGGGAAGTTCAGTACCCCAAATGGCTGGCCAACATTGTGCCGGTCAGGAAGAAGAACGGGCAGATCAGAGTCTGCATCGACTTCCGCGATCTCAACCGCCACTGTCCGAAGGATGATTTTCCCCTTCCAGTGACAGAGCTGTTGATTGATGCCACGGCAGGGTTCCAAGCCCTCTCCTTCATGGATGGATACTCCGGATACAACCAAATTCGGATGGCCCCTGAGGATGAGGAGTTCACTGCCTTCAGGGCCCCCCAAGGTACCTTTTTCTACCGGGTCATGCCCTTCGGCCTGAAGAATGCAGGTGCCACCTATCAACGGGCGATGCACCACATATTCAAGCCAATCCTCGGCATGCTAGTGGAATGCTACGTCGACGACTTGGTTGTCAAATCGCGCCAGCGTCGGGACCATCTCAAAGATCTTGAGAAAGTGTTCAGCTTCCTCCGGTCTCGCTGCCTGAAGATGAACCCGTTGAAGTGTGCCTTTGGGGTCACCTCCGGAAAGTTCCTTGGATTTGTGGTAAGATACCGGGGTATTGAGATCGACCCAGAGAAAATCAGGGCGATTAGCCAGATGCCTCCCCCGGGTACCGTCCGGGAACTGCAAGGGTTCCAAGGCCACTTAGCCTATATACGCCGATTCATCGCGAATCTGGCCGGCAAGTGTAAGCCCTTTTCTCGGCTTATGAAGAAAGGTGCCACCTATGTATGGGATAAAGAGTGTCAGACCGCTTTCGAGAAAATCAAGCAGTACCTGCTTCAACCTCCGGTCCTGATACCGCCCGTATCCGGAAAGCCGCTGGTCCTTTATGTGACCGCCCTGGAACGGTCCCTGGGTGCCCTTCTCGCCCAGAAGAACAACGAGGGAACAGAGAATAGCCTCTATTACCTCAGTCGCATGCTCCTCGATGCGGAAGTTAGGTATTCCCCCATCGAGAAGAGCTGCCTGGCGCTCGTATTTGCCGTACAGAAATTACGGCACTACTTGCAGCACCATGAGGTACAGTTGGTTTCTCGGGTGGACCCGTTGAAATATATCCTGAGCCGGCCTATGTTGACTGGCCGCCTAGCGCGGTGGGCTGTGATTCTCCAGCAGTTCGACATCAGGTATGTGTCTCAGAAGGCCATCAAAGGGCAAGCGTTGGCAGACATTCTGGCCGCTCACCCGACCTCCGCGGATCAGCCGCTGGATCTAGGCTTTCCTGATGAGACCATTCTCTCGGTTGATCGAGCCGATCCATGCTGGCAGATGCACTTTGACGGTGCCTCCCGGAGCCCCACCGGTAGAAGACTCGATAATCCTAAGCTCAACAGAGTGGGCTTGGGCATCGTCTTCATTACCCCGGAGCGAGCCGTGCTGCCATACTCTTTCCTGTTGTCAGAGGGCTGTACCAACAATGAGGCGGAATACCATGCCCTCATCACCGGCCTCGAGTTGGCTCTCGAGATCGACGTGCCCCGTCTGTGCGTGAAAGGGGACTCCGAGCTGGTCGTTAAGCAGATCAATGGCGACTACGTTGTCAGGAAGCCGGAACTTGTTCCATTGTTGGAGTGCACCCTCCTTCTGATGGCCCGGTTCCCTTCTCGGCCGGAAATTGTCCATGTTCCCCGGTCGCAGAACGGTCGAGCAGATGCTTTGGCCAGCCTCGCTGCGTCACTTGCGGAGCCTGAACAGGACAACCTGATCATCCGCGTGACGCGCCGCAGGCTCATCGCTCCCGTTATCCCGGAAGAAGATCGCGGCCCGTTGGTAAGTAAACTCACCACGGTTTCCCCCATGCCCGGAGCCCCGAGTACCCCAGATATGACAGTCGGATCAGCCCCTGATTGGAGGACGCCTTTGGTTGAGTACCTCCAACATGGCATTCTTCCATCGGATCGGGCCGAGCGCGAGCGAGTTCGGCGCCGCGCATCGCAGTTCGTCCTCCAGAGCAGTCCCGGTCTGGAGCAGATCCTCTACAAACGCGGATTTGATGGTATTCTCCTCCGTTGCCTTCAGGGAGTTGAGATCCCACGAGTCATGCAAGAGGTTCATGCTGGTTCATGTGGCGCCCACCAGACTGGGCCGAAGCTGTCCCACCAGATTCGGAGGTTGGGATACTTCTGGCCCTCTATGATCCATGACTGCATCGGGTACGCCAGGAGGTGCCATGCGTGCCAGGTTCATGCGAACTTTGTACATCGGCCGCCGGAGCCTCTCCATACCACAAGGTATTCCTGGCCCTTTGCAGTATGGGGACTGGACGTTGTGGGACCTTACCCGCCGGCGACAGCTCGCCAGTGCCGGTTCATTCTGACCGCCACGGACTTCTTCTCCAAATGGGCAGAAGCGATTTCGCTCAGAGAGGTCAAATCCTGTTCGATCGCTGACTTCGTGACCTCCAACATCATCTATCGATTTGGAGTGCCTCACGCTATCCTCACGGATAACGGAACCAATTTCCGAGCAGCCGAGTTGAAGAAGTTGTACGCCAAGTATAACATCCGCTCGAACCATACATCTCGCTATCATGCGCAGGCGAATGGACAGATCGAGGCGTTTAACAAAACCCTCTCTAACATTCTGCAAAAGATGGTTGGTCAGAACAAGAAGAGTTGGCCGGACAAGCTCCCCAACGCCCTCTGGGCTTATCGGACGACGACTCGCAATTCCACCCAGATGACCCCTTATTCCCTGGTGTATGGAGCTGAGGCCGTCCTGCCCATCGAGATCCAGTTGCCGTCCTTGCGCACTGCGGTCTACGACCAGCAAGCGCCGGACAGAGTTGCTGAAGCCCGTCTAGTCGAGTTGGAAGCACTGGATGAGAATAGACTTCGCGCTTTGCACAACTTGGAGAGGCATCAAAGCAGAATGGCTCGAGCTTTCAATAAGAAGGTTCGCCTCCGCTCCTTCCTGCAGGGTGATCTAGTGCTAGCCCTAAGAGCGCCGATGATCCCCGGCAGGAAGCCGCCCAAGTTGGAGCCCAAGTGGGAGGGACCTTTTGTTGTCCACAAGGTCTATCCCAATGGCGCGTACTCCCTAGCGACTATGGATGGTGAGCGTGTCACTCCTCCCACCAACGCTAGGTTCCTCAAGCAGTACTTTGTCTGAGTGTACCAACGTCCAGCATGACGTTAAACTGCACATTTGTCCAGCAAGACGTTAAACTGCACATACGTCCTGCACGACGTTAAACTGCATTCGTCCAGGCTACAAGACGTTAAACTGTTCAGCATTTGTCTGCGCTGCAAGACGTTAAACTGCCAAGTGCTTCGTCCTGCATGACGCTAAACTGCACTACGTCCGAGCTACAAGACGTTAAACTGTTCAGCATTCGTCCTGCATGACGTAAAACTTCCCCTCAAGAACTACGTGCGGCTTGATTCCCATCCTTATGGGATACGTAGGACCGCCTGAACCTTCATGTTTCAGGCCCAGCCCCATCTTTTGGGAATTTCCATCCCATCTCGGGCCCTTGGCCCAGTTGCCCCCGGGTGTGCGGCGTATGGTGTGAGCGCGGGGCTATGCCCTCATTCACGTCGGTTTGCTCGTCACGCTGTACGCCCCCCCACGTTAGGGGATGCCTTCTGCTCCCCCCTTCCTTTTTTCTCTCTTTTCGTCCTGCATGACGTTAAACTGCACTTCAAGAACTACGTGCGGCTTGATTCCCATCCTTATGGGATACGTAGGACCGCCTGGACGCTTGTGTCTCAGGTCCAGCCCCGTCTCTTGGTTGATCACGGGGATCTGCCCCCCTTCGGTTGCTCTCAGGGTGAGTCCTCCGACCCTTTCCGGAGATCTGTTAACATGTTTTGGGTGCTTCGGTCTATGACTCGTAGTGTCGGATTCAATTCCGACAAGTCCTGTGTTGCTTGTCAGGCCTCACGCTTCCTCTTGTTCGAGCCTTCACTCAAAGGGATCCTCGCTAGCGGTTTGGGTACGATGCCTCAGTGCTCTCCCACCGCTCCGGGTCGATTTACCGGCGGGTCTTGGGCTGCAAATCGATATGAATCCTGCGATTGAGCGGTTGATGCTCGTTTGCTTGCCCCGTCTTAGGCTGACGCGATCGGATGTTGTGTTGCGAATGCGTCGGCAACATCCTTGATCGCCATGTCGGCTCTTTCAGGCTCTGAACATTGGTTGCGCAGTCCTCATCACACCCCGCCTTTATGCGTTGTAGTGGAATCTCGACACTCTTCATACTGACCTCCGGTACGCCTCTACACGTTAGGCAGACCAACCAGGGTAATGATGTCGTTCGAGGCCCCCATGATCTGAGCACCAAGGATATATGCGGATGTCCTCCCTAAGGGTCGTGCGTGGCTGGACCCTCGTCCCCATAAGGAGGAAGGAGTCGCCCGAACAATCGCGTTCTGGGCCCAGTATATCTGGAGGCTAGCATCTCTGCCCCTCGGGTGATGGACATATGCAGACCCCTATCCCAAGACTCTTCTCTTGGAATCGTGCGTGACCGCAGGGCTGGGTATGTTCCCACCTCCGCCGTGTCCGCCGTACCGCAATAAGCGGATTCCTCCATGGTCCGAACCACACGACCTTAAACTGTGTTGTCTGGTCCTACCACACGACCGTAAACTGTGATCGTCTTGGCCGCCCGACGAGAAACGGCACTGCATCGTGATGTCCTCCTCAGGGGACACTCATGTTGGGCGCTGGTTAATGACCACGCCATTCATCAATGCCTTCCATGGATTGATTATTGTGGCGACTCCAGAGATTTCTCAATCACAGGCATGTCGCCGCACAAAGAAAAACCATTCATCTTTAAGGACAACAAGAAATATCAAATGCCGCTCCTTCTGTGTGCGAGGGTCAGACCCGCACTCTTCCCCGCGCTGGTGCCCGATTGTGTTGCTCCGCGCTTCAAGAACTACGTGCGGCTTGATTCCCATCCTTATGGGATACGTAGGAACGCCCGGATGTTTGAAACTTCGGGTCCAGCCCCCCACCTCTTAGAGATTCCCCCTTCTCTGGGGAGTCCGCCGCCTTCAGGTCACCCTCAAGGCGTGTTCCCCGACCCCTTGCCGTGGTCCACCGGTGTCAAGAGTACTCTGGTTTATTGCCAGGAGTGTCAGGTTCAGCTTGGTCAGGTTCCTTCCACTTTTCAGGCTTCGTGCTCCCTTTCATTCGGACCCATCTTCTACGCCCTGGGTGGAGCCCCCGTGAACGGTTCGGACACAATGCCTCAGTGCTCTCCCACCGACTCGGGCCGGTACCCCCAATGGCCTCGGGCAGCAAATCGATATGAATCCTGCGATTGAGCGGTCGATGCTCGTTTGCTGCCTCATTCCACCAACGGTTAGTGCGATATTGATGCTGCTTTTCCACCACGGTCGGCAGTACTCCCATATCGTTACGCCGGTGCCCCCAGTCCTTGAGTGAATGGCTGCATGATTCACATTTTCCACCTCCCATTCTGACCAGGCGAAACCTCGACACTCTTGACACTATCCCTCAGTGCATCTTCGCATATCCAGGGGATATGACCACGATGTGGCGTGCTTTGAGCCCTTATGGTCCGAGCTCTAAGACCTTAAACTAAGATCCCCCCTTATGGTCCGAGCTCTAAGACCTTAAACTAAGATCCCCCCTTATGGTCCGAGCTCTAAGACCTTAAACTAAGATCCCCCCTTATGGTCCGAGCTCTAAGACCTTAAACTAAGATCTCCCCTTATGGTCCGAGCTCTAAGACCTTAAACTAAGATCCACCCTTATGGTCCGAGCTCTAAGACCTTAAACTAAGATCTCTCCTTATGGTCCGAGCTCTAAGACCTTAAACTAAGATCTCCCCTTATGGTCCGAGCTCTAAGACCTTAAACTAAGATCCACCCTTATGGTCCGAGCTCTAAGACCTTAAACTAAGATCTAGCCCCATGGTCCGAGCTCTACGACCTTAAACTAAGATCTCCCCAAACGGGGTTCCACGTCCTGCATGACGTTAAACTGCACTCTCAGAACTACGTGTGGCTTGATCTCCAGCCTGATGGAGTACGTAGGAACGCCCGGGCATTCCGACTCGGGTCCAGCCTCAGGGATCGTTAAGTCCCGCCCCTCCTCGTCGCCGACCGTCTGGCCTGACTTCGGGTAGAGTGGTGCAGTTGTGATATTCTCCCCGATTCAGCTCGGGATGCCCCATTGCAATGGTGGGAAGGGACGGTTTCCTCGTCAAAGAGGTGCTGTCTGAGGATTGAGGTGATTCACGGCCAGATTAGTGCATCCGCCTAATACTCTTTCCCCACGGTGGCGCAATTTTGAGAGCGTTGGATTCTGTCCGAACAAACCGTCACTTCGCCCCACGCTTCGCATGCCCTGTTGATCTGGATTTTCCACCCTTGTGTCTGAAGGAACCCCAAAGCGGTATTCATGATGACATGTGGTCCGCCTCCTGCAATATGAATGATGACCTTTTTCGGTCCGTCTATTGCAGTTGTTATGGTCGATCCACTGTCCGCCTACCGTCTTGGGTATTTCCTGGAAGGCCGACCGTTGTGGATGTCCGGATTCGGGACACGCGATTCACCCTTTCTCATTTCCCTATGTTCGGATAAAATCTCAACGCCCCTAGCATTGTCCCGCTCGTGTGTTGGAACAAGTTGGGGGGGATGATACATTGATTAGGTCTGAGGTCTCCTTTCCTAGGAATGACCTCCCTCTTTTCTCCAGCAATCCAGGCCCAATTATGGATGCCTGATGCTTGGTTAACACTCCCGCAAGACAACGAATTGTGGTTGAGCATGTTAAACCAAAAGATGCAGATAAATATATTGATTCATACAAATGGATCAAAGTAGCGGAAGAAAATGTTTTGGGAATGGCAAAACAAAGCCCTTAGGGATTAGCGTGCTGAATGAGTCTTTCTAATGCCGCTACCCTTTGGCTGGTGGCCTCCAGAGCTGCTTCTCGCTCTCTGCGTGCCCTCTCTTCGTCGGCGGTCGCAGCGCGCAGTTCGTCGATTCTGGCCTGTGCACGCTCCCGCTCGACCTGAATTGTGACCATCTGTTGGCCCGCCTCCGTCAGCTGTACCTGAGCGTCAACCAGCTGGGCTGCTAGTTGCTCCACAAGCTCGGTACACGTTGCGACGAAGGCCTCCTTCTCTGCCGCCTGCCCTTCGAGGCGCCGGACTTCCTGCTCCGCCGCGAGGAGCGCCCGCGTGCTCTCCGACATGTCCCGACTTTGTGTGACGTCGGCACGCCGGCAGCTCTCGCGCATCTTTTCGGCCATGAAATCACGGACCGTTAGATGGAGGCGTTGAGCATCAGCTCCCCCGGCGCACAGAAAGCGCAGCCAGGTTTGAAGTGATCCCATGCGCCCCAGCCACTCCGACGGGTCTCGCTTGAGGAAGCGCTGGATGCACTTCCACCCCCTACGGCGCGTTATCCGGCTCTCCTCGACCGCTTCCGTGTCTGAGTCGTCCATCTCCTCGGGATCGGCAGGCCGGTAGGCAGGGAAGGCAGCCAGCAGGTCTGCTGCAGGGTCCCCCCCTGGGAGGTCCTCACGAGGGATAGGTTCCCCAACATCCGGGCGACCTTCTCTCTCCCCAGCGGCGCTGACACCCTCGTCAGCCCCCAACCTCTCTCCGGTGGCAGCACCGCCGACGTCCGCAGCCCCTTGATCAGCAGTTGGTGGGGCCGGCTCGGTTTGGGAAGCCTGTTCCGGAGCAGGCGGCATGTCCACCACTGGTCCACTCGTAGATGGCCCGGGTTCGGCAACCCGATGAGCCTCCAGTGTTGAGATCACTGCGCAGGGCGTGCCATAGTTAGTCACGGATCGTAAATGGCAAGCACCAGCAGTAAAGTAGGGAGACTTACGGGAGTTCGGAGCGTCATCTTCCGCTATCCCGGTCGCCGCAGGAACAGTTGCAGCAGGGGACCCCTTAGCGCTTGTCAGTTCGATAATGGGTGCCTGGCCCCCGCCTTGTCCTGCTGGCGCCTCTCCTACTCCTGTTGAGGACGCCTGACCGACATCCGTGTGCTCCTGAGAAGGATGGAGAAATGGGTTAGAAGCTGCATAAGAGAATGGATGAAGCAAGTTGAGTAGGGATAGAAGCGGACCTCGAGGAGCTCAGTGACATCAACGTTGTCAGAGCCGGCCACCTCGCCGCTCTCCCGTGGGCTCCCCCGATGGGACCTTCCCTCGGAGCCTTCATCCTCCCCCGTCTCCTCCTCCTCCTCGGAGTCGTTACTGTCATCTTCTTCCGGCGGCATCTGTTCCGGAGCGGGCTCGAGGCCGAGCATCACCTTCACCAGAAGGGATGGCTCCGCGCGCTGACCACGTTGGCGCGCGTACTCGTCCATGGCCGTCAGATACGCATACTGCCGGTTGAAGTCCACTCTGTCGGCAATCTAGAGGCGCCCGACCTCTGGCAGATAGATTCCTTCTCTGAGTATCTTTCGCCAGATAGCGTCGGTCCCCAGTGACTGCCGCAGAGTCATCCAGGCCGACCACAGCGCCGGGAAGACCGCATCATGGGAAGGTTCGAGCAGACGTCTCACCTGCTTCCCGGGCCGCTCGTCGACCACCGCACGTGCCCCCTCTCTGGGCGCTGAGGTCGTGGCGGCAGCCCGCGATGTGCCCGCCGCCGAAGTCCCTGCTCGCGCCGGCTCCGCTGTTTGGCGCGCCTCCGTTCTCCCCCGTGTGGCGGCGCCTCGCCTCCTTCCTTGACGCCCGGTCTTCGCACAGGTAGCCTCGAGCCGCCGAACTAGCTTCCGCAAAATCCCCTCGGGGTACGCGATGGCCCAGTGTTCGGCGTACTCAGTTGCCAAGCCTGCGTCAACTCCGGTAGGAGGGAGAGTGATGACGTCGCCAGAGCCGAAAGCGGCAAACATCAGCCACATCTGGCGAAGGACGCCAGGGTTCGTCTCCTCCCGGACAGCAGTGAATACCCTCTTCGGCATCCGTTGAAGGAAACCGAACTGCCTGGCGAACCGGGTCGGCACGTAAGGCTCGCAGATCACCTTCCCGTCGATCCGAGCCACGAGCACCCCGCCCCGCATGTTCAGGAAGTATTCATGCTGCTCCAGCGGACCCTGCCCATTGTCGATCATCTGGCCGACGGGAGTGGGGAACGGACTGAAGTTGAAGTTGGCATGATTGCCAATCCGGACCCGCACGCCCTCCTCACTTAGGGTCATCGGAGCGACCCCCGCGATGTTCAGCAGGGAGGGTCGCAGGCCGTTGCCCGGAGGAATGATGGCGTTCGGAAACGTGTACCCACCGAGGTGAGCAGCCACCCAGCCGTGGAAGAACTGAAAGGGCCCACAGATCCTTCGTGGCGACCCCCCTCGTGAGATGCGTCCCAGGATGGCATACAGCCTCGCCAGCACTGGGACCCCGAGGTTGTATCTCTTGTTGGCGGCCATAGCGCCTGCCATCGCCAGTGTCGCCGGGCGAACGCCCATTCTCGCGTCCCGCACCGGCAGGAGCCACCCACTCAGAAAGGCGGCCAGGAACGCCGCGTACCAGACATTTGGGTCCCGGGCCTCGATGACGCGGTACCCCCATGAGCGGTAGTCGCCCGTCTCCAGGACCCGCCAGTACGACCCGTTCCGGCTCCTCTGAGCTGCGGTCGGGCACCGCTTCCCCCTGCCTGGCATCTTGACCGCCGGGTCATGCTCCAAGAACTGGCCGAACCACTCCTTGTAGGCTATGTCCTTCTGGAAGTCTTTGATCCCGAGCCGCTGCGTAGCCAGGTCAAGCAGATGCCAGGTCAGGATGGGAGTCCGTGACCTGTCCTCCCAGGTGTTCTTCGGTGGCAGGAACTCATCGTATTGGTAGCCCTCCAGCGGGATACCTCCGATGCAGTGGAGTCCCAGAGACCGATGCCGACCTCCCCATGGTGAAGATGGAAGGTGTTGGTATCCGGAGACCAGCGGGTGAACAGCTCCGGCCCGAGCTCGGACTGCTGGTAGAAGTGGAACTGCGACGTCCACACCGCCTCGAACAGGCCGATGTACCGCAGCTCCTCTGCGAAGTGATCGCAAGTGTGGCGTACCCAGAACGCCCAGGCCCACTCGCTGGTGAAATTGCCCCCAGACCGCAAGTCCCAGTCCTTCAGCCAGCCATTGGTGTCGTCTGTGACGCTCTGGCGATATATGCTCGAGTAGAGGGCTGGAGAATTCTCCGCAGTAGGCTCACCCCCATCAATGGTTCGCGTCCTCGGGTTCAGGACATAGACATCCAAGTGTCTGGTCTCCCTGGCAGGATGCCCATTGTTGGTGATGTTATAGCGGAGAAGCTCGTCCTCCCGGGTCACCCAGGTCCGCGGCGTATCAATCTCGAACCCTGGCACCGGAACCTCATCTAGGATGCCGAAGTTCCAGAGCGGTAGGTTGTCCGACAGTGGATATGTCTTCTGGTCCGGCGTCAATAAGTCGAACAAGGATTGATTGTTGGAAACAATCTCCTTGGCTCCGTAAACCTCCTCGTTCGTCGCCATCTCAGCCCTGCGAGTGGCGGCATCCCCCTCATTTCCTCTGTGCGCGGCCATCTCAGAAGTTTCGGGAGTCGTGCGGGTTAAGTGATGAAGCGTGCGGGATCGGACGAGGCTGGTAGAGAAGTTTGAAGGCTGGCGCGCAATCCAAGTGGACGGCGCGCAATTGGGAAGACTGTCGCGCAAAGTTCCGTGTTTTCGCGCAAAAACAGGCGAAATCCGGACGGTTTTGCGCGCCGATCGAGCGAATTTCGCGACCGGAAGAGGCAATTTCGTGCACGAGAGCTTTGGAGCTTATCGCGCGGAAGGCCAGAGTACGGAACGCGGGACCCAGCGCCCCTATTTATAGGCGAGGCCGGGTCCGCGCTGCGCGGAAAGCGCTTTGCGCGACCGCAGCGGCGAATTTCGCGACCGGCGCCCCTTTTTGCGCGCCTAAGTCCCGCGCCGCCCAGGACTTCGGCATTCCGGCGTCTCCCTCGGAACCCGATCGTTGCGACCTCTCGCCGATCAGATTCCGAGGGGGGGCTTTTGTAGAAGCCGGAAAAGTCCGTTGTTCCCAAACGAAGCTCCGGATGCGGAAAGCGAGGTCATATTTGGAGTCGGAAGAATGTTTCGGAGGGCCCGGAGGCCTTGCGCGGAATTTCAGAGGTCTGCGCGCAAAGATGATGATCCGCGCGCAAAACCCCCGGGATGCGCGCAACTCCCTTGCGCGCCGTGCCCAATTCCGCGCCCGCGAGGAGAATTCCGCGCTCTCGCCTTGGATTCCGCGCCCGGGGTTGCCTATAAATACTAGGCGACCCCCAACGTTTCAAAGGTTGCTGGAAGTCGAACGGTCTCCCGCACGCGCAATTCAACTCCTTCCGCGCGCAATGCCGATCCTCAGGTAACCTCCTTTCTTTCGCGCAATAGAGCCTTGGGGTCCGCCTTCGCGCGCAATCCCCTTGGCTCATTTCCTTTGAATAAATTTCAACCCGAAGGCCTTTGCGCGCAAAAGAAGCCTCTTGCGCGCAATTGCCCCCGGGTGCGCGCAATCCGACCCGATTGCGCGCACCCCCCATTTTCAAAGTGGCCATTCGTTAGAGAATGAGCCGTTGCCCCCACGCGCTATCCGAAGCCCGGTGCGCGCAATCCCAACCTTCCGCGCGCAAAGGGCTGGCCCAATTGCGCGCCAGCCCGCCATTTTTGCGCGCCGACCCGCGGTTTTGCGCGCAAAGCTCCTCTTTTGCGCGCAATCCGCCAGGGTCGCCTCCCTCGACCCCCTGAGGGCACCTGCCTGCGTGGCGCCCGATGATCCTCATCCTGGGTGCCCGCACCGTGCGTTGTCTTCCCGTGCGGCCCTCCAGGTTCGTGCGAAGTGACATGCACCCATCGTCCGGCAACCTATGCCCAGCATGACGTTAAACTGCACATTAGTCCCGCATGACGTTAAACTGCGCATACGTCCAGCATGACGTTAAACTGCATATTCGTCCAGCATGACGTTAAACTGCATATTCGTCCAGCATGACATTAAACTGCACATCCGTCCAAGCTGCACGACGTTAAACTGCCTAGCCCCCATCGTCCGCGCTGCAAGACGTTAAACTGCCAAGTGCTTCTTCCTCAACACACGACGTTAAAATGTACTTCGTCCGGCAAGACGTTAAACCGTCCGCTTCGTCCTCAACACACGACGTTAAACTGTACTTCGTCCGGCAAGACGCTAAACCGTCCGTATCATTCGATCCCGTGCCTCGCACGCAGGGTCTCCCCCGGTTTGGATGTGGCCCCCACCCGCTCGTCTCTGCAGGGATGTCGGGATTGTCCCCCTTTTGGGACGATTTAATGGGAGCGGCTTTTCCCTACGGGGGCAGGGTATTACAAACCCCTAGTTTCTCGTGGGAGGCTGCACATGTGTATCTCCGTTGCGCCTCCCCACTACCGAAGCCAGTAGAGGGTCTGACTGGGATCGAGGTGTCTTCTGCTTTCGGTCCAAGTCCCTTCCAACTGAGTTTTGCAGCATCCGGGCTGCCCCAAGTGCGTAAGTCCTGACAGAATGAACTACGTGGACTTTGATCCCTGTCTTCTATACAGGGTACGTAGGAAGCCTCCCTGAGGTTCAAGCCCACCACCTGGTCGTCCCGGTCGTATTTACGTCGATTCGTCCATCAGTGGACCCCTCCAGGGTTCACGCTTGCGTCGATTCACCTATGAATCCGCCCCTGTGGGAGACTGCCCGCGTGTATCTCCGCGGTGCCTCCCCACAGCCCCCCTTTTCCATTTCCCCTTTTATCGTCCAGCATGACGTGAAACTGTGATCCACCCGGCCGTTCCATCCCCCTCTGTGCGAGGTGGTTCGGTTCAATCCTCCGCCCGGCGGCCTAGACCTCTTCGTGAGTCGGCTTGCCGACGTCCAGCATGACGTTAAACTGTATACCCGAACTACGTTGACTTTGATCCGTGCTAACGCGCGGTACGTAGGAAGCCCCTTCGGGGTCCAAGCTCTTCACTCCATCATCCATCCTGATCCTTACCCGGGCCGCCACATCCCGGTGGGGTCATGCCACTTCACTCCACTCCACGTTACTTGGGAAGCAGCCCATGTGCTGGCCCCAGCGTCGGAGGTTCCCCGCAAGGGGTTCTGTCATCTGATCCACTTTTCGTGTTGATCGGTCCGATGCCGTCCCCGCTGGACGTTAAACTCGCGGCATACCCCGTGTTAAACATGGAAAGCTGAGGAAAACCTCAGGTGACACAGTTCCCCGCACCCAGTACGGGACGCCTCAGGCCATCGTGCCTTCGAGAAGCCCTATTAGGGACGGAAGACAGACGTGCAAAGCCGCAGTGTTACGACACGCCCCCAGCACCCAGAGCCACCCGGCCTTCTCACCGCAGGTTGCTGCCCCGACCAGACTCCTTGGAACGTCCGGGCGGAAGCAGCGTAATTAACCGGTGTCCATGAAGATATGGCGCCGGGAACGAGATTCACGAACATTCTTAAGTCTATGAGGGAGACCCGGATTAGGCGACGAGTTCCGAGGAGACGTCCAAGGAAGGAGGAGCCGACATCCCATCATCCCGGTTTCGATCAAGGAGCAGACGCCCCTGAATAAGGGACGAATGCCGCCCGCCCTTGGAAAGCGGGACTGCGGGACCACAAGCCGCGCGCCCATCCCCTCGGGTTGACGGGTGCACGTGCGAACGCGTCCTGGCGGAACAGCGTAACCCGACGCACATCCGCACCGAAACAGTTACAATCGATCAGAAAGGTTGCACTATCAAGGTAAAGATAGGGAATTCAATTATAAAGGGATTCAAAACAGAAGGTAATATGTAGTAGGTTGATAGTAAAGAAAATTTTTGTTACATGACTGTAGAAGCAAAAAAAAAATCCATCGGAGACTGGGACACATCAATCAACAAGACATGGAGAAAATATCAAGATTGAGGAATGTCATGGAAATTCCCAACCTGAAGCGTGAGCGTGAAAAGTCCTGTGATGCTGCATTCATGAGAAGCTGTTCTACAGTTCATATCGGCCAATGAAGAAAATGGAATCCCATTTTCTTGATCTAATTCATACAGATGTATGAGGGTCGATAAATGTGGCCGGAACTCATGGATAAAGTTACTTTTTCATTTTCATAGATGATTACAGTAGAATGGCATGTGTAATGGTCATTCATAGGAAACGACAAGTGCTTGAATGCATGAAAACATTTCATTGAATTAGCGAGAATTTTTCTGGATGAACAATCAATGTGTTTCAATATAACAATGGAGGGGAATACATGTACATTGAAATTGAAAATTACCTGGAGAAGCATAGGATACAACATGAGGTAGAATCTTTGAGAACTCCACAACAAAATGGAGTTGTTGAATGTAGGAATCGACAAGTGAAAAACATGGCACAAACTATGCTGATTGAGAGTTGTATTCCATGACATTACTGGAAATAGGCTTTTCAAGCTGTGTTTTATATTCAAAATCGAACAGGACTTTATATGGGTGATACGAAGAAACCATATGAATTATGGAATGGAAGGGAACCCTCTATGAAATACATTCGTGTTTTTGGAAGTAAATTCTTAATCAAAAACAAAGAATGAAATTAAGGGAAGTATGGTGATAATGAAGATGAAGGAATTTTCCTCGGATACTCAATGAAAAGCAAAGCCTACAAGTGTTTCAAATAGAGATTTGGAAGGATTTTGGAAAGCAGTGATGTTATGATAATTGAAGAGAAACCGAAAAATGCTTCAAGGATATCATATGCCGATGTGATAGAAAGTGAGGAAGAATGTGAATGTTTAGAAAATACAAATAAAAAAATATAGGAAGCTGTAAAAAACACTCAATAGTCACATCATGATGTTGACACAGAATAAGAATCTGATGAAGAAACTATGGCTGGAGAGAATGTAACTAATCCTCACAACAGAAATCGAAGAGCTGAGAATGATCCATCTAACATAATTGGGGACAAGAGTGCACCCTGAAAAACTATGAGGATGAAGTATAACACCCAATATGAATTTCTCTCAGTTGTGGAGACATCCTCATTTGAAGAATCTACAAAGGATGAATCATGGGTGAAAGCCATAAATGAAGAGTTAGATCATATTGACAGAAATCAGACATGGTATCTTGTCCAGAGACTCGATGGTCACAATGTGATTAGTACAAAATAGATATTCAAGAACATGTTTGATGAGAATGGAAGTGTTATTAGAAACAATGCCCCACTGCTGTTTAAATGATACTCCCAGATTGAAGGATTTTATATTGAATAAACCGTTTCCCCAATGGCTAGACTGGAGTCAATCGGGATTTTCCTTGCCATGGCACTCCAAAAAAGATATAAATTATATCAAATGGATGTCAAGACAACATTCTTGAATGGTGTACTCGAAGAAGAAGTCTACATCAAACAACCAGTAGGTTTTTTTCATGGTACTGATGAAACAAAGGTCTTCAAATTGAAGAACGCTCTATATGGTTAGAAGTAGGCACCACGAGCATGGTATTCCCTGATGGACTCATATCTCAAGAAGCTGGAATTCAAAATAGGAGGCACAGTCCACAATCTATATATGAAGAATTCCACAAAATATTAGTTCATGGTTCTCGTCTACGTTGATGACATTATATTTGGTGGAAGCAGGAAGAAATCAGTGGATGAATTTCCCGAAAACATGAAATCAGAGTTTGAAATTTCTATGATTGGGGAGCTCACATATTTCTTAGTGCTGCAGGTGATTCAAAAGCAATATTACACATTCATTTCTCAAGAAACATATGCAAGATTACACATATTTCTTAGTGCTGAATAAATTTAATATGTAAGACTCCAAACCAATTTTAACTCTGATTGCAGTTGGAACCAAACATGGAAAGCATGAGGATGGGGCATTTATAGACCCCACTATGTATAGAAGGATAATTGGAAGACTGTTGTACCTGATAGCGACACGACCAGATATTGTCTTTGCAACCTGTCTAGCCTCCCGCTTTCAGAGTAATCCAAAGGAGGAACATATGAAAGCAGTAAAAATAATCATGAGGTATATTCAAGGTACCCACAGTTGTGTCTTATACTTTGCTGCCGGAAGAGAAAGTGAATTATCAGCATTTTTTGATGCTGACTAGGTTGGAAATGTAGTTGACAAAAATTCCACCAGTGGTGGAGCATTCTATATCAGGAATAAATGTGTTGGTTTGTTGAGAAAAAAACAAGAATGTAATTCCCTTAGTACTGCTGAAGCTGAGTATATCTCTACCAAAAATTCATGCACTCAACTTTTATGGATGAAGAAACAACTAATAAGTATTGGTGATGAAGTGAAGCAACCAATGGTAATTTACTATGATAACAAGAGCACAATTGATCTTAGAAAGAATCCTATTCAGAATTCTCATACAGAACATATTGAAATTATGTATCACTTTATCAAAAATAATTTTGAACAACGCGTGATTAGAATGGATCATTTTGGAACTGATGGGCTAGTGGCTGATATACTGACCAATCCACTGTCAGCGGCACTGTTTGGGAAGCATCAGTTAAACCTCGATGTTCAGCCACCGCCCAGTGCATAAGGAGGTTACAAAAAACCCCTCTCCCTAGTTATGATAATTGTTTTTAATCTTTTTATGAATGTTGCGCAGGTTTATGGGGGAGATACTATCTAGGGGTTGTGTGTTTTGAGATGTTAAATTAGAAAATACCAATCTTTGGGTTTATTTCCAATGGGGGAGAAGGAATAAATTCAGGTCATGTTTGGTATCACGATGAGAATTCAGTGTCAGTGATAGGATGGGAAGTTCTGCATTGGACAGGAACCCAATTCAAGATTTCTCTTTTTATTTCTGCTCCAATAATTGATCACATAGACATACTGTGTTGGCTGACTTGATTCTAGCATTTTTGGTTTTCTTGTGGCGGGTACTCTATTGAATTTATTTCCTGATTACCAACAATCCCAAAGGGGGATATTGTTAGAACCATAGTGTTCTTTACATGATTTGGATTATGTTTAGTGTTTGTTTTCAATCCTAAGTGGATTTTCATAATATGTGCCAGCAAAGTGATCTTACAATTCAAGAAGATAACAGTATTGAAGGAGGCACCATTTTCTAGTGTTTTCCAAATTTATAGACTTCAAAAATTTCAAATGGAGAAATGTGTTTTGGAAAACAGACTTGCACGCCGATTACTTGGAGTCTTGGAAACTTACAATCATTTTGTTTTTCAGGATCAAAACAT
This sequence comes from Viscum album, assembly GCA_963277665.1. Taxonomy (NCBI): domain Eukaryota; kingdom Viridiplantae; phylum Streptophyta; class Magnoliopsida; order Santalales; family Viscaceae; genus Viscum; species Viscum album. Next base: position 1,398,580,733 of record OY728145.1, on the reverse strand, counting down.
GAAAATATGGTAAAGGGAGAAGGGAGCCCATGTTTGGAAGTTATTCATGCAAGTATTTTTCGTGGCAAAGACTTGCACGCCGAAACTTGCACGTCGAGGGGAGACTTTCACGCCATCGCGCAGGGATTTCAAATGACTATAAATACAGGTTGACCCCTCCTCATTCGGTACGAAGTTCAAACATAGAGAAAATTAGAGCTACCATCGTGCATGTGTTGTAGTTGTGCAAGTGATTGTTAGTCGCGCATGTTGAAGTTGTGCGACAGTTGATAGCTACGCGTCCAAGGTGGTTTGGTTGAGAAAGGATTTGAGTGAAAAAAAAATTGAAGATGAATAAGTGAGTGTCGCGCAAGTGGTTAAGGAGAACTTGTGCCCCCGTTTGGACTTGCATGCCAAGACTTGCGCACCCTCTTGAAACCTGCGCGCCGGGCTTGGGGAAGTGTGCCAGGTGTTGTTGAAGCATGCCAGTCTTTTTGGAGTTGCATGAAAGCTGGAAGATTTCCCGATACCTTCGGTGCAAAGTGAGATTAGTCTACGTGTAAGAGTCGGACATCAAAATAGCATCTACATACAAAAAAAGGATGCATTCTTTTTCAATGATGAAGTGACCTTCATGTCTACAAACTGAGTGGGACTTCACTAAGGCAGTGAGCCAGAGGGAGTCAACAGGAGTGACCTGAGGAACGTAGTGATCTATCCATGATATTGTGTAAAGGTAGTGATCTTGGGATAGAATGACTATCCCCAAAACTTTGTAATCCACAGCTAGTGATGTTTAGTGGAATTTGGTACGACCGAAAACCAGTCGGCATATGCTCCTTGGACGTAGCCCTTAGTGGTGAACCAAGTAAAATGTGTGGTGTCATCTCTCTAAATGTGAATGTTTGCATCCTGATCATATTTATCATACAATTTTAACACGTTCCTACCAACATGGGAACATAATCCATCACATAAAAAGAAAAATTTGTCACCCTGATTCACCCCTCCCCTCTCAGGTTGTCCCGGGGCTCTATAGTTTATTGATAGAAAAAGTGATTTAATTAAAATTGGATATTTTAATTATGGTAAGGTACCTCTTAATATGTTCTAGATGTTTAAAAAAATGATGTTTAGTTTGTATAAATAGATAATTGGTTTTGATTATGTTAATTGAATAATATCAATGACCACATAACTCATAAAAGATTTATTGGAAAAGTAGTTTATAAAATCATTTACATTGTTTAAAAAATTGTTTGGATCATTAGAACATATTTCATAGTTCACGGTTTTATTCATTTAATGAAGAAGACTGATTGTTTTCATTATGGTTCTATTTTAATTAAGGTTGTTACCATATCTGATGAGAATACATGATGAATGTATTCACATGTTGGGAATGTAATAATAAAGATCTAAATTTTTTATATAAGAGATTAATGTTATGTTTATTTGGAGATATTTAGTAAACTTATATTTTAATTTTACGATTTTTAATCATTAAAAAGGGTAATAAGGTTAATCATTTATTAAATATTTTATGTTGAACATTGAATGTGGCGTTATAGATTAATATATTACTTCATCATGTAAATATTTATGCATATTGGATAACATGTGATAACCATTTTTTAGTGATGATAACTAATGATAGACATAATTAATTATCATTCTATTTATGGATCTTTTGATTCATTAGTGCTTCAGACATAATTTTTTTTGCTTTTTTCATAGAGTAAGAGATGAAGTGAAAATTGATCAAGAAACTACCGATGGATTATATTCCAATATTGAAACTGAATGAAATAAATTATGAATATTTTCTTGTGAAAATTATTCAACTTTAGTAAAAATATCTATGATAATTTTTTTTTTCACAGTACCTTCATTTCCGATGAATCAAATAATCCCTTAAATCATCACAGAATTATGGTTTTTTGTTACCAAATTTCTCTAGATCATCTACTTTATTGTGATTAGTGATCTTTATCACCATCAATAATTATTTATTATTTTATTCCATGTCTAAATCTTCACATCCTACGTATGTTCTCATATGTGGAAACCTTTTGATGAGTTTATTTAGGTAACCATTATGTTTCGATGTTTTCCCCTTTAATGGTTATTTTAGTATTATTTTTTATGATGATGGTTTCTCTGAATGGAATATTAAAGTATTAAAACTATGATGACCAAAAAATGTAGAGAGTGAAATTAATTTTCAATGGCGGTAGAATTTAACACCCTGAGTTTTTCTGAAATATATTTTTCAAATAAATTAAAACTCATTGATGTCTTGTGTTTCACACATCACAATTTTGATTTGGATTTATACGTGACCCCAAGTTAAACCTACACTACAAAAAACTCTATGATTACATTGTGGTATATAAAACACTAGGTTTGTATTATGTTACACACGATACAGAGTTCATTCAATAGCTTTCATTACACACAAGACCAAATTTTACCAAACTACAATACACTAATAATAATATTATTTAATATGAAATTTATCAACTAACCATTAGAAAGGTAAGAATGAATGAGTGAAACTAACATATAAATATATATATGTATTTCATATTATTATTATTCATCTAATTACCAAAAATAAAATAAGAACCATTTAAAAGGAAAATGATTTTTGAAAAAAAGTATCTTTTACAAAAAGAGGTTTAATCCTGGCTGGAGAACAAAATTTAAAATTAACTTTTACCAATTTTAGAAAATATATATGTTAAAATAATCATCAATTTATAATTATTAATTCAAAAATTATCTTAGTATGAATTTTTGATATTTTTTTGAAAAGATTCATTTTTTCATGACTATTTAAAAATATTGAATTTTAATGGAAAAATTCATTATTGTTTAAATAATTTATAATATCAAACAATATATGGAATTGGTTTTAATGAATAAATAGTAAAATTATACATCTATTAATAAAATATTTGTCATTGTACTTAGTTTATTATTTAAAGTTTATATAAAAAATTGTAATCTTTTAATCATTTTCACCTTAAAAACCCACTTTCTCATCACATCTGTGAGATTATTTTTAAATTAAATTATGTAAATCCTATAAATTGAACGTAACAATGAATTATATATTTGGAAATATTAAAAATTATAAATTATAATATGTGAAATAATTAATTTACCAAAGTGATTAGTGAATGTAGTGAAAATTAATTATTGTGATTAAAGTAAAAATCTATTTTCCTAGTAATGAAACATAGAATATAAGTTGTAAAATGTAAAACACCAATTGGATGTAAATATATCTAATATTACCATATTTGGATCTATAGTTATGAGTTATTATGGTACTATTTGATGAACATCACCAGTATAATATGGTTTTTAATGAAAAAGATAAAAAGTAACATTTATTTCCATTAAAATTTATAAAGCATTAGGATAGTTAAAACCATCATATGTTACATTATAAATATTAATATCAAATATAAATAATTTTTTTACAATTATAATTTATTTCAATTTTGAATAGATAAAATAATTACTTTAAATTCCTATGAAACCCTAATGATCGAGTTATTTAGATTATAATTATCTAAAATAAAGGAAACAAAAAATATTAAATGTTAAGATAATTAAATTAATTACTGTCTTAAATGAATTTTTTAGATGATAATATCAACTTACATGGGTTTTTACTTAATACATTCAAATTAAATTATTTTCCTCGAGTTTTTAAAATATAAATTAAATAAATAATTTCATAATTTTCATTAATTTAATGTAATAATAGATGATAATTTATTAAATGATTTAAAATTACTAAAACTCATATCTTCTAAAAGGTGACTAATATTTATTAATAAATGTAATATTTGTTCAATTAACTGACCAATTTATCTTTTATAATGATCAAATTGACCCCTAATCATTTAAAACATTGTCCATGTGGCTATCGATAAGGTAGTGTTTTCACAAGTCACTTGAGGTTCTATAAAAATTAATATATAAAAAATATGGTATTTTTATTTAATAAATTATATATAAAATTTTAGAATAATTGGGACTGTAGTTTTTAATTATTTTAACATTAATTTTTTCTAATGTAAATATTACCTAGGTTGTAAAATTCATTACCATAATAGAAACCAAAAATTGTAAAAATATAGAAACATAGAATTTGATGAATAACATTATGTAAATGCTCTTATGTTGGTGTGTTGGAGGTTTAAAATGGCCAAAATAACCCTCCACTCCATTATTATTCAATTTTAGATCCACACGAGGTATCTGATTCATCCCAATTGCAAATATATTTGATTGTATATAAGAATGACACTCCTCCTCAACTATAAAAGGTAACTAACTCTTCCCCATTCATTACACCTATCATGCCATTTTTATCGTCTTTTATATATCCAAATCACTTCCCAACATCCCTATTGTCTCTCATGTTTATCAAAAATAATCTTAACTGATTCGATATAGTTCCTTTTTTATTATGGTCCCCCCATACCTTGAATTAAGGGTGGGTGTTGAGATTGGCTTTCGCTAGTCTGATACTCAATGGATGGCTCAGCTCCCCGAGCTCCTCTATCAATACCCTAAATTATACAAACCATGTGCATCCCGAGTAATTAATCTATCCATGTACAATATATATTCCATCTTAAACAGTTGTACCACATTTTTCGAATACAATTACTATAGATCATGATAAGGACAACCCTCAATAGACTCATCCAGACCACCAAGGGAATCATATTGAGCAATCTCCAATGGCACCGCATCTTTATCCCCCTAACGATCCACCATAAGTTGACTAGGTGGAATCATGGTTAAGAACAAAAACTATGGTCAAATAGATATAATAGTCAAATATATATATATATTGAAAATATAGAATGTTATAATTGGTAGTGCATCTTACCACCCTTACACTCTCCCACTGTATTCTTATCACATTAAATTTGGCCTCATGAACCATTACCTACCAAAAAAATAGTTAGGTGTCATATATCATACGGTATCATGGACACTTTTATACCCATAAAATTTTCAGGAATCTAATATCACATATATCAACTATAACCAATCTGAGCTGGCATAGTATAATTAAACCAAAAGACTATACATGAAAACATTAATTATATTTTTTTTGACATTTTAAATAGCTTACCCCATTCTATTAATCCATCCCAGCGTACTCATAAGAATTTATGGACCATATATCACATATCAGTCTCTATGGGATCCACATGCCATGGTTGGTTGAGTGGAATTACACTAAATGTTCTATGATTGAAAATTCTATTTATTTTTTTGTGGACACATTAAATATCACAACCCCACATATCACCTTATTGGTTCCAATAAATGATTAATAGTCACATAAATATATAATGTACCAATATCTACTTACCATGTTGCATAAACTATCCTACATTCCCTACCAGGCCAAGTGTTGAACTAAAAAATCTAATAACATCCCACCCATGTGTTCCACTTGAGGTGGAAATCAATCAACTATAAAATAACAAATCATCTCAAAAATCCCCCCCTAAAAACATGGTCCACCCTTCGTGAGTGGGAATATCAGAATCCAAGAATGAGCTCCAAATCTAGTTTTTACTACATCAGAGTCTCCAATCAACCATGGACAAAATTTTAACACCAATAAATGAATATAACTAATTTTTCTCATTTTTAACCTTTGAATTTTTTCACCTTAATCAATTCTCAAATTCAGATGTCCATATGGCCTTATGCACAACTCCCTGAATTATCGACTAGTAGAGAGGGAATAATTATGCGATAGTGGGGAGACAATACCCTATAGTGATGATAATACTAATGGTCCCTATATATATATAACTCATCATATGAAGGACCATAATATTAGAAGAAATAGAAAAAAAAATTTGAATAATATTCAAAAGTAGAAGTAGTAAATATTCCCAATGGATTAACCATTGATTGAAAAATAGACATGGCCAAATAGGTTACACAAAACAGATAAGAAATCTCTCTGATGTAACTCTATATCTAGAAACCCAAAATAAGGTCTAACTCAATTAATGGGAACCAATTCGTCCACTACAATCTATCCTATGAAAATGTAGTACATCCTAATCACTATGGGCAAATTCCCAAGCCTCATACCATACATTATCTCAAAACCATTAATTCGACACATGTCCTGAGGGGAATGTGTAGTATGTGAGTATGAAATCAATAGTCCACAAAAAATATATACCTATCATAAAACCATAAATTCACAATTAATGAAAAACATAATTAAAAATTCAATGCACACGCTGTTATTTAATAACCCGCTTCCCATGTGCTCAATAGCAACAAGGTAGCATTTACCATCGTCGGCCAACACTGATATATCTCTGAATATGTGCTCCAATATATATATTTCGATTACAATAAATGTATTAAAATTTAAAAATATAGTGTTGTGGACCCATGAGATAATTCCTAGGTGTCCCCTGAAAAATATTATACCAACGGAACCCTCATGTTCTCCCCATAAATATACCATTGAACACCTATTTCCATCTGATACCACCTATACGACACATTGACAAAGTACTTAAATCATATTGGTCTTCCCATGAAAACATTCCATGTCCCTGGTACCTCCATTCAAATTGTCATAATCAACTCTATAGTGTGACATCTAGAGGCATAGTGATATCCATCCTCCCATAAAGAGTAAATAACATATGCATCAATAGATTGAAATCCAGTGGTATGAAAATATAAATCCTACAAAAATCCAAGATAATTGTACTTGAAAATTATGGTGAGCCTCATCCCCCAACTTATGGTATCAAAAACATATCTGGATAGTCTATCAATATCAACCATTGATATTTATGGTGATAACCTCCTCCATAAAGGATGTTCAACACCATCCCCTAATCCATAATATCTATGAACTCCTTTATCCATAATGAGTTGTAAACACCACCACACCTAAGTCTTATCCATGTGTGCATGACTCCAATGGCACGTCATCCAATAATAGTGATTGAAATTCACTAACATTACCTAATTCACATCAATAATGATGAAATGTTTTTCTAGAACCTAGTGATCTTCATCACCTCCTACATCCTAGGACAACACCGACACTAGGAACCTTGTCTCCTCAGTCTCAATGATCAACATCACCTCATGTCTTGAGACCATGCCCATCACATTCCCAAGAAACTAAATACAATCATATCAAATTTTATACATTTTAAAATAAACATGACTAACCTACCCAATTTTTCCAAATACCCATACCCATCGTAGAATATATAAATATACTTGGTATTTCACAAAATCTTACCAATGAACCAATTTATCAATTAAAACACCATCATTAATTAATTAATGGTTTCCCCTAGAAAATTGAACATGTGCATTTAGGTACGCACCCCATTGCACCCATATAAATATGAATAAATACAAGAAACAACTACATTATAATAATATAAAATAACTAGTTAAATATTAGCATCTATATAGATCCTAAATGAAAAAATTAACGATTTTAGTCTAATTTCGAGAAAATACCAAAAAAGGGATTATGTTGATTTTTCTTTCTGTATAGAGAGACAAAATTGGAAAGAAAGATGGAGCATTGATTTCCTTAATAATATTAATCTATATACACTGATAGATATTGATTAGAAATTTTGATAGATAAAGGATTCCAAAATCTAGGAAAGGTAAGGGATATATCAACAACAATTGGAAGATAATAACATGAGTTAGAGAATAAAAGTGTATAAGGGATCTTCATAGAGGGATAAAAATGTAATTTCCTAATTTTTAAAGAGGATTATAGTTTATTCTCACATTTTAGCTTAACATGAACTAACCATGAGACTAACGACCATATATTTTTAATATTTTTATTTTTAAATAAATTCAATTTCATCGATGGAATACATTGAACAAAATAACCACATTAAACAAACTCCAAAATATTATTATTTTTAAAACATCCATTAAAAACTAGCTTATAAATTTTTGGGATTAAATGGTATTCACCACATTGTTAACTATAAAATTTTTGAACTCATTTTTTATTAATTAATTAATTATTTTGGAATATCACATAATTTTTAGTAGATTCATTATAGTCTTCAAATAAATTTTTTCTTCATAAAGTGATTTTTATTTTTTTCTATTAGAAAATAAATATAATTAGTTTTTGAAACATTTATAAATTTATTTTCAAAACTAATATTGTTTTTTTATTTATAATTTGAAAATTTTATTAGGATTAATTTTTTAGAATTCTCTAAAAAGAATAATTTTTATGTTAATAGTAAACAATACCAATTATTTGAAAGCTCTCATTTTATTTAAATTTAAAAGTGAATTTTTTTTATTTTTAATTTATCTCAAGGTAAATTTATTATACATTAGATAAAAATAATATAATTTATTACATTAAATTTTTTAATACATATGGTTGTTATAAGTACATTTCTGGATTAAAAAATCATTTTTTCAAATAAAAATATTTTTCGTTTCATTGGGAAATTTTAATTTTAAAAGTAATTTTGAAACGTATGTGTTTTGAATTTTTTAAAAATGGATTATATATTTTGAATCATGAAGACCTAATTAGGATATAAGTTCATTTTAATTTTGGGAATAATAATGTTTCGGTGGAAAAAATTACTATAGTATAGGTAAAATAATACAGAAGGTTAATATTAAATGGTAAAAGATTTAAATACATATAACCAAAACATTATATGACTATTAGTAGTTATTATGAACATTAAAAGGACATTAAAACAGTAATTATCATCCAAATTCATCGAAACTAGTTCCACTAAAATGAATTTTTCCTTATATATATAATATTCATTATTTAGTCACTTAACACCCCCTCCATCAGTATAAATACCATTCCTCGCCACCCCCCTTCTGCACACAAGGATTGAAGCTATTAAAATCACATATGAAACCCTTGATACCAACTTTAACCACGTCCATAGATTATGGTCTCACTTTAATACCAATTCTAATTTCCTAAATGGGTCTTCTAATTATGTGGTATAAAAATGGAATCTTTCTTAGACAATGTCTCTTAATTTCATTTCATTTTATATCTTATCTCCACATACTCCACCCATAATATAATAATTAATACAATCTAATGAATATATTGTAATGAAATATTTATAATTTAATATCTCTTACAACCCCTTTTTTATATCCACATAATCAATGACATGAATCAATTGTCCTAATTATGGCGGTTAACCATATCCATTGATAATGATATTTCGTTTTCCATTACTACCTTCATGGCCAATCATTAAAGTATTATTCTAGTTACATAAGATTTTAATATTTATGTTATAAATTATTTCAAGTTAATATAAAAATATATAAACATTATATTAATTAAAATTAAACTAGTTTGTGATGGTTGGAAAACCCGAAAAATTAAACAAAACATTTATGATCAACATTTTATAAAATGAATCACTGTCATTTTAGAATGAAAAATTGATATATGGGACCATTTAGACTCAATTATGTAAATGAATAAAATTTAATTTTCACTACATTTGTTTAATTTCAATTTTACAATACAATCCGTAAATATATATAAATGTACCAATCATGAAACCATGAAATTCCACACCAGGAAATATGAAAATAATGGAATATTATTAATGAATTGTTGTTAATATGTCATAAAATTATCAAAAAAGTATTATAAATATGATTATAGTTCATTAATGAATTAATAAAATTATTTAAATTCTTATACATGATTTAAAAAAAATTAAAAACTCAAGGGAAGCATGATGTAAGGGTTTCTCATCTCACTTTTACTTCTGTGAGATATGTTCCTTATTAAACACATAATTTTTTTGGTGGAGTATCTTTTTTCCACTGATATAAAATATCATCAATATTATTATATTAATTTTATTGAATGATTCATTTGTTAATTATTTATCTTATGGGGTATGCAATTTGACAGATTACAATGTGGAAAGGTGTTTCTTAACTAAATTTCCAATTCATTGGGTTAAACATATTATTCATTGAATATTATATGTTTATATTATACATGGGATGAATTTTGATTATATTATGTTGGATTTAAACTTTTTTATATGGATTTATAACTGATACATAATAAATTCATTTTATTACTTCTCACTTGAATGATATAATCTTTATGAAGGACTTTATTGTTTAAAATTACTTCTTTAATGTTTCCCTTAAAATTCAAATTATAATCCATGTCTTTGTTTTATAAAATGGTTTCAAAAAAATTATTTTACTATTATATTATGATTTTTAAAATATTTTTTTACTCATATTTGGATTTTTAAGATATTTATTTAAAGAATTCTATTTTTTCATTTTCTAAATGATTTTTTTATGATTTTTTATTAGAAAAACAAAAGGAATGAGTTTTTAACTTATACGGTATGAGTGGAATTTCCTACCATTATGTTACATTAATTCATTGATTGCTCATTTTAAATTATAATATGTTCCCCTAAAATAATTTTTTTACTCAATTATTTTTTGGATCATAAAAAATGATTTAATTGATGGAATATTATTTTTTAAAATAATTTTTTCAAGATATCTTTCAAAATTACTTTCCATCTAAGATAAAATTATTTAAGGGTACATATGATTTAATGGGGATATTATTCAAGGATATTATATTTAATCTATTTATGTTTGGTTTATGTTTATTAGGGAATGATATTTATGAAAAAAACCTTGGTTATGCTATAGTGAAATGTTTATAAAAATCATTACTTTTCATGTGTTCTGATATGATGAATGATGTAATATCATGTGGCATACATATGGATGGTTTTAATCATTTGGTTGGTGGGAAATATATCTCCCTCCAATGCATTAGCTAAATAGTTATATCTATTGAGATAATTACGGGAAACCATGGGTTGCCTTGCTTCACTATGGGAATCAGTTCCATCCAGATCCACTGTGGGATATATGTGTGTCTTTATCTACAATATTGATTGTATTGGTAGATAACCATTCCATATGTTACAATTTTATATATTTATTATGGTGAAAAACTTTTATGGCATGATCTAATTCATCTGGATTGATTTGTTATGATTTTCCACTCTTATAGTCCATGTTTTGTGAAATGAATATGTTTATTCCATGGATTATGAATATGATATTTTCCAGGTTGGGTATGAACTTCAGAAGTTATGACTATGATCACATTACCATATTCTTATCTTAGTATTTCATATTATCATGGATTGATATCAGATTCTTTTTTAATTAGTTATCATCTAAGGTCAACCATTATTATGTATATTTTTCCTAGGATATGATGAATGATATTAAGTATGATCTATCAAAAGCGGTTTTATTTACGAAGGAATAAGTGTGGGACAATCTATATTTTTATAAACCATTCGTTTAGGTTTCCCAATTTTCAAAGACACTAAACCCATAAATTTTTTGTTCTGCTTTGTTAGGGATTATACTGAATATTCATATTTTAATGATTAATATATATGTATGAAAAAATATATTATTGTTAGTATCAATTCCATGTTTTGTTAACCTCTCAAAAATAGGTTGAGAAACCCTAAGGGTAGATCTAGGATACAATACTATATTTTTTGTAATGAAAAACAATAACAGAAGTTAAACATAAGGTTTCATATATTGAAATTTTATAATTAATTTCCCTTTATTATGTTGTATTCTTGGAATAATTAGTGTTTCACACACTATGATTTTTGTGTTCTAGATAATTTTTGGAACCATGAGGATTCATGATAATGATGAATTTGATGGAAATTGGAATGATCTTCTTTATGAGAAACCAAATAAAATTAGAGTAGAAAGTTAAAAACATCTTATTATGTATAATAAAAATTTCATACTATTATCAATAATCTCATCTTGGTCAAGTATCATTCCCCATCTTATAAGAGAATGATGGGGTTTCATTGTGACCACAAAGGAATGAATGTTCAAATTTTGGCATGTAATGGATCTGGGAAGAGGCATCAGGGATAATGTTTCAATGGAACTATAATATTTTTTGGTTATATAAAATATGGAAACAAATCTTGTAATTATAATGGAAATGTGAAAGGCTTGGTTAACACAATGGACATGAATAATTGTATTCTCAAGGAATCATCGATAGTTAAATGCATTAAATGTGGAATGTTTTAGAATTTTTAAAATTTATTCTATAGGGGAAAAGATCAGGACTAGAATCAACATTAGTTTATGATTAATAGATGCATTTCTATTGATTAAGTGACAAAAAATAAAATATGAGATGAAATAAGTGTCAAGGAATAAAAAAAATTCCTAATTAATTGTTTAAGAAGGATGTGGAATGATTGATTGTTTTTTTATTTGAATTCATGAAAGATATTGTAGAAATATTTTTATGGGATAATAGTATAATGAGACAAAAAATTATTCTCTCATATTATATTTTCATTCTTTATTCGAAGATATATGTTGAATGGTATTGGTAACTATGAAAAATTATTGAGGTATTAAGGTGATAATTTCTGAGAACAAATGACTAAGGGAATAATAACCCTTAATATGTTTATGATTTTGGGATAATAAAGTGATAATGAGTTGTTTGTTTGTGATAAATTAAATGGGATTATATTTATAACATAATAGCTAATGAGTAATATGATGACAAGGTGGTTTATGGATTGAGTTCAAAGATATTTTTTTATTTAAGGTATGGGGAAAGAGTTAATTTTAAAAGCATTCATGTTTTCGGTAATGTTTTATGATTATTCATATTATTACCATGTTTTATGCGAATAAATTTTAATTATCCTCACATGTATTTTATTTTCCAATTATGTTCTACATCAATTTTTTTTGTTGGATTAATGATAAGTTAGTTTGAAAATATAGTGACCTTCATTTGAAATTTTTGGATATTAGTTTTTTGGATGGTTAATAGGGTAACCATTTATGAATATTTTCACAATAAAATTTGGACACGTTTTTAGAGATTAATTTTCCTCTAAACCATATGAAAATTTATTCATCTTTTATATTCTTCTCTATGAATTTTCTTATGATAATTATAGAAAAAATGAATGAAATTTCATCACATTATGGATCTTATGATTCAATATTTGTTAAATAATTATAATTTTATCATAATTTATTTGAGTAAGAAATGAATTTGAAATTGAACATGGAAAAACCAAAGTGTTCCATTTTAATTATGAGATGAAGTCATGTTGGCATATCTTCTCCATCTATTTAGATATAAATGTTATCTTATTTTTATCATTTCATATATTATTACTAAACATTTTAAAAACTATTCATTCTATGGTTTTAAAGACATTAACCTTCTGATGGAAAAGTTCTATATAATTCTCAATTAGAACATGAATGTTATAATTCTACTTCATGTCTATAATTTAAATTTCCACTAACATTATCCTAATCATAATCCTAACTTTTCAGAGATATTTTCCTTTTAATTTTTCTATTTTTAAGAGGAAATTTTAATAACCCATTTTACAATGTGGGTTTCTGAAAAAGCTATTTTCAATTATAAACATTTATTTTTGAAGTGAAATATTAAATTAAAAGGAAATAATTTTTCTCAAAATTCTTTATTGTATCGGGATGGTGGTTATCGTTTGGTGCTTATACCGATTCTCTATCATGTGCATGATGTTTTTTATGTTTCTCTTCCAAGGAAGTACACATCAGATCCTTAACATGTAATAATCACTAATGTCATACCATAGAATAAATATATTTGTTTTGATAAAAAATATGTATATATTTTGATTGAAATAGATAAAATATTATGAAATAAGACCACTCACTTGGTTAATGTTTTTATGGTGTAACCACTAGATTGAGGAGGCAAAGATTGAAACTGAAGATTGGGTGTGGCAGATTTATCATCATCTATTTGTATCTAAGTGAAATATTTCATTGGGGAATTCATTTAAATGTGTATATAATGTAACACCAAAAGCTTTTATGTTATTTCTATTATTGATAAAATTAAATCTCTTTGATAGATTACTTTTCACAAATCACAGAGCTTAAATGAACTCCAAAATATTATAATTTTTACATGAATAATATAACCTACCCATTAAATTGGATGTTAAATTTTTTAAATCATTTTTACTGAATTAATTATTTCATTTTTTATATTCACATTAATTTTATTAATGTAACATTATTATTAAAAAAAAATTATCAAAAAACTATTTTTATCTCTTCATATGAGAAAATAATTATAATAATTTTTTAACACTTTAAAATAATTTATTTGATAATAATAACATTTTTTTTATATTCATAATTACAAAATTTTCTTAGTTATAATTTTTTAGGATTTTTTAAAATAAAAATTTTGTCTAGGAATAGTAAAAAATAAGGATTTTTAGAAAACTCTCATTCTATATATATTTAAAAAGAATTTTATTATATTCAATTTATATCTTGTTAACTTGAGAAACTTTTAATATGATATAATATCATTAATTATATTTAAGAATATTTATTTATTACATTGGTATAAGTTCATATTTGTTTAAAAAACTCATTTTTCTAATAAAAATTGTTTTCCATTGATTTTTTACAATTTAATATTAAAAGTCATTTTTTAAAACATATGTTATGAATTTGTAAAAATGGGTTAAATATTTTTAATTAGCATGTTAAAATTATTTTATACGGTAACTTTCATTATTATTAATAAAAATTATACAACAAAAAATATTAAAAATAGTAGTTAAAATGATACAGCAAGTTAATGTTAAAAGATAAAATCATAAAATGACTAAAAAATAAATTTAAATTGGAGGTTAATGTGTTTTTATACCATATAAATAATTTAAAACATTTATTATCTTCAAAATTCATTTCCTTTAATTCCACTAAAATGTGTCAGTCTTTAAATATCAAATAATCATTATTTAATCACTTAACCCCCACCCCGTACTAAAGTATAAATTACAATATTCACCACCCTATTTATCCACACAAGAAAAAAAAATATTAAAATATATTAAAAACCATATAATCCCTACTCTACCTACATACATGTGATTTTAGTATAACCTAAATTCAATTCCAAGTTCCTTATGAGTTCCTTCAAGGAGGTGATATTCAAGTGGAAAATTTCTCAAACAACCTCTCTTAATTTACTGTTTTTTTTTGCATTGTCTTCACTTCATTTAACCATTAAACCATAATAAGTCCATTATAATTTATATACTATAATATTATATTTATAATGGTATATATTCTATCCACCCATTTTTATCTCATATTATTTAATGAAATGAACCCATTATCCAAATTATTGCGGTTAAGCATCTCCATAGATTATGAATTTTTTGTTTCCCATTAAAGACATCAAGTTAGTTCATAAAACTTATATTAATATTAAATTATATTTAAATAGGTATATAATTACCTATTTAAATTTTATGAAAATATATATAGAAAGAATATTATATAAATATAGACAAGTTTTTGATTGTTTAAAAAACCACCAAATTAAACTAAAGATTTATGATTAACATTTTATCTAATAAATAACCCTAGTGATAGAAATAAATGGGATATATTTGAAAATATAATATTTTTTAAATACATTAATACCATTTCATTTCACTTATATATTTCTATTTCAACATGAAAAGAAAATCCATAATAATACACAAATGAACTGATCATGGAACCATGAACCAAAGAAAGCCAAAAAATGAAAATAAGGAAATATTATTATTTAATGTGAGGTATATGTTATAAAAGTATCATATATGGTATTATAATTATTTTTATAGATATATAATTAATTCAAAAATATATATAATCCATTATAAAATATTTTGAATAATAAAAAACATAATGGAAGCGTGAGCTAAGAGTTTCTCATATCACTTTTAGTTCTATGAGATATATGAAATATTCAAAAAATATTTCATGTGTGTAGTATGTAAAGTACCCATTGATATATAATATTATTAATATCATTATCTTAATTTTATTAAATTCTTAATTTTATAATTATTAATTTTATTGGAATATAATTTGACTTGTTACAAAGTTGTAAGGGATTTCATAACTGAATTTCCATTCACTAGGTTTAGCTTAAGCTTCATTCATTACCCCATTTTAATATTTTTGGGTGGTATGAAATATTATTATATTAATATACTATTTATTCTTTTTCTATGTATTTATAACTAATACACCCAATTGATTCATTTTATTAATTATTACTTTAATTATAAGATATTAGTATGGGACAATCTTTAAAAAAATTTATTCTTAATGTTTTCCTAAAAAATAAATATTTCATCATTGTATGTGTTTTATCCTATTTTTTCTGAAAATTGTTTTACAATACAATTTTTATTTTTTCAAGTTACTTTTACTCATTTTGTCTTTTTTTAAAATGGTTTGAATGTACTATTTTTGGAGTTTTCTAAATGTGGTTCTTTGTGACATATCCAATATAAACATGAAATGATATTTTTTTAACTTATACTACATGATTAGATTTCCCACCCATTATGAAGCCTCAATGATTTGATGATTCCCATAAAATTTTGAATGGTATTTTTCATAGAGAATATTTTCTATTATAATCATGATTCTCTATAAAAGGAAATGATTTAAACATGGAAATGTGTTTTTTTTCATAACTTATTTCATGTGATCTTTCATGTAAACATTCCCAGCAAAGATAAAATTATTTTATGATAATTATGATTTACTAGGGAAATTATTCCATGAAACTTTATTAATTATTTTTATTGTTGGATTATGTTTATGAATTCATGATATTTTTGAAACCTAGTTTTTTTTTCTGAATTTATTCAATGGCGACGTTTTTATGAAATCCATTTCATTTCATGGGTTCTGACAAGATGAATGATTTATGTTATTATGACACACATATGTATGGTTTTAATTATGTGACTTGTTGGACCTATATATCTATCCATATTAATTTTTTAATTCTTTATAACTCATGAGATAATAATTGGAATGATGTCGAGGAACATGATTCTCTACGGGAAAAAGGTGCATCCTATCACACAATGGGAAACAAGAGTATCCTGATCCACTATATTGATGGTCTTAGTAGTTAACCAAGAAATATGATAAGGGCTTCTATATTTATGTTGGTGACACACTTTTGTGGAAATATATTATGGATCATGACTTATTTATGATGATTTTCCCTCTTACAACCTATGTTTTCTGAAATTCTAATGTTTATTCTATGAATCATGTTTACGATCTATGATAGTTTTGGTATTAAATTCATAAGATCAGATAATGATCACATAACCTTATTATTATATTATTCATTAATTTAATAAATGTTTGTTAACTCTTAATTTTATCCTTACAGAGCATATATGCTCACCCATTATTTTTTCCCTAGGATATGAAGAATGGTTTTAAGTATTACATGTTAAAATGAATTCATGTTATAATGGAATAAGTTGGAGATGATGTAGATGTTTTTGGAACCAGTTGTTAATATTTCCAAGTATCCAAGGATACAAAAACAAACAATTATAGCATGTTTATGTTATGATATCTAATTAATATTCTTCTATTTATATGTTATGTATTTTTCTGAAAATAATGGGTCATTATAGTGCATACTCATTTTCTAAAGGGTAACTCATTTAAAACATGTTGTATGGTTTCACCGCATGGTTTAGAAAAAATTTGTGCCAACCATTTGAAAATAATTCCTAAGTTGTACAACATCATAAAGAAAGGATTCAATGTTTGATATACCATTCTCCTCCCGTGATCACCCTTTTAGGAGAGCTGAAGAAACCCAGTACAGTTTCACCTCGAAGGCTATACGGTTAAATAAAACCATGTACCACTATATGTAGCTTCTGAAAAATGGGTTTTCAGGTCCATGAAAGTAAAAAAACTCATCTCAACACCTTAGTAATTCACTGGAATTTAAACCCATTATATAAAAATATCCATCATTCCTTAAAACCCTTAGAATTAGGTTCTGATTCATAATATTAATGTTTTTTTCTCATTAATCTCAGAAATCCAAAATATCTTTGGAATTTTTGGCCCGCTCAAAAATCTATGACATAAAAAATTATAAAATGTGAATTGAGGGTTTTATTTTAATGAGTCACAAAATATTTAAAATGAATAAAAACTTTATATAATGGTTTTGAATCTAGAAAAAGTTAATTTTTCTGTATATAATAAAATGGAACATTTCATTTGACTTTTTAAAGGAAAGTCAAACATTCTATACAAAGATTACCTTTTGAGAAATAATGAAATAAGTAAATAATGACCTTTATAAAACATTAATTTCCTTAAAATAAATTCATAAAATATGTTAAGAAATAATGACATAGAAGAGAGTTATTTTGAAAACAAACAATAAAAACATATAAAATGAGAATTTCAGTTTGAGTGTCCCATACATTGAGTCTGACGTATCATGTATGTTCTTTCTAATATTGACTAATTTTATTTGTTTATTATTATTAATTTTTATTAATTTTTCATTTAATCTCTTAGCATACTACACACAATTAGTAAAAAAAATTTACATAGGGAGTTTTGAAGGTATTCAACTTGTGTTCTAAAAATGATTTTTCTAGGTTGACTGCTACCAATGTGTAAGTTATTTCAAGATATCAAGTTTAGTAATCATGAAATAGATATATTATTTATACGTTTATTTTAAATTTAATACCAATCAATAAATATTTTTCGGAAAAAGGAACTATGTTATAATATGGGAGTCAATGGGTTATACACACACTTGACTAACATTTTAATTTTTCATCAATCATTTTCAATTAATGGTGAGTAATATATTATTATTTAATTCTTATCATAATATAATAAATAAAATATTATTTATTTTGAAATAATTTTATATACCATCCATGTGATTTGCCGATTAAAAATAATCACAGTACTTTTTGGAAGTAGTAGTCCATACGTACGCAAGAATGACGTTATTATTTTTCATTGAGGGTGAATATAAGAAATAAAAAGATAGATTTTATATTTTATAAATTAAAACATGTAATTAATATCAAAATTTTACTTTTATTAAATTTTTATATTAAAATTAACCTTATTAAATCAATATAAATCGTTACAGAAAATAAATCACATCGATTCGTGAAGTGGTAGTCCACAGTACACATGCACGACATTATTGAATCACCCATATAATGGAATTTAAGAAGGTATATGTTATATAGTTATTAAAATATTAAAATAATGATAAAATTATCATATATATAATTTAAATACATTATTATAAAAAATCATAATAGGTAATGAAGAAAAAATAATTACATCAGTTCACGAGGTGGCAATCCACAACACGCACGAATAATGGGTTTTTACCATATAATGGAACTGTAGATGGATTTTGGTTATTTAATTAACATAATAATTTCTCAGTATATGGGATAAAATAGTGTTATTCTACCAGTATAATTGAAAAATATCTTAATGAGGTGTAAGAATAAATAAAAATGCTTAGTTAAGCATAATACAAATTTTTCAGACAACATCTTTCGGTTAGCTCTAAAATACATCATAATATGGATGTATGTTCACAAAATATGATCCATGACATGGGTAAAGAATTAATTAAGGTATTTTGGTAATTATGTTTTAGATAAAAATTGTTTTTTAGGTGTGAATATGAGAGGAGAAGGGGCGACTCTTTATAAGTGGGGGAGAGGACAGACTTGGATTTTTGAAAGAAAAATTGATAACCACATTTTCCCATGACACATGAAAAAAATGGACTATTATAGAACCTTAGTTGTGAAAAGTTCAAAACATATCTAGAAAAAATAATTAACATATGTTTTTCAATGATTTTATCGCTTATATTTTTTTGCATTATCCTTAAAAAACTGGTCTTTACCTTAACTACGGTAAAATATTTTTATTTCTTTCACTACTCACTATAAAAAAAATTAAGTTGAGATTATTATATAATATAAATAATTATTATTAAAAACATTGAAAACATTTTGAAAAAATAAATTCTTATATATTTAATGATATAGTGTAAAATAAGACCTTCATACATAATGAAAAAATATTTAAAAAAAATAAATTTTCAAATTATATGATGAATATAAATTAAATTTATGACTAAAAAATATCCTTATATAAATTTGAATACTTATTTATTGAAATAAGATATATATATATATATATACATTTAATCTAAATATATCATCCTCAAAATATATTTTAATTAAATAAAATGGAGTAACATTATGATCTTTAAAATAGTTTTCAAGAATATGAATTTCTAAAACCAAAATCAAACTTATATTAATATTTATTTTAATCTTTATGAAAATGTAATTAATTGGATTATATATAACATAAAAATATATAAGTTATTTAAAATTAAAATAAAATAAAATTAAAAATCTTTATTTATTTAATTTGTTGAAAATTATTGAGCTTTTTATAAAAATAGATATTTTTTATTATTTTATAAAAGATAAATGCTTTTTTGAAAAAAACCCAATATTTTACCTTATATTAACATTTATATGATGATTTCAAAAATTATTATAATTTTTTGATAATTTTTTAAAAGTTTTATATATTTATTTTTATATTTAATCACATTATATAATATATTTTTTTTGAATAACACATATTTATGATGACTAAAATTACTTTATAAAAATCTAATTGATCATATAATAATAATTTATCAATAAATATAAATTTATTATGATATATATACATATATATATATTTCATGTAGTATTTAATAATATTTAAACCTTCCAATTTGAAGGTCATTTTATAAGGGTCATATATTTCTTGGGTTATTTTGGCTAAGTGTTGCATGTCAAATATACTATCAAACATAATGTTATTATTTTAAAATCTTGGGTTGTTTCAATTATTATCTTATGATATATACTTATTTAAACAATAAAATATATTATAATAAAATTCTAGTCCCACCCAGTACATAAGGAAAACAATAAATATGTATACTATAAGAGCATAAAAAATTATTCATATCATCAAATTATATCTCATTGAAAGGATATGAGTTTTAGATACATTTCATAATAATAATCATCAATCATACAATGGAATAATAAATAATTTTAAATTTTACTATATCCTAATTAAATCTTAATAAACATTAAATATTGTTATTATTTTTAAAAATATCTTGATAAGATCAGAAAAACATTTATGAAGAAAGATATACTATTCATTTTAAATCACATACCTAGAATCAAAATTAAAAAAACAATAATATAAGATATTTTTGAAAAATAAAAAAGAAATAATATAAAGTGTTTTTTAATGAAATAATTATACATTAATGTGTGGAAATTCTGTCATTTGTTTAAAGTTAATCCAAACATTTCATTCTTGTTTTTGCTAAAGTCAAAAGTTCTATTTTTATAAAAAAAATAAGAACGTCCCATTTAGACCCTGGAAAGGAAATTAAAAAGAACTAAAAAATAAATTTAGATAATATCAAAAGAATTATTAATTTCTTTAATGAAAATATTTTCATGGAATTAAAAATTCTTGATCGAAGGAAAAAAACAATGTTGGTTCTCCTTACAAAATTATACCATTTTCTTGTGTACATAAAAACATAAAAATGAAATTGAAAAATGAAGTCCACATAAATAAAAATATAATATGTTATGATATATGATTTGAGTGAGATATATCACACAATTTCATCAACAAATGATATGGGAAAAAATATTCTTGCTAAAAATGGGATTGTAACATAAAAACGTTACCTCAAGTTCATTATTATTTATAAGTTCCCTAAACACCTACATAATACATTTAAATTTAATATAATTATATAAAATATATATAATAAAAAATTTAATTTCACAAAATTTATATTTCTAACATCTAATGTCGCATTCTTTAAGAAATTTTTTGTATCATCATCATTTGGAATGTTAACTGCTTCGTTTATGCATGTATGTATTTACTCTCCGGATATTATCTTTGAGCATTGATAATGGTTACATCATCTACATAATGTAAATAATGAAATAAATATCATATATATTAATTATATATATATATTTACATCCATCAATATAAATGTGTGATGAAAAAATTTTACATCACCACATGGAGACTATAGTCTGCACGTATGTATATGTGATGTTTCCATTTTTTGATGGATAGAACGTAATAAAGGTAAATATTTATTAAAATTTACATAATAATTTATTTATAAAAAATATTATATATATATATATATTAAATCTAACATAATAACCAACCAAGATGAATGTGGATGAATGATGAGTCATATCGCTATGTAGGGGTGGTGGTCAACACATACATACAAACATTTCTATTATCACCAATTTCATAGAAAATAGGTGTTAAAATTATATTAAATCCTCATAAAAATATCTTAGTATATTTATGATATTATATCTATATTTTTTATGGATAAAATAATATTATTGGATATATAAGAATAATTAAAATATAAATAACTTTGTTATGATATATTCCAGTTCACTGAGATACATTTTTTGGGTCACTCAATAATCAATTATTGATTGGTATTATGAGATTAAATTAAGTTATAGGATGAATGAAATTAATATATTAAGGTTTTTTAGTAGGGTTTTATGATCTAGAATGATCAAATGGTATGACTACAGGAGGGTAAGAGGTTCCATTCTATAATTGAGGGGAAGGGGACACATGGAATTTCATAAGATATTTTAATGATATAATGTCACATTTAGGGAAAGTTGCTCCAAATTGATATTGATTAGATGTTTTTATAATATGAGGTTATAATATCTTGAACCAATAATAGTTTTATATGGTTTTGTCTAAATCATTCCTTTATCTCTTGGATTAACACCTGATAAACATGTTTTAACTTTAATCGTTATAGAACTTATTTCTTATTTTAACTATTTACAATGAATATTATTATGTTGAGGGTATTAAATTATAATTATTTTTATTAATCCAAATATGTAATAGATTTTAGTTGATTAAATTTCATTAGTTTCATGAATTTAATATTATATAAGCTTGGAATCCTCATGAAAACTCGTTTTAAAAAAATGGCGAAGCATAAAACATAATTTTATTTTATTTAATTACTTCTAAAACAATTATATATATATATATATATATATATATTATGGAATATATAATATCTAAATTTAATTAAATCCAAGAGTAAATAGATATTATTTTAATTAATTCTGATAAAAACACATTGCGAATATAAAAACTATTTTAAGAAAAGGGAGTTTTTAATCTAAGATATTTAACATATACTAAACTCATGTATATTGAGAATTAATATGTAATTAATTTTACTGTATACAATTAAACTAGGTATATATTAATTTAAGATAAAATTCATCACTTAAAAAGAATTTTTGTTAAAAATAAATTAATGTTTTTAAAAGATTGATATTATCACTATTGAGTGAATAATATTTCATTTTTGAAAAATCCTAAAAATCGCACTACTATAAAATTGACATGTTGATTTATAACAATTTACTCGTTTACTAATTTAAAAAAAAACAAATATAAATTACATATATTAATCATACCCAAAATTTCTAGAAAAACTACTTATGAAAAAAAATATTTTGGAAGCAAAAAATAAGTTTGTTAAAAATTGAGTATTTATTATTATAAATTATTTAATACTTTTTTTGTTATTTAATAAATTTATCCATGTTTTTTAAAATTAGGTTATTACTATTCATACAATCTATTTTATCATATTGGTCATAATGGTTTACTATATCAGAGTTCATAAATACTCAGGGTTTCTTATAAAGCAATAAATTGCATAATTCAAAATTATTTCAAAGGAAATACATATAAAATGGTTGTATGTTAATATCTATGTAATATATACCATATATCTATGTGAAATATTATGAATACCATCTCATAAAAATATTTTGTGAACTATATCTATGAAGAAATAAAGTTTGAATTAAGGATAGATATAGGAATCATGTTCATAATATTCTTTTATTCTAATAAATATTAAAACTCCTTTAGTTTCCCACATCTGATGGTACGATAATAATATCTTTTTTTCTACAAAATTCTCTTTAAAATTTAATCATCATCCATGGAAACATTATATCAAATTTTCATTTAGATAATTTTGTAAAATTTGTACTTCACTATGTAAAAATTAATATTCACTATATTCTTATAATCTCTATTACATTATAATATAGTGTTAATGAACATAAACTATTTCTTAGTCAATAAATAACAACCATTTTTTTAAATATAGGAATATTTTTTTAAATTTAAACCTTTAAAGACCATATCATATATGATATTCTATGTTTATAATGTATTTTTTCTGGAAAAATATATTCTTCCAAAAAATATGTCACTACTTTTTGTGGATTCGAATTCTACATTTTAAAAAATATATTTTATAATTATTTTATATTAGAATAAACATCCTTTATCATTATATTTTTTTTCAAAACATACTATAAAATCTATTAAATCCTAATACATTTTTATAAAACCATCAACAAATATTTTTCATTAAATAAACATTTCCTATATGCTTCTATTAAAATAAAACATAATGTTATCCATAATAAAAAACCTATATCATAATTCAACTTACCCTTGAAGCAATTATCCCAACTAAATCTACAATATGAAAACTAATTACTTTATTAATCGGTTGGGAGCTTCAATATTATCTATAATATTTTATGAATTTTTGATGTCCTTTATATTTCAAACGCATGTAAAACATGAACTTGGTATCAAATACCATATCAAACGTTTTTAATTTATATTTATAACATAATCCTTATAAACGAATCTCCAATGGGGTTTTTACAATTTATCTACATTGTAAAATTCCTTCTCCAATGTTGAGGGTTTCTACAATGAAAACATTTAATTTTTTTTCTTAACTCTAACCCTATATTTTAACTACATTAAAAGACCATCAAACTATTTACTCATGGAATTTAAAATATATAACTTATTCTTCTAATTCTAAATTTTTCATTTTGGTAGTATTATTACGATGATCAAGAACAGAAATGTCATATCCAACTATGACATCCTCAATATATTTTCTATCTTGGGTATACATTTCATATTCCCATTCATATTAAAATTAAAAAAAAATAATTTAGAAACAATTAAAAAAATTTATAATGGGATCAATAGCTAATTCATTATCATGAGGGGACCACAGTCTTACTATCTAATTAAAAAACCCAATTATGATGAGTACACGAGATTAAAATGAATTACATCGATTGACATATAATGAAATAGTTTATAGAAAATTTGAATGATTCATGTCTCACATGGTCATGATATATCATTTTTGGGTAATAATTCATTGCATTATAATCCACAAATTCATGTATATTTTGGATTTTAGGATCAATAGAAAAAATAATGATTTTGGGTAAAATCAAGGTAATCCATATTTTTTTATAATAAACATTTCAACCCCATGAATTACTTCATAAAAGGTTTTTTTAATTGTTTTTTCTTTCATACTTATTTTTTATTCATATTTTAGAAATATTTTTAATTTTATACACTATTATATGAAGTTACTAGAATTAATTTTATTCAATCTAGATATTTATCTCAAAAAAATTTAGAAGTTGATAATTTTATTTACATAAAAAACACACACTTTGATTTGATGAGTTTCATAATTTCTAACAATCATTTAATAAGGTAATTTATGAAATGTTATCCCAATAAAATGCTGACCCTTTTTAAAATTATAAAACCTATTAGTGAAATATGATATATATTTCTCTAATAAAGTATTTTTAATGGTATTTATATTAACACATAGTTATTATTTTATTTTATATTCTGAATCATATCATATCTTATGAATGGATAGTTGAGTAAAAAAAACATTCACATATCCATCATATATGGAAACAATCAACTATATTCTTTTTGAGACTTAATCTGATTAGAATATCCTATATAGGTGTAACTCATAGAAAATTCCATGAATAAGAACCCAATCCTATAAGGGTCACACATACTTGATTTCAATACACAATATAATCTATGAGAACTTCGATTTGGAATGACATACCTGTTTGGATGATAGAATCTAGAAAAGAATCACATTGGGATGAATTTTCCACATTTTTTTTTGGGATTTAATCATACAATGATATCTCATAGTATTCCATTTTATGTATACATGTTTCTAATGATTTATTTTAACTCTTCAACTAAACCAATATACTCAACTGATGCAGATGATATTCTCTATATATAACTCAAATATGGATATACTAACTCAAAATAAAATCTATATATATTTATACACTTTTAATATTATCATATACACATGTTACAGGAATATTTTTCATATAAATTTCTTGAATTATAGAAAATTAATAATCATGTTTGGAAAAAATCCCTCAAGGTAATATTGCACTTTATTTTATTTTATTTGTTTACAAAGTAACTTTACATGGTTTTTTGTGGTGTTCCAAAGAGTTTTTTGATAAACAATTTTGAGAAATATCCAGGAAAAATAATGGATTCCCTCAAACTGGTATAGAAAATTATGTACACACTGAGGCACCATTTACCAGTGATTTCTGAATTTTGGGGTCCAAAATTTAAAGGATGGTACTACTATCTTGAAATTTGAATTTCCTTGATGGCGTTATAAATATATTTTAATGAAATGAGTCCAAAATTAAAGGGTTTCAGGAAGGGTGTTTCTCAATGTTTTGGATCATTGTGAATGAGAATCATTAATTCATGAATGGTTGAAGGTAATCTATGTGACTATGGGAAGAAGATCATCGCAAATGTGTGAAGAGATTATGGGAATCTAGGAAAAGAACATAATTGATGCTTCACAAATGGATAAATTTCATGGATCTTAATGAAAATAGGTATCTTTGTAAAAATTATGGAAGAGCTTTGTGGAAAGGTGATGATGTGAAAGGAATCTTCTAGAATTAGATTCAATGCCTATAAATTGGGTTTTACCCCCTTAAAAAGTATAAAAATACTTTCAGAAGATTATAAAGGATTGGATTCACGAAGTTCATTCACAAAGGTGGTTCTTGTGAAATATTTTGCAAAATTATTGAAGAATACAAAAGCTATAAAAAGAATAAGGAAGGTTGTGATGTTAGAGATGTCTATGTGATATTTTCAAAAGTTTCTGAGCATCACCAAATGAGGGTTCCTCAAGAAATCTAGTTGAGAATCAAGAAAGGGTTAAGCTTCAATAAAGTAAAGGGTTTTGAAAAGAAGGTATATTCTTGTGAAAAATTTTGTTGTTTCACAAAGGTTGCGAGTTTTGTGAAGGAAATCAACAAATAAAAAGTGTTAAATAGGCATTTTTACTAAATCTGTGGTAAAGTGATTTTTATCAACTGGATAAAATAATAACATCAGAAAATCATATACCTACAAATAAGTATGAATTAATTATTCATAATTAAGGTAATTACATGTTCATAAATAATGTTGGGACCTATTTGGAAGCAGTGATAAAAGAAAGAGGAAGAAGATTATCCTTTCCACCAGTAGTGGGCCATAGAAAGGGACTCAAGGAGTTACCCATGGTAATGTATTGAGCTAGCCCTATACCTTGTATGGGATTGAGCATGGTTATATAATTGATCTATCTCAAACATTAAATTGTCATATATCATTATTGGATTTGGTAAATCGACACATTTTCATTGTATGCTCCATGGATGTAGCCTAGTGAAGGTGAAACAAAAAAGAATATTTTTGTATATGTATTTTTTTTCTTTCTTTAATTTCAATGAATCATCATAAAATAATATTGGAAAGGATAAGAAAAATTGAAATATTAAAGAGAAATAGAAGATACCCTTTTAATAAAGAGGTAATGGTCTAGTGGGGAATTATTTTTTTGAAAACAATATCTATAGCATAATTCACCCAATATTATGGAATATGAGCCCCATTTTGACCAACTAATTGGTATCTGAAATTTTTTTTTTTCATTATATTTATTTTCTATGATGTGTTTCATTTTGTTGTTGATATTAATGATTCAATATAATCTTATCTCATTGTTAAATGGAAAATAGAGGATCCTCAATGATGAAGTAGATGTATGGTGAAATTTCTCAGTGCAGAAGTATCTATGGAAAGAGTGAGATTTAGATGAAGGAAACAAAAAATATACTAAAAAAGGTTTTGATGAATAAGAAAACGAAAATACTTACTCATTCAATGATGTTTTATGAATGATTGAAGAGTGTGATGTTCCTAGTTATGTTGGATCTATAAATGATGAAGATACTCTAAAAAGAATATTACTAGATATTTGTGATATGAAAAGTGAAGTAGATCAAAAATTAAAAGAGGAAATTATGTCCTAATATATTTGAATCTGATTAAATAATATTGAGGTTATGAAGAGAATATGTTTAAATAAAATGCTTATCAATGTTTCTATTGACATGAGGAAGAATAATGACTCTCAAGATGAAAAAAAGTAAAAGAGGACTATGAAGATAGAAAAAATATATGATGATTATAAGGGAGATAATATGAAAAAAGAAAAAATTCAGAAACTGGAATCCAGAAATAATTACCAAGACACAAAACAATCTGAAATGGTTTTGGAGAATAAATGTCGATAAAAATAGAATCCATGTTGTAGTGGTTTTGTTCTTTAAAAAAAATTTAAATAAAGGAGAAATATTAAATAGTAAATAAGATTTCTTGAGAATTGGAAGATGAGATAACTTGTTGGAAGACTGTCAAAATAGTACATATTTCTCTACTTGAATCATGGGGCTAGAAGATTAAAAAAAGTTGGAATATCTGGATTAAGTTATGAAAAAAGGGGATATCTAATATAATTTGGATAGGTAAAATTTACATATGAATTGAATTTTCTATTTTATTGTCCTCCATAAGGTAATAATGAAATGAAAGGAAAATTTTCCACTTTCTGAGGAGAAACATGAATGAATTGCCTCATCCTAAAGGTTACATAGTTTTGAGAAATCTTGTATTGGATATGATAAATCTTCTACCTTTCATGATTGGAAAAGGGTCGTGATTGGATCTATAAACATTAAAAATACTTTATGTAATGTAAAAAATGTAAAAATTCCTATAAATAAATTGATGAAAAAGTACACATTATTTGGGATATGGGTTCAAATTTATAGTTTTTTTAGTCCATGGAATAAATTTCATATTATGTAGACATAAATATTCTTAAATATAAGAATAAGAAGATGTTTCTTGCAAATTATAAATAGAAAATCTCTTAGAAGAAAGTATCAATTATATTCCATTATTGTGATAGATATGGAAACACCTTGAGAATGTTTCATAATGCACAATGGATGAATACCTGAATATAAATAACTCTATATTCATCGACATCTCTCCAAAAAAAGGATAACCCGAATTAATACTTTATTATAAAATAATGTATATGTTTTAATTAAGGCTGTTTATAATTAAATTGTAGTTAGAGGAATGGAGGGAGGAAAAATGAACTTGAAAAGAGATCACTAACTCTAGTGGTGTATAATGAAAAATCCTATATTGTTAGACAACATGATACATTGAAAAATAGGATTACAGACGTAGGTGAATAACAGTGATCTTAACGAAACGCATATTAATCAAATCCTCAATTAGAATCACATAAGCTATTATAGAAATAATTTGAACGAATGTGGATGAAAAAAGTAATAGATTATCCAGATGTGATTAAGAATAATGTAAATTTAGTGGAAGACACAACCCTATTAAGAAAGGGTGTCATGGATTATATAATTTATTAAATCAAAATGAATAAATTATTCCTTGAAAAATTTTCATGTCATTCCACATAGAGAGGAGTTATGGTAAGAGTATGATCCATACAATATAGGAATTATGAAGGGAATAAGACAAGTTTAATGATTACTACTCAATGAAAAAATCATAAAAAATAAAATATTTATGGATCATCAAATATAGAAATTTATACTAATGGGTGTAAACCCCAAATTATGAAAAAGGCCAAGCCTATATAGACTAAATATTAAAATAATACTTAGCATGTTGGTAATGAATTATTATTCATATGGCCAGAAATGTTGAATTCCACTGGTTAGTTGGAACCAGCATTGAAATGGTATAGTGCTTCTCACGAAAGTATCAAAGGGTTGATCCCTCAAGATCCACTAGAATCCTCTTCTTGGGGATTCCATAGGTACCGCCACTCCAAATGAATTAAAATTTACAAATTTTTACATGATTATTTGTGAGAAAAAGGGAGAGATTGAATCCAAGGGGTCTGTACCGAAAGGGTAGAGGATCATATGTTGGTGAGGTGCGTGCAACAAGAATAATTTGATCTTTTTAAATTCACAGAAGGTATAAAATTAAAAAGGTGGTGTCAAATAAGAAATCATTTTTTTAATCTAAATCTGATGGGTGGGTGTTATGGAAATGTGAGATAATATGATGAAGATACTACTGTGAACATGAATAGATATTAATTCTATACATTATTTTTCATATTGTTTAATGTTTCATCGAATATTGAACCATTAGTATTATGCTTCAGTTCAAGTGTCACTTGTTCACCAAGAGACGAATGATTGTGAGAGAAGCAGTAACATACATGTATTTCATGATTATGTATTTTTCTCAAATAACATGGTATCAACTGAATACTTTTTGGATACCAAAATGCTGTGAGAGAATATTGACAATGGTTCATCAAGAGGATATAAACATTGTCGAATGTAATGATGTAACTATATTATAGAATGAAACAAATAATCAAAAACACATTGAATAATTTTCTATTGTCAGATATGTCGAGGTAAGTAACTCAAGAGAGATTAGAAGTAGAAAATTTAGATTCATAAAAATATACATATGATGAATAGGATGTAGTCAAATATATATCAGCATGAAAGACAAAGGGTCAAGAATAAATTGATTGAAAAAACAAAATCTATAATAATACAATGAAATTGACAACAAATAGGATGGATACTCTATAGAAAGATTCATTATTATTGAGGGAAGAATCCAAATATTTTGAGGAATAAGTTGTATCTGAAAATTGGGTATAGTCTATGAACGACGAGCTTTACCAAATTGAGAATAATGAGATAAGGGATATTATTTTGAGTGAAATGGATAAATATTTCATTTGTACAATTTTTTTACAAAAATATTAATTAATATGGAATATTTATTTAGAGTAATGGATGATTAGTGAGAAAAGGTACACCCAGATAAAGGGTACTGATGTTGATAAATTTTTGGAACATGTTGTGAAGATAGATGCAATCAGATTATTCTTGGACAGAACAATGAAAATATGGTTCAATGTTTTCTCGACATATGTCATGTCAAAATTTAAAAAAAAGGTTCTAGAATTAGATTTTAATATTTAAGAGCCTGATGGTTTTCTTATTCATAAATATATGAAAAAGTTTATCAGCTAATGAATTCACAATATGGGTTGAAACATGAACCAAGAGCATGGTATTTAAAGATTGATTAGTTTTTTAATAATTTTAGTTTTATGTGGGGTGACATTAATTACAATATCAATGTAAAAAATGACTGCAATCAAAGGATGATGTTGTTGGTGTTTGTTGATGAAATAATTTTATAGGAATTTGATGAAGCGTAGTGTAGATTATTTTATGAATTCATGAAAGGTGATTTTTAAATTATAATTACTGGTGAACTGATTTATCTTCTTAGTTTATATGTGAAATAAAGTAATAATGAAAAATTTATTTCACTATCAAAATATGCCGAGAAGGTTTTGAGAAGATTTGGAATAGATAATTCTAAGGAGATGATGATTATGGTGGCTACCTCGATGAAACTGTATTAGGATGATGATGGCAATGAAAATAATTTCATAGACTATTTGAAAATAATTGGAATTATATTATAATTGATAGTGAAAATACATGATATTGTGTTTTCTATATGTAAAGCATCAACATATCAAATATATCCCTAACAAATCCACTTAATTATAGAAAAACTAATACCTCTGTATATCAAGGGATTTTTGGATTTTGGTTATCTATAAAATGAAAAATCCAAAAAAGAGTTATTGGGATATACCAATGTAGGCTCGACTAATTCAGTGGATGATATAAAATCAACATAAGTTGTAGAAATATATTTTATTCGATACTGTTTTCCTTGCATGCACAAGAAACTAAATAATATTTCATCGATCACTACAGAAATTGAATATATTGCGGCTACTCAATCTTGCACATAGTTATTATTGATAATGCAGTAGCTTAATCATAAAGTAGTTCTAGTGAATTCTTCAATATGAATACACTATGATAATTCATGTGAAAAAATCATATAAAATATTCATTCAATCACACATGGATAATGAAAATTGAAATCACATATCATTTCGTCAATAAGAATGTGGATCATTGGATTTAGAAGTTGGAGTATGTGCCTACGAAACCTTAGGCTGTAGATAATATGATGATGTGTTTACCAAAGAAGGTGTTTGATAAATATTGATTGGATCTTGGAGTTTATTTGTCTCCATACATTTGAGAATGTTAGTATGTGGGACCCCCTATCCCCATGGTGTGATGTGTTTTCCATAAAGTGATGATTTTTGTTCCTTACCATGATGTAGACCACAATAAAGTGACCTTCATGTTCATTGATAAAGGGGGAGAAATTATGGCTATAAAAGTTGAGAAAATGTCAAAATCATGACCATTGAGAATTTGATAGGTGTAGTAGTGAAGTAGGGAGAGTCTTAAATATGATGATTCAAATGGTGATCAATCAATGGTTATATATCACATTCGATGGGGTTCATGATGAAAGCAGATGAGTGGTTTTAGAATGAACTGATTCATTGATAAACAATATATATTACTCTTGTTTCTCATACTAAATGGATAAAGTGGGAATATTCTGTGTGTTGTGTAAATTCTTGATAAATATGTTAATATAAAATTTATTTTTAGAAGACTATTGAAGAAGGATTAACGGAGTGTCAAAAGGCATTAAATTTTCGACGAACCCAAATGGGGAGATTATTGGGAAAAAATCCATCAAGGAAACATTAAAATGTTTTTGGGTTGATGGTTTTTATGAAATAAAAGGTTTTTATTATCATTTGTTTAGTTACAAAGTGATTTTTGATATGTTATGTAGAGAATGATCCAAGAAAAATGAATGGATTCCCTGGAGGTGGAAAAGAAAATAATGTACCCAAGGTGGTGTTGTTTCGTAGTGATTTCCAAATTTTCAAGGTCCAAAATTTGGATGATGGTCCTATCATTGAAAATTTTGGATTTAATTAAATGCCATATAAATATATGGTAAAGGTATGAGATTCCTAACTACTGGGTTTTGCAATGGGATTTTCGAGAAGGTGTAAATCATTGTGAATGAGAATCATAAATTTTTGAAGGGTTGATATTAATCTCTAAAACTACATGAAGTGAATCATCATGAATGCCAAATGAGATGATGATAATCTTTATGACTACGATATTTAAAGATTTATTAATGGTGAAATTTCCTAAAGCTCCACAAAAATAGGGATCATCACAAACAAGAAGGGTGAGCTTCGCAAAAAGGCAATGATGTGGATGAAATATTCTATAATTAGAGGAAACACTTATAAAAATCCCTATACCACTATTAAAAAATCAGATCAAGACATAACATAGATTTTAAGTCTCTATAATCATGATGGTTATTCATTAAGGTGGTTCTTTTGAAATATTTCATAAGTGTATTATTGCCTATGAAGGCTGTAAAATGTGAACCACATGTCCAGAGATTTGCGACGACTATGTGAGCTTCACGAAAGTGTTTTAGTCTGTGATAGGTGGATTCTTTGTGAAGACTAATTGAGATTTTAAAATCAATTGAGCATTATAAAAGAAGTATTATTTGACAAGGAAGTATTTTTTTTGGAATAATTTGGAAGTTTCATTAATGGTGTGAGCTTCGTGAAGGTAGTAAGAATCGTGAAAGTGTTCAAAAGGGAATACCATGTGAGTCTATCGTAAAGTGATATTTATCAAGTGATGAAATAACATCAACAGACAATCTACCAATATCAAAATATTCATTATTTACTGAAAATGAATACACCTACATGTATATAAATAATGTGTGGATCCTTTTTGGATTAGTTAGAAATGGAAAAGAATGATAGTGATCCATTCCACCGATAGTGAGAAATAGAATGACACATTGGAAGTGATCCTTTGAAAGGAAGTGAACAATCTCTAAATATATTAAGGTTTTTATCCTGGGCATAAAATTGATCTTTCCCAATCATTGAATTGGTAGTTAGCCTTAGTGGATATGGTACATTGACACATTGCCGTTTTATTCTCCTTGGATCTATCCTAGTGAGGGTGACCCATTAAAATTTTTTATGTATGCATTCTTACTCTCTTGCTTTAATTTCTATGCATTATCATTAGATAATTTTGGAAGGGAAAACATAAATACAAAAACTAAAGAAAATTTGAAGCGACCCATATAATAAAGAGGTTATGATCTAATCGGTCTGGACTAATTTTGAAAATAATAGTCACACCCTGATTCACCCACACCTTATCATTGTATCAAAGACCCTTTTGGCCCTAGCAAATCATCTCAACAAAAACCCTAGTTCAATTGTACACCAACCCTAACTTTCCTACCCAAGGAATAAGACCTTGGGATAATGATCAATCCAACTGAAAGTCCATATGTATATGGATACATTACTCTAGAGAGATCTCAATTCCATTATAATTCTAATTATTACTTTGTTAAACCAATAATATTTTTTTATTCATGATCAAGTCCTACTGTAATCCAATGTCAAGGTATAATAGGGAAAAATATATTTCTATACCATGTATGTTACTCCATAGATTCATGTATAAGAATTTAGAAGTAGTTTACAATTTTAACTATATCATACATCAATTCAAAATATAAATACTTATATTTATGAATAAAAAGGGAGGAAATATGTAAATGAATAGTTCAAGTATTTGAACATCAAAAAACATGTTTACAAAAATTGATAAATAAAGAAAAATATAAAAAAATATTATATAGTTATTAATTATAATGATTATATAACTAATAAATAAAAAAAATTATTTTTATTAATATAAACTACATTTCATTAATTATATTGAATTTATTTTAAACATAGGATATCTTATTAAGTATAAAAAATTTATACATCAATTTATATTATATAAAAAACTATAACATCAAAATGTTTCATATTTGATAACATTAAAACATTTGATAAAATCAATCTTAAAAACTCAATATCATATTATTTAAATAATTTCTCTAAATAAGATATTTTTAAATTGAAAAATTAAATAAAATAATAATGGGAAATTGATAATACTAATTATAATTTCTTTTATATATACTATTATTTTTTAATTATATTTTTTTATATATAACACTTATAACATCCATATAATTTTTATTATACTTAAATTATACATCATTCAATAAAAATAGGAATTGAAGAATAATATTAACTATTAATTTTAAATAATATTTATTTTATAAATTTTCTGTAAACATTTAATTAAGTAATTATAATCTCTTCATAACATTGTAATTTATAAACATGTTTTAAAATTAAATAAATATCAAATAAATAATTTTCTTATAATTTATTATCAATTTAAATCACATCGTAATAGAAATGGTGAAAAATAAATATTTTCTTAGTACATCATATTTGGAAATAGGCCTATATTATATGTTACCAAAGATAATTATGTGACATGTTTTACCATTAATCCCTTTGAATAAAATTTTATGATTGATTATATTGTCTTAGGCTCTCGCTACAATAGAAAAAACTCATTATAGGATTGACATGATCTGTCAATACAAGTCATAACTTATGCTAGGGTCCAGTGTAATGTTAGAATATTTAAAAATACTGGGATATCATATTTTATGGTAGGCATATGTGTCATATAAAAATATGATTCTCTATTTTCAAAATGTTATTTGGGGATTTAGTCGAGTATGACTCTAGTCACATTGTATTATACAATACACAAAAAATTAAAATGTATCTTGTGTCATGGCATGAGATATATCACACGAAATTTCCTGACACAATCGCCTTTAAGAGATATCTTATATAAAATAACCAACTATAAGTCAAAATTTTCTTCATATTTGATGATATTGAATATGATATAAAATACGATTTAAAAAAAACCCATCATTTTAGGCATGATTTCCAAATAAAAAAGTGTGGTATGGATATAATACAACTATAGTTATTCTATGGATAAATTAATAATTAATCAACATAGTTAAAAATATTTTAAACCATAAAACCCATTATCCCTATGACTTTGAAATTTATAATGAATAAACTAGGAAAAATGAATATTTACCTATTTATGAAAGAATCGCTAGAAATATCCAACATCCATTATGGTATAATGAGAATATCATCACATGCCATATTTCTCTAGGTAGGAAGTTAAAGTGGTGTCTTTTTAGATATCCTTTTGAATATGTGTTGTTTGAGAGGGTGGGAAGATAAAATAGTGACACATTTCCTAGAGGATTCTTTCATAATTTTGGATTATCCTATAGACTTAATTTATATTAATGAATCATTCCAAAATATCATAATGAGAATTGTAACCTCTCCACTAATTATCTAATCGAAATGAGGCATCAATATCAGAATTTATAATTATTAATGGTTCCTTTTCTTTCCCATTTTTATTAGTTGTTCTGTTATTTAAATCCACAATTGGGAAATTTGAAATTTATCTACATTCAAGATGGTGATGGATATTACGATGTTGGGATTGGGCCCATTTGTGGGGTTTCCAACATATAATTATTAGTTGAAATATAACCCAAATTGTATTTTTACTAATAACATGAATCATATTTACATTTAAGTACATGTAAAATTTACGAAAATAATAATTTTAAAATCATGATGTAAGGACTACAATGAAGGTTTGCTAATAATTGTTGGTGTAGAAATTATGAATGTGTGGAAATTTTCGGTTCATCATATTTTCAATTAAATAAATAATATAACATACCATTGGTTGACAAACCTAGATGGAGGCTTGGATATTTCGAAGGAAATATGAGTTTCTTGACTGAGGAAATATAAGGAATTTAACAGGAGTATGTTGACATGAAGTATTTAGGAAGATACCAAGAGGAGTAGCTTGACAATAGGTATCAAGGAAACATTATATATCCTATCATTAATAGATTAGAAGAATGATATATTTGTGGATTTAAAAATTAACCTCACAGAGGAATCCTATGATTCAAATTTAATAGGTATCTGATCCCACATAGTTCAGTTCATACAATTTGAGGACATATAATGGGACTAATCCATGTATATTAATATCGTCTGGTAAGGATGTGAACAATTCATTTTAAATACATTCAATTGAGATAAAAATTTGATTCAGTTGATTCAAAAACTATACTAATATAATTGTTAAAAGAACCACTAATCTCATGTGATCCATGATTTGTGAGATAAATAAGAGATAAAAGTTCATTTATAATTCATTATAGAATACAATTGGGGATTGAGGGGGTTATATTAATAAGTTTATCATATATTCCTAAACTTATAGGTTACTTAGGTGAAGGTAGTGATAATTGAGGTCTTAAACCTAGGATGATGACCTTATTATATGTGACTCGTTGTTATATGATGATCATAAATTACATCAATAAGGATGTTAAGATGAGTGTCTCAACTCAAGGTAATTATGTGTTGATTATGCATATAGGCCTCTCTATGATACAAAACATAGTTGTTTAGAGATATAAACGTTTTTTAAAGAAAAAAACCTATATGTAGGGTCATATAATATAATTATGGGATAATCATGAAATTGGAAATTTTGGAAGTCTAATATGAGATTCTTGACTGAATGATAAGTCATAATCTACAAGATAAAATTTACACAAGGTAAATATGTGTAAACCAAGAGCAGAGCCTAACCCAATGGGAATTTTTAATACATGAGGATGATTTAATGACAAGGTATTTTTAAATGATCAATTATGGGGTTACAAGTATCATAATGAAATATATTTTGAATGTTGCACAATAATTTCAATTTGAGACCATCAATTTTTTATGGGGGTCAGCAATGGAAAAAGAGGGGGAAAGGTGATGGCATGGTACTATAACCTCTCATTGATCATCAAAAGTTTTTTGGGTTTTGATACACCCTATAATTTACCTATGGGATATTGGGTAGGTGAACAAGGTGGAAATGATATTTTATATAACATTAGAATGTCTTTATAGGAAAATAGTTAATGGGATCTATGTAATTAGGATCTACATGATGGCCTCTATGTAATCATCTCACAGGATGGCATTTTCTTTTTGGACTCATGTAATGGACTTTATGTGATTTCCCCATGTGAATTATTTGACAAATATAATATTTCTGTGATGGCCTATGAATGATGGATTTATAGATTTGTCATTGCATTATGCTCTAGTGGAATGACCTCTATATGAGAGCCTCATAGAATTGTCTCTTTATGTTGACCTCAGGGAATGTTATCTACATTATTCTCCATCAAAATGGCCTCTATGTGATGGAGTTATGGATGTTCCCCTGCATAATGAACTTTATGTGATGGCCTCACGAAATGACCTCTTCATGATGGATACTCAAATAGAATCCCTACTGACTTCCTCATTCAATGGTCATTCCGTGAGACCTCCATGAGATGTTTGAATGATTTATTTCATATAAAAGATTAAAAATACACTATTTTAGAGTAATTTCATATGACAGGCCTCGTGAAGTCAATCAATGGTGAAAACATACGTGGGAGTAGGGAGTACATGGGATCTCTCTTCAAAGTCTCATTCTATATCTCTATGTCCATATGTTATTTTAACATTGATGTAGGTATGGGATATCTATAGGTAGTTTTGGGTAACATCCTTACTAAAATGGGAGGTCATGTAATTGGAGTGTGCAACAAACATTATCAGTTCAACTCCAATACCTAAATGATGTGTCTTTTTTATGGTCAACAAAATAAATCAACATATAAATTCTAGGTGATCCGTCTAGCATCGATCGATGACTATTGATTCTATCTCAAGAAGATATTACAAAAATAATGTGATAATTGTGTGGCCTCCTAGACAAGTGTATTTTCAGCATGAATATCTCATGATCTATGATTGAATTACTCAAGATTTTACATTACCAAATTTCCTTTAATATGAGATTATTCCTTTATTAAATTATTATCTTTTGATTTTTAATATTTCTTGGGAACCAAAACTGGTGTAGTCGATTCCACAAAATGAAAATTGAACCTCTAGATACTAGGTTAGCATTTAAAAAGAGTTTTACATGGAAATATTTTGGTGTATAAGACATTAAAAATATATTATATCTCTTGAACACCCTTTTCAATGATAATTTTTAAAATCCAAAGCTACACTGGGTAGGAGGATAGCATTGCCATAACCTAATTAGGAATCCATTTTGAGGAATATCTATAAATTATATAATGATAAATACGATAAAATATATTTATCTAATTTGAATCCTATTTAAGTATTGAGATATATTTATCTCAAAAATAGCTTTTCTTGAGTGTTGAGGTTTTTCTAGAATCTATGATAACACAAATGTAATTAATTTAATAGTTCTAGAAAAAAAATTATATTAGAGTTCATTTCTAAAATTTCCATTGATAAATGACTGATATATATCACAAAAAATTGGATTCAAACTATTGATACTATTATGTATCCATGGGATTTATCTAATCACTCAGACTATTTCAATATTACCTTATAACTTCCATGATATTATAATTTCACCTAATATAAAGAAGGTGGAGTATGTGGTCATAAAGAGGTTAAGAGTATCATCCAATGATGTTCATGAGTAATTCCACAAAAAATATTTTATCAAACATTCCATTAAAAATACTTCTGGGAATTTCTTGAGTGATCATATTATTTACTCATTCATTTTGTAAGGATTGAGTAAATAATTGATCATTATTTCATTCAACTTTTTAATGCTTTACCCATGATTTTTTAATCATTAATAACCTACAAATAAGGGATATTAAAACAATAACAACCTAGAATTTCACATCCTTAAGATGGTTGTGAATATTTAAATTTATGTGTACCATATGATTCATGGAACTAAAATTCACATATTCTATATAATAAGCATGGCTAAAGTATCTATTATATGATATGTTTATGTTTTATTATTTGATATTCCCAATGAGAAAATGTTAATCCATTTGTTATATGTATGTTAAAATCTGTTAAATTCTATATCATAGGAGATGATATCATATGGATTTATGGAATATTAACTTCACATAGATTATAATTGTTTGCCTAAAATTTAGCGACACTTTTCTGATATCCAATAAGTATATCTACATGAACTTTCAATATTTCTATAATATTTTTGGCATATAGTTATAAAACCATATGATTGAGGATCAACTCATATACAATATATATATATATGCTACTAGTAAAAAAAATTATATAACAGTTCCATCCATATGGTCAGAATAATTTTCTTGGAGTATGCTTATAAACATTATATACATATATATATATAATAATAATATTATAGGTGATATATATTTATATATTTGATATCACAAAATTATAATCATGTGGCATTCCATAATCGTAATAAAATTAATATTTATAGATGAGTATCATTTGGTATATATTTTCATCATTTATTTTTAATTAAATTACTCCCACTAAAATAATTACCCCATTTATTATATATTTTTAATGAGCCTTTATCTGTATATCATCCGGACTTATCCAAGATAATATCAAAACATAATTCAATTCTATATCTAGTAGAAAATCATGTCCATATTTTCATATATGAATATTGGATATTTGAGGGAATAAAACTTCTTTAAAATCCATCACTTGAATTCGCAACAGTATATACCTCTGGTATCCTTATGTTTAGGTTTTCCGATCAAGTTATAAACAAAACATTACATCATATATATGAACCCCACTGTCTGGGTCACATATAATCTAATTATGTTAAGTATGATAATTCATGGTCAAAAAATAATTCGGGTCACCTATATTGAATTATCATGATCTTGGATAGTGTTTATTTCATAAATAATCTCACACATATTATTTGAAGTAGGTTTCTTAGTCTCATGTATTCATTTACATCGTATGTATATTAAGTCAATAATTATTTCATCAAAATTAAATCATTATTTACTGACTCTATTTTATTATATTTATTCAATATTAATATTATTTAGTTTTGGAATATATATATTCAATAAACCAAACAAATATTTTTAAACCTTATTAATATGTAGATCCTTAAATAACTCATTGTTTTTTACGAACTAAAAAATATAATCTATGCCTTTTTACATAAATCCAAATTTATCACTTTTAAAATTGATATGAAACCATTTAATATATATTATTGAAAATATATAAAATAAGTAAAAATCAAATAGATAGGAAAAAACCCACCACTATTCTAAACAAATAATAAGCCTGTATAAAAATTAGTAGTCCGACTCAATGTTTATACCCAATGGTTTCTTACTAAATAGAAGATTTTATTACATAATAAATCCAGAACAAAATATTTATATACTATAATACACATCTAAATTCATTCTTACAACATTATAATTACTTCAGGTTATGGTAGATGAAAACTAAATTCTATATTTTGATACAAAGAATGTAATTTATACCATCAAACTTTTATAAGAAGCTGTTTAATTAAATTAAACTAAAATATACAGTATTTATAAAATATAAAATTTACTTATTACTATATATTTATAAAGTAATTAATTAAATAATTTAACAATTCAATTATCTAAATTGACATAAACATCTTTAGATAGTTAATTTTATAAAAACCTCTTTTAAACTATTTGATGTCGCACAAATTCAATGTCATCCATTTAAGAGTTCGGTGCAAATGTTATTTGAGTATTTATTGAAAAATATAAACTTATTTAGAATTTTACTCAAACTTTATTACACTCTGTATTGGTGTTACCTAGGTATAATAATTTTAGTGGGAAGACCCATACTGATTATCCATAATGCATATCCATTTTTGTACTATAGATTATAATCTCAAAAAAACATTTGGTAATTGTTTTGGGTATGAATTCCATTTTTGAAACTTGTTACTAACAAATAGTATGAAATTAAAAAAAATATTGGAATCCATATAGAATTTTTGAATATTAGTCTCATCACAAACAAAATTGTTTTAACAATTTCCACCACAATATGGTTGGTCAAGAAAGAGGATTCTGTGAAGGTAGAATGCATAGATAACTATTTTATGCTATTTTTAATAGATGATCTATTTTTAATGAATATTTTTATGTATTTTATTTTTATAATATGATAAATTAGTATATGATCATAACATATTTAAGATCCATTAATGAAATGGTAAGAATTTTTTTAAGAGAAATGAATTTTTTTATATGGAACCATCATAATTCCTGATAAGATTAAATTTTTATCTTTCAAAACAGATCAATATCATATTGACTTATCATTAGTTATTACTAAAATACCATTTATGGTATTCAAATGATATAATAGTGTTTGTTTTAATTTGGATAGAATTCAAATTCCAAAACGAATATCCTATAAAGAAAAAGCTTTATAATAAATTATATAATTAAAATCCATGTATACCATATGAACTAAACTTTTGGTATTCATTGATAGTGATTTTTATTAATTTAACATATAAATAACCAATGTGTTCTTGCATATATATTTATCTATTAGGTAATTAAATTACTAAAGGATTTGGTAGGAACACTTCTCTACAAATGTTTTCATAGAATTTTCTCTATGAAAAATATATAATTGTGAGTTTAAGAGCGATTTTTATGTTGATAAACATATACTATAAATCTAATAAAATTATGAAATATCTTTATATAGTACACATTCAACAAATGAAATTTCACATTATAGTTTATATCATTATAAATGATAGGAATTTAAAAA
This sequence comes from Viscum album, assembly GCA_963277665.1. NCBI lineage: Eukaryota > Viridiplantae > Streptophyta > Magnoliopsida > Santalales > Viscaceae > Viscum > Viscum album. The sequence continues at coordinate 1,398,537,523 of OY728145.1, read as the reverse complement.
ACTATTTTTTTCTCCATTAATTGATTAGTATAAATGTTTAAATTCATTTAAATTTTTTTTATGTCTACAAATAATACAAAATTTTTTATTAGATCGTAAATGAATGATAATTACAGTAGAATAATCAGATGAAATTTTCCAATAACATTCATGTATGCACTAGAACTTGATTTTTACATCTTGAACGAACATTATTCTTAGTGTGGTGACCTTCACTATGTCATGGGTTATGATTTAATGCATATTTTCTAAAAAGGTTTTATTCCCATGATTAGTAATAATGAAATGATCATAAAGGTCCTCCCTATGGTATGTTATATGGTGGTTATCCATATGAAATATATTTTTAATGTGGAGTTCTTACCTCTAAATAAATATGAATCCTACAATTCCACATAGTTCCTATAAAGAAGGACAACCGTATAATGAAAAATAAAGCAGGTGTATAGGTCCCCCTTATGATGAAATAAAAATTCACCTCAAATTTCTTCTTAATAATTATCAATAATGTTGAAACCAAATTTATTTTCCCTATAGTTCTCAACATGAAGGATCTAACCATGAAAATGTATCTATAAAAAATAGAGCTCATCCCTAATATTACAAATAAATACACCATTGTGGTCCTCCCCATCGTGACTAATAAAAAATAAACCATAGTGGTCCTTGAATATGTGGATTTTATGGAGGTCCTCCACATGATGAAATATCCAGTGAACATGGAGGTCCTCTATATATTAATATTAAAAAAAAGTGTCATCCTTGGGTTAACTCCCCATGGTACATACCAAATTAGTTCTCCCCATGAAGAAACATTGATCCATCAATGAAATTCTTTATATAGAGTTCAAGAATCAAGAAATCAAGGAGATTATACTAGTGTTTCCTATCAATGAAATCATCTTTATGAATTTTTTTACATAAAACTAATGTCCATAAAATAGATTTAATCAATAAAGAAACATCCACAAATTTAACATCCTAGTACGGTTCACTTTTTATTATATCAAAAGAAGACCGATATAACCTTAGGCACACCTCCATATACCCTAATGTTTGTCAACTAATAGTGATGGTTGAGGGAATTACCATGGGGAGAATCTAACCTCATATCAAGGAAGTACAAATATGAAAAACTATTCATAATTTTTGAAATATAGATAATAAGAATAAACATCCATCACAGGATACAAATACAAAAATATATACAAACTAAGAAATATCAAATTGAATTATGTATATTACATTCATGGAAGGATGAAATAAAAAATTTCCTTTATTATAGGATCGATAAAATCAAAATAAGAATATTACCCAAAATAAAAATGCTATAAAATGTTAGGAAGACATGTTTGAGGTCCTAGATCGGTCCCATCCCCATGCTCCAATTCATTTATAAAGCCTGATAATAAATTATTAAACACATTCACATATTCAAAACTATAACCATAATGTATTCTTTCATACACAAGTTTACCATTTTAGATTATAACTATAAAAACGTAGGAAAAAACTAATGGTGTCCCTAAAAATACCTATTTGGAAAAATGTGCACATTTGTATGAGTATAAAAACAAATAAAATTATAAATAAATATATAATAATTATCCTTATGTCAAGTAGTCACAACTAGGATCAACCAAACATCATTTATCTAGCATAAAATTAATTTAAAAAATATACTAAAACACATAGGGGAATAATTCTATTGACAAGAATCATTATCATAAATAATATCTCTCAAGGTGACGATTTTCCCTCCTAAAAATATGTGGCTAGTGTACCCCAATCCATTGATTTTGTTTGTAAAATTACTTTATTATCATTTTCCAATATAGGCCACAACTGTAATGAATATGTATTAGATTCCTTTAAGGTTTAATAATCTGTTACAAATTTAATAACTCTTAAATATTACGATGGATGGGGGGAAAATTGGGGTGATCACATTAAAAAATATGAAACAATCAAAAGATAGTTTTCATCAGTGGGAACTACACATGAAATTGTGGTATTTTTTATTATAATCATTACCTAATAGTTTGGATGCTAATCAAACTAAAATGAGATGTTCTTCAACATGTATTAAATTAATGATGACTGATGTGTGATAACTAATCATCATTGATGATATTTTACGATTAGAATCCCATATATTCTCTAGTTTTTCACTAAGTATTAAAGGATGAGGTAGAAACATGCATTGAGATAGTCATAAAGGATGAGAAATATAAATAGAAAATATCCAATCATGAAAAATGGACTTGGTACAACCTACAATATTTTCTGTAAGAATTGAAATTCCTTGAATGGGTAATGAGAAAAATGTGTGGTTCTTAAAAAAAATACAAAAAACACAACAATTGAAGGAAAAAAAGGATTTGCTTCTACTAAAAATATATTTCACTATTGAGTCTATGATTTAAAACCCAGAGACATATTTTTATTCAACATCACATATGTGTTTCATGAACGAATAAGTTTTCAGACATTTTGGGAAGGTATATCATCAAGATGATGAACCCTTATAGATATTGGTGAATGAAGATGCAATAATTACAAAAATTGTGGGAGTTTTACATTTCTTTTTAATGAAATGTATATACATTGACATTGAATAAATTATTTTTTTATTAGGTGTCTTGATGATATAAGTTTTATAACCATATTCTTGGGGGGTTCATGGATTATTAATAAGGGGACTATGCTCATAAATTAGCGAGTAAATAATTGAACTCTATAAAATATTGTATAGAATTTCATGGAATTAGTAAAAAATGGATTGTATTTGGGATTCAAAAAGAGAAATAATGTCTAGGAGACATGATTAGGAAGTGGATAATGTGCTCTAAGTAAAAGGAATACCATTGGATGTGAAATAAAAATTTGACGTGTTTCACATGTTTCTGAAGTGGAAGACCATGGTGGATACTTTTTTATCCAAAAAATCTAAAATGATTTAGTATATCAATAGTAGATTGTGTAGTTTTAATGAATTAAAGAAATTATGTTATAATAAAGGAATTAAATTATAGAATTCTCTTCTAGTTACACCATAATAGAATGGTGTAGAAAGAAGGATGAACAATACACTGAATATATGTTCTAGAAGTATAAGGTTACACTCTTGGTTGACCAAGACATTCTAAGTAGAGGCAGTGAATATAGAGGCATATCTTATCAATATGAGACTATATATACTAATAATATAATGTTTATATAAGGATATGTTACTAAGAAAAAAATTTATTCTCTCTCATTTATGATTCATTTGTAGTATAGAATACATACATTTTGATGTTGACTTAAGGGTAAATCCAGATGCTTATTCCAAATAATATTTCTTTATTAGAAAGATCTCTATGTCATTTCTTTATAACTTCCAGTATAATATTAATAAGATAATCTTTAAAGGAAAAAACATTTCATTTATTAAATATTTTACATACATGGAATATAATGAAACTTATGTTGATAGTGGGAATAAAGAATTATACATGAGAGCGTAAATAGATCTTGAATGTGTACCAGATCATGTGATTCAGAAAAAAGTAAATATTTTTCCTCATGTAGCGTTAATGATTTCTATAAGGACTTCGGTTCAATATTTAAAAAATATGGAGTTTTATATAAAAAATTCAATCTCATATATTTTGAGGATAAATACAGCTTGAGTTTTAGATAATTAGTTCATGATCCTTAGAGAAATTATTATTACCTCAAAATGTGGCACATCAACTTATTATCTATTTTTCACATAATAAAAAACATTAATGATATATCACATTTTATTTCCCTGAAATATCATCACTATTTACATCTGGACATTATCATTTTCCCTATTAATCCTCAACACCCATGAAAAAATTAACTAATCAAATGAGATCATGAATCATGGTAAATTACATATAAAAATAATGATTTAAATTCATTTATCTATGAATAATAATAAAATACTTACATTTCAAAATATACATTGGAAGCAAAATAATATTTTTCATACCCAGGAAGTCAAATTCACAACCTAATGATTTTGGTAAAACATATCATCAATATTAAAAAAGGTAAAATATACTCATAAGTATTTATTTTCAATCATGGATACCCTTTTTATGATGTTACACATTTCATATTTAAGATGTACAAGAAACATCCCTCTTAAAGTAATCTTATTATTTTAAACTATGAAATAATATCATTTTTTTAAAACCCCCAAAAATCATAGGGAAATAATTTATGTAACTTTGGAAATAATTTTAAAATAACTCATACCACTACTCTTATAGATTTTATAACCTACGTAGTTAATTCTATTAATCTCTTAAAAACCCATGCATATGAACTCAATCATTTTTACCAATGCATTGAAGGTGAGTATTAGGGTCACCCGTTATCATGATATATATCGATCACAACCATAATCATAATCAATTACCATTAACCATAAAATAATCATAAAGCATGAAATATTCCATTTTAATCATTTCCCTAAAAAATATTTTTTGAACTCATAAGAGAAACATTTCTTAATTATGAAATATGAAGGGAATGAGTGATTTTTGAATAAAATATGAAATATTATAACTCTGTAGAAACATAAAATAATGGGTATCATATAAGAGAAAAATATTTACACTTTATATGTAAAAATAGATCATTACTTTTTCCATTTAAAAAAAACACTTTTTATAATATACGTGAAAGGATTTCTTTTGGTAACTATTGATAAAAAGTCAAAAGTGACACAAAATTACCTTCATAAATAATTTATGTCCATATAAATATATCAATAAAAAAATTTTATGAATATGTACTTGTATAAAAATATATATAATATAAATATTTTAATTTTTTATATTTTTTTAAGGTATTGTATCCCTTAACTCATGTCCGACACAACACATATGGTCTTTATCTTTCTCTTATTTAAGAAATCTATTTAGGCTTATACATAAATACATTATAAGAAGATTTTATGATAAAAATGGACCATAAGATATAGATATAGATGTAAATATGGTATTTAAATAGATTTTTTTCAATGAAAAGGGTTGTATAATTGTAGAAAAAATATAAAAGGGGGTGTAATTTTAAATGTGGGGGCGAGAAAAGTCATGGAATTTTTGAATGAAATAATATATATTAATGTCTTAATAAATCCAAATGGATCTAAAATAAATAATTTACAAATTTAATATAACATATTGTCATCAATTTATTAAATAATAGGATGTATATATGTTTTTATTTCATTTCTACCCTGATCACATAAGTTTAATCTCCCGGCAAACATGTTTTAACCTTAACTGTGGCCACATCTATCTAATGTTTATGGTATTCATTATCAAAAATAATATTTTTAACATTTTTAATCAAATTAATTTTATTTATTTCATATATTTAATTCATTTTTATAATTAATTTGACGTAATTGGTTATATTAAATAAAATATAAAACATGAAAAACAAGATGAAAATCATTTTCCAATAAAACCCATCATCTTAAGTATAATTTTTTGTATACCAAAATAAAGTATAATATTCATTCCAAATATCATAATTGTATTATATATATTATAATACAACTAATTTTAACTTGAAACAATTTTTATAAAAAATTTATATTTGTAAAAACATTAAACAAATTGATAGTTTTCAAAAAAATAATAATTATTTTTCAATATTCATCCAAAAATCAAGGTTTTTTGAATCTTTTAAAAAAATCAACCTAATATAATTTTTATATTATATATAAAAAAATATGATCAATTTCTAAATTCGAATTTTATAATCTGAAAATAACCCTTCTTTATAAAACCATAAAATACTTGATAAACAAATGTGGTTAGAAATAGTGATTTTTTCCTTTTGACTGAAAAATTACCTAATATTCATATAATGAATAAAATTAAATTAATTAAAACAAAGGAGGCATGTAAATTATTTTTGTAACCTTACATATGTTATTATATTCTCCCCCCTTTTTAAATTATGTCCTTGCAATTTTATTCATTACTTAAACAAGTGAGGATATTTTTATTTAATGGTATTCTCTGATTCCCATGTTGCTTCTTCAACAGTATTTATTTCCCAAAAAACATGTCATGAACATGTTTGGGTATCCTGGTAACCTGATAATAGTGATTGCCCGAAAATATCTCAAAGGAAATTCATATTCCCTACAATTCGATGACTTTTACATGACATCATACAATAAGAAATTGGGAATTATTTTTCCACTAATAATATGGATGAAAAATAAAACAAGACAATATTCATATCAAAGAAAATATATTGGAAGTGATGTACGGGAATAAAACATGGAATAAACAAGCCTAAATTAAAATAACCAATGTACTATAACATGGAATCACAATCCACAAAAAACCATGGTTCAATAGTTAGATCCACCTCCAATTATCATGTTCCCTTGCTCGAACCTGAAAGAAGAAAATATAAAATAGTTGAAGGAAAAATTATGGTCTGAGCTAAAACACCTTTTAGGGTCTCACCATGGATTCCATAAGAGATTCCAACAATTTAATAAACAATGTATATATTTCCTTTTTTTATAAAAATAATTAGCATTGTCATTTTATAGCATATTTAAAAAAATCATGATATATAGTTGAGATGATGTAAAAAACAATTTAAGAAGTCTTTACTAATGATGAATTTTTTTTCAAATAAGTACATAAATAAAATAGTTATATAAAATATTTTAAATAATTTCAACAATCATGTAATGGAGTTTAAAATCCTTTGTATACATTTATATCTTGAATATAAATAACAATATACATTCATGGTCATCATCCAAATTGGAATTATAGTACTTCCAATTATAGGACCCCACAATATCTAGGGGATCATAAAAAATGTGTATATATGAATGCTTATGACAGTAGCCAAAGCTGTCTTGTGAGCATCTCATTAATGATGTGACCCACAAAGAGCATGTCTTAGAACATCTTAATAACATAGAGTGAAACCAAATAACTAACTATCTACCTAAGTCAAGCATGTGGTCTTACATAATCAAAGATGGGAAATTTATTTTAAGAATTATTAAAATAAAATTAAATCACATTCATCTATTTCAGTTCAAATGTTTCATTTAAAACTAAAACATATTTTAGTTAAAAAAATGCCAATTTCAAAAGAAAAAATCACCGGGTTTCTATCAAAACATTTTTATGACACCTTCACAAGTTTAAAATACATTAAAACCCAATTACATCATTTCACAATTAGATTCCAAAATTAAATTAAACAATTTAATTGATATAATTTTCATAAAATCTACAATTTAAATTGAACAATTTCAATTAATAAATTTCCAAAACAATGCCACAATTCAATGAAATTGTGGGGTTTCATATTTTTCATGCCAAAACCATTTTAAAATATACCAATTCATTGGAATTTAGTTTTATGAAATCAATTATAATAAATTTTATGAAATTGAATTTAAATCATTAATTGATATATATCAATCAATACAAGGAATATCAATTAGGTTAATCACGATGGAACCACTTAGCACTTCACAAAAATAAACACTCACAAAAACACCCATCAGTTAGTGAAGGTGGATAAGACCATGAAACCCAAATTTTAATCACGATACAACACCACAAGGAATAGATGAATTAATTCCAAGATGATGCATTTAGAAACCAAGAGAGGAGAATGAGAGAAACATGAATAATGAGGGAGGAATCGTTCCTGGGAATTGTAATGCAAGTGTGACGATGATAAAATTCCAAATAAAAGGATTCATAAAGGCTCAAAGTCTTCTAGATCTCTTGATAAATCCCCGAGGGTGAGGGAGATGGAACTCTAGTTGAGGAAAAATAAAATATCCACCACAATAGCTTTTAAAAAAACATTCAAGATAATTCTCTAAGTGAAATCCAAATACATGGAGTAAAAACAGAAGTTTCATAACTGTTAAAACATGTACCATTTTTCAATAAAATCCAATATTTATGTTGAATACTAATCAGTAATTCCTTCATGATGTGTAATGACCACTCATGACATGTACCCATCAAACTGTGAAACTATTCCAGAATTGTTTTGTAGAACCATTACATGATTTGTAACTCTGCTACAAGAAGTGATATCCTTAGGAATCCTGTTTAAAAAAATTAATTTAATGGAGAGAATCCAAAAAATGTATTACTTCACCGTTATGGGTATCCTTTAAATCTACACATAACCATTACCCAAACAAAAAAAAGGAAAATGATGACAATGTTTATGATGTACCTATCTGATCGGTAATGAGAAGTTACAAACTCCACACCATAAAAACATTATATCCCCAGAAAGACAATGAAGAATCTTCCCTGCCAAATATATGAGGCCACTTATCTCTCATTAGTTCTTCACGTTCCCATGTCTTGTGATTATCAATTTCATGTTGTCATAGCACAAAAACTGAATGTTTCATCCTACCAAAAATTACCTTGTTCGCAGAATGAACTATCTTGATTGTCCGATCAGTGAAAGATAAATTTGGTTTAATCTCCAGATCACACCACCTTGAAACATGAGTTTGATCAGAGAGATAGTTTCTTAGCTATGATACATAGAACACATTATGTATCAATGTCACCTGTAGTGGAAGTTCTATATGGTATGAAGCCTTCCCCACCTATTCAACAACCTTGAAAGGTCCCGCAAAACATGGAGAATGCTTTCCTTTCCTCCCAATCAGTTGATGACCCAAACATGGAAAACCCCCCAGTAATTCCTAGTCACCAATTGAAAATTCCAACGTTCTACATCAATGATCAACAGAAGACATGTATCAGATATGTGAAAAAACATTCTCTAATGAATAAACTGCATCTTTGATGTTGTCTCTTGCACCAAACTTGGTCTAACCAAGAAACATTAACCAATATTCGACCAAAACAACATAGATATTCAATACCAACCACACATGGACTCAATTGGTTCCATTCTGATCAGAAAATGGTAAATATTTTTAAAAGATAACTCCACTAGTCCCATGTGATCATCTTAAGCCCCGCTGAAATCAATAACACAAGCGTGAAGCATATCCTCAAGAATGTGTATATCTCCATCTTTCGGTCCATTTGACGATGGATGGTATGATGTACTTAAATGGAAATGTGATCCTAGTGCCTCTTGAAGGCCTTTCAAAAGGTGAGAATAAAATCCAATGATCTCTATCATAGACTATATAAGATGTAAATCTATGAAAACAAACAATCTATTTCACATAGAGACTTCCCAACTCTTCAACATTGGATATATATCAACTGGGTAATATAGTATCCAACTTGGCTAGCATATCCATCATAACCCATATCATATTCTTATTTCTCTGGGTATGATGAAACCTAACTACAAAATAGATAGAGATCTAATCCCACTTCCATGTAGTGACTATAAGAGGTTGAAGTAAACACGAATGTTTTTGGTGCTCAGCTGTAACCTATCTTCTTGTATTGAAACTAGATACAATCACAGAAATGTACCATCTCATTCTTGTCTAAAAAAACTACCTCCCTATATTGTAGAACATCTTCATGGTTTTTAGGTGTATCACTAACTAGGAATTATGAAAATCCCACATCACATACATCCATGCTACAAACAGAACAATGAATCAGTTATAATAAAATAGAACACCTCATTGGGGAACAACAATTAGGAAACTGTCTCCCCACTATTATGAGGGTCTCTAATGTCACAAAATTCATATGAAGATCTTTTTTTAAGAATCATATTGAGGAGAGTATAAGTCAAATCAATTCCGATTAATGAATCTTTAGCCTCTTTCTTCTAAACTCTAATAATCACCTATTCCAATAGATCCACCACACACATATTTTCAATTGACTCATTCATTGAATCTGTTCTAAGTTTCCTTCTCAACACATCTGCAATGACAGTCTCTTTCCATCGAGTACAGGCGATGTCAAAGTCGAATGACTGGATGTACTCCATTCAACTCCTCTAGTGAAGGTTTATATATTTTTGAGAGAAGATATAACTCAATATTTTGGGTTCTGAAAACACAGTAAACCATTAACCATAATGGTGATGCCTCTAAATCATAAACATGTGCATCATAGTATATGATTGATCCTTTCCAAAGTAGCCTAATCTGGCGGGATCCATAAGAAACTACTTGTTTACCCTGCATAAGAACACATCCCTGTCCTGAACCTGATGCATCAAAAAGGACCATATAGCCCTACCTGACCTCTAAAATAGTCCACACCGACATATTTGTCAAAAGGCATTTCATCTCAAAAAATAATTCTGACATTTATCATCCCAATAAAACATCACCCCCTTTTGAGACAGAGCAGTCATTAGAGAATACAACTTCGAGATGTCCTCTATGAAATTGTGGTAATATCCAATTATTCTGAAGAAGATCTGAATGGTAAAGACATTTTTTGGTTTCTCCCAATTCATAAATGCATTCACCTTCTCAGAATCAAATGATATACCTTTTTCTGACACCACATGTCCCAATAATTTCACTTCCCTAATACCGAAATCACACATTGAAATATTGTCATAGAGTTGGTGATTTCTCAACTTACTCAGAATTGTTCTAAGATGATGCACATAATATTCCTTGGAATTCGAGTAGGCAAAAATTTCATCCATAAAGACTTCTGAAAAGATATCTAGATACTCATGGAAAATATTATTCATCAAATCAATGAAAACTACATAATAATTTTCCCAGAAAAAAGGGCATAACTAGGTACACATAATGGTTGAAGCTGTTTCAAAAGAAAAATACCCGAATGTCATATTCTTTTATCCTTAAATAGAAAGATTTAGACCAATGCTATATATTTGAAACCTACATCACCCCTTTTATCTAATCAAACACATATTAGATCCATATAAATCGATAATTTTTATTTATTGTAACTCGACTGAGCTTTTGATAATCAACAAACAAGTGAGGAGAACCATTAGCCGTTTTGGTGAAGGGAACCGGTGCCTTCTATAGTGACAAACTCAGGATTTTAAAACCATTATCTAAAAGATCATCCAAGTGGGACATTAGTGCATTTAGTTCATCTAGAGACATGGATTAAGAGGGAATAGGAAAAGGATGAGTACCGTGTGTTAATTCAAGAGAAAAATCAACCTCCCTTACTAGTGGAAGACTAGAAATGTTAAAAGAAACCACACTGGGAATATCAATGAAGACTTGAGGGATATCAAAAATCATTGAACTTCAATCCAAATCAAAACCATACACTAAAATTACTTTTATAATCTTTGGATAAGAAGGTCTGACCCTTCTATACCACATGTCCCAATATCCATGAAAGATATGACACACACCATGGGGTGTAGTATGGTTGACCCATTAATGATAAAATCCAATCCTAGATTTATTAAAAATAAGATAATTCATACAAAAAATGATTTTATGATATTTCATGTCAAGAACAAGAAAACACCAAGCCAGCTTCAACTCTATAAGGGAGAAGCCACATGCAGGACTATGAAGACCCTACGCCCTCTTCATACCAAGGGATGTTGTATTATCCCTATCACAAGATAAATTATCTATAATAAGATTAATAAAATTTATAATATGTGCTGATTTAAATGGATGAGATGCACCCGTTTCAATGAGAGTAGTCAATAATGAAGATTCACTAGTAATGGTACCACTCACGGTCACTGTATCCATTTATGCTTCATATGGAGACACTTCCACTATATGTAGAAGCTTCTTTCTAGATGCATTTTGCTGGAACCCATTTGTACATGATGCATCTGGTTTCCCCATTGTTTGAGGAGGAGATGATGATCCTATTCCACTTCACAAAGTATAGAAGTGATTAAAGAATCATTTAAGTTCCCTAAACATCATTCGGATTTATAGTTCATGGGTTCCTTAGTGAAAACCATCTTAGATATTCAGGGATTTCCACACTAGTATCAAGTCAACGCACTTCCTCTGGGTGCTGTTGGAGGTCTATATTGACCCTCTCATTGAGAACTGTTGAGAGAATCATCACACTTCTATTTTAAATTGAAGAAACCAATGCATTCACTAGGAGGAAAAGAGACTCCCTATAACCCTGAATTTCCATCCAGCTCTATCTCAACCATCATTTCCAAATCCAAAAAATTAGCATATGTGGGTTTTATCCATAAGAAATCCTGAGAATGGATATCAGATCAAATTTTTAACTTGAACAATTAAGCCTTCATTCTATCATTAGTTACAATATATGGATCAATGTGCCCAACTCAAAAAAGTGATTTGAAAACAAATTCATGTTTATTTGACCTATAAAATATTGAAAAACTCCACATCCATATCCAACACAATTGACCGTGGATAGAACCGATCAGTTAAAATAAATTTAATGACTTTCAACTCTAAGCACTCGTGTTTACTTTAAATCACCATCTTGTCCCACCATCACCATCTTGGTCCCTCCAGCATAATGTTGGAACACATTACCTTGTCCTGCTTGGTGTTTCCAAGAACTCAAATAGATGTTCAATATTTCCCAACCATTCCCCAACATGTTGAGGTTCAGTAGATCCTTTGAAAAATTGTTGATTATGGTGATGTAACTATTGACAATGATATAAAATTACATCCTCTAAGTATATATAGCTATTTCCTTAATGGGAACTCGTGTTGGTGCCTATCCATTTTCCTGGATAGTACCCAAGATAACCTAAAATGAACTTGGATACAAAATAGGATTCACTTTCAATGGGTCATTATAATCCACTTACTGGATCCGAATCTCATGTCTTCACAAAGGCATGATGATATATAACATCAATTGATAAAAGGAAGACATTAGAACAACTCTCAAACGGAGTAACAAAGGAAAATATTCCCAATAGAATAGATAACCATGATTTCCATTCCACTATATCTCAACAAAATATGGAAATGACTATAACTAATCCACAATAAATCATTCCCTAACCACCCAAAGAGATATATGGTTAATTACAGTGAGATAAGGCTAGGCACATAATTAAACAAATCTCTTATATCCCGAAAAGTGTTCACAAATTCATAAAAACTTTAATACAGAAGTACAACCTCACATTTGATACCACATTTTCACATACCATCCCGGGTAACCCAGTAATGCAATAAATGAGACGCATTTGACATTTCCTGATGGGTGTTACCAATCCCCACATGTCAATGAATAGAAGCTAGAATTATACGAAATGTTCATGGGAATGATTTATCTACTAAACAAGTGGAAGAAAAAGAAAAAAAATAAGTATTCATATCAAAGAAACTCTGTTGGGAGTGATCCACAAGAATAAAACAGGGCATAAAAATCATAATGTACTATAAATAATTTACTAAAATAAGGAAACACAACCCACCAAGACCACGGTTCAACATATGTATCAACCTCCAAGTGATCATTTTCCCTTGAACGAACACAGAATGATAAAATGCACAAACACCAGAAGGAAACATTAGGGTGTGATCTAAATACCCTAGTAGTATCTTAGCACAGATTCCATAACCTCATCGAAAAATTGATTAACTAATGGAAATATTTTAATTTTTTAAAAATAAACAATTTTTTCATTTTACTACATCATTAACCAAATCACGCTATAATGTCCAAATGAAAAAAATCATAAATTGAGAAAAGGATTTAAAAATGATGTAATATTTCTAAAATAATGGCTTAAATAAAATAGTTACATAAAATAGTTTATGTAATTTAACAAAGAATATAAAGTAGTTTAAAATCATTTTCAGACATTATTATCTCAAATATAAATAAAAGGGATAAACATGGTCATCAACAAAATATGTACGCATGTATTTCTAGCTATCAGACTCCATACTCTCTAAGTGATCTCAGCAAAATGTGTATAAACACATCCCAATGACACTGGACAAAGCTGACTCATCACGATCCGATAAAGGATGTGACCCACTAATTATATGTTTTAGATCATTGTAATAGCATAGAGTGTGTCTAAATAACTCACTTACCACCTAAGTACTGCATGTTCTCTTATATAATTGATGATGGGAAATTTATTTTATTATTTCTAAAAATAATATTAAATCCCATTCTTCTATTTCGATGCTAATTTTCCCTTAAAAAATAGGTTTTAGTAAAAAAACATGCCTCTTCACAAGATAAAACTAGTGAGACTCTACCAAAAATTGTTTAGGTATCTTTCCCAAGTATAAAATCCACTCCAAAACAACTACATCATTTCTAAATGCAATTCCAAAATTAAATTAAAATTTTTATTGAAATCATTTCTATGAAGTCCACAATATAAATTAAATTATTTAATTTATCTATTTTACAAAAGCTCACCAAAAATCAGTGGAATTGTAGGTTTTTCCATTTTTTATGAAAAAACCATTTCTAATTCTCCTAATTAACTTGAATTTGGTGTTATCAAATCCATTGAACGGACGTTTAATCAATTAAATTTAAATCAATAATTGAATTTAAATCAACAATTGAAATAAATAAATCAATACAAGGATAATGAATAAGGCCAATCGGGACAGAACCACCTACAACTTATTGAAACTGAACACTCGAAATGGAACCTATTAATGAAAATGAAGGTGGTGAAGACCTAAAAACCCAAATTGGAAGCAAGATCCAACACCACAAGGAATATATCCATAAATTCCTAGATGTTCCTTTGAGAACCCAAGAGATGAGAATGAGAGAAACATTTATAATGAGGGATAACTCTTTCTTGGGAATTACATCGCAAGCGTAGAGATCGTAAAATGCCAAACAAAAGGATCTAGAAGGTTTGAAAGGATTCAAGATCACCAGGGGAATGACATAGGTTTCATGAATGTTATGGGAGAATAGGAAAAAGAAAAACATAGTCACACATACTATTTAAAAAAATGCATTCTTGGTATTTCACGACATGAAATCCCAATACACGATGTGAATAACATAAGTTTCGTAACCATCAAAATGTGTACCATTTTTAATTAGAACATGATTGTTTGAGTTAATAATATAATATTAATGCATTCACGATGTGTAATGAAAACTCATGATATGCATCCATCAATACATAGAGATTTTCATGACTTGTTTTCTAGAACCATTAAATGATGTCAAATCCTCTGGCAGCCTATATGAAAAAGTCATTTAAAAGAGAGAATCAAACGAACATCTGACTTAACAATTATAGATATCCTACCAATCCAAACTCAAACCTTACCCTAAAAAAGGAAATGCATGAAATGGTTTATGACGTATCAGTCAGATCTGTAACAGGTTGTTACAAAACCATAACATGGTAAATAACTTTATTCCAAAAATATTCTATTCTTGGGAAATAATATCTATCAGATGTTCCTTATAATATTTTTTTTCTTCTAAATGAAGAAAATCATGGATCAAAACTTGATATAAATCCATTACATATTTTTAAAATAATGAAACATGAAACATATCATGTATATATGACAAAAATAGATGTAACACCCCTCTATAAAAAAACTGATCCTATATTATTCAGAACATCTTATGTTATAGTTGACCATAAGATAAAAATTTGATTTTTATAAAAATATAAAACACATTCACATTGAGAAAAGTTTATAAGATCAAGATCTATTACCTAAAAAGAAAAACATTTCCTCTATTAATTAAAAAAAAATGTATACATATATTAGCCCATTATCAAGTGATTCTAAATTATCATAATCTTATCAAGAATATATATTACTTATTTATTCCAAAAAAATTTCATTCCCTTAATTATTTCAAACAATATAGAGTCTTACACTAAATTCCATATATTTCTTCGAAAGGTTCCATATGTATACTTGAATGAAGTTTATTATTATAAAAAATCATGACTATTGTAAAATATTGATACCAAATTTATTGAAAATCTATTTAAAAATAAAAAAAATATTTTACAAAGGATGAACTTTTCTTTTGGACTATACACCATATTTAGGACGAATGTCTATACTAATATTTAATTCAAATCATAATTAATTCTGAATACTTTTCTAAAAGTTAGATTTGTATATGGGATGATGATTAGATAGAATTTAAATAGAAACCAATCTAATATAGTTAACCACTTATCATAAGGTTAATAAATTTCAACCAATTACATGTTATTTCTAATAGTAAGGATATGAATATATTTACATAAATGATATAAAATAATATAATTCTCATTATTACATCAAAATGTAATTGGTAATCCAACAGTGAAATAAATGTATTATTTCTCCCTTTTAAATTCTAGAATTGGAAAATAAAGATGAATCAAAAATAATAATTTTCATTTATCATCATCATTTTGAAAAGTCGCACATTTCATAGGAAAAATAATAATATATTTTTTTCATTCCTTTCGACTAGAAATGTTTTTGAGAGAATTTATACATTTTTTTAGAGCTATGATAAATAGAAAACAAGGAACTACTATCCTCACTAAATAATAATTTATTTATCCTAGGGTCACATGCTACACATAATTTCTTATGAATCTAAAAGTACCTTTTTTCTAAATTAATGATGAAATTTTATCCTTCCTGATGGATATTTCACTTTTTTTAGTTACGTATTCCTCAAAATAATTTTTTTTATTATCTTACATTGATGATTATACTAAAACATGAAACAAAATAGATAGTGTTCATGAATGTATAATAACTAATCGAGCATTCAACAAATTATTATAAAAAGTATAGTCTTCTATATAAATCATAGTTAATGTAGATTATATTTTCAAGTAAAAGCATCAACTACTCTCTCTTTTTTACATTTATTGAAATCAACTGTGTAGTCATATTCTTTTAACAATTTTATTAATCTCCTCTTTGAAATATTTGACTCTTTCTTATTCAATATTAAATTGAAAATTTTATAATCATTATTTATATAATACCATAAATTTGTTTGTTCAAATAATAATAAAAATGATATATTTATAAACGTGCCACACCTAGCTGTAAGAGAATTATGATATTTTTTTATATTTGTCATTATAACAAAATTTTTTTTTGGATTTTTTGAATATATTTAAAAATAAACAAATAACTTTATAATGACCTTACTCAATATAAAATTAGTCAATAATTATTAGGAGATAGGTACACATTTTTAGTGAAGTTGTCTTATAAATAAAAAAAATGTTTTTTCCACAGAAATTAATCTTATTTATTTTCTAATAAAATTATATAATTAGATTCTAAAAAGTTTATAATATTTTTATTGTAAAATAAAATTAGTTTTTGAAGTCAATATTTCAATGATAACATAAGGTGAGAATTTGATATTTTTTGAAATGACCGAGTCTTCAGTGAGTAGTGGGAAATAACTATTTCTCAAATATAGTCATTTCTCTTCATTAAATATTGATATTTAAATTTTAATTTTAATTTTAATTTTTTTAAAGTTTCATATTATCTATTTTATTTATAATAAATTAATTAATTCTATTTGAATCGTAAATATTCAGGATTTTGATAAAGGTTAATTTTTATTCTTTGAAATATTTTTCTAATTTTTTTTTCTGTTTTAAGAATTTATATTAAAAATGACACTTTACACATTCAGAGGTTGAGACATGGAAAATGAGCACCATATTTTAAAGCAGAAATTTCCAATTTAGTAAATATTCTTATTTTATTTTTGGTTATCATAAATAGTATTTCTGGTAAATATCTATCCCCATAGTAACATTAAATTGGGTTAAACATGGTTAAAAACATTAGATACATTATCAAAATAGACCCGAAACATGGAATTAATATATATTATTGGATAAATTTGACCATAGACATCCAAATTTATAATTAATGTAATTTTTGTTCCACTATTTGTTAATGATAAATTAATATTATTTTATGTAATGAAGATTCCAAATTGTCACATCCTTAATTTTAATATCTCTAAAATTTTATATAAGTATTAAAGGATGATAAGTTAGGTTATAATTTCTTATTTCAAATATTTACTTCTTTTTTATCATGGAAATTTATTTATACTTTTTAGTTATTATATAATTTCCTTAAATACATATAAAACAAAGATATAGTGCATGTGAATTCAATATAAAAAATATTTTAAATTATTTTAACAACTCAAAATGTAATATATCATGAATTATTTATAGTTCCCCAAGAATTTTATATATTCACAAAAAAATATAAGGTTGGTGTGAAATATTTATATTATCATCAATATTTAACCATGGTTCATTTAAATTCAAATTAAAAAAACAGTTTAAAAATGAAATTAATTATATTTTATGAAAACTATTATTATATTTAATTATTGAAAATTAATAATTATTATTAAATAGGACAATTATGATGGAAAATGTTCAAAAATTTCATTTCATTTCTAATAATTATCTAATAGATATAATATATGTACAATTATAACACTTTAATATTGAAGAAGCTATTATAATAGTTTGGGTAAAAAAGGGTAATGAAGGGGTTAATGAAAAATATATGGCATAAAATGCAATATATACCAATTAAAATTTGGATGGATTATTATATTAGGATCATTTCTCCCATATATTTTAGTCAATATAATTTTTTTATAATATGGCCATGAATGTTACTTTTTATTTTTTTTAATATGTTTACAAATTAACAAGAATGACCCTCCAAATGAATCTAAAAGGACACCCCTCATCACTTTTATTTATAAATTACTGAAAAAATGGCTCCCAGAACCTGAAATAATTCACATATCAACATACTTATCCATGAATTTGATGTTCTTTACTTCTTTGAAGACCATTCCAAAAGTCATTAGGAATTGATTTATAGGAGGACTCCCAAAGATTACGTAATCGTCTTACACGTCATTTTACAAATTATCCCTTATTCTAATACTTATAAATATATGATGTTAATAATAAAATAATAAATTTAGTATCCTAAATATAATAAAATGATATTATGATTATGTAAGTACAATTTTTAACACCCCGAGATTTTATGAAAAATATTCTTTTAATTTCATTAATGTCTTGTGTTGTATTCTACACCAAGATTACCTTGCGCTATACGCAACACCGTATTAGCTTGCAGTATACGCAACACTATTCTTGGATCGTGTTACACACAATTTTGATAATAGTTATTCTACGCAATATTGAGTATATATATATATATATATTACATGTATAAATGAAATATGGTTGGATTCTGTTATACGAAACAATGAAGGATTCTTTCACAACACGCAACCCTGACTTGGCTTGCATTACACGCAATCGCGACCTTCCTCGATAGCGTGTGTTGTACGCAATACCGGGTTTTAATAAACAATGTTATATTATTATAATATTGTCATGAACTAGCCGTTATGAATATTATTAACTAAATTTTGAATTTTATAACATTATTATTCATCTTACACATTTCTAGAACATGGTATAAGAACAAAATAAATTTTTCGGGTAAAATAGGTATTTTTTCAAAAAATGCAGTTTTACCGCCTTTTGATGGAGCACCCACTTTAAATATAGTTTTTGACATGTTTATATGTTCAATTTGACAAAATAATATTCTTCTTTTGAATCAGGATCTAAAAATTTACATTAGATAAATTTTTGATATTTTTCCGATAACTTTCATATTTTAATGAATAGTAAAAACACGCTATATTTTAATTAAAAACAACTTTTTTCATTGTAATATCTTATATGGTTAAATTATAATATTTAATGGTTTTAAAGTATATTTAGAATATATTTTTACCACTTAATATAATGTTGGTCATTGGACACAATTTTACAATTAAACCGAACATAAACAAGTGTCAATCTTTTGATAGTTATTATCTCTTAAAAACATGCTTTTTGTTTTGACAGCGGGAATTAATTTTAAATTAATTTCTGCCACTTCTATGTTTTGAATTTAGAAAAATGGATTCCATATTTGGAATCAGGATGTTCAAATTGTGTAAATAGGTAACTTTTATTTTTAGACATTTTGAATAATTACTGCGGTAAATATTTTATTTACCATGGTTAAGGGTAAATCCGGTAAATAAGGGTTAAAACAATAATATTAAATTACCCTAAAACGTGTCTTAACCCTATTGGTTGATACATGGTCGACCATGGGCATCTTTGGGTCGATTTTGGGACCCCATTGATCCACTTGTAAGTGATAATGACACTTTGTTTTAATTAAGTTAAAATGAATACAAAAATGATACAAGCATATATGTTTTAGCAAAACAATTGTTACATAGGGTTATATATGTTGGATTTTATATTATAAATATTAATAAGAAAGATAAAACGATTTCCTACATAATGGTATTTTATTTGTAATTTTTAGACTTTAA
This sequence comes from Viscum album, assembly GCA_963277665.1. Taxonomy (NCBI): domain Eukaryota; kingdom Viridiplantae; phylum Streptophyta; class Magnoliopsida; order Santalales; family Viscaceae; genus Viscum; species Viscum album. The sequence continues at coordinate 1,398,517,154 of OY728145.1, read as the reverse complement.
ATAATTTAATTTATTTATGACACAATGATGATGCAGTAATTATCTTATTAATGAAATATTGACATAATTGATGTTATAAACACCAAAATAAATGTAATTTGAGACTTTTTATGAATTCCACTAATTTTCTAGGTTACTATGATATATTAAGGGTGATTTAATTAACTTGGTTCGAACATTTAATTCTGTTATGACTCTCACAAAAATCATATATCAAATAGTGTCAAAATTGACACAAAATAGTTTTTAAATCAAGTATTATATTATTAATTATTATTTTATTCCTAAAAATCTAAGGTTCGGCCAAATGACTTAGATAAGGATATATATATTAATAATAAACAATTTGGGGTTCGTTTGGCATGTTATAGTAAGTGTATTAACCATATAGTGAAAGAAAACAAAAAGACATGGTAAAAGTTAAATTATTTAACTTAGAGTTAAATCTAATTGATAAGGTTAAAATAATATCCTAAACTTGTCTAAATTCTATTGGTTGATAGGATTTCGACCCATCCCCACTTTAGCTTCGAAAAAAGACCCTTTGGAACCATTATAAACCGATTGTGACTTTAATAAAATAATATTTTGAGATATTCCTAAGGTGCCCCTCTCCTCCCTTATAAAAGGGCACCTCCTCCCCCTCCTCCTCACACCAAATTAAGCACTCAAGCTCGGACAAACCCTGCCATTTTCTCCTCTTCACTTCCCTAGAATAGTCCTAGAGGTCCTGTTCTTCTCCAAAGACCACTCTTAGTTCCTTAAGTGGAGGATTCAAAGAGGCGCTCCAAAGAAGAGGTAATATCCATTACCGATCTTTTCAATTTCTTTCTTCTTCAACTTCTTCTTCTTTAGTTGTTTCATGATGAAGTAATAACATCAGTATTACTTACATACTGATATGTTATTATAAATATGAAACAACCCTAATTCACCTTCTATCCATCCTACGGAAAAATGAAATCACCGCGCGTGCGTACGTACGGAATACCGTCTCCACGCCGTGGTGTAATCTATTTTTGCACCATCAGTTTACAAGGATGGGTATAATGGTGTAATGAGTAACTATTTATGATTATTATAAAGTAATATTGATACTGAAATAATATATATACTCCAATACATTTCCACGATCATAGGAACGATATCATCACTCGTGCGTACGTACGGAATACCGTCTCCACGATGTGATGCGACTTGTTCTACATGATCATCATTACATAGTAATTATATAAATGAATTGAATGAATAAATATGATATATGTTACACTAATACCATTATGGATATGAGGTATCTATAACCTTGAAATAAGAATAAGAATTTATTCGACAAAACACGCATAAGAACAAAAAGTTATAAAGACCCGAGTAACAGGTAACAATGAAATATTACTAACAAGAAGCTAATAATATGACCATATATGATATCATATCAATATGTATGATTCTGGAATAAGTCAATAACATTATTTAAACCATTATACAGGAGCTTCGGACACGAACAAAGCAAATCGGACCTAAGGTAAGGGAAATATCACAATCTCATTTTTATCCGAGATTGTTTATTCGTAAGTATTTACTGGGGTGTATTTTATCATCCACATCCATGTTTCATCAAAATGTAATATTATTTCCATCCACCTAAAATTGTTTAAATCCATTTTTACCCTTCGGTGAGTTTTTAGTAATATGTATGAAAGGAATCTTTTGTCGTTTTTCGTACGAGGTACTTTTTGACTTTTCCGACAAAAGTACGAAGAATGTTTTTTTTTAACTTATACGGCATGAATGGATTTTTAAAACATTATTTCCAAGAAGCTTCCTTTACAAGTTTTCAAGTTTATTTTTAATCAACTTCTTTTATTTTAAAGTTGTATGACATGTTATGAAAGGAAAAATGTTTTTGAAGAAGAAAGGATATTTTCCTCAAGAATGGAGTTCAAGTGTTTTATCAAAATTATTTTCCATCTAAGATAATAAAGGGTTTTGTTTTTATCCCTATTATTACATGGATTTGATTATGTTTTGATGGAAACATTTTTATGAATTCCTTTATCTTATATGAATTGTTTTATGATGTCATGTTGTTTAAGAATCCCATTTTTATTACATGGGTTATGCGATGATGTATGATTTATGATTATGTGGCACACATAAGAAAGGATTCATTATAAGATGGGTGGGACCTATATCTCCCTCCAATGCATTGGGTAAAGATTTTATATCTCATGAGATAGACATGGCTGGAACGGTAGGTTATACCGGTTCAGTGAAACAGGACTGGAACGAGGGTTACTCGATTCAGAAAGGGACTTTGTCCACTAAGATAGTCTTGGCAATGAGTCATGACTAACAAGAAATGATTTTCCATGATTATGTGTGAATGCCACAAAGTTTCATGTTTTATGTTATGATTATTGGGATTAGATTTCACTTCTATGATTTATCCCATGTTATGATATTGTGAACTCTTTTGCAGGTTATGATTTCCAAAAGCTATGTTCTTATGTATATGATGTGATTGATATTTCTTTTGTTTACCCTTACTGAGCATTTGAGCTCACCCTTTTATTTTTTCTTTTCCCCAGTATATAAAGAAAAGTTTTAGGTTAAAAAAAATAAGATCTTTATGGGAGATATTGAATATCTTTCACCACGATTAGAGGATTACGTTCCGAGTTTCCAAAGACACTAAACTATTACGATCCTTTAGTGTGTGTTTTTGTTATGTACTAAGTATTCCGCAAATGTAATGTAATGTCCATGTACGTCAGGCTTCGGGTCTCTAAACAATTATTCTTCATCCATTCAATAAAATCTGTAGTGATAGTAATGCACTTGCGTACGTGTGGACTACCACCACCATGTAGTGATACAATTTATTTTCTATAGTCATCATTGACGGATGTATATTATAATGTTCTTAGAGTTAATATATTATATTTATCATATATATATCATTTAAGAATTCTGAAACTACCATGATTCTACTAATATTGTCTAGATTCATTTTTACCATCGATTAACATTATTACAAAATGTTTTAAAATAAATATTCATATAATTTTTTGATTGGAGAAATATTTAGTGATTACTAAAAATATAAAAGGGATAATTTTGATAATGTAAATAATATGAATGAAATTTCACAAAATCTGGAGCAATTAGTATTCAAAACATTCTTTTTATATTTTCCATATCAATTTTTAATGAAACTGTTTTGCTTAATATTTTGAAAATTTTTCTATTTTAAAGAATTGATATAAAATAAAAAAGGGTATATTCATTTTGAAACGGTCAAAGTGGTATTTTAAATATCATTTTTATATATTAATAAATCATTTTTTGTTAGTTAATCTTAACTAATGATTTTATCTTGTGATACAATCCGTATTCTTCATTAAGATGGTAAATTGTTTTGATGATAAGATGCTAATGAAAACAGTTTATCTTATAGGGGTTATATTATGAAGAAATGTTGAGATATTTATTAAAATTGTTTCTTTTTCATGGGTTATGATATTTAGAATATTTTATGATATTTTAGAAAAAATATATATGATTTTCATTATTCAATGATTGGGATCAAAATTATACAAACCCTACAATTAATTGGTTAATGATTGATATATAATGAGATAAAAAAGGACTAAAATGGGAAGTGAACCTAGTCCATTAAGGGGATCATTTCACTATGATAGTCATTTGAGTGAACCTTTAATTGTGATATGTGGTAATATGGGTGAACCTAATCCACTATAGTAGTATTTAGATTAAAATTTATCTAAGAATTTTATGGAATGGGCAATGAACATAATCTAATATGGTTTTCATGGTAGTGTGACATAACATATAATATATTTTTCTATGATTGTGTGTTTGCCAAATAAATTATGAATTATTACATTTTATACTCTCATGGACCATATTATTTGATTACTTTATGATTCTTGTCTTATGAACATCCATTCCTTAGTCTATGACTCAATATTATGATGTTTGATATGTTAGGTATGATTTTCAAATATTGTGCTCCAATTCGTATAACTATTTTCTCATTATATACTTAAATTGATCATTCACATCTCAATTTTTTACCCTTATAGAGAATATAAGCTCACAATTTCATATATATCATGTCACCAGGTTATGGGGAATTATTTTAAGTAGGGTATATCTATAAAGAGTACTATATATGAAGATCTTTGATAAAATAAGAAGATTGTTTGTCTAGTCTCCAAATAAACAAAACCAACATGGTTTCGGCATGGATTTTAATGTTATGTAATGAATATTAATATATTAATGTGTAATATCTATGTATGAAAACAATGGTTATCTATCGTTGGTATAATTATATTATTTAGTTAAAATTTAATTATTTAAATTAAATAAACTTAGAGAAAACTATTTGGATATGTCTATGTATATGATAATATCCTAACATTTTGTTATAAAATATATTATGTGGTTTTTATAGAAATAAATTCATGTTTTAAAATTATAAATGATCGTGGTTTTTAAATAGATGCATATTAGAGTAATTTATTAGAAAAGTGTTGGTCAATTATATCTCATCCATCATTCTAGTGCACGATGTCTCTATGGTTAAAAAGTACCTTATTTGACACTCATGGGGGATATTATTTTGTGAACTCGCATAAACTTTTTTGTACCATTATAATGGGATTGAATAGATGGAAACCATGGAAAACCAATGATAAACCAAAGGTTTCATAAATTCAATAATAGTTGTCAGCATTTTCACATCTAAAAACAGATTTTACATTATTATGTGGTTTCCCACTATGATTCATATTTCTCACATTATGATTTTTTGGATTTAGTAAATGGATGGAACCAAAAGGATATATATTAGTGATGAATAGGATTGATAATGGAATAAATATCATCATGAAAAACCAAATGAAATAAAATAAGGAATGTGAACCCTTTAATTATGCGAAATTAGTATTCCCATTATATGATGAACAACCTAAAATTTAGTGTTATTCATAAGATACCTGATAAGTGTAAAATCGGGTTTCATGAAGACCATGATGTAAAAAATATTGGAATTCCTAAATTTTTAGAATTTGGTAATAATAACTTGAGGTAATATCTTAAAGTATTGGGAGGTTTTTGGGTGTTGAAAAGGATATATAAAAATAAATTTCCAAGGAAAAATGACTTATTTAGATAATGAAAAACATATGAATAATGGTATACCTAAGGGATGATAAGGGGGTAAATGTTCTTCTATTTTAATATATTGTAATTATGAAAATCAGTTTCAAGAGGGGAAATCTAGAGATGAGTATTATCTTGGATTATGAGTTAATTTTATACTATTTATAATTTATAGACTACAAATGACTTTTGAAAGGAATGGGTATTAAGGAATATGATGATGAATCCTTAGATAATTTTTTTAATAATGAAGTTGAATGATTTAATTTTTTAAATATTCTAATTAAATAAATATGTTTTAAAATTATTTTTATTAATGGGTTTCTTCTTATAATAATCCTTATACTTGTAAGGATAGTTCGATAATAGTTTTGTTTTATGTATTTTTTATATTATGTTTTATGTTTCTATAAAACCTATAATGTGATATAATGTTTATGTGACGTATTATTTAAAAACACATAATAGTGGGAATGATAACCCTTAATATGGATTGGGTGTTTTGATAATAATTTTTAGTTGAGACAAAGAGATAAATGTAAATAGGAATGTATTGGTCACCTTGTAACATATTACTGATATTATGAAAAAGTAGTTAATTATTTATTTTATGGAGTTTATTGTATTTTTTTTTGTTTGGAATATATTTGATAATCTAATATTTTATTTAATGAATAAGGAGAGAATAAAGTTTTGGAATCATATATGTTATCATTGTGATTTTATGGTGATTAATTTTATTACCATGATCAAAGATAATATATGATCATGGAATTTATATATTTTTTATGTGACAATATCTTATAAATTATTTTGATTTGGAAATTAATTTCAGTTTGGTTTTAAAAATATAGTGTACTTATTTAAATAAAATTGATTTTTAATTTGTTCTTACACATTAATGAACGGTGTAATGTTAATAACATATAACAATGGTTAAGATTATTTTTGTAATTTATTGTTAAGGATTCAGAGATTAATGTATGACTTACCCTAATGGGATAACATGTGTTAATTATTTTGGTCTAGGTAAATATCAATGTATGAGGGGAATGAATATACCTTATTTTTTTTATTTTATGATATATAAAAATTTAATTATAGTTAATTAGGAATGAAAAAGTCTTCATGGATATTCCTTCCATTGAAAAAATGATGAAGTGTAAATTTATTAAAGCACAACCAAATGATGAAATATTTCATATATAATGAAAATAATGAAATTAGGAATATTTTCACACATTCATAATCTTGATAGTAAATTAATACATCATATTTTGGATATTAATCTTAAAAATAAATTCATACATTTATCTGTATTTTGAATGAATTGTTGGAACTTTCATCCTGAAAAGATTTATTTTTTTGTGGTCAAAATCTTTATGATGTCCATGATCTATATCAAAATATAACACAATTTTATTTATTTGTTTTTCAAATTAATTTAATATTTTTGAGATTTCACATTTCACGAAACAATAAAAATAATTTATCTTATATTAAGGAACTATGTGTATGAAAAATCATGTTAATTTTTCTCTACATTCAACAAAATTTTTATCATTGTCTATACAGTACATCAAAGATAGCATGTGTTATAGGCAGTGATGACTTTCCTCAATTGCTTGTGTAACATGAAAGACCTAATTTTACTAAAATATAATATATTATTTAACATAACCATTTCATTAAATTATTAGTGATGAAAATGATTAACTATGTTATGAGAATATATGGTTTATAGAAATATAAAATAAATTCATTTGTTACAAATTAATTTGAAATGAATATGAAAACATATTGAATATAATGGAAAATATTATTATACCAACAATGTTATTTAACCTTAATTAATTAAATTAATTAGTGTCATTAATGTGATATGTATGTTATGTATTCAATAAAATAATTTTTATATTCATTCAAAAGATATGATAGACATAATATAAGAACATACCCAATTTTATGATTAAAACCCTATATTTTGATTAAGGCATTTTAAATCATTTTAATGGTGAGACCATTTTAAATCATTTTTTTATTTTATAGATTTAATATGCCAAAATAAACTATATCGTTGTGATATTAACATAATAATTAGCTTATGGTAAATGTTATGTGTATTTTTATGAGGTTTCATTTTTTAATAAAAAGTTCAAAATACTGAATTTTAGTTCAAAAGTTCTATTTCATATAATTTTTTTATATGGTCAAATGAAATTTTAAAATGGTTTAAATGTTTATTTAGATCATATTTTTATCAAGGAAAAATATTTATTTCATTGGTATCTATTCCAATTTCAAATTTAATATAAAAACGTAAGAAAATGTAGATCTTTTTCCTTTAAAAATATGCATTCTCGACCCGACCGGAGGATTAATTTTAAATTAATTTCTACAGATATGTGATTTTAATTTTAAAAAATAGAATACATATTTGGATGCTCTATAATTTATAATTCTTAATAAGCTCAACATAGTTTTTTACCAACAATATTTGTGAATGTAATTAAATTTTTTACATCAATTAAGGTATAATTAAGTTTAACTAAAGATTAAACATTAAATATAATCGCCAAAATTACCTATAAACTTGTCCCAAATACATTTTATGGAAATATATAAAACCTATAAGCACTAAGGTATTATATTTTACCATTATTGGACCTAATATCCATGGTAAACACATTAGTACAAGATATTTTCCTAAAATATGCAGGATTGACACTCCTCCTCCACTATAAAAAGACTCTTCTCATCCCACTTACTAACACCTCTTGAGACACATTGTCTCAAAAATTTTACTTAAATATTTCTCAACATATTTCCCATAATCCTATAATACCCCCTTGGGATGAATAAAATACAGGGAATCCTTTTTGTGCAAACCAATAGGAGTAACCTGAATAAGAGGAGACATTCTTCCTGAAGTTGTTTTAGGTCATTTCCATGATCCACCACCAAAATTTTTATTATTCCATGATTTTATAACAAAAAAAGTATAATAAATATACTATTATGTTTTTATGATAATATTTTTTCCTAAAATCATGCACACATCCATCTAATGGGAAACAAATATACTGTTAACGTGTATCACGAAACTATTGCCTCACGAATTGATGATAGTATATTTTTTACTTTACCACCTCCCATGGTGGAAATTTTGATGGAAAATATATTTATATATTTTATATATTATATTAACTATGTATTTATTCTTTTGTAATCCTTTTACAACAACTATATTTATACTTTCCATTAGGTGTAAAAATGATAATTATTTTCATGAATTGTGGACAACCACCCCCTCAAAGCGATGTGATTTGTTCACTAACTACATGGAATGTATTGAGAATATGTTTAGATTACCTATATCAAATACCTTAAAAACTAATGTTACTTTTATGATATTATTTTCATATATACATATACATATAAGTAATTTTCAATATTTCATTCAATATGTCAATAAAACTGAAGCAACGTTCAGGCGTACGTATGACCTACCATCTCTATTAATAGTGTATTCAGTTTCATAAAAATATAGATTATAATAATACAAAGGAACTGAATATTATTGATATTTATTTCATTTTTTATATTATATAAATCATTATATAAATATATGGATGAATTATATATCAAATCGAGACACATGCCAAAAACATAGCGAATATTACTTGAAGTGTAACCTTAACATTGAATTTTTAACAACCATGTAATGTAAATTAATAATAAAACCATTTATGGAATTATATATAAATCTATATTTATCTTATAGTTGAATAAAGAACTTATATTTATATTACAGGTTGTTAGTATGAGTACGGTGAGAGTCAAGACACCAGGTATAGTAATTTCATCTCAATTTTTTATAACTGTGAGATACATGCCTTGTATAAAAATATTTTATATTTCATTGTGTACAAATATCCAATTACTATATTCTCTGATTCTAATTCTATAATTATTGGGTATTTACATATCTATTCTATAATTTTTATTCAATGGGGTTTCAGTATAAAAATTTACCAAATTGGATAGATAGTTTTTTCTCAATTTGACTTCCTTAGATACCTGTTTTTTTGTGAACCTATATTCTTTGGTCATCGTTTATATACATTTATTTGGAAATTTATATTGATAATATCCTTATTTCATGAAATTTTAAAAATCATGTAATTTAATTTTATTATAATCAAAGTATATCTCCAGGTTTCCAAGGGATTAGAGTTTTTAAAACCAAACTCAACATTTGTAAATATTGCTTTTGTTTATGATTCCTTTGATGAAATATTATGACAAAAATATCAAGAACAATCGTGAATATTATTATCCTCTATTTATTCATGATAAATTCTTTTATTGGTACCATTTATCAACATTTTGTTATATTATATGGTTATTAATATGTTTTTAAGAATGAATGAATTTACCTTCTCTTCTATCGTAAATCTACGATCCTTAAACACCATGTTTTATAAATAGGGTTTCTAAGAATATAATACTATTATCCTAAAAAAAATTGAAAAATATTTTTCCCTTTTTTATTTTATCAATGATTGGGAAGGATATTCTTGTCATTTTATGAACAAAACACTTTTTAACATTTTTATAATGAAAAATGAATGTTCTTTTTTACCTCATATGGAATGTACAGATTTATCCACCTTCTTTTCTGTGAATCTTCTATTGCATGATTAAAATGTTAGTTTTTAATAAAAAATTTCGATATTATTTTCTAAGAAATTTTTTTGAATATATTTTAATGATTATTTTATAAGTTTTTAAGGAAATGTGGTTTCTAATTATTTCAGTCTTCTTTTATAATGTTTTTAAGTAAATGGTTTTCAAAATTATTTAAAGCCATTTTTAATGTATTCAATGAAAAAGGATTTCAAAAATGTAAAAATGTTTAAAAAAGTATTTTAAATAATTTCAATACCTACTTATATGTTTTCAAAGTAATTTCAATGAAATGGTTTTCAAAAAAATTTCAATTTTATTTTAAAACTTTTCGCAAACAATTGTTTTCAAAAAAATATCACCTTTCTTTATACGTTTTAAAAAATGGATCAATGGAAAATGTTTTAAAATGTATTGATGATTATTTTATATTTTTAACAATGTGTTTTCAAATAATAATATATTTAAATGGATTTCATGCCTTATTTGAATGTTTCAAAAGTAATTTAATAGTGAACAGTTTCTATAAGGATTTATGTTAAACTAAATTTCATTGAAAAAAGGGTATTTTACTAATGAAATGGTTTAAATAGATATTTAAAAATTATTTTCCATCTAATATAACATCCAATTATGTTACTTATTCCTTTCAAGGGGACATTATTTTATGTTTCTATTCAAATTCTTTTGATGAATGGTTATGTTTTGATGGAAAGATGTTTTGGAAAACTAATCCTCTTTCACGGGTTATATGATTTTTGAAACCCACATCTTTTCAAGGGTAATATTATTGAGGAATTTATTTTTAATCCTATATCTTTTTTAAATGGTTATGATATTATTACATGTTTATGTTATTGTTTCGTTGGTCATTGAATCATGATATTCTAGATTTAAGAATCAATGTTTCCCGGTGGTTTCCATTGGATTTATTCATGGATCTGGAAACTTATAACTGTTCTTTATCCAATGTGAACCTACATTCCAAAGGTAGGCGTTCGTTATGTTTTGAACTTTATGATACATAAGAACATGCATTGGTCGAGAGGATGGGAGTTCAGACTCATCACACCCTTTTGGGGGGAATTATTGTCTACTCTGGGACTCTCTTTGAAATTAAAATATTTTTATGAATCCTTATTAATTCACCAAGTATATCATAAGTATCTCTTGGAATTTAAAACCACTTATTTACAATGTATAAAATTTTATAATTATCTGTATGTATTTGAGGATTTCCATCAATGGTATCTTCTAATATACTGATTAGTGATTCTTTTAATCATCATTTCTGAAGATACTTGTTTTAATCAACTCTGTAGGGCTCTCTGGAGTTTATTGTCATCCTGGGAGACGTAGGTTTGTTTTGATCTTGGGATCATGATCATAATATGAGCTACATACGTATAATTGTGATAGGAATCAGAACCCTAGTAGTTCGGTGCCACTTAATGGGACATATCATACGTTTTATGGTCATGTGATAAGGACCTCTAAGCGGAAGGTTCTAGTTACAACATAGTGTGGTACTTTATTAAAACATCCCAATGAACATTGGAAATGATTTAGGTTTTCAAATATGATCAAAACATATTTGGAATATGGCCCAAATAGAACAGTGTTGATTTGAAGTGTTGGGTTTGAACATCAAGGAGGCTTCCTATGTATCCCATATAGATGGGAATCAAAGCCCACGTAGTTTGATGAATCTCATAGGAGAATATAGTCCTCTGAGAAAGATGAGTTTGGGCTTAATTCATGAAAAGGTATGCCTTGATGATTTTAGGATTTTATTTGGGGATTATTTCCTAAGGAGGAGTCCCAAATTGGGGGAATTACGGTTGGATTCCTAAGGAGGATATCCAGGGAGCTCAGTCCCTGAAAGGGCTTCATACGTATCTTGGATTGAACATAAATCATAGTTCACATAGTTCACATAGTTCATTGGAAAGAAGTGTTTGTGAAAATGTTGAAATAATCACATATCTCTTAGCACACGTGAGTCATGCTCAGTGTGAGAAACAAGGGGATGTGAATGATTCAACAAGGACGCTTCACAATTTTCCTCCTCCACTGAGGGAAGAGGGCACGTCGACCATGGAAGAGGCTGAGGAAACGAACCTTCCTCTATGAGATTTACATTGGATAAGAGTACAATGTAATAAAGAAGGGGTCAAGGTGAGTGGATTATACTAGGATGGCTGCCCTATTGAAGCTGGATGGGGCTTACTCTTAAGGAGGATTCCCTTTTGAGGATTGGTTGGGGCTTACTTCTAAGGAGGATGCCCATTTGAGATCTAACCTGGTATAGGAGTCATGTGATGTAGTTTGAGGAGTGTATGAACTCAAGGTACTCATTTAATCCATAAGGAGAGTCCAAATTCGTATCATGTGAAAGGAACCAAGAAGACTAAGTTGTCTCATGGAACTTCATTGAGTGTGATGAAGTGTCTCAGATCATTGTATTCCAATGTTGGAAGTTGGGCAGTATAAAGGCTACAATGGAAAATTTCATTTACTGGATTCATGAACATCACGGTGTGAGTCTCCATATTTCATGGGGGTCCGTGATGGAAGCCAAGGGACCACCCAGAAGGGCCAGGACCATAGCCCATCATAGACCCTGAGTAGGGGTGCGGGGGCGCATGCCCCGCGGTATGGACCAATGGGGTCGCGTAGATGATCTGCATAGGTTCCTTGCATAGGTTTTCTGCATAGCTCCCTCGTATAAGTATTCCACGCAGGTGCGGTGTGCCGGTGCTCCGCAAAGGTGGTCAGCAGAGGTGCTCCGCAATGTTGCGGTGCACTGGTGCTTCGCGAAGGTGCTCCACGCAGGTGCACCATGCAGATGCAGTGCGCCAGTTCTCCATATGTTCTGGAACCTGATAGGACTTTGAACCACTTTTTTTACATTAATTCTCTCTTATCTCATGTTTTATAGAGCTACCTAAGAGAAATTGGGTGATCTTGGTGAAATATCTAGGAAATGGGAGCTTTGGGACTTCTTCCAACTTTTTCCCCATCTTTGAAATAGGGACCCCAAGGGTCCTATTTACTGGCATGGATGGGACCTAGTCGAAGTTAAGTGGTCCATGCAGGTCCTTCATGCAAGTCCTTCATGTAGGTCCTTCGCGTAGGTGGGAAAAATTATACTACCATTTAGGTCCTCTGTGTTGGTCCTTCGCATATGTCCTTCACATAGGTCCTTCATGTTTCTCATTAGGATAAAATTTGTCGTTTTTTTGAGTGTCATAACTTTTGATCCGTAATTCCATTTAGGCTATGAGACCAGAAAAATCGATGGTCTTGAAGATATATACACTTATAGATGTGGTAAATTTACCAAGTCATCTTGAATTAAACTCGGAAATTGAATTTAATTTGTTGACACCTTTTAATCATGGATCTTGGAAATCCACTTCCAACATCTGGATAGAGAAATGAGTTTACTAATCAAATGGTATAGAGTGGTATTTTGTCACATATAAATCCAGCCTGCATCATCTCCTTTCCCATTGAAAACATCTTTACTCATACTTTACATTTGTTTTCTATGTGAGAATCATATATTCACTCTATGGAAAAGTGCGTTGAACACATTTTATGGTGTCTACAGTTATACTTATCCTTTTACGGGTTATGATTTGATTATTTGTGATTTTTTTGATCAGTTATGTATAATTTCCACTATGAGATGGATGAGACCTATATCTCCCTCCAATGAATTAGGTAATGATTTATATCTCATGAGATAGACTAAGATAGTCTTAGTAGTGATACTTGTCTACTAATATGGCCATTATAGTGAACCATAACTACTAGTATGGTATGACGAGTGAACCCATGCTACTAAAATAAAACGCAAAGGAATTATAAATATATTTAATATTGAATTCATGAAACACTAAATCCCTATAAAACACCACTTTATTATACCCTCTCTAGTAAACATAAATTTTGACCCTCTATGATTTGAATTTCAAAAAACTAACACACTTTTTTGCGTTATCAAGATTTTTAGAGTCTCATAGAATAAACATACATTTTTAGTGAATATTAACATGACACTTATGAATATTAATATTCCCTTATAAATAGTAACCCAATCCTAATGAATTGTAACCTCAACCATTAATGTATAATTATAATTTACACACCCTATAAATAAAAGGGGAAAATTTTGAAATTAAAAATTATGTGTTGGTGTTTTTTTAAAAATAAATAATTAATTACATTTTTAATTTAAAAAGTTTATTTAAAAGATAATTAATATACATAAAATGTATTTTTAAATAAATATAATGTTGTTATATAATTTTTCGATAATTTAATAAGAACATTATTAATTTTTAGGGTATTATAAAATCAGTTTTAGTTTAAAAAATCTATTTTTTGAGTAAGTGATTATTCAATTTGAAAACTAGATTTTATATATTAACAAACATGTTTTGATAAAATGGAGTCTATATTTTAATTATACACATTGATAAATTTTTAGGTTTATTTATTTGGGATTTTTCTAAAATATTTGAATGTTTGGGGAATAGTAAAATATGGTAATTTATGATAAATGCTAAATACATGATTTATTGATTCATTGGTGATGTAAGGCTGATGAAATAACACATTTATTGAATACACATGAACTTATTACTATTCGTGGTCATAATAATCAACATTATTTGTTGTCATGAGGATAATAATTAAATAATGAATATGATATTCAAAAATCACTTCTCTCCACTATAAAAACTTCCCCTTATTACCACTTCTCTTCACTCCTCTCTAACATGATGATCCACAAAGTTCATCCCAAATTAATTTCCTTAGGCCCTCCCCACATCCCGGAGCTCTTTGTCACGACCCATCCCGGTGGGGCCCGCGACATGACTCCCCAAGCCCGCCTCCAATAGGCCAGGGGCTGGTGACTAGCACCGAGTAGGTATGTCACAAACATGGGAGGCATTGCCTAGGTACCTGTACACACACACACATCTCCAAGCCCACAAATGCTGAAATGTAAAAAAACTAAGGAACAAAAATACATGCATAAAACTAAGCCCAACCAACAGATCATGACGAAAGGTAGAGTACTGTAAAAGTAAACTGGGCTAGAATACAAGCCCACCAAAAACAAGGGTCTAAAAAAACTGTAAAGTCCAACCTGTAAGCACAAAGGTACTGGGACTGATGCTCGTAGCCGTAGGAACGCCTCGGCCAGTACGAAACTCAGAAATCTCGGTCCTATCCTGGTCCGCCCTAGACTCTGTCTAAAGTCTTCTCGTCTGCACAAGACACCAGACGTGCGGGCAAAGCCCATGCATGGGTGAGTATAACAATACTCAGTAGAGGACCCCAAAAACCACAAAGTATTAAACAAAGTAAACGTACAGTCAACTATGCACAATATATGTTTATAGAACATATAAACAAACCAAATATACTCAAAATCTAGACCCGCGGTCTAGAGACAAGTCAAACAACCACATACCTCGATAGGGATTTTGTTTGAAGATTCCATGATGCACTCGTTCCGGGAGAACACACTCCACAAGTCTTATAGTTCTGATGATGTCCGTCCAAGGAGTTATGTTCGTCGGGATCCATCACGAGATATAGCTACACTCATTATGGGAGACACACTCTTGAGTGAAAGGGTTACGATAGATAGAAGCCCTCATTACGGGAGACACAGTTATGAGTGGGAAAGATCTCGATACACAGATGAGGATCACTGCCAGGGCCATGGAGGATACCGCGACTCATCCGGAATTCACCTTCTAGGTAGAGGATCAACGCCCAGTAAAGTTGGTCACGCCGATGCCTGACTCTACCTAGGGTCTGGAATGGATAGAGAATCTCGATCCGAGCCTCATGGATGGATGCCTGACTCTACCACAGAAAAGTCCTGCTGAAGGGATCATAAACCGGTGTGAGGGAATGATGCCTGACCTTCAGGGGAAAAGAAGAAGGGGGCACTAACCCAAACGAAATATGTTCAAGGCACGATGAACAAAAGGACCAAGCCATTCTCCAAAAGGAACACTGTATGTAGAAATGATACACGCCGTGTTGTCCGACCCCGGGTACTACCAGTGTACAACGGCCCGTGTCAAGAGGCTGGTCATGTAGAAAACATTATACACAGCATGAAGTATGGAGTAAACTCCGTGTCTGGGTCACTATGGATGGCTCTGTGTACTCTGGCCATGTGCCCGTACATGGTCACCAACCCGTGTACTCCAACCCGTGTCCGTGTATCCTTGAGATACATGCTGAGCTCCGCGTAGCTGCCTCTGCCGAGCTGTACACGCCATGACGCCTAAATCCTTGTAGAGCATCTCGTCTCTGTGTACCACCCGAAGTACACGCCGAGCTTCGGGGAAGGTCCAACATGTCGTGTGACTGGGTTCACATGCCATGTGATCCTTCTCTGACCCCGAAACCCTAACCGCCACCATCAGAACTACACAGCGTGTTCTTCGGAAGTACAATCCGTGTATTTTGGAAATTTCCAAAAACACGGACCTCCATCATCGAACCTCCCGTGGTGCTTCAATCATTGATCCTGTCGTCTGATCGCCACGAAACCTTCAGGGTTTGGTCGCCCTGACACCACGAAGCAGTTTCCGTCGTATTTGGGCCTCTGATCGGCTCCAAAAACATGATCAGTTTTCCCACGCGAAGAACGCTCGAAGAATTCCCCTTCCGATCTTGTCCGATTTGGCGCCCGCCAACATCGTCGCACCTCCAGAAGGACGTTGCGATGTCGAACCTTCGGTTTGGGATCGTTGCGTCGCAGAACGGATGCGCAACAATCCGTTGTTCATTGCCCCGCGAAGAATGCGAAGAACACGCGGGAAAAAGGAGGAAGAAATGCAAATGAACAAAAAGAGGAACGAGCCTCCTCCGTCATTCGTCACGAAGTTGATCCGCTCCCTTTAATAAGCTTAAACGGAGCAGAGATCAACATGAATATAAAGCATGGATTAATTCCTAAAAAACATCCCAAAGAAAACCCTCCAGCAAGAACGTATGAATCCGCAGATCAACTTGTTCGCGGTTGATCCACGTTCTTCGTTTAAACTCAAAAACGGGGAAAATAAAATCAAAACAACAACCCCTACCTTTTGAAAGGATCGATCATTGACGAAGGCGTCATGCTGCCATTGTCGTCGTGACCCTTCAACGTCGGCACAACAATCCTTGGTTTTGATCCGTTGTCGTTCATCGTCGAGAATTGCTCCAACGCCTCGCAGATTCGGCAGAGGTTCTTCTAAAGCGTTGCCAACGATCAGCAATTGTTAACCCATTTAAAAAGGGAAACAAGATTGGAACTTAATTACGCAGTGATATTAATGACCCCTACTTGCCAAAACATGATTCATTATGACGCGCCATTAGTTAAGGAAACAGACGTCCCGTCATTGCGTATTAAAGAGTCCAACTTTCCATTTATTTTTTTTAATGACACATCATTTAATTAAGGGAACAACTTCCCTTTTAACACGCCACAACAGTTGTTTCCAAAAAATAAAATAAACATTTAAATTTTTATTTTATTGTATTTTATTATTAAAACGTCCGAAAATTAACTTTTTCCCTCGACTCGTGCTGTTCGAGGATAGCCTCATTCTTAGGTAAATTCTTCGTCCTGGATGCAACGGTGTGCTCATATTTTTAATCCGGTCATCCATTTGGAAACTGCCGCAACCGCGCACAAGCGCCGACTCGCTTGACTTAAAAAGTTCAAACCACCATTCCGAGCTCACTGGACCTCAGAATGATGTGCCGTCTTCGCGCCCGGTCTCGAAATAATTCCATATAATATTTAAAAATAATAAACGGTAAAATCCGAGACATTACATTCTCCCCACCATGGGGCTTTACGTCCCTGAAAAGCAAAAACAATGGATACTCAAAAAGGTGAGGGTACTGGGCACGGATCTGGGCCTCCTGCTCCCACGTGCCCTCCTGAAGATTTCTATGCTGCCACCAGATGTGCACTAAGGGAATCGATCACCCATGAAGGACCCTCTCCTTCCGATCCTCGATCTCCACCGGGTACTCAACAAAGATCACTCCATCCTCGATGTCTAGCTCACCCCAGTCGATGACGTGTGATGGGTCATGCACGTACCTCCTCATCTGCGACACATGGAAGACATCATGTACCCGATGCAACTGTGGCGGTAGAGACAGGAGGTATGCTACCTCGCCAACTCGGCCCAGGACCTGGAAAGGTCTGATAAAACTCAGAGATATCTTCCCGCCTCGGCCAAATCTCCATAACCCACGTCAAGGTGACACCCGAAGAAAAACGTGGTCTCCATCCTCGAACTCCAGGGGCCTCTATCGTCTGTCAGCATAAGACTTATGCCGACTCTGTGCAGTCTTCATCCGCTCTTGGATGATCTGCACCTTTTCTGTGGTAGTTCGCACTAACTCTGGACCCATGACTGTTGACTCTCCGGGGTCGGTCCAGCAAAGCGGTGACCGTCAGGGTCTCCCATACAAAGCCTCGAATGGTGCCATGCCAATGTTGGAGTGGTAGCTGTTGTTGTACGCAAACTCCACCAGTGGTAGGTGGTCCTCCCAGCTGCGACCAAAGTCCATGATACAGGCCCGCAACATATCCTCCAGAACTTGAATGGTCCTCTCTGTCTGAGCATCTGTCTGGGGATGAAATACTGTGCTCAAGCGTAGCTGAGACCCAAAATCCTCCCGCAATCCCTTCCACAACCGGGATGTGAAGCGGGCATCTCGGTTTGAGACTATAGTCTAGGGGACTCCATGAAGTCGAACTATCTCTTGTTAGTATAGGCGTCCCAATCTCTCTACGGAACTCTGCTCCCTGATAGCTAGGAAGTGGGCCGACTTGGTGAGTCGGTCAATGATCACCCAGATGGAATCGTGCCCCTTGGACGTTTGTGGTTAGCCTGTCACAAAGTCCATCGATATTCAATCCCACTTCCACTCTAGAACATCCAAGGGGTGAGCTAACCCTGCTGGAACCTGGTGCTCAGCCTTCACCTGCTAGTATGTGAGGCATCGAGAAACGAACTCTTCCACTGCCTTCTTCATGCCTGACCACCAGAACTGTCGTCGGAGATCCTTGTACATCTTTGCCACTCCAGGATGTACCGCCAAAGGGGATGTAAGAAACTCCCTCAGGACCTCCTCCTGGAACGCCACTAGTACAAACAGTGCATCCTATAAAGAGAAGTACATGCTCCCCACCTTGCGAAAATCCATCAGGAGCATGTCATGTGGTTAACTGAGCACGTAAAGCCACATAGTCTACATCCCCAAGCTGTGCCTCCCTAAATCTTTGTAAGAGTGGATGGGTGACAACCATCGACTGTAGGTAAGCTGTGTCCTCACCATCCATGAAGGATAACTGTAACGTGGCTAATTGTTGTGTCGCCTCACTCAATAGCAGTGAGCTCGACCCTCTGCTAAGAGCGTCTTCCACCTTGTTCCCCTTCCCAGGAGTATAGATGATCTCTAAATCATAGTCCTGGAGGAACTCTATCCAACACCTCTGCCTTAGATTCAGATCCTTCTTTGAGAAGATGTACTTGAGGCTCTTGTGGTCAGAGTAGACAATGAACCGCTCGCCCATAAGGTAGTGTCGCCACATCTTCAGTGCGAAGACTACCGCTACAAACTCGAGATCATGGGTCGCATATTTCTTCTCATGTAGCCTAAGCTGGCGTGAACCATAAGAAATCACCGCGTCCCGCTGCATCAGGACACAGCCAATCCCGGTCCCTGATGCGTCACAGAAAACTATGTACTCGACACCCTCGGGCAATCTCAAGACTGGGGCACTCATAAAACTCTATCTTAGCTGCTAAAAAGCCTATTGGCACTTTTCTGTCCACACGAAGGGTTTCCCCTTCCTGGTCAAGGCCATCATCGGTGCTGATATCCGAGAGAAATCAGGGATGAATCTCCCGTAATATCCTGCCATCCCAAGGAAGCTTCGCACCTCTATCACGCTCCGAGGTGGCTCCCATGATAACACAGCCTCCACCTTGTCTGGGTCCACAGCTACTCCATCTGCTGAGATGACATGTCCCAGAAAGTGGACCTCCTGAATCCAGAACTGACCCTTCGAGAGCTTTCCATAAAGCTGGTGCTCTCGTAGTACGTCCAGAACCATCCGTAGGTGTCTCGCGTGGTCCTCCTCTGACGCCGAGTACACAAGGATGTCGTCGATGAAAACCACTGTGAATCGGTCCAAGTACTGCTGGATGATTCGGTTCATCAACCCCATGAACCCAGCGGGGGTTTTCGTCACTCCAAAGGGCATCACCAAGTACTCATAGTGACTATAGCGACATCAAAAAGTCATCTTCGGTATATCCTCATCCCGCAATCATAGCTGGTGATAGCCTGATCGAAGATCAACCTTCGAGAGCCACTGAGCCCCTCTTAGTTGATCGAAGAGGTCATCAATTCTCGACAGTGGATACTTGTTCTTCACCGTCACCTGATTCATCCGCCGGTAATCCACGCACAACCTGACACTCCTGTCTACCTTATTGGAAAACAAGACTGAGGCCGCCCAGGGTGAAACGCTGGTCTCACGAAACCCTTGCTCTGCAAATCCTCCAACTGCACCCTCAACTCACGATGCTATGTGGGAGCCATCCGATAAGCTGATGAGGAAATCGGTGTCGTCCCGGTGTGTAAGTCGATGTAGAAGTAAATTTACCGGCAGGGAGGTAACCCTGGGACATCTTCTGGAAAGACGTCCTTATACTCTTCCACCATTGCTGGGAACTAAGATCTCACAACATCTACTGCTCCGAGGGTAAGGCTAGCCAACTCATGAGTGATCGGCTGCCCCCTCCTATGCACGAGCCCACTTTGTGCAGCCTGGGTTTCCTTTTCTCCGACAAAGTAAAACCTTGTTTCATCATGGAGGACACACTGCACTCTTCGCCTAAAACAGTCAATCTGGGCATGGACCAAAGATAACCAATACATACCGAGAATGACGTCGTAAGGCCTCGATGCTACCACCAAGAGGTTCCAACCGAAACTCTCACCTCCAAGGGTATGATCACACTGTCTGAAAAGGTGCGTGATCATCGAGTCTCCTCCCGTTGGTGTCTCCAAGCGTAAGGATCGAGTCAACGGTTCTACCAGAATCTCAAGGTTTTGTAAAGGACATGTGGCGATAAGGGAATGAATGGAACATGTGTCTATGAGTATGGATGTTAAGGTAGAAAAGACACAGATCATACATCGAATCATCCCTGGAGCCCCTGGTTGTATGCCTCAACCGCATGCATCTGTCCCTGTCTGTGTCCCCCAGATCCCTGAGCCTTGTGCAGACCTCCTGGGGGTGGTGGTGGAAGTAAGTCGAAGCATTTACCACCACCTGTAGCTCTCCCTGCTCCTCTGCCATGTCCACCGCCTGGCGGATCTGCCTGGTCCATTCTCTGCCTCTGCCTCAGTGGCCCATCCACCACTTCCCTGTCAGCAGCCCGACCTG
The DNA here is from genome assembly GCA_963277665.1 of Viscum album. NCBI lineage: Eukaryota > Viridiplantae > Streptophyta > Magnoliopsida > Santalales > Viscaceae > Viscum > Viscum album. The sequence continues at coordinate 1,398,495,766 of OY728145.1, read as the reverse complement.
TCGGGCAATCTCTAGCGAGATTCCCCCTACCGTCGCAAGCGTAGCATCGCCTCTCCCTAGGTTGATTGGATCCAACCTGAGAGACCTGGACTATCGATCCCATGTCCTGGGTCCTCCTATGTCATCTCACATATCCAGATCCCTGCGTCTGACGTCGGCTCCCTACTGTCGGTGTCTCCGCACCTGCTTGCCTGCTACTGACTGCCAACAGATGTCTCTGCTCCGCCAAGAAGCTTTCGATCACCAAGGCCCGCTCGAGCACTCCAGAATAGGTCGATATTTATAGAGGCACGAAACTAGATCGGATGTCACACCATAGACCTCGGTCAAAGGTCTGAGCCCTGAAGTACTGATCCCTAACCATATCCATCGAGTACCTGGCGAGGTTGGTGAACCTCGATGAATAGTCAGCCTCTGTCACACTGCCCTGTTGGAGCTGAAGAAGCTCCTGAATGCACACATCTCTCATTGTATACGAAGAGAACTCCTCCCTGAATAGTCTCTCAAACTCCTTCCACGAAAGAGTCTCCTCATCATGAGTCTGCGTGGTCAGACTCCACCATCGTCCGGCCGAACACTGAAGAAGGATCGCTCCTAGGATCACCATCTGGTCTACTGGTGTCCTCACTAGATGGAAAACTCTGGTCACCACCTCATGCCAGTCTTCAGCCGCCTTAGGGTCGGGCTCGCCTCGGAACCTGAGGATTCTCTGTCTCTGGAACTCATGGAGCACGCTAAGCCTGTGCTCCTCACCGGTCGGTACCACTGGTACTATTGGCTGCTCCACTGGTGGTGGTATAGCAGGGGCACCACCTGGTGGAAACACCTGGGGAACTGGTCCCTGAATCGAAGCCTCATCACTGAGGGGATCATCCTCATGATCGTGCTGCTGAATCCTAACGGGTACGCATCACGGAGGCATCCTGTAAAGAAACAAGATGTGTCACGGTCAATGAGTATATCTGGATAGCTGACACCAAGTATATGGAAGACACAACCCATTCCTATATGATGCATTTACCTTTTATTTCCCTGCAACCAGTATTTTAGTGAACTAGGCCGAAAAGCAGGTTATCAGAGTCCTGGTGTATTGATATGTCAGTCGCCGCACCAACACTGGAGTCTCTGGCCTGAAAGCCGAACCCGAAACACTCAACACTTGTTTCCCCAACCAAACTCACAGACTCCTGGTCCTAAGGTAGAACCGACCACCTCTGATACCACTCTGTCATGACCCGTCCCGGTGGGGCCCGCGCTGTGAATCCCCAAGCCCGCCTCCAATAGGCCAGGGGCTGGTGACTAGCACCGAGTAGGCTTGTCACTAACATGGGAGGCATTGCCTTTGTACCTGTACACACACACACACATCTCCAAGCCCAAAAATGCTAAAATGTAAAAAAACTAAGGAACAAAAATGCATGCATACAACTAAGCCCAACCAACAGAGCACGACGAAAGGTAGAGTACTGTAAAAGTAAACTGGGCCAGAATACAAACCCACCAAAAACAAGAGTCTAAAAAAACTGCAAAGTCCAACCTGTAAGCACAAAGGTACTGGGACTGCTGCTCATAGCTGTAGGAACTCCTCGGCCTGTAGGAAACTCAGAAAGCTCAGTCCTGTCCTGGTCTGCCCTGGACTCTATCTAAAGGCTGCTCGTCTGCACTAGACACCAGACGTGTGGGCAAAGCCCGTGCAGGGGTGAGTATAACAATACTCATTAGAGGACCCTGAAAACCACAAAGTAGTACACAAAGTAATGGTACAGTCAGCTATGCAAAATATATGTTTACAGAACATATAAACAAACAAGATATACTCAAAAACCAGACCCGCGGTCTAGAGACAAGTCATGCAACCGCATACCCCGATAAGGATTTTGTTAGATGATTCCATGATGCACTCGTTCCCGGAGAACACACTCCATGAGTCTTATAGTTCTGATGACGTCCGTCCAAGGAGTGATGTTCGTCGGGAACCATCACGAGATATAGCTACTCTCATTGCGGGAGACACAATCCTAAGTAGAAGGGTTACAACAGATAGAAGCGCTCATTACGAGAGACACAGTCCTGAGTGGGAAAGATCTTGATACACAGATGAGGATCACTGCCAGGGCCATGGAGGATACCGTGACTCATCCGGAATTCACCTGCTAGGTAGTGGATCAACGCCCGATAAAGTCGGTCACGCCGATGCATGAATCTACCTAGGGTCTGGAATGGATAGAGGATCTCGATCCGGGCCTCACGTATGGATGCCTGACTCTACCACAGAAAAGTCATGCTGAAGGGATCATAAACCGGTGTAAGGGAATGATTCCTGACCTTCAGTGGAAAAGAAGAAGGGGGCACTAACCCAAACGAAAGATGTTCAAGGCACGGTGAAAAAAAGGACAACAATGTTCTCCAAAAGGTACACAGCGTGTAGAAATGATACACGCCGTGTTTTCCGACCCCGGGTACTACCCGTGTACAACGGCCCATGTCGAGAGGCTGGTCATGTAGAAAAATTTATACATGGCGTGTAGTACGGAGTACACGCCGTATCTGGGTCACTGGGGCAGGCTCCGTGTACTCTAGCCATGTGCCTGTATATGGTCACCTACCAGTGTACTCCAACTCGTGTCCGTGTATCCCCAGGATACTCACCGAGCTCCGCGTAGCCGCCTTTGCCGAGCTGTACACCCCGTGCCGCCTGAAGCCGTGTAGAGCATCCTGTCTTCGTGTACCACCCGAAGTACACGCTGAGCTTCTCCGAAGGTCCAACACGCCCTGTGACCGGGGTCACACGCCGTGTGATCCTTCTCTGACCCCAAAACCCTAGCTGCCACCATCAGAACTACACGGTGTGTTCTTCGGAAGTACATGCCCTGTATTCTGGAAATTTCCAGAAACACGGACCTCCGACGTCGTGCCTCCCGTGGTGCTCCGATCAATGATCGTGTCATCCGATCACCACGAAACCTTCAGGTTTTGGTCACCCCGACACTACGAAGTTGTTTCCGTCATTTTCAGGCCTCCGATCGGCTCCAAAAACATGATCGGTCTTCCCGCGCAAAGAACGCTCGAAGAACGCCCTTTCTGATCTAGTCCGATTTGGTGCCCGCCAACGTCGCCGCACCTCTAGAAGGACGTTTCGATGTCGAACCTTCAGTTTGGGATCGTTGCGTCGCAGAACGGATGCGCAGTGATCCGTTGTTCGTCGCCCCGCGAAGAACGCGAAGAACGCGCAGGAAAAAGGAGGAAGAAATCCAAATGAACAAAAAGAGGAACGAACCTCCAACGTCGTTCGCCGCGGTGTTGATCCTATCCCGTTAATAGGCTTAAACGGAGCAGAGGTCAGCATGAATATAAATCATGGATTAATTCCTCAAAATGAACCCAAAGAAAACCCTCCCGCAAGAACGTACGAATCTGCAGATCAACTTGTTTCGCGGTTGATCCACGTTCGTCGTTTAAACTCAAAAATGGGGAAAATAAAATCAAAAAAACAACCCCTACCTTTTGAAAGGATCGATCATTGACAAAGGCGTCATGCTTCCATTGTCATTGTGATCCTTCAACGCCGGCGCAACGATCCTTGGTTTCGATCCGTTGTCGTTCGTCGTCGAGAATTGCTCTAATGCCTCGCGGATTCGGCATAGGTTCTTCTAAAGTGTTACCAATGATCATCAATTGTTCACCCATTTAAAAATGGAAACAAATTTTGCACTTAATTACGCGGTGATATTAATGATCCCAACTTTCCAAAACTTGAGTCATTATGATGCGCCATTAGTTAAGGAAACAGATGTCCCGTCGCTGCGTATTAAAGAGTCCAACTTTCCATTTATTTTCCATTATGACACAACATTTTATTAAGGGAACAACTTCCCTTTTAACACGCCGTAGCGGTTGCTTCCATAAAATAAAATACACATTTAAATTTTTATTTTATTTTATTTTATTATTAAAACGTCCGAAAATTAACTTTTTCCCTCGACCCGCGCTGGTCGAGGTTAGCCTCATTCTTAGGTAAAGTCGTCGTCCCGGACGCAATGGTGCGCTCAGATTTTTAATTTGGGCATCCGTTTGGAAACTGCCACAACTGCGCACAAGCGCCGACTCACTTGACTTAAAAAGTTCAAACCACCATTCCGGGCTCACTGGACCTCGGAATGATGTGCCGTCCTCACGCCCGATCTCGAAATAATTCCATATAATATTTAAAAATAATAAACGGAAAAATCTGTGACATTACACTCTTGGCCTTTCATAAATACCAAAACCCCTTCCCTTAAGTAGATTTTCACGGCGTAGTATTCTAGAGGTAAATCCACATATTCTTTTTCATAATTTGATTTCAAGTCCCTTCATTTTATTATTCTATACTGACACCCTCTATCCAATTGATCATGATTACTGAAGTAACATATATATACAAGAATTATATCATGTTAATGTAATAACCATTATCAATCTTCTCTCTCTCTCTCTCTTATTTTATAAACGAAATCATCTTCCATGAGATGCCAATTGATAACCTGCGTGGACGATGTTGTCTTATTCTTAAATTTATCACTAAATACTTGTCTTGAAACAATTTTATTGTTTAATTAGACTATCAATAATGTATTATAACCTATTTTATATTCCATAACCAGTATATGTACAAAATGTAATTTCATACAACAAAACTAATCCGTAATAATCAAAATACCGCCAAAATAATCTAAGTGATCGTCATTAATATTTCATCTATTGATTCATCCTCATAGCAGGTGAAAAAATAATATATATAACAAATAAAGTCAATTTATGTTCATAAATAATATATAATTTCAATTCTGGATAATTATATCCATCCAAAATGATTATCCATACTCAAATATATGTAAACTAATCGTCAAAACCAAGGAAACAAGCACTCCAGAATGGTGAAATTCAATATTAAAACCCATCAATAATGACATAAATAAACTTAATAAAACTATTATAAAATATAGAAATTTATACTAGTTTATGAATTATGTTATTAAAAGTATAATTTCATATTATTGGATCTTATGTTCAAGATCGAAACATATTCGGACATAAGTTAAGGGTTCTCTACCCGATCATCCAATTTTTCTTTCCAGTTACGCTTATTCTCTACATACCTCAATGAAAATATTATTTATAATTATTAACTAATAATAAATCCTATTTTAATTTATTATATATGAGTACCTACCATAATCCATATTTATTTTTTGGGGATTAACATGTTTTATAAAGATCATTGAGAAATTATTACCGACAAACAAGCTAGTTTCAAAGGAAATTCTAGAATTATTACCAATTTTAAAATTCACTCATTAATTTTTTTAAAAACAATTAGTTTTATAAAATAACTGATTTTATTATAAAATATCTACCTTATTTCACTTATGATTTTATATAATGATTATTTTGTCAAAAGAACTCTTTTTTCAAAGTAAAAGAGTATTTATCTCAAGAATTACTCGATGATTTTATAAGTGTATTTTAACCTATTTAAAATATCTAGTTGATTATTTTGTTTAAATGGGGTTAAATTTTTATGATATCTCCCATCATATTTTATTGAATGTTTTATGATAATATTGAGATTTGATGTACTATATTGATACCATTCACCATATTACTCTGAATGGTTAGTGTTTATGTTTAATTATTGGGGAAAGTTATTTACATTTGACATGTTATTTTCAATATGAATGTATATTTAATAATTTTTATACCCATGCATATGAGGAATGATTTAGAAATAGTTTTTGAAAGGAATATCCTGTTATAGACCCTTGATGAATCAGTTGGTCTCATGAGATAAACTAGAGTCTTGGCACGAGGCCTTGGATATATGTTTATTTATAGTCTTGGAATGAGGCCTTTCCGGTATGGTTATGATGTCCGACATTATGTATTACATCATTGTGAAGCTAGTAATTGATATCTCATATGGTTATTCAACTAGTAGAATAACCATTAATATGTTTTATTGTGGAATTATTTATTCAGATATTATTCTAGCCATATTGTGTTCTATTTTTTTTGTTAAAGGCTAGAGTTTTTAGTTATTCATCATGCCGAATGTTTATTTTTATGATATCTTATTCGGTATTTAATACCTTTAATGAGCATATGATCTCCCCATTTCTTATGTTATATTTTCCAGGATATGAATATTTAAATTATGAAAGTCTTTTAGGGATAATATATGAGTCATGGATGTTTCTAATGGAATTTTGGTAAAGAATAGATTATAAGGATCATTCTAGAAAGTACATCCATGTCTGGATACTATAAGTGGATGTGGTTTTGGAATATATGTACCATGGAGTAACAACTCTGATAGGGAGTTTCTTTCATGACCTAGGGTATTTTTGTACTCGATAATGAGCCTTACTGTGCACCAAGATTGGAACTCCCAAGGGATATTCTTCAAATTATTCACAATTTATTTACAAACCATTAAGAATGAATTAAATGTAAAATTTACCTCAAATAAACCATTTTTATGGTTATGCCACTAACTATGGATATTGTTCCAATTGATGTTATGTATTTTTCTAATTTTAGATTATACATTATGCTTGAAAACCTAATATACTATACGTCATTATTTAGGGATGTGTCCTATTTAAAGGAATGAAAATGGCACCAATGTGAGTATACCATGTAGGAATTCCCCTTTAATGAAAGATAATGATGTTGGCTCTAGTGATGCGACTGGTGATGAGCAACTTATAACTCAAATAAGACCATCGACTCAAGTTATGAACAATATTATTACCCTTATGGAGAATCCATATCCCCAATGTGGATTAGCTATGATAGGCCACATTATGCAACAACAACATCTATCATTCATTAGGAATCAAAACCCTATTTGTAGTGGACAATAGGATTGGTTCTTTAGTGATGATTTTTCTCGCTTTGGGATGTAATGAAAGAGAGAAGTTTTTAATGGAATTTTCTCACATATCGAGAGATGTGGATAAGTGGTGGTTTTTAATTCCAAATAAAAAAGAGGAGGAAGAAATAAAGAAATTTAATAGAGGGATTACAAAAAAATAATCTTTGAAAAATAATTCCCTCATGAAAAGCGAGAAGATATAGAAAGTTAGTTTTTGAATATTAGGAAAAAAATAGGATGTGAATGTTCTAAATTATGAAGCTAACTTAACAAGGGTAACAAGACATGTCTCAGACTACATATGTAATACAAGGAGAAAGATTCATCTATTATTTGATGGTTTAAAATCATTCATCCAAAGCACACTAGTCTCCCAAAGATTCTCATTGTATGAAGATATAATCTCATGTTCTATATAGAAAAAAACTAAATTCTCTATGTCTTATGACTATCAGGGAAAGAAATATAAGAAGCGGGATACTGATATCTCCGTAAAAATAAATTAAGAAATGGGGAATATTGGAAGAGTCGACTTTCCACTCTTTGATAATTATTGGTAGAAATACCATGTTACTTCCCTGAAGTGTATGGGCATTTGTTACAAGTGTGGGAAAAAAGTCACCACTCTCGTGATTGCATGGGGAATAAGGAAGAAACAATTTTTCGATGCTATAATTCCTAGAAGTTGTGGAATTATGCAAATGACTGTCCCAATCATTAAGGAAAAATTCCCAAAAAAGGATAATGGAGCAAGGCCAAGAATTTGCAGTCACAACTACTATGGTTGAGGTTCCAAATGATTTGGTGGAAAATAATTTAATCATTTCATCAAACTTAGAAAATAATTTTTTTTTCTATATCATCACATTCTTTTATATCTTCCTAGTTTTCCAAAAAAAATTGAATTTTCTATTTTTATTTAACAAAATAATTTTTCAGTCAAAACTCTTAAGGGAAGAATCATTGCAACAATATTTTTGTCAGTAAGTCCCCATTATGGAATATAAATATGCTTTATCTTACGATTTTATCATCATTATCATGATTTAATTTGATATAATCCATGGAAGGGATTGGCATTAAAATTACGATGAAATGATATATTGCATGAATAACGGTGGAAAATGGTTTGAGAAAAATGTAGAATCCCTTATTTTTAGGATAGAAACATGAACATCTGATTCACATCTAGATCCACCCTTAGTAGTTCTACTAAATTAAATTCCTCGGTAGGATGATAAAATAATACCAATGGGAGAGGAAACAAATCTTCAAAATTGAGGATGTACCTATTGTACAACAATACGTTGATGTAATTCCATTGGATTTACATGTACATCCTCTAGAGAGGGAAATAGAGTTTTTTATCGATTTAATTCATATTTCAAGGCCGATATGAAATAATCCGTATAGAATAGACCAAGTGGAATTATTGGAACTAACGGAATAACTATAGGATTTGAGTAGTAAGGGGTTTATTCGCCCAAGATTTTTTCCATGTGGTGCTCTTGTTCTTTTAATTTAGAAAAAATATGGATCTATGTGACTAGGCATTGAGTATAGAGATATCAATGATAGCATGATAAAGAGAAAGTATCTTCTTCACAAAATTTATGATTTATTTGATCAACTTCATAGAGCCCAATATTTTACTAATATTGGCCTCTGATATGGATATCATCGGTTGTGTTTGAGGAAGGAAGATATTCCAAAGACAACATTATGGAACAAGTATAGTGATTACACATTTATAGTAATGAATTTTGTAATAACTAATGATCCCTTGGTTTTCATGGATCTAATGAATATGTTTTTCAATGAATATATTGATGACTTTGTTGTGGTATTTATTGAAAATATCTTGGTATACCCCAAAAGGTTCAAATATCTAGAAAATCACTTGAACATTATTTTAATGAATCCTATACGAAATGAATTATATAAGAAGTATAGAATGTGTGAATTTTGGCTTCAAAAGTTTTCTTTTCATGGCCATATTTTCTCTAATGATGGAATTTTTTTAATCCTACAAAGACGGAGGCTATCCATGAATGACCTAAAACAATGAATGTTACCGAGGTACATAGTTTTATTGGTTTAGCCAATTATTATTTGAACTTCATTTCAAACATTTCCCGATAAACATACTAGTTAAACAAGTATACATGTAAAGTGGTTATGATCATATGGAAAAAATAATGTGGGAAATTTTTTTTAATAATTAAAGAGGAAATTAGTGATTTCTTCGATCCTAACTCTACCATCATGAAATGAAAAGTTTGTGATCCATATTGATGCATCAAATAATGGCCATGATTTTGTTCTTATGAATAATGATAGTGTAATTGCCTATGCATTAAGGACATAAAAAATTCAGGAAAAAATATATCATACTCATGATCTTGAGAGAGTATTTTTTATATTTACTCTTAAGATATAAATTCATTATCTCTATAGTGAATGATGTGAGAAATATAGGAATCAGAAGAGATTTAAATATATCTTCTCGCATAAAGATCTCAACATTAGGAAAAGGTGATATCTCAAAATAATAAAATATTATGATTGTTCCATACACTACCACCCAAGAAAATAAAATAAGGTATCTGATGCATTGAGCAATAACGATCATGGAGTTATAAAAAATCGAAGATTGAAAGGGATCCATTATTCATAGATCTAGTAAGCATGTACATGATAATTATCAAAGAAGGTGGCACATCATTAATTTTTCAATTGGTTTTCCAACCATATTTATTTGAATAAATTAATAGTTCTCAACCCTATTATTAGAGTCTTCAAAAAAAATATGTCAATGATGAGAAGTTGTAATACTTCTTATATAAAAGTTGTAATTATAAAATTTGGGAAGTGGCTTTGACATCTAGTTGTAATAGAGAAAAAAATGGAGTTATTGGACGATGCCTATATTTATAATTTCTCTATACATCCTGGTAGTACTATGATGTATATAGATTTGAAGAAACATTTCTAGTGGGATAACATGAAGAGGTAAATTACAGATTATGTTTCACGATGTTTTGTTTGTCAAATAGTGAAGGCTGAATGACAACATACTAGAGGAGCTAGGAAAACCCTACATATTCCTACATGGAAATAGGATGAAATCTAATTTTGTCATTGTATTACCCAAAACTCCATGAAATAATGATGTATTATGGGTAACATGTTGATCGACTTACAAAATCAGCACATTTCGTCACTATAAGACATGATTTTCCATTGAAGCACCTTCCTTATCTGTATATAAATGATGTTTTAAGAATTTATGGGTAACATATTTTAATTTTTTTAATCATTATCCTTGATGTACATCGTAGTTATGGAATAGGCTTTAGAATGAATTGGATACATAGCTTCATTTGAGTACTGCTTATCACTCACAAACTAACGAGAAGCCCGAAAGGGAGATACAAATATTTGAATACATGTTAATATATTGATAAATTGATTTTAAGGGTATGTGGGATTAATATTTACCATTAGTGGAGTTTTCCTAAAATAATATTTTCCATTATACCATTCTAATTGCACTATATGAAGAATTTACGGAAAGCGATGTTGTGCAACAACATCGTGGGATGAATTCGGTGAAAGGAAGCTTGTGGGACCCCAACATATATAGGACTCAACAGTGATGATAATGACTATTCAAACCCATAGCGAAGTATCTCAAATGAGGAAAAAGGGAAATGCTGATAATTGAAGGAAGGATTTGTAATTTCATGTTGGAGATCAACATTTTGTTAAGGTATATTCATTTAAGGGAATTATATGATTTGGGAAGAATGGGAAACTATGCCCTAGATATGTTGTCCATTTTGAAATTTTTATGAGAATTAGTGCTATGTATTATCATTTGGAAATACTGTCTAGATTTTCTATGTACACAATGTGTTCCATGTCTCAATGTGGAGAAGGTACATGCTAGGTCCAATGCATGTCCTCACTTTTGAATGTATAGAATTGGAACCTAGGTTATCTTACTATAAAGAGCCTTTATATATTCAAGACACTATTGAATGAGTGTTGAATAATCATAAGACATGACTGGTAAAGTTAATTTGGAAAAATCATACAATTGAAGAAGCATCATGGGATCCTAATGAGATTATGATAAAAAACTACACAATTTTTTTATGAGGTAACAGTCATGAAATTAGATGAATAAATTTTTATAACGGGAGGAATTTGACTCCCAAATGATTTAAAAATAAATTTAATATTGAATTTATGAAACACTGATTCTTTAAAACCCACCACTTTATTATAACCTTGTCAGTAAACAAAATTTTTCCACCTCTATAATTTGAATTTCAAAAAACATACATACACGGTTGCGTTTAATAAGATATTTAAAGTCTGAAAGGATCAACATACATTTTTTTAAAATTAACATGATCCTTATAAATAGTAATATACACTTATGAATAGTAATTTGATCCTTATGAATAGTAACATCACTCATCAAGGTATAAATAAAATTTCCCGAAGCTTGTAAATGAAAGGGAGTATATTAGGAATTAATAATTAAGTGTTGGTATTTTTTTGAATAATAAAAAATTTAATTACAATTTTAAATTAATAAACTTATTTAAAATAAAATACCTTTTTATAAAATTTATTCCTGAATAAGTATTTTGATGTCCTATAATTTTAGGATAATTTAATAAGACCATATTTAATGTAATAGGGTTTTATAAAATCAGTTTCAGTTTTAAAAACTATAATTTTGGAGTAAATAATGATTTTATTTAAAAATTAAATTTTGAATATTTAGAAAATTATTTTGACAAAATTCAGTACATACTTTAATTCTACAAATTTTAGAAATGTTTATGGTGAATTTTGGGGACTTTTTAAAATATAGTAATATTTGGTGAATAGTAAAATAAAGACATTTTTAATAAATGGTAAATACATGATTTATTGAGTCATAGTTGATGTAAGGCTGATGTAATCACACTTGGTTTTATCTCACATGAATTTTTCACTTTTTTTTAAAATAATAAACAATTATTATTTTCATGATCAAAAAAATAAAATATTGAATAAGATATTCAAAAATCACACCTCTCCTCCACCCTAAAAGCCACCCCTAACTCCCTCTTCTCTTCACTCCTATGAGATTTTAATGTCCTAAATGTTTTTCCCAAATACTTATACCTAGTCCCTCCACACATTCAAGAGCTCTTGTTCTTTCCAAAATTCCAGAACCCCTTCCTTTAAGGAGATTCTCAAGGAGGTGTATTGAAGAGGTAAATCAACATATTCTTTCACATAATTTAATTTCTCGTTCCTTAATTTTATTATCCTATAGTATCATTTTCTATCAAATTTATCATTATAATTCAGGTATGATATAAATCTATTAATTATATGATGTTAATTTAATAGACATTATAAATATTCTTACTCTCCCTATTTTATTTTATAAACGAAGTCATCATTAGTGAGGTGACAATTTACAACCTTCAAGGATGACGAATTCTTGTTCTTAAATTTCTCCTTAAATACTGGTCATGAAGCGATTTTTATGGTTTATATATACTACAATATATTTATTATCATTAGTTTAATATTTAGAAACCCATATATTTTCATAATATAAATTTATACGACTAAACTGGTTTTTAAAAATGGAAATATCTCCCAAATAATCTATGTGAATTTCTATAATATTTCATCAAATTATTCGTCCTCATACCTTATAATAAAGTTATATATATTACCATTATAAACATTATGTGTTCATCAATAATATATAAATTCAATTCTGGAGAATTATAACTCTTCCATAGAACTATTAAACCCATATTGAAGTATACTAATCCTGAAGACCAAGGAAATAAACACTCCAGAATGATGGAATTCAATATCATAACCTATAAAAAAACATAAAATAAATTAATATAATTATGATAAAATATATACATGTCAAATAAGTTCTGGATTAATTTATTAATAAATTTAATTTCATAATATGACATCTAATGTTCAAGAGCATAACATATTCAGATATAAGTTAAGGATTCTATACCCAAACATCCATATTTCTTTCAGGTTACTCTTATTCTCCACTTACCCCAATGGTATTCTTATTTATACTTATTTACTACTCATAAATCCTTTTTTAATTTTCTATATATTGTTACCAATCATTATACTTCAATATTTTATGGGGATTTACATGATTTAAAATGATCTTTCATAAATTCTTCCCGATAAAAAAGCACATTTCAATGGAAATTCTAGAATTTTTACCCATTTTCAAATGAAATCTATAATCTATTTTATGACTAAATATTTGTATAAATTAAATTATTTTATTATGTAAAATCTATGTTAATTCACTTCAGTAAGTATATGAATATTTTTCCCAAATAACTCATCTTTTCAAAGTAAAAGAGTATATATCTCAATAATTACTCGATGATGTTAAACAAGTACTTTCACCAATTTGAAAACTCATGTTAATTATTATGATTAAATGGGATTATTGTATTATCATATCATCCAAAATATTTTATTGAATGGTTTATGATTATATTTAGAGTGGATGTACTATATTGATAACATCAACCATATTTCCTTGAATTGTTAGTGATAATGTTTAATGTTTGGGGAATGTTATTTACATTTCATATGTTAGTTTCAATATGAATGTATATGTTGTTTATGTTTATCCCAATTTATATTAAGTGATGGTAGTGGCTCTCTATAGCCACTGGATGATTCAGTAGGTCTCACAAGACAAACTGGAGTCTTGGCATGAGGCCTTCATAGTATGGTTATTTATGGTCTTGGTACATGGGCAAGATGGTATGGTTATGATGTACGAATTTATGAAATACCTCATTAGGAAGATATTAATTGAAAATTCATGTGGTTTTTCTACTAGTTGAATACAAACGATTATTTTTTGTTATGGCATTATTTATTCACCTCTTATTCCTTCCATATTGTGTTCAAGTGTATTTGTTAATGGCATGTGTTTTTAGTTATTCATCATGAATAATGTTTATATTTATGATATCTTGTGTAGAATTTAATACCCTTAATAATAATCAGATCTCAACCCTTTCTGATGTTTTATTTTCTAGGATATGAAGAAGTAAATAATGAGTGACTTGTAGGGATAATCTAGGAGTCATGTATGTTTCTAATGGAGTATAAATGTTCCATTTCTTTTTATGTTGTAATGTTGAACTCATATATGTATCTGGTTTTCCAAAACTACTAAACCATTCATTCATGTGCGATACAAAATTATTGTATTCATACCAATTTAATTAAATAAGGCACTGACATCGGGACACTCGGGTAAAGCATTACCACTAAGATGGACAAGGGAGGAAACCATGACTACAAATATGGTATGGGGAGTGAACCGACACTACTAAGAATGTTTTTAGTGGAATCGATTCAATAATATGGAAATAACATTATACGTTTATCTATCTACCAAAATTCAGTTATCTATTCCTATGTTATGCTTTTATGGCTAATGTTCTTTATTTCTATGTTATTTATTTCTTATGAACCTTTAATATTTATTCCATGATTCTTATTTGCGATCTTTGATATATTAGGTATGATATTATATTTTCACTATCATGTTCTCATGTTTATTCTTACTTGTCTCCCTTTTTTACCCTCACATTGCATCAAATCTCATACATTTTTATGTTCCCTTATCTAAGTTATTATGATATGTATTTTGTTTATGTGTCTATGAAGGGAAATACTCAAGAATAACCTAGTGGGAGATAATGTAGATCACTTATGTACTAGTGTTCGTGATTCCATTTTTCTAATGGAACTAGTCTAGTATAATATTTGCGCAACTTTTTTTATAAATATTTAAGTATTTTGTATAAGTGATGTAAATTTAATGTATTCTAATATTGGATCATTATAGTTTGTATCATTTGGATGGTGTAGTTAACCATTTGAAACTAATATGAGAAATATTTATTATGATCCCTAGGAATAATTCTAAGGATATGTCTTTGGTTGTCTCTATAGATAATTATAAGGACGTGTTAATATTTAGGATATGTTCGTAGAATGTTTAGTAAAGGATAGAGTAAGTGGTTTCCTAGTAATAAATCCATGTATGGATACTACAAGTGGATGTGTCCCTGGCACAGATGTACCTAGGGGTAACATCTATGATTAGATGTTTCAGACTTGACTCATGGAAATCTGGTACACAATGATGGTACTTGTTGAACACCTAGTTTTCCCTCTAAAGGGATATTCTTTGGAAATTTACAAACTCTTCATGAAACATTATAAAATATTTGAATAGATTATGACTATAAAAACATAGGATAAACCTATGGTGTCATAGTGTAATGCCCCGACCCTAGTTACCTAGAGTCGGTGCATTATTACATAACATTGGCATGATCACAAGAAAGATCAAATCTCGAAAGACCGATTGGTTTAGTAGCTTTGGAAACACTAGATATATTCATAAGTTTTACAATACATCATAAAATGAAAAACTACTACAACAACATAATGTCTTTATAATCCACACTCATATCCCCACATAATATCCCTACAGGTCATTCATAATTTACTTCTTCACTTCCTGGGAAAAATAAAACATAGAAAAGGGGTGAGCTCAAATGCCCAGTAAGGATAACAATATAGCCGAAACTTTCATAAATAAGAATAAAAATTTACGGCAATGTATAACTAAAACAAAAGCCTTTAAAACATGAACTTTCAACATTGTACGGCATAAATAAAATGAGATAATGCCATTTACTTATTCACATGGATATTCTACTAATCGAATAATCACATGAAAAAATCAATAACCACTTTCATAATGTTGGAATGCATAATGCCAGACTATCATAACCACATAGTCAAGGCCTCGTGCCAAGACTACAAATATGATTTTGTAAAGGCCTTGTGCCAAGACACTAGTTTGTCTCATGAGACCTACCGATGCATCGAGGAGCTATAGCGGGCTCCACCCGTCACATATTAAGTCCAATGCATTCCCATATGAAAAGGTTTAAACATAACATAATCATTCGTATTAAAACTAGCATACGAAATGTCAATACTTTCACCATAAACTATGAATGGTATAAAAATAGCACATCCATAGTCAAACATATCACAAAACATTCAATACAATATAGAAGTTTTGTATCATAATAAATCAACTTCAAATAATCTTTAAATCCATCAAAGGATGTTGACATAGATGAAATCAAAATTCTTTTTAAGAAAATATCTCCTTTTATTTTGAAATCATTTAAGATCCATATAAAATAAAACATTTTCTTTGAAAAATATTCTTATAAGCTTGTAAGGAAAGCTTTGAATATTTTATAACGGCGGAAAATAACCGTAGCCGCCGTATATGTTTTAAAAAAACATTCTTATCTTAATTCTGTCGAAAAGGTTAAAAAGAACCTTGTTTGGAAAATGAAGGAAAGATTCCCTTATAAACCTATTATAAAAAGTCAAACAAGGGTATAAATTAATTTAACCCATATTCTTTTAAATATTAAAAATGTTTTGAAATACATTTTGAAGAAACATGGATGTGGATGATAACGAGATCCGAGTAGATTATTACGTATAAACAACCTCGGATAATGAAGAGATTGTGAAATAACCCTTACCTTGTACTTTTACTTGGTTGGGGTAGGTTAAACTATTGGATAATGGTGAAATAATTGTTATTAAATTATAAAAGAATCATATAAATTAATATGATATCATATATGATCTTTTAATATTGATTTGATAATAATATCTTAGTATTATCGTTGTTTCGGGTGTTAACTTACTTGTTTTATTTTCTATGTTTTGTTACGTAAGCCATGTTTGTAATGGATAGGTTTTATATTATTTATATCCATAATGATATCAAGTCCTTAAACATCATTTTTAAATCATCAAATGATAATTATACTTGAATGGATACGACGGAGAATGAATCTTATTGCGTTTGTGGAGACGGTAGTCCGTACGTACGCACGAGCGACAATATAATTCTTTTGATATTAAAATAATATATAAATGGATGTTATATCATATATAAAGAATAATTAACATGTTATATTTATTATTTACATGAGTTGCACATCATTATTATACCCATCCAAATAATAATATATTGAATAACAATTACACCACGACGTGGAGACGGTAAGTCGTACGTACGCACGTATGGTGACATGTTATACAAAGGGTGGATAGAATACTGAATATGGTTTTACCATATTTATAATAACATTACAGTATATGTGAGATACTGGAGTTATTATTTTAGAATGGTAAGAACAAAGAAAGAAGAAGTGGAAGAGGAAAGGAACTTGAAAAGGGGGTGGTGAAAACATTACCTCTTCTTCAGGTTCTTCCTTTTGATTTGATCAAAAGGGCTCCTTAAATTGGCTTTCTGATCAAACTAAGGCCTCTAGGTTGTAGTGAGGGAAGTTGGGAGAGTATTTGGGCAGGGTTTGGACGAGCCAAGTGTCTTGAGAGGTGTGAGGAATGAGTAGAAGTGGTCTCCTTTTATAAGGGAGAGGAGGGGCTCTTTAGGAAAGAGTGAAAGTATTACTTTATGATATAATTATATTCCGTTTATAATGGTCCAAAAATAATTGAGGTCGAATATAAGATGACTCATATTCTAAATAACATCAACCAATAAGAATTGGACAGGTTTTAGATAATATTTTAATCATTATAATCTTATTTATTTAAATGATTTATTAATGAGGTAAACATTTCATCATTATTGTGTCATTAATAATTTAAATTATTTGATGTCTAAAAATTATAAATAAAATATCATTATGTAGGAAATATTTTTATCTTTCTAATGAATATTTATAATCGAAAATCCAACATGTATAACCCTATTTAAAAACTGTTCTTCAAAAAGATGTAAGCTTATGCCATTTTTATTTTTATTTTAACTTTATTAATATAATGTGTCCCTACCACATACAAGTGGCTCTAAGGGGTCCCAAAATCGACCCAAGGATTCCCATGGTCGGGTATGTGTCCACAAATATGGTTAGGACACGTTTTAGTGTAATTTTGTATTATTATAATTTTATTTTTTAACCCTTATTTACCGGATTTACCCTTTAACCATGGTAAATAAAATATTTACCGCAGTAATTATTCAAAATGTGTAAAAATAAAAGTTACCTATTTACATAATTTGGACATCCTGATTCCAAATATGTAGTCCATTTTTCCAAATTCAAAACACAGAAGTGGAAAAAATTAATTTAAAATTAAATCCCGTTGTTAAAATAAAAAGCGTGTTTTTAAGAGATAATAAATATCAAAAGATTGACACTTGTTTATGTCTGGTTTAATTGTGAAATTATGTCCAATGACAAAAATTAAATTAAATGGTAAAAATATATTCTAAATATACTTTAAAACCACTCAAATTCATAATTTATCAATATTATTTATTTTGATTGAAAAAGTTGATTTTAATTAAAATTTAATAATTTTCATTATTCATCAAAATATAAAAGTTATCCGAAAAGTACCAAAATTTCACCCTAGGCTAATTTTAATATTCCGAATCCAAAAATGAAGTCCATTTTGAAATATAAAATATATATGATTTCAAAAATTAGGTATTACTATTCACAACGGCTAGTTTAATTAGTTGTGGTGTGTGTTAGAACTCGAGGTTGCGTACAACATATGCTATCGCATTATTCGAAGGGAAACATACCGTGGAAGCTTGAGGTGTTACATTCTCCCCTACTTCAAATAATTGCGTCCTCGCAATTTCTAGGGTATTACTGCATAAAAAGACTCGGGTGGTTCTTCATCATAAGTTCCTCGGGTTCCCACGTTGCCTCTTCCATCTTATGATTTCTCCACAAAACTTTTACCAGACGCGTCGTCCGGTTTCTCAGTACTTGTTCTCTTGTATCAAGAATCCTGACAGGCTCTTCACAATAAGACAGATCGGGTTCTAGTTCTAATTCCTCATAGGTGAGTACATGCATTGGGTCAGGCATGTATTTTCTCAACAGAGATACATGGAACACATCATGAACTTTGGAGAGACTTGGCGGCATTGCCAATCGGTAAGCTACAACCCCAATTCGTTCTAGAATTTCGAAAGGTCCGATGTACCTGGGACTCAATTTACCTTTCTTACCAAAATGTATGACTCCCTTCCACGGAGATACCTTCAGGAAAACATGATCACCGACTTGAAATTCCAAATCCTTCCTTCGATTATCGGCATAGCTCTTCTGCCTACTTTGAGCTGCTTTAATGTGATTTTGGATTAATTTCACCTTTTCCACCGTTTCCTCCACCAGTTCTGGGTCTACAAGTTTTCTTTCACCAACGTCATCCCAACAGGTTGGTGTACGACATCTCTTTCCATATAACACTTCATATGGTGCCATCTGAATACTCGAATGGAAGATATTGTTATATGAAAATTCTACCAGTGGTAAATATTGATCCCACATACCCTGAAAGTCAAGTGAGAAAGATCTCAACATGTCTTCTAAGGTCTGAATAGTCCGTTCTGATTGTCCATCTGTCTGAGGGTGGTAAGGAGTGCTCAAATGAAGTTCAGTATCCATGGATTTCTGAAGACTTTTCCAAAATCTTGAAGTAAAACGGGGATCACGATCAGAAACAATTGATAAGGGTACTCCATGAAGTCTAACAACTTCATTAATATATAGTCTTTCTAGACGTTCCAGGGGTAGATCTTCTCTTATAGCAAGAAAATGTGCTGAATTGGTAAGATGATCAACAATAACCCATATTGCATCATTCCTTCTAGGAGTCTTTGGTAGCCCCATGACAAAGTCCATAGTAATATTGTCCCATTTCCACTCCGGTATGGGAAGAGGTTGCATGACTCCTCCAGGCTGTTGCCTTCCAGCTTTCAATTGTTGACAAACCATACATCTTGACACAAAATCAGCAATCTACCTCTTCATGTTGTCCCACCAAAAATGTTCCTTCAAATCTCTATACATTTTGGTGCTCCCAGGGTGTATAGAGAAATTGGAACTATGAGCATCATCCAGCAATTCCCTTTTTAGATCAGGTATATTGGGAAAACAAAGTCTCTTCCAAAATTTCAAAATTCCATCTTCATACACAAAGTCTCTCAATCTCCCATCATTCACAGCTTTAACCTTCTTTTGAAATTCATCATCATCGGTCTGAGAACTCTTAATCCTTTCTAGTAAAGATGGGTTGGCAACCATTTGAAAAAGCATTGATGTTTCACCTTCCCAGGTTATTCCCATGTCCATCTTCACTAGATCCATGAAAATTGGATCCCTTTCAATTCTCATCATGTTCAAAACTCCATGGTCTTTTCTTCTCAAAGCATCTGCCACCTTGTTTACTTTCCCCGGGTGGTAGTGTATCGTGCAATCATAATCCTTGAGTAATTCAATCCATCTCCTTTGCCTCATGTTGAGTTCTTTTTGTGAGAAAATATACTTCAAACTCTTGTGATCAGTATAAATCTCACATTTTTCACCATAGAGGTAGTGTCTCCATATCTTCAAAGCAAAGATCACAACTGCTAACTCAAGATCATGAGTAGGATAGTTTTTTTCATTAATTTTCAACTGTCGTGATGCATAGGCAATAACTCTATCATTCTGCATAAGGAAACAACCAAGTCCTTTCTTTGATGCATCACTATAAAAAACGAACCCATCATTCCCCGATGGTAGAGTCAATATAGGAGCATTGACTAATCTTCTCTTCAATTCTTCGAAGCATTCTTCACACTCTTTTGTCCAAACAAATTTAACCCCTTTACGTGTGAGCTTCGTTTATGGGTTAGCCAATCGGGCAAAATTCTGGACGAAACGTCGATAATAACCTGCCAAACCAATAAAACTACGTACCTCATTTATAATCGTAGGTGCTGGCCATTCTTGGATTGCCTTGGTCTTAGAAGGATCAACAGAGATTCCATCTTTAGAGACAATATGGCCAAGAAAAGAAATCTCCTGAAGCCAGAATTCACACTTGCTAAACTTCCCATATAATTTATGCCTCCTCAGAGTCTTCAAGATAATGCGCAAGTGATTTTCATGATCTTCTTAGGTTTTGGAGTGTACCAAGATATCATCAATAAATACCACCACAAATTCATCGAGATACTCCTTGAAAACTCTATCCATCAGATCCATGAATACAGAGGGTGCATTAGTCAATCCAAAAGGCATTACAGTAAACTTGTAATGCCTGTACCTGGTTCGAAATGCTGTCTTCGGAATGTCTTCCTTCTTCACACACAACTAATGGTATCCATATCGAAGGTCAATCTTTGAAAAGTATTGAGCTCCATGCAGTTGGTCAAATAAATCATCAATACGAGGTAGGGGATACTTGTTCTTTATCGTTATAGCATTGATCTCCCTGTAGTCGATACATAACCTCATAGATCCATCTTTCTTTTTAACAAAAAGAACAGGGGCTCCCCATGGAGAAACACTAGGGAGAATAAATCCCTTATTACTCAATTCCTCTAGTTGTTTCTTTAGTTCGACTAATTCTACAGTGGCCATTCTATAAGGGGTCTTCGATATAGGCCTTGATCCAGGAATCAAATCAATGGAAAACTCAACTTCTCGTTCTGGAGGATGTCCAGGTAAATCTTCCGGAAATACATCTACAAATTCTTTCACAACAGGTACATCCTCTATTTGAACATTCCTTTCCTCATCGACAGTTATTTCATTCTCTTCCTCCCCAATAATTGAATTAAGTTGAGCTACAGGGGGTGGATCTAAATAAGAATTAGGTGGTGACGATTCTTCTCTAAAAATAAGGTGTTCCTTATCATTATCATCAAGAATCGTAACCTCTTTCTTCTTACAATAAATCTTCACATCATAGTCCGAAAGCCAGTACATACCGAGAATTATATCAAACTCAATCATAGGTATGACGATGAGATCAGCAGAAAAAGAAAATTTATGTGCTCTAATGGGGACTGATTCACAAAACATTGTTGCAATGATACTTCCCTTAGGAGTTTTAACTGCCAACTCCCTTATTAAATCAAATTGGAAATATCTAATTTTCTTAGAAAACTGGGAAGATATGAAACAATGCGACGATCAAGAGTAAAATAATGCATTTGCTAAACTTGAAGAAACCATTAAATTACCTGCCACCACGTCTTTTGGAGCTTCTACCTCTGCAGTAGTGATAGCATAAGCTTGGCCTTGATCCCTTGGCCTTTTCTGAGGTAATTTCTCCTGACGCTTAGGACATTCATTTGCATAATGTCCCATCTCCCTGCAATTGTAGAACTGAAAGTTGGTGGCTTCCTTCTTCCCTTTGCAATCACGAGCTTGGTGGCCTTTTTCACCACACTTGTAACAGACTCCCATTCCCTTCAAGCAAGCACCGGGGTGTTTCTTCCCACATTTACCACAGGATGGATATTCAACCTTTCCTTTATTCCCATTATTTCCATTTCCAGATTGATTATCAGGTCTCTTCTTCTCTTGATTTTCTTTAAAGTCATAAGACTTATAGAATTCCTTTTCGGTCTTGATAGCACATGAGACAATGTCTTCGTACGATGAAAAGGAATGTGATACTAATGCTCGACGGATAAATGGTTTTAACCCATCAAAGAAACGATCAATCTTACTTCTTGGGTTACATATATAATCTCCAGCATACCTCGCTAACCTTGTAAAGTTAGCCTCATACATTGTGACATTCTCATCCTCCTTTTGTCTCAGACCCAGAAATTGCCTTTCCATATCTACTCGATGGTCGCGAGGAAAGTATTTTTCTAAAAACAGATCTTTGAACTCCCTCCATTCCATATTTGATACTTCATCATCTTCCTTCATGTTTTTAATCAATGACCACCATTGATCAGCATCTCCAGTGAGGCGGTAAACTGCCATGATAACTTTTTCCCTTTCACTGCTCCCCAAAGCCTGAAATATTTTCTCTAGGGAATTTATCCATTGCTCAGCTACTAAGGGATTTGTACTCCCATTGAACGTTGGTGGTTGTTTCCTCATGAATCTATCTAACATTGATCCTCCACGCTGCGGATCAGGGTGCTCCATACGGGTAAGGTTATTATTCATAACCTGAGTAAGTTGTCCTAGTATGGTGATTAGCTGATCGGCACCAGTTGCATCACCAGCCCCACTATAATTATCTTGAGCAGGAGGGAAATCCCTACATGGAGTGCGTGCATTGATAAGGTTTCCATTTCTTCCACTAGGCGCCATTTCTAAACAATGGCATAAACTAGATCAGTTTATGAATCAAAATACATAATCCCATACTTATAAAACACTTAACATAAATTGAACTATTAATGGATATAATCCATAATCATAAAAATGTTTTCTTTGAGGAATTATATACTCATAAACCCTTCATAATGATTTGTAAAAAAAATGAGAGTTATCCTAAGCATATCCCCCGGGAGTGTCGTAACCAAGAGTGCAGCAAGGCCCGTTGTCGTGCACCAGTTCCCGTTCGAGACTAGCTCAAAGTGGTGTTTTCGGGTTTTACCCCTAGGTACATCTATGCCAGAGCCGCCTCTACCTGCTCATATCCAGACAGGGATGTATTGCTCGGAAAACTCACAAAATCTCTACAATACCAAAATTTTAGGATGTTCTTCTATACTAATCCTCAAAGTTCATCTTAGGTCTACGTTCTCTAATCAGAGTTTATCTAAATCTAGCTTCCAAGGTTTGTACTAAACTTCCTCTGATACAAACTGTAACACCCCGACCCTAGTTACCCAGAGTCGGTGCATTATTACATAACATTGGCATGATCACAAGAAAGATCAAATCTCGAAAGACCGATTGGTTTAGTAGCCTTGGAAACACTAGATATATTCATAAGTTTTACATTACATCATAAAAAGAAAAACTACTACAACAACATAATGTCTCCATAATCCACACTCATATCCCCACATAATATCCCTGCAGGTCATTCATAATTTACTTCTTCACTTCCTGGGAAAAATAAAACATAGAAAAGGGGTGAGCTCAAATGCCCAGTAAGGATAACAATATAGCGGAAACTTTCATAAATAATAATAAACATTTAAGGCAATGTATAACTAAAACAAAAGCCTTTCAAAAATGAACTTTCAACATGGTACGACATAAATAAAATGAAATAATTCCATTTACTTATTCACATGGATATTCTACTAATCGAATAATTACATGCAAAAATCAATAACCACTTTCATAATGTTGGAATGCATAATGCCAGACTATCATAACCACATAGTCATGGCCTCGTGCCAAGACTACAAATAAGATTTTGTCAAGGCCTTATGCCAAGACACTAGTTTGTCTCATGAGACCTACCGATGCATCGAGGAGCTATAGCGGGCTCCACCCGTCACATATTAAGTCCAATGCATTCCCATATGAAAAGGTTTAAACATAACATAAACATTCGTATTAAAACTAGCATACAAAATGTCAATACTTTCACCATAAACTACGAATGGTATACAAATAGCACATCCACAGTCAAACATATCACAAAAACTTCAATACAATATAGAAGTTTTGTATCATAATAAATCAACTTCAAATAATCTTAAAATCCATCAAAGGATGTTTACATAGATGAAATCAAAATTCTTTTTAAGGAAATATCTCCTTTTATTTTGAAATCATTTAAGATCCATATAAAATAAAACATTTTCTTTGAAAAATATTCTTATAAGCTTGTAAGGAAAGCTTTGAATATTTTATAACGGCGGAAAATAACCGCACCCGCCGTATAAGTTTAAAAAAAACATTCTTATCTTAATTCTGTCGAAAAGGTTAAAAAGAACCTTGTTTGGAAAATGATGGAAATATTCCCTTATAAACCTATTATAAAAAGTCAAACAAGGGTATAAATGACTTTAACCCATATTCTTTTAAATATTAAAATTTTTTTGAAATACATTTTGAAGAAACATGGATGTAGATGATAACGAGATCCCAGTAGATTATTACGTATAAACAACCTCGGATAATGAAGAGATTGTGAAATAACCCTTACCTTGTACTTTTCCTTGGTTGGGGAAGGTTAACCTCCTATATAATGATGAAATAATTGTTATTAAATTATAAAATAATAATATACATTAATATGATATCATATATGATCTTTTAATATTGATTTGTTAATAATATCTTAGTATTATCGTTGTTTCGGGTGTTAACTTACTTGTTTTATTTTATATGTTTTGTTACGTAAGCCATGTTTGTAATGGATAGGTTGTATATTATTTATATCCAGAATGATATCATGTCCTTAAACATCATTTTTAAATCATCAAATGATAATTATACTTGAATGGATATGATGGAGAATGAATCTTATCGCGTTTGTGGAGACGGTAGTCCGTACGTACGCACGAGCGACAATATCATTCTTTTGATATTAAAATAATATATAAATGGATGTTATATAATATATACATAATAATTAACATGTTATATTTATTATTTACATGAGTTGCACATCATTATTATACCCATCCAAATAATAATTTATTGAATAACAATTACACCACGACGTGGAGACGGTAAGCCGTACGTACGCACGTATGGTGACATGTTATTCAGAGGGTGGATAGAATACTGAATATTGTTGTACCATATTTATAATAACATCACATTATATTTGAGAAACTGGAGTTATTATTTTAGAATGGTAAGAACAAAGAAAGAAGAAGTGGAAGAAGAAAGGAACTTGAAAAGGGGGTGGTGAAAACATTACCTCTTCTTCGGGTTCTTCCTTTTGATTTGATCAAAAGGGCACATTAGGTTGGCTTTCTGATCAAACTAAGGCCTCTAGGTTGTAGTGAGGGAAGTTGGGAGAGTATTCGGGCAGGTTTTGGATGATCCAAGTGGCTTGAGAGGTGTGAGGAATGAGTAGAAGTGGTCTCCTTTTATAAGGGAGAGGAGGGGCTCTTTAGGAAAGAGTGAAAGTATTACTTTATAATATAATTATATTCAGTTTATAATGGACCAAAAATCATTGCGGTCGAAGATAGGATGACTAAGATTCTAAATAACATCAACCAATAAGAATTGGACAGGTTTTAGATAATATTTTAATCATTATAATCTTATTTATTTAAATGATTTATTAATGAGGTAAACATTGCATCATTATTGTGTCATTAATAATTTAAATTATTTGATGTCTAAAAATTATAAATAAAATATAATTATATAGTAAATAATTTTATATTTCTAATGAATATTTATAATCGAAAATCCAACATGTATATTCCTATCTAAAAATTGTTCTTCTAAAAGATGTAAGCTTATGCCATTTTTATTTTTATTTTAACTTTATTAATATAATGTGTCCCTACCACATACAAGTGGCTCTATGGGGTCCCAAAATCGACCCAAGGATGCCCAGGGTCGGGTATGTGTCCACTAATAAGGTTAGGACACGTTTTAGGGTAATTTTGTATTATTATAATATTATTTTTTAACCCTTATTTACCGGATTTACCCTTTAACCATGGTAAATAAAATATTTACCGCAGTAATTATTCAAAATGTGTAAAAATAAAAGTTACCTATTTACATAATTTGGACATCATGATTCCAAATATGTAGTCCATTTTTCCAAATTCAAAACACAGAAGTGGAAGAAATTAATTTAAAATTAATTCCCGTTGTTAAAATAAAATGCGTGTTTTTAAGAGATAATAACTATCAAAAGATTGACAGTTGTTTATGTCTGGTTTAATTGTGAAATTATGTCCAATGACAAACATTAAATTAAATGGTAAAAATATATTCTAAATATACTTTAAATCCACTCAAATTAATAATTTATCAACATTAATTATTTTGATTAAAAAAGTTGATTTTAATTAAAATTTAATAATTTTCACTATTCATCAAAATATAAAAGTTGTCCGAAAAGTACCAAAATTTCACCCTAGGCTAATTTCAATATTCCGAATCCAAAAATGAAGTCCATTTTGAAATATAAAATATATATGATTTCAAAAAGTAGGTATTACTATTCACAACGGCTAGTTTAATTAGTTGTGGTGTGTGTTAGAACTCGAGGTTGCGTACAACACACGCTATCACATTATTCGAAGGGAAACATACCGTGGAAGCTTGGGGTGTTACACATATGATAAATCATATGTCATACGTTATACATCATATAACTGAAATTTAATGATTATGTGATTCCTCACTATGATAATAATTTCTTACTCAATTATTCATGGTTCTAGTCAATGGAGAGAAGAAGATATAACATGATTAATATTTAATATGAGGGAAAATATATTGATGAATTGTCAAATGAGATAATCACTAGAGTGATGTATATTGTGATTATTCAAAATAATGTTTCAAGGAATATGATCAATAATGTATTCCTTAAATATCTCTCAAACTCACCAAGGCAGAGAATAAAGGAGTCCACTAATAATATGGTTAATGATGACCATGGAGAAAATAATATAATGTTTCCTTTTTGGAAAAAATGTATAAAGAATAACCTATGTGAATGACTTAGAAGAAAAAGAAGTTATTTTTTATATGGAAAATAAGAATACAAAAGAATTAACTACAAAGGAAAACTGAAGGGTTCAACTATATAGGTATAGGGGAATATTGGCCTCCTTAATACCTCATCAAAGAAAAATTCATTAAGTGTTGAATGAATGGAAATTATGAAAATCGAGGTCCAAATGGGAAATCCCACAATTTGAATCAGAAATGTGAGACATGTATTGTGTATATTTTTGAAGACGATGAGATATTAGATGAAATTTGAAATGAAATATTTGTCAAATAAAATGACAATATGGCTTCTTTATGGATTATGGATGAAGTGTAATAATTGATTTTTTTTTGTATTTGGATTTAAAATTATGGTATTTTAAGGGTGAAATATAATAGGATTGTTTTTCGCTAATGATTTACATGTTTATGTTATATTTTCATAATCGAATATAAAATTGATTTAATGATAAGGTGATATTTTTACTAAGGGAAGATAACCCTTAATATGTTCCTTATTTTATGATATTATTGTTTTTATAATGATATGTTGGATATAAGCATGTAAATTTGATTGTACTGATTACCTTAAAACTGAAAAGGTATACATTGATATGTAGACTATGTTATCATGGTTGAAGTTTACAACTTCATATATTTAAGAAATATATACAGTATCATTTGGAATAAGAAAGATTTCATGTTTTCCAAAATCTTTTCTGGAAATTTATGTTATTAACACATTTCAAGAGAATATATGATGAAGGTATTCACATGTTTTGAATATGATAACCAAGAGTTTGGTTGTGATATATAGGGGATAATGGTTAATATTATAATGTTACATTATTTATATTGTTTTGTATTTTCATCTTTCAGAAGGTTTATATGGCTTACCATTCATGAGAATATTATATTAAACATCAGATGAAGTATTTATGGATTAAGGTTTTATTGAAAACATTAATTAAAATGATATTTAGTGATTGAACTTATTTTAATAATTCCATTAATATTTTAGAAATTATGTTTGTGTGGTTTTAACAATGGACATCATGTATGTTGGGTGACAACCAATCATGTTCGGCAAGGTCGTGGGTCATAAACCCATGACATAAGGACGATAAGTGTTTTTGCATACCAGTAGCTTACGAAACGTACTTGTTAATGTGAGATTATTTTATCGGAATAAATGACGAACCATAATAGTTACTTTTTATGTTTAATGAAAAATGTATTAACCATATGGATTTTGAAGAATGGTTAGACACAAATAGTTATAATTTTCCACTCTTTTTTGGGCCTTAAGATCTTTTAGAATTGTATTTTAGTACCTCTAATATCAATTTCAA
This sequence comes from Viscum album, assembly GCA_963277665.1. Taxonomy (NCBI): domain Eukaryota; kingdom Viridiplantae; phylum Streptophyta; class Magnoliopsida; order Santalales; family Viscaceae; genus Viscum; species Viscum album. Next base: position 1,398,466,907 of record OY728145.1, on the reverse strand, counting down.
TTTTTTAAAATCCATTTTATGATTTAATGGATGAATTAGAACCATATAATAGAATAAACAAAGAACGAAATTTTATTTTTATAAATATATCAAGTATATATATTTCTTTATATTCTTGTCCATGAAATGAATTACTCAATTACTGGATAATGATAAAAAACTTTATTATCCTAATACAATAAATTTTATTTAAAAAATAGATGTTTAAATCAACATAGATTTATTAATATAAGTCCCTAAAACGTTGATTTTTTCGTTAACTTATTTGTGATTGTTTCCCTCAATCACTCACTATAATTATATAATCTTTTCCTCCATGTACATTCATCAATCCCAACATATGTTCTCCTATAAGGAAACCTAGTTATATGTTACATTGGTTAACTGTTATAGTTCCACATATCCCTTTTTAATGGGATTTTTTAGTATTCTGTTTTATGATTTGGGTTTATATGAATGAAAAGTTCAATTATTAAACCTTTGATAACCTAAATGAACTTCGAGGGAGTTGTTTATTTTAAGGGTGCTGAATGAATCACTATGTTATTTTGAGATTTATTTTTTCGAATTAATTTAAGATTTTTGAGATTTTTCATTTTACACAACAATTAAAATAGTTTATATTATATTAAAGCATTGTGTTTGGATTGTGTTATGTGAAAATACATGTTAATCATTCGCTAGACGCAACATACATTTTTGCTTCTACAACACATCACACTAAGGTTAGCCTGCATTACAAGCAACAATGACTTCCATTGATGGCTTTTGTTACACACAAGTCTGAGTTTTACCAAATAATGATGTATTATTTAAAATAAACTAGACATTAAATTATTATATATTAAAATAATTTTCTATCATATGAAAATCTTTGTTTTAAAAATATATAAAATGAATTAATTGGTTAGAAATTATTTATAAATGAATTTGAAAACCAATTTAATATAAAAGAAAACATTATTACACCCACAATGATTTTTTACCCTAATAAATTTAATTAATGATGGATATTAATGTAATATATATTTTATATATTCAATAAAATATTTTTGAAATTAATCTAATAGATTTGATAGATATAATATTAGAACAAAACCAATTTTATGATTAAAACCCAATATTTTTATTAAGTCATTTTTACCACCTTTTAATTTCTTACCAATTTGAAATCCAATTTCTGTAACAATTATATATTTATTATGTAAAAATAAATTTCATATTTGCAATAAAAAAATACAAATTAGTTTATGGAAATTTTCTAATATTTTTCTACGAAGTTTTGTTTTTTAATAAATAGTTAAAATTATTGAATTTTAGTTCAAAACCCCTCTTTCAACTAATTTATTTATAATGAAAACTATATTTTAAATTTCCTTAAAATTTTAATTATATAATATTTTTACATATAAATCTAATTTAAGTCATATGAATAAATTTCACTTTGAAATTGAATATAAAAACATATCAAACATTTGAACAATTTTACTTTAACAACCTACATTGTCAACATGGCCACGAGAATAAATTTAAATATATTTATTAAAATTTTGTGATTTTAATTTGAAAAATTAGATTACATATTTTTATGAATCATAATTCAGAATTTATAATCATCCAAAAAACGTTTTTGACCAAATATATTATTGAAAGTAAGTAAATCAAACAACCTCGATTAAGGTAAAATTAAGCATAAATATGGACTAACCCATTAACATAAGAGTATAAATAATCTAGAAAGTTGTCCCAAATTCATTTAATGGAAATATTTAGACCCTATAATCACATTTATATACTTCATAACATAATTTTATAAACTTTCTAGGGGAAATAGTTGTGGGAATTTCTTTTCCCAAAATTAACAAGAGTCTCACCCCTCCTCCACTATAAAAGGTTTCCCCTCATAAGACATCCTCACACCTATCAGGAAGCATTGGAATGAATAATATATTCCAAAATAGCTCCTAAAAGTATCTCCCTTTTTTATATAATCCTAACCATGAGAAGAATGAAATCCAAGGAATCCATATGATGCAAACCAATATAAGTTAACTGAATAAGCGGAAACATTCCTCCTCAAGTTCATTTATGTTAATTCCATTTTATTGAAGCAAAAATATTATTATTCCGTGATTTTATAAAAAACGCATATCCTAAATATAGTAGGATGTTCTTAGGCTATATGTTTGACCTATAAATTCACATAAATCTATATAATGGGTAAGAAACAAATTTTTTATGTGTACGTCAAACTACCGCCTCATGAAATGATGATTGTTCATTTTTTATCACCTATAGTGGTGTAAATTATGATAGAAAATCTATTTATGTTCGTTAAATATTATATTTATTATTTCATTAATATTATTGTTTTTCAACACATATCTTTATACTATCCATATGGTGTAAATATGATAATTTCGTTTGATGAAGTGTGGACTATCGCCCTCTCAAAGTGATGTGATTCATTCACACACTACACTGAATATACTGGGGATATTTTTAGTGAAAATATATAATGTATATAACATAATAATACTACTATAATGATGTTATATACATATATACATATAAATATTTTTTATTTTCTCACATTCATTCAACATGTCAATAAAATGGAGGCAACATTCATGAGTTCGTACAACCTATCATCTCCATAAATAGAATATTGCATTTCATATATATATATATAAGTTATTATAAAAAATATATAATTAATATTAATTATATTTACATCATGATTTAAATTCTAGATATAATGATTTATGTTTAAGGAAAAATGATATAATAAATTAAGACACATTTGAAAAAAAGCAAATATTACCCGAAGCGGAACATTAACCTAGAATTGTTAACAAGCATGAAATATAAAATAATAATGATAACATGTATGGAATTAGATAAAATAGTGAAATTATTTTATAGATTTATAATAAATTTATATTTATTACTAGGGATGTTTTACGAGTACGACAAGAGTGAAGACACAGAGTAAGGGAATATCATCTAAAAACATTATATCATTTAAATATGTGTTGTACTCATGACACTTTTCTATTGGATGGTGTATATACTAACCATTAATTTGTTATATGAATCTTTTTATTATATTTATGAGTATTTAAATATCCTTTTTATGATCCTTATTTCATGTTTTTTATGTTTAAAAGTTACTAAATCAATTAGACAGTTTTGTCTCATTCTTCCGTCTTTGATGGCCATGTTTTTTATGGACCATGATTATGTTTTCATAGAGTATATAACTCTATTTGAAATGTTACATAATTAATATCCATGTTTAATTATATTTTATGTTTCATGTAATTTCCTTCTCTTACATGGAGTGTATGATTCCATTATTCCAAATAATTAGAGTTTATGAAAATAATCTCAACATTTATAAAGATTAGTTATATTTGTACTTCAATGAAAAATGTTTTCAAAAGGATACCATTTTAAAATTGGAAATGATATTTTACTAAATAAATTAATTTAAAGGATCTTTCAAAATTATTTTTCATCTAAGATGACATCCATTTATGTTACTCATTCATTTGTGGGGAAATTAATCAATTTTTACATTCATATTATATCTGTAAATGGTTTGTGTTTTGATGTCATCAAGTTTAGGAAAACTATTTCCATTTTAATAGGTTATATGATTTTGAATGCTATTTATTTTCATGTGTTATTCTATTGATCCACGAGTTATGAAACCTGTATATTTTTGTATATATTATGATATGATTATATGTTTATGATACACATTTCATTTCATGGGATATGATATGATTGTTTATGATTTAATATAACATGTTTTTATGATTTAACATTGAGATTGGTGGGAACTATATCTCCATCCAATGACTTGGGTAAATTTTTCTCTCTCATATGATAGAGTAAGATGTTCTTTGGAGTGATGATGAACTACTAAGTTGGCCATGTGAGTGAACCATAGCTACCAAGACGGTACGAAGAGTGAAATAATGTTAGTAAGATGGTAATGGCAGTGAACCATGACTACCAATATGGTATGGGAAGTGAACCCATAATTCTAATATGGTCTGGGTAACAATTTCTTTTCTAATATGGAAATCACATTATATGATTATGTGTCTTCCAAAGTTTATTCTTTATTAATATGTGAGGATTTCATGGAATATATTATTTATTTCCTTATGATTCATGTCTTATACACCACCAATGTTTATGCCATGATCCCTATTTATTATTTTTGATATGAAATATGATATTCTAGTTTAATGATCTCATTCTCATACCCATGGGATCATGTTTATTCTAATTTGTCTTCCTTGTTTACCCTTATTGTGTATCTGAGCTCACCACATTCTTTTGTTTGGTTACCTAGGTTATCAAAATATGTTTTATGTAAAATTTCTTAAGAACGGTTCTAGTCACGAAGAACCTAGTAGGAGATAATTTATAGCACATAGGTACTAGTGTTCATGTTTATAAATTTTCAAAGGTAACAGAAAAGTAATACCTTTGGTCATCTCTTTGTATAATGTTTTAATTATTCCGAAAAAGTGATGTAATGTCAATGTATGTAATGAATTAGTTTTTATATACACTATATCCGTCATTGGACAATAATTTTCTAATTAATGTCAAAATTTCCACATTATATAAATGGTATACTTATATGGGAATAAGATTATGTGTTTTTTATGTTACCTTTACGTTTGCTACTTCTCATTATCCAAGTATGTTTTATTATCCCTTGATGTGATTTGGGTTTTCAACAAATTTATTTTAAAATATTCAACCTATGATAATCAAGGAAAAATTAATAGGAAAAAATTTATTTAAGGGGATATAATGTAACACACATAAAATTTAGTTAAAATAATAATAAGCCTGATATATTTCATAATATGTAACCCCATTTTGTAAGTAAATTCTGAAATATTAATATTTAAATGTGACAATTTTTACATTGTCATTAATTTTATGGTATAAGAATCAGAAAATAATTATAAATTAAACTTATAATTCTCTTAATCAATAAGAAGTTATTCTTTAATTCTTACTAAATAAGTAGTCAATTTCAGTGATGTCATTTTATATTTTAAAAAATCGATTTTTCACAAAATATTATTTTTATTAATTTTTTTAAAAATTTATATTCTAAATTTGTTCAAATTTTATTAATCTAATTTTATAAAATATAATTTTTTTTCAATAATCTGATTTATATTAACTTATGAGCAATATTTTGGTTTTTTTTAAAATGACTGTTTTTTTCAAGAATAGGGACAAATACCGATTTTTCAAATGTTGTTATTTATTTTCATTAATCAAGTATTTTAGAAGTAAAATTATATTTTATATTGGGTATTAAAGTGAAATATTATGAATTTTAATTATGATAATATTATGAATTCAATTTATTTTTAAAAAACATCGATGTTTTTTATATAAGTTAATTTTTTTGCTTGAAACAAATTTTTCTAAAAAATGTTTCCCTTTAGGTTGTTCAAATTTATATTAAAATTATTGTTATCCAATTTTGGAGGAAGAATATAAACGAATTTATACCTCATTTTTATTCATGATGTTAAATATAGTTAATATTTCAATTTTCTCGTCATTATGAAAATTAGTTCTCGTAAATATCTATCACCCTGATAAGGGTATATGTCCTAAAATATGGATAAACCCACATGATATGTTATATAACTCAACCAAAAACTGTATTATATTTAATTTCATGGTATAAATTAGACCATATATCTCCCAAATTATAATATATTAATCTTTGGTTCCATTTTCCTCTAATAATGACATTTACATAGATTGAAATAATGAAAATCCCAAAATGAAACTCTCTTGATTTTAATACTACAAATTTATTACCAATGGATAAACAAGAATAATTAATTTAATAAATGTTTATTTGAAAAAAAATATTATTAATTTTGATCATGGTAATAAATTTTTTATTTTTTGTGATGAAATAATTGTTTTCAATTGTTACAAAATAAAGATGTTTTTTATTTAAGTAAAAGAAAAATCATTTAAATGATTATTAGAACTCTAAAAATAATAACTTTTGACTAAAATATTGTTCACCAATAATATTAATGATGCATCCGAAATTATATAGACTGATAAAGGATAATATTTGAATAAATTTTTAACTGTTATTCCATTAATGCCATATTAAATTAATAGTGTCAAAAAATGAAATTAATATTATTTTATATAATATAATATTTTATTAAGTTATTAAAAAGTACAAAAAAATATAAAAATTAGGGCTATAAATACTATTTATTCACTATACTTTTATATTTACGATCCAATTGATATCTTATAGTTTTAATTATCACACTTTAACAAAAAAAAATTACATAACTGAAGATAAGGTGAAAAATATTTAATAAGGGGATTGATCAAATAAACAAGGTTTAAAATGTTATAAAAATCTGAATAAAATTTATTATATGATTAAATTATGAACATATCTTAAAATTATTAAAATCCTTGTCGTTTTGGAATCATATTGTTTTAAATTTGACTGTATTATATTTTTATATTTTGAAAATTCACAAGAGTGTTACTCTCGTCCCATATAAAGAGACACACATTACATATTTTCTTTACCCTAAATTATTCAATGTATTCCTTCTTATTACTATTCTAAATATATAGTATACATAATAAATTAATAACTTCAAAATAAATAAATATAAAAAAAATCATTATTATTAGGTAACTACCATTATTCACCACCCCATAAATCATATGGGAAGAGAAAGAATTGTTCTTGTGTATGTCTGGACTTCCACCTACATATAGCTATACAATTCACTTTTCATCCCAATAATTAATGGATGGTTATTATAATGGGTTTAAATTTTTTATATTGTATATTTGATATAATTATGCATCTGTAAATATAATATCATATCTACCTTCATTCTATACAATACCTAAGAAGACTATAACCTGGCACTGGTGTATGTGTGGACTACCACAACTACAAAGTGATTTGATTTATTTATCATTTCCTATTTAAATGGATAGTAATGATAATTATTTAATGAATATATAAAATATATTAGTGATTCTGGTAAGTTAAATTATTATATACGTTTCTTTAATTTAATCCATACAATAGTGATTATAGTGTTCCTGTGTACATACGGCATACTGTCTCTGTGAACACTGTGATTATGTTTTCATTCTATACTATTCATGTATCAATATATAAATACAATGAATCTATATGATATATATATCATAAATAACATTTCATAGATGATGGAATAATGATCAATGTACAAGGGTTGTAACTACTGAAGCAAACTTTTAATGACAAATGAAACAGTTAATACAAAAAAATACCATTTTAATAAGGAAATTTTAACCAGTGAGTGTGGAAAGATTATAAGTGGAGCATTTATGATATTCCATGTATGTAAATTATTATTCAATAAAATTATAATAAATTTAAAATCATTATACGGGAGGTTAGAAAATATTCATAGAATATAGAGCTTTATTTAAGGGTTTATCATATATAATTGGATTATTTGGGAATTTGTTACCATATTCTCCTATATTATTTTATGATCTATTTGTATATACCCTTTTTAAGGTTATATCATGAAATTCATTATGATCATGAGTTTAAATGTTTCGTTTTTTGTTATTCTTTTCGAGGGATTATGATTCAATGATTACCAAAGTAGTAATGAAATTATGTTACAATCTCATTGTTTATCAGGATTGATTATTATTATGTTTATGATGTTGAAATTTTTTGGTCATCTAATCTAGAAAAAAATTAATTTTTTTTCTCCCCTTGTAGTTTTTTAAATTAATTTTTTCCATTCATTATCCTCTATTAACTACAAAATACACTGAATTTATATTATATATTTGTTCCAACATCATTTAATTTCCGGACGAAAATCAATTTTCTTCCGTATAATTATTTTTTAAAAAAGACTTCGAGAATGTATTTATTATTCTTATGATATATTTTTAATGTTATTTTTACAATTATTTGTTTACAGAATAGTTTTAAAGGAATCATATTTTTATATCCCAACTGAGAAAATTTTGGATAATCAAGAAAATTCTATATTGAATCATTTTTAATGTTCAAATAATGACTGTAATTTAACTCCCAAAAGAAAGATTTATATTTAAATGATTCCATTAAAAATATTCATATTAAATTTAAAATATAATTTTTACCATAGTATGTTTGAATTTTTTTTTATTTTAATGGTGTGATTTACAAATAAAAAGGGGTTTTTCATTATGAAATATTCTAAGTGATATTTTTAAATAATTTTTCATCTAACATTGAATCCTTTCATTCAAAAAATGATTTACTGAATAATTGATCCAATATAACTATCATTATTCTTTCTATAGATGCCTTATGATTATAGTGACAAGATGTTTTTGAAACCCATTTATTATTATAGTGGTTTTGTTATAATAAAATGATTAAATGTTTATGAAACTATTTTCCTTTTTATTGGTTATGATATATTGAATATTATATGATCTTTATGAACACATATATATGATTTTCATTATTGGTTTTCTAGTCTTAGAATTGTATACTTCTCTAATGAAATGTGTAAATATGGATATCTCATGAGATATTATGAATGGTAATTGTTTGTTATCCCAATTAATTAAGGGACACTATCCACTCTGGTAGTCCTAAGAGTGAACCTTGACTACGTATTTGATGGAATATTTAGTGAAACCAATCCATTATGATACTCTTGGGAGTGAACCATCACTATGGATATGATGGAATATAAAGTGAACAAAATCCACTTCAATAGTCATGGTAGAGACACATAACTATGGAAATGAATTTTTATGCTTATATACTTTCTAAAAACTTATTGGTTTTGAAAATTTTATGCTCTTATATATCATGTTATTCGATTCATTTATGATCCAGGTCTTATAAACATTCGTGATCTTTTCCAGGACGCTATATTAAGATCTATTATATAGTGAGAATGGTTTTCAAATGTTATGATCACATTCTTATACACTTATTCTCTTGTTATTTCTATGTGATCATCAATATTTCCTTTATTAGCCCTTATTGAGCATCTGTTCTCAATGTTTTTTATGTTTTCTTTCCCCAGGTTGGGAAGAATGGTTTTACATAGGATATGTCTAAGAATAGTTCTATATGGGATGAAATTTGTTGGATATGTTGATGATATTTCATGAATTAATAATATTATGAATCTAGATTCCAATAGAAAAAAACCTGTATGATTCTAAGTGGGTTTTAATTTTATGTAATGAATTATTAACTATTGAGACATAATATATATGAAAGAAAATAATGGTTCCTATAATATGTTTCACACTTTACTCAATATAATTTATATCTAAACTTTTTTAAATAAAATACTATATCCACAAGTTCATTGTCTTGTGTAGGATAATTCTTCTTATTCAAATTTAATTTACAAGAATCATATGATATTTCATTATCATTTTAAATTAAAAAAATGCCCTATTTAATGAACCATAATTTTAGCTAAAAAAATTAATATTTCATTATAGTGGGGTAAAAACTAAAATATTCACTAATATTTTTTTACTAACTAAGAAATATCATCCCATTACATTTCGTATATATATTGAACTCTATTTCTTATTAAATTATTTATTGAGCGAGATAAGAAGGAAAATTTTTCCACAAACCACTCGTAATATGGTACTAATTAATGAAATCCATTAATATTAATATCATTTTAGGTCATAGATATTCATAAACAAATTTATTTTCAGTAGGATCAAATGTTAGGCCCTATTTATTTATGAAATGTCCAGAGAACATAATCGTTTGTATCAAAAATTCACATTTTCTAAATTTTCCAAAAAACCTATTTTCATTCATGATGTTTATATAAATCCATAACAGGTTTTTTTGATACCGATAAAAATTAAAATAAAATAAAATATAATTCAAAACACACTCACAAATTTATCCAAATATTCATAGAAAAAATAATTCATAGGATATATGAAAACTTATACATTATTTTTCAACCTAATGAGAATAACATAAAACTCATAATTTCCATTCCCAATAGGAAAAACTAGTTTACGGATGTCATACTCTTTCATATTCAACTAATGGAACCAAAAACTGATATTAGTCATTGAATGAACTAATCTCCCTAGAGCTTTTCAAACAAGACTTCATTATGAGGAAATGATACTTATTTTATAAATGATATAATTAAATTCACTAGAATAAATTCAAATCCCCATGGAACCATGTTTGTTTTTTGAAAAGGGAATTTTATCTCTCAATGGTGATGTATTAGGATGAATGGAACCTTTATCAACAAACTATGGTAACTGATTTTTTAATTCCATATGTTTTTCTTTGTCTATTCAATAAATGTTTTTTTGAAATTCACATATCTTCATAAACTAAATCTATTGTAAACACAACATTCCAATCAATTATAAAACTTGGTTACTAATAATGAGAAATATATTTATATTCTTGTGATAATGAATCACAATTAATAAAAATAATTATGTTATTTTCAACAACATGATAAAGATAAAATTTTGTTTCTTCTCATAATAGTATCTCATCTTATTGATATGATATCAATAGTAGTAACTCTTATTTTTAAAACATAAACCCATTTAGGATAATTTATTTTTTATCTGAAATATACCTTATGATGAAGAACTAAATTTCAATATATACCAAGAGAAAAATAAATTTCTATAATGAGAAAGAAAACATGGTTTTTGTTTGAATATCTTATCCTTAGATAATTACATGAATATTATTTATAATTATTTTCTCTAAATAAAGAATAAATGATTTCATTCCAATATTATTGACTCCATCACATTAAATTAAATTTTTGTTATTATAGAAAATTTCTTCTAAATGAATTAATATGTAGAACCCAAATCAAACAAGAAATTTTAATAAAAAATGATTGGAGAATATGTTTATTACATGGAAATGGTTCCATGTGAATTAACATTTTGATAAACAATGTTTTCTATGGTCTATACTCAACATGATATTTCTCAAGTAGAGGGAGTTGTGATGAGGTACATGGATAACCCTATAATGATACATTGGGAAGAAATGAAGTGGTTATTGAGGTAAATTGTGTGATAGAAGGTAGTACCTATATGTTTTGTGTAAGGGTAATCATTGAAGGGGTATGTGAATGTTGAAACTATAGGTGATTTTAATAGGAAGAGATGTACGATATGATATATATTTACATATGGGGTAATAGTAGTAACATAGATATATCAACTACAATAGTTGGTGAAGCTATTTACCAAGGATGTAGAATATATTTTTATGATAGAATAAATGAATGTTATGCTTTGGAAGTATAATGTCTCAGAGTATATGAATATAAATCCAGAGGAAAATGAATTTCAATATGAATGAAAAATTGTTATAAATCATAAAAGGAACCCAATATTTCGTTCCAAAAATAATTTTTTGGTAAATTAACTTTTTTATATATTAATAATGTAAATTTGATAAATATTATAGATGATTCATAAAACCAACTATCTGAAAAACATATTAATTAAGTTGATGGTTATATAGAAGAAAATGAACTATTGTGCCATAGTTGGTTCCACTATTTAATGGAGGATGAGAGAAAAAATGGGAGAGTAATATGATATCATCAAAGGTAAAATAATTAAATTTTGATAAATATTCAAATTTAAGATGAATATTTCATGGAAAACCCAATTAGAGAGTGATCAAGGGTAGTATTTCATATTAATTGTGTTGTACAAGTCTGTAGCATCGTAGTATGTCAACATGTCATTCTATGATCAATGTGAGAGATTATTGGACTAGTCTTTGATGGTACATGGTTGATATTATACCAATTCACTATGGCCTATACTGCATAGTTTGATCAAATTATAAAAGAGATGAAAGATTCCATTGATAGTGAATTATAGATGTGAAATCTTTTTTTTGTTGCTTGCGATAGTTACATTGTATATTTGTAGACATCCTACCATTGAAGCTAAATCATATTGGACATTGGTAGATATGAAACTATAAGATAGTCAACGTACTATGTATTCATTGTAGGATAGTAACTTACAATTGAATATGATTCTATAAGATCTCATTGAATCTAGGGTTTCATCTACTCTGAAATAATCCAATTATTATGCTTACATTTGTTAGTGACGTGATTCTTCCCCTCCAGGTAATATGGTATCTTTCCAAAATTATGTAAATGATTATGTACATATTAATCATTTTGATTTTAGTTTTTTTCTTTATTATAATATTATTTTTAAAATAATTAATTTCTTGTTAATATGAATATTTATATATAAACTGGTATCCAAGACTATGTTAAGAGGATCGATTTTGGTTTTATTGAATTAAATAATGGATTTAGAATAAGGAAAGTTGATGATCAAATATTTTTATCAAACTAATTTCAGTAACTGGAGGATGAAAATCAAGGGAAATATTAACTATAAAAATATTTACATACCAATTATGTGTCAAACCCCAATACTGATTGAGAAGACAGGGTGGTAAATTCTTGATTAATAGGTTCATAGAGTTATGCGCCTCAATATATAAGACATCTAATTAGTCATCATATAGGATAGGAAAATGGAATGGTTAATTAAATCTCTCAGGAATATGTATGATAATTCTCCACATCAAAAATGTGTACTTGATCGGATGAAAATTTAGTATGAATATGATTGATATGAAAACATTTTCTTGATCACTTTAATAAATATAAGTCCATTCCACGTCGGTTGTCATCAGTTTAAATTATACTTGATGATGTGTTATGTGAACTTTTTTTGATTACTTTATTATGTTATAGTTTAGAAGTTAATTAAATATTCTTGATATTTACTTTTTTTAGTATGAAATTAAATTATAATGATGTGTGAGACCTCATCCTTTGTGATGATAATCCAAGTTGAGAATCAGTAAGATTTTCTACATCTTCTATCAATATAGAAGGATCAAGAAGATACATTTAGTGAGATCATCATATTGAATGATAGAGTTCATTGGGAAAGAGTTGAGAAAAATAATATTGGAATTCTCATACCTTATAATTTTGAATAAATAATAGACATTCCAAGAATTTATCAAGATAAAAACATAATGAACCCTAAATAAATATAGAAAAAATAAACATCAATGGAAATGATGATGTAATGCTGCTGAGTGTGGATAACACCATTGAGTCTTCGATTTTAGACTTAAGATAATATTTTTATTCCACATTGGAGATGTGTTTCTTGAAATATTATGTTCCTCAATATTTTGGTAAGTTAATTATTATTGATGATAAAACTTTAATGATTGTAGGGAACTATGATTCATTGATTAAAAAAAAGAGTCTAGTTTTTATAGTTCAAGATAGTGGAATATATATCCCTGGACTGAGAATAATTCATATTTATATTAGAAAGGTTAAATATATCTATTTTAGAACCATATTCAATGGAAAAACCACGATGATTACAAATATATTTATGATCATATCTTAGAGGATTAATAATGGAAATCTGTACAGTATAATATAGAATTTCAAGACATTATTGAAACAGACAACGTTATTGGGGATTTGAAAATATAGAACTATTAGATAGGACACATGAGGAGGTTGGGCTAAAGGTTCTAGAAAAAAATTAATTATATAATAAATGATGTTGGAATAATTTGGATTAGGAGAGGAATATATTTATGGAATGTAGAAGAATATATCCTATTCAAAAGGATGTATAACACTAAAGGAAAAAATGATAGAGCTATTGAATGGAAATATTTTGGGGTTGTGCAAGTACATTCCCATGAAGGGTCACTATATTATGTGATATTTATTGATTAATCTATAATAATGGTACGTGTTTACCATAAAAAAATATAATATGATGTGTTTAATATATTTTATAAGTAGAAGATCATGGTGAAGAATAATATAAGAGAAAACATATGAAATAATTATTGGAATAAAATGGTAGAGGGCATGTTAGTAATGATTTCCTAGAATTATATGCTAATAATTGAATTACATGGTAAAATAATCATCCAAGTACATGAATAATTACAATGGTTTCATAATTGGTAAATATGACACTAAATAAAAACTATTAGAGTATGAGGAAACACTCATGGTTACCCAATAAATTCTAGGCCAAGGTAGTGAACATTGTAGTATATCTCATCAACTGGAGTTCATCAGTACCATTGGGAGATTGTACACCTAAAGATTTTTTGTTTGTTGAATGTGGTAAGAATATTTTATTTATTATTCTTCAGTTTTATTGAATATGTACGTACAGATTTTGATGTAAAGGATAAGCTTTCATAAAATTATAATTCATGTTACATTATTGGTTATGGAACTAAGGAAATTGGTTGTCACTTTTGAGTTGACAATAAAAAATTTATCATTAAAATACATAACATGATATTTATTGAAATTTTTACATATAAGTACAATAATTAAAAGTATATATATAATCTAAATATACAATTTTCATTCCATGAAAAAATTTAGCTTGAAGTTGTACCATAGAATGTGACAATGAATCCTAAATGTTGGTTTTATGAGATAAATAATTTTGAGAAGACCTCTGTAAAATTATTAATCATAAATACATTATTTTTTTGATAGATGTTATAGAATCATGTTATTTTGAATAGGTAATATAGCTAAATGACTGGAGAAAAAGAGAGATGGATATGAAGGATTATATTTCTTTATTCCATGATAACAATACATTTTTACTAAAACAATTTCCATATAGAATGTATGTATTTTAACCGAAATGGGTATATTGAGTCAAGGAAGAACATTATTGTAAGAATAGGTATACGGAACGGTTGTTGGGGATAGGTTTTGAATATAAGTAATATGTGGACTTTTCAAAAAAATTCTCCCTTGTAGTCATTCTTACCACTTTTCCTATGGTTCTTAGTGTTATAACATAGATGGATTCAAATCTTGATAAACATGTTGTAATAAAAAATTTCTATTCTAGATTTTAGTAGGAGGAAATTTATTAGCCGAATCCAATGGGATATTTTGATTTATCAAATAAAGTCATTGTGTGAAAATTTCAGAAGATCGTATATGTTTTTAATAAGGAACACGAGTAGAGAAAAAATAAATTTGATGAATTCATGATAAAAAATTCATAAAAGTTGTGTGAAATGGTTCCAAAATAATAGTATAATTTCACATCCAATGTATATAATAAATTTATTTTTAATTATTATAATATTCACTCTGAATAATATTTTATATAAATGATGGATGATTTGAAAGGGAAGATGTATAAGGAGTTCAGGATGGAAGATCATGGAGAAGTTGGGATGATTTTGTGGATAAAATAAAGAGATATAGACATGATGGATCCTCTAGTTTTCTAGTCCAAAACATCATTTTCAAAGAGGCTGCTGAACATATTAATTTCATCCATTCCATCCTGGACAATGAGCAGTGGGTTTATATTGATTTTATTGTCATTAGTTCAGAACGGGACTGCTTTTCTTTCCTAGGTTCTTCATTGAGCTCATTCCCACCCATGGAATACATAGAATCACGTACCATAAAACAGAACAAGGATGCATGGAATGAAATTATTTGGACTAAAGTTATCCCATTAAATATCAACTTAATATTTTGGAGAGTACGTAATAGGGGGCTGCTGACTGATGAAAGCATTATTTAATTGGGTATTTGTCTCACCTCTAAGTGCTACTACTGTAGGTAGTTGTAGTTGGAAGCCACTGCTCACCTATTTTTTAACATTGAATGGGAAAAGGAAGTTTGGTTTAGTTTTGGAAACTTAATTGTCTTGTCTATGCAGGGGGAGTGACTAGCAATTTTTTTGAACGATGGTTCTAGGGGGTGGAGAATGGGGGACCAGAGAGAAATGCTCACATTCTCATATTTGATGTAGGCTATTGGTGTATCTGAAGAGAAGAAAATTTGGTTCTCCATGAAGGGGACCCATGTACTATGGTGGGACCTATGAAGTTGATCAATAATACTCTCATTGATTTATCCCATATTTATAAAAAATTACATGACCACACCATCCATTATTCCATTTATTTCTGATTCCCTGATCCTCAAAGCCCACTATGGCATACCAGTTAGATGGGTGTGGTTGAATCCTCATTCAAAGATCCATAAAACTAAAAATGATGGATCATGATGAATTGAGAAGATGAAGCCTATAGTAGTGGTCTTCAATTCTAAGGATTCAGTGATCCTTCCCTATTTTTCCTTCTTTGGTAGCAGTGAATCTCTTCTGGAAACATCTCTGGTATGGATGAAAAGTTGTATTCCCTCCTCTAAACATAATATGCATATTTTAATGCATAAAACAGATTCAATGGATATATATAATTCCATTTGTGATCAGGGCTCTTTTCAATGGTCTATTGAGTATACAATATGAATATTCAACGAGCTAGTGTACAACCTCCCTATCATCCCCCATACATGGCATGAAGGAAATATTGTTCCTGACTTCTTAGCTTCTCATGCAACTAAAGGGGCTCAAATTACATATTGTTCAAGTCTTGGGTCTCTGTCATTAGAGTGTGTGAACCTTGTGCGTGTAGATACGATAGCCCTACACTAGTTCTAACCCCTATGAATCCCTTCATTCCAATGTACCCCCTTGTACTTTTTGAACTATTTATATTAAATGTTTATTTCAGCTATATGAAAAATGATATATTAGCAATAAAATGATATAGTTATAATTTAGTGGATAAATTATTTTTATAAATATTATTACCCGCATTTGTAAATATATTTAATGTTACAACTCAATAAAAAATATATTGACTAATTATTAGCAAATAAGAAGTCAATTTTATTGTAATTTCCTTTTATTTTCTAAATGTATTTTTTCTTTTAAAATGGTCATAATTGATATTTATTATAATATATCATTATTATTTTATATAACATTTAAAAAATTTCTTTGATAATGAGGATATTGTTATCTATTCAGTATTTCAAAATATTCTTGGGATTCTTTTTTTGGAATTTTATGAAATTTTTTATTTTTTGATGAAAAGTGAAAAATGTATATTTATGTAGAATGATTTCCTTTCATTTCAATATGTGTATAGTGAAAATATATATTTTTTGTTTCTTAATTTCATTAAATAATATTCATAAAAATAACACCAAAAATAGTATTATAATGAACAATTTACTTGAATTTGGTAAAAATTATTTTATTTAAAAATTCATTTTTTCTAGAAAATGTCTTTTTGTCTCATTTTATGTCTTGAATTTTAAATTAAATTCTAAATTTTTTTGAATATAATTTGATAAAATTTATTTCATATTTTAAACATCACAATTAATGTTATTTATTAAATTTTCGTAATATTAGGTAAATAGGAATAGTAACCATTGTTATTTTTTATTACCGAACCAAATGATAATTTAGTTATTTACGGTTAATCTTATTGTGATTAGGATTAAAATTCATTAAAAATAGTGATTTTGTTTCATAGAAATAGAATACTTCCTCTCTAATCATATAAACTTATAAAATATGAACTATTATTTCCACTAAACTGTGATTTTTACCTTTATAACAGTTTAAGTAGAGGATAGTTTAATTTATGATAAATTCTTGCTTTTAATATTGTCAGACGATATTTTATATGGACAGAACAACTCATTTTAAGATATAATTGTTTATTTGAATGATAATTTATTTTATCATAGTAATTTATTTTAAATTATTAGTGGTTTTATAATAACCTGAAATTCTAAAGCAATACTAACACAGTGCTTGGGCATGTAGTAGAAAAATCATTTAAATGATTTTAAAACGTCAAAAAGGTAATTTTTTTAGATGATTAATAGTTTCATAAAAATTTAATATATAAATATAACATATTCAAATTTCATTGTTATCTTATTATTTTCATATTCAAAATAAATTAATAGTATCATGAATGAAATTGGTAATATTTTATATAAAATAATATTTTAATAAATTGTATAAATATAATAAAAATATTTTTAAGAGTAATGTTAGGATGATGAATTATCTATATGTTAACCCCTTTTGACTTAGGAAGCAATTTTTATCTTATTGGTAAAACTATAACCCTTTAATATTGAAAAAGTCATTACAATGGTTAATGATAAAATCAGTTAACCCAAGGGTTAAACGAAATGATACGGTTTAAAATAATATCTAAACCAGTAAAAATTTAATTAAGTGAACATAACCTTTTAATATTCAAGTAAATTTAATTATTGAATTATTATACATGAGTTGGACACATATTATATTCTAATATTTCATTTATTTCAAAATATATCATTAAGGATAATTTATAATCAACAATAGTTTATTGAATCATTTGAAATTCATAAAATGTTTAAATTCAATGAATTTAATGGTATATGTTTTATAAAATTATATATGGTCCATTTATTGTAAATTTATCATTTACTTTAACATTCATGATAAATAAAGGTCAATAAACATTAATATTACATTAATTTTCAAAATGGATAACAGGGTGTTAAAACAAAGAGGTATGGGTGAAAAAATCACCTAAACATATCTAAAGTATATTTTATTATTTTATTTACACACATAAACATAATTTATTCGTATTATATCAATTAAAAATCAATTTTTGGTGAAAATATATTTATATTAATTAAATAATTTATATCAATCCTTCAATACCCCTCCTATCATTACTAAAAGTTAACCCCAACCCTCATCTCTACGAACATAAAGATCCCTTTTTTGTTCAATATCCTCTAAAACCCCTTACAAATATCCCTACCAATGTTTTAGATGTCTTAATTTTGGTATAATTACATACTTATAGAGGATATTGTTTAAATACAAGGAGGTTGTCCAAAGAATAAATATACAACTTAACTGAATGTTTTAGTTTTACTACATCTTCTCCCACATTCAAATACTCTTAAACAATAATTTTATAATAAGACCGATGTCTATTATATACTGAAACATTATTAAAACAATTTTACAGCCCTCTTTCATCTCACTTTCATTCATATGGTTAATGGATTCATCATTCATGTGTACATTTGGACCACCACATCCATGTTGTGATGTTTTTTCATTTCCATAATTTCTTTTGAGGGAGTTTATAATGACATATTTAACCTATGTATAATATTTTAATAACATAATTATTATTTTTAATGTTAATGTAACTTCTATTTTCTTAAATTTCTATACATTAAAATATTTTAATGTCGTATGTGTGTATGTATGGAATACCATCACTACAAAGGGATGTGATTTATTTTGTTGTAATCGCATCAAATTAAGTCTATATATAAGTATTTTTAATTAATTAATATGTTATGTTTATATAATTATAATTATATAAAGAGAATATATTACTTACCTTATTTCAATCATTTTAATTGAAAAACTAAAATGTTACTTATGAGTACTAGGACCTACAATGTTATTGAATCCAACAGAGTTAATGTTTCATAATAATCATTAATAAATTTATTTAATGATATAATATATATATAACGGATAATTATGTCATTTGTTTTAATTTTAGAGATGATGGAATAGTGACCCCTTAGAACATGGTCAACACATCAACACCATTTTAAAATTGTGAACCAAACACCCTAAAAATAAATAACATAAACATAATTGAAAATGTAATTTAATATTTCATTAAAATAATGGAAATAAATTATTTAATTATAAATCATTAAACCAGTAAATTTTTCTTAACATATAAAATAATTGGTATATGTTTATTATATAGGATTTAAAGTACATAAATGGAATGTCTAAAACCAAGGTAAGATATTTCACCTCAACTTCAATTTTTTGATTCATGTTTTAAATATTATAAAATTAATTTATGTTATATGGTGAATATATTTCCCCTTTTGGATGTTAAATAATTAATCCTTCACAATTAATTGTTTTTTATGTTTCAATTTATATTTTTTATCTTCTGGGGTTTTGATTGAGAAGTTACTAAATCAATAAGAGGTTTCTTAACTAAAATTCCTTTATTTGGTGATACCACTTATTCATTGATTATATTATGAGAAGATTACTTATTAAATTGTATCTATAATTTATGTTTTACTTCCATTTTTCTCTATTTACATTGGTTAAACATTATTGTTCTATTGATTAGTATCAATTCAATGATATGATCATTCTAAGAGTTGTCTAGTCTCAAATTCTCATTTTTTTAAAAGCATTTATTTTATGAACCTATATTAATTTAGGATGTGTATATAATTAACCTTGGACATGTCAAATCATGAATAAACTTATGTTTAGAAAATTAAAATATTCATTTTATGTTATTCTTTTAGTGGGGTTTATGATTCAAAAGTAACTATAGGGTTAATGGGATTGTCCATTTATAATTGGGATTTTTTATACTTAAACATACATTGATAAATTATATGATACATATTTAGTAAAACCATTTAATTTTACATAATTTGGTTATTTTTGGATATTATGTGTTTTCCATTCATGTTACTATATTTTAGAACTCAACAAGATGAACTAATATTTTTAGTAAAACCCTATTTATTTCTCTCTTTAGCTGAAATTAATTTTTTTATATCCATTTTTCTTAAAATGATTCAATAATTTTATTATTTTCCCTTAAATTTTTTATGGAAATTTTTAGGTGTATTTTACTTTATAAATCATGATTTATGAAAGGAATATTTCAAAAATATTTCTGAATAAGTTATATTTGCACTTTTAAATATATTGTGAAACAAATGTTTTATTAAAATTTATATGGTCTAAATAGAATTCATAGTGATTATAACTATTATTTTACTTGATGATTAATTTATTGGTTTTCTGTTGTTAGTTTCAATGAAAACCCATTTCACATTTTTTAAATGTTTTATGAAATATTACTATAAAATCGTATTTTCACACATTTTCATAATATGGATAATTTTATTAAATGTGTTTTCCCCAAGATCAACATCCTTAATTTATTTCTAAACATAACTATAATTATGATCTTATAATACCATTACTTTTATTTCTATACATAAATTAATATGTTTTTTTAATTTGATTGTCATGAAACACGTTTCTTTTCCACATGTCTTTAAAATTATAAAATAATGATTGTTTTTTTTAATGTGTGTTTTGTAGAAAAGTAGAGGCTTGTAATATTTTTATTCATGAATGGTACTTGGACATGTTTGATGATGAATATTGATACTTATACAACTTATACGAAGGGGTTATCCAGATAGAGATTATATGAAAGGGTGAGGCGATACAACATACATGAATGGCTGATCCCAATATATAATATATAAATATGTAATCTTGGTAAATTTTATACGAATGGGTGAGACTAACAATGTTTATAAAAAAGAGTTGATCATAATATAGCTCTCCAATTCATTGGGTAATGATGATAGAGTTGACTAAATATAAGTTACCCTTATGAGACAATGGTGTTAACTAGTTAACAAGTTACTCCTATTATATTATGGGAATTAATCATGTAAATATTTCTTGTCTGTGAGGGTTATTTTAAGGGTTCAATGAAGATAATCTTACATGATTATAATATATTTCCAATATTCATTCAAGGATTTTTAAGGGTTCCATTGACTAATATTGACATCACATGGCTCATTATTAATGATTCCTATAACTAATTCTTGTATTTAAGACTTATTCCATGTCACATGTTAAATGATCCTAGTTTCAATGGAAATGAGCTATTTTATGTTATGATCATTCACATTGATTATATTATCATACCGTTATGATTATTTTATTCTCAAAAATTACATTGACATGTAAATGTATTTATTTACTCTTACTGAGTGTTTGATCTACCTTATCTTCTGTTTCCTTTTATGTAAGTCATGAATAATGATCTAGAATTATTTGATTGAATAATGGTTTTATGAATGAATACATTCATATGATATATTAAAGGCTTAATTTGGAATATTAGAATATGGGTGTAGTGAAAAAAAGGACCACCTAATGACATGTGTATTATTATAAAATAGAGTGTCCTAATAATTTTAAACACTAAACATAAATGATCTTCAATTATTTAAGTGATCCAATATTTCTTATTGATGTTGTATTTTTTGGGAAGGTAAAAATTGGTTTGTGTTTATTTGTATCTATTATTGGAATAAAATGGTTATATTTTATGTAGTGTATCTAGTATTCTAGGTATGGGGCTATTATATTTGGTATCAAAAAAATGTATACAACTTTGGGGATTATGATGTTTTTATGTGATATTAACTTAAATGTTATAGACACCATCATGGATTTATGATTTTATGTTTTACCATGAGTTCAAGGTCTTAGTAATGATTTTAATGATTAATTTAATCTTATTTTTAGGTTGAATAATAATATTTTCGAAGACTTTTTATTGGGTTGAGGTATATTTAACACTAATGGCTAATATAAAGGATTTTTTTGAATAATTATGTTACATTTTAATGGATATATATAGAATAGTGATAGGTAACCACCATGGTGGAAAAACTATTAGTTATATAGTTTATTTAGGTTAAAAGCGATATAATTTTATTTATTTATGGACTGATTTATGATTAAACTTTGTGGTTATTATTGAATTTCATTTATTCTTGTATTAATTCGTCATATAAAGGTTTTTTTCATTTTCGATATTATATTAATTTTTTTAAAACATAAAATTTTGGATAATATATAAGTTTTGTGGAATATATTGGTATCCTTTTCATGTTTATTTTATTTTTTTGAAGAATATTTTTTTACATAGGTTGTTAAAAATTAAACTTCAATACCCATTTTGGGTGAATATCTGTTATTATAGTAAAAATATATTAATGGAGAAAATTATACTTATCATGTATATGTATTTGATTATTTTAATAATATTAATGTTATTTAAATACAAAATCGATAATAAAAGGATCTTGAAAAAATGTAAATCTATTTCAAATATTTACGTTGAATTAATGGTCTTTTCACAGCACTTTGGTTTACAGTTTATTTGTCATTATCATTCTTATGATCATTAAATTTCTTGTAATAAATGTTCTAAGCCACTATTAATCATTATGTGGACAATAGTTTTTCCTCTCGGTCCATGTATTCACTTCCAAATAATTATCTAATATTTGGAAACCTAGTTATGTGTTTTTTCAGATTACATTTATATTTATCTTTCTCACTTTTCAAAAAGTAGTTTCATTAAACATTTTTACCATGTAGGATTTTATGAGAGGTATTTTAAAATTTTAGAACATTGATTATCAAACAAAATTTAAAATTTAAATGATTAATTTTTTAATGTTATGGATTATATAATATCCGAGTATATTAAATAGAAATTATGTTTCATATTGTTTAAACATGAAACACAGAGCATAAATAACGAGATAAATATTAAATTTTAATTTCTATTGTTATAACCTAGACATTATATTGGATGATATTAATAAGAATAAGTTCATGTATAAATATGTATATTGGTCTTATTCAATAAAATTTTATTGATAATTATTAGTAAATAAATACTTAATTTTGTTGTAATGTAATTTTATGCTTCAAAAATATGTTTTAAAAAAATGGTTGTTATTTATTTTATGTGATAATATTAAACTTAATTACTAAAAATATTATATATATTATATAATAAAAATTAAAACCATTTTGAATTATTCATGTAAAATTTTTCTTAGGTTTTTTTGATAATTTTCTAAAAAGTACCCTTTTCAATAAATATTGAAAAATTCTGAATCTAATTGAAAGCTATCCATTCCTTTCAAGTAATTATAAACTCACATTCTATTTCATATTACTTGAAAAAACTAATTATTTCATTATGATTAAATATAATATGATAAATTTTATTTTAATTAACATAATAATTGGATTTTAATTTTAAATATTTCTATACATAAAAATGTATTTATATAGGAAATCACATATCATCACATTTTATGGGTTTAACATTAAATTAAATTAAAAAAATTTGGTGAATTGAATTTTATAAAGTATATTATATATTTGGAATATTTATAATTAATATAATCTAAAAATGCCAACATAAATTTTGGTCAATATGAATTACACCGTAGAAAATTTATGTTACCACGATAAAGGGAAAATGGGTTAATTATGGTTAAAATTAATATGACAAAGAGTGAATTTATTTAAAAAACATCATTTAAATTAATTTGAAATTATATTACATCCATATTCCTAATTAATTTGAAAAGTTTATCTTTTTTCAATTTATATTTTATTTTATTACTTTATAATTTTTATGTAAAGGATAAATTTAAAAATTTCACTATATTTCATTTAATATATTATATATTTTTTTAAAATGTGAAAAAAAATAATTTGGGTTATTAATAGTTATTTTAATGATAATTTATTTTTTTATGATGTTATTTTATTTCTTATTTTGGGTGATTAAACAATTATATTAAATTCTTACAGTACACTAACATTGTGCCTGTGAATAAAGTTGAAAATTCTATTAATGGATTTTAGAAAGACTAAATGTAATATTTTCTAGGATGATTTATAATGCCACATGACTTTTTTATATAAATATAACATATTAATTATGTTTGAATGGTTTATATTACAATTATATTACTATATTCCCATTTTTTAGGTCAAACTAAATGAATAGTGTCAAAATGAAATTATAGATATTTAACATCAAATAATAGTTTATAAATTATATTAAAGTCAATAAAATTTTCATGAAGAAAATTATGACAAAAAATGGTCTAAGATTTCATTTCATTTCCATTTATGATCCAATTGTATAAACCTCTAATATTGAAAAGTTCATTATCATTATTATGGTTAAAATATGTTCAATATATGGTCAAACAAGAAGTTAAGATTTCAAATAATATCTAAAACTATCTAAATTTCATTGGTTGGTTATATTAATACTATAAAATCTATATATTAGAATACAGGTCATTTAGGATCTATTTTAAATGAGATAGAAACATATTATAATATAATAATTTTTTTATTTCTAAAAATTACCATAATGATATCTTTTAATATACAATATTTTTTAAAAAAATTTAGAAAATTTATAAAAATACATTCATCATCCATGTGATTTGGATTGGTTTAAATTATTATCCATTGTACTTTTATGGGTCATATTAACTTTTATAGTAACTCTCTATATCCCTAAAGAGTAAAAAATATTTACATCAAGGTAATAGTGAAAAGAGTTAGTGGGTGATTAAAATTGATAGATCCGGGAGAAACATCACATACACCAATAAAATTTTATTTTATGATATTATTTACATAAAAAACAAATTATATTCCAATTATATCAATTTCTAATGATTTTAACATTTATATTAATTCCAATTAATTTAATAATTTATATACATCCAACAATTCCCCACCCCTCAATTATAAAATGGAATCACATCTCTTCTCCTCTCCCCAATTCAATATTCATTTAATTTATTCTAAAAATGAGAAAATAACTATATTAATTCTTCGTGGGTACGTGTGGTTTATCATCTCCATGTTGTGATATGATTTTTATATTGTAACAACATCACATGGATTTCTTATATAAGTGTATTTAATGAATTAATAATATTTTAATGATATAATAATAATTTTATAAACCTAAAATAATACCGACCATATTTCAATCTTGTTCATTGAAAAATTAAAACATTACTCATGTGTACATACAACATACCTTCCACATGATTATAAATAAGTTCATTTTCCATAACCATATTCTATTATTGGTTCTAAATCTACAACCTGTGTATAAAATTGATAATTATTCCTTTATTATTATTATATCAATGATGGAACTATTTATGATAATTTCATCAGGTCTTTTTTCCAACCATCCTCCTTACTATGATGTACACATCTTATTTCCTCATATTTATACTTATCAAATACAGGTGGATTACATCACTTTTATCAGTGATGACTACTCCATGATGAAAACATGATTAATGGATTCTAGATCCTCTTTCCATGGATTCCACCATGGATCTTTTCTCATAGTCACGGTCTCCCTCATAGTTGTATTTAATTTTTATTAAACTCATTCTCATTGATTTCTTAATTTGTACTCTAAATAGTTACATTACATCTATCTAAACAGTGAAGAAAAATTCATCCAACTAGATAGTCAAATTGGAAATTTTTGAGAATTTTTGGACATTTGGTAGGTTGGTAACCTGTAATGTATTTTCCTTTTCATGTTTCGGGTATCTCAAACAAAGGATCAAAGTCACATTACCTAAGGCATCTTATTTCACACATGAGGTACTTAATTACAGGGGAGTAAGTCTTCATAGGATTATTATCTCACATATCCCATGTATATTTTACGGGGTAATGTTTTTGGATAAGTTTATATGTTTAATGTTTTGTTGCGGTACATTTGTGTTAATGATTTAATATCTTATGGGGATAGTTGGGTTTCAATTTTTACATCTTTCTGTAGTATAAGTAGAACGTGTTTAACATCTTGTAAAGATAAGTTATCGGTTGGGTGTATCCCCATGGGGGAATATGATGATACAAGAATGTTAATTTATGTCTGTCCCCAAAGGGGGAATATTTTACACATGCAAGGTTATTAATTTTGTCCCATGGGGGAATAGGATTTCACACATGAAAGGTGGGTATGTGTGTACCTAGCGGGGTTGGTTTTCCACATGGGAGGTGGTTTTGTTTGTACCCATGGTGGGAGAATTAACACTCAAGAGGTGGAGCGTGTCCCTTGGGGGGAATATTTAAAATTTGGGATTTTTATAGAGTGTTTCCCCAGGGGGGAAATCTATAATATTGGAGGTGGTTAATTATGTCCCCATGGGGGAAGATTTCAAAATTGAGAGGTGTCTAAGTTTGACCCCATGTTAAAATATTTTACATTTTATGGGTGGAGTGTGTCCCTAGGGGGAGATTTAACACTTTGGATTTAATGGAAATGTGGTAAATTGTGCCCCCATGGGGGGAGATTATCAGACTTCGGGATTTTATGGTAATGTTACGGTGTCAGTAATAAACCATTGAGAGGTTTCCAACATACCCTTTGTAAGATACATGGATTTAAACCCAACTAGTTTTGTGGAACATTTTAATACTGTATGACAAGAGTGACACATTAATTTTAATGCCAGTTTTTATGAACACTTATTTCGTGAAAGGAGAATCAATGAGGGATGGTGTAGAAATTACTCATATGGGATACCTAGAGTATGAGTCCAATGAGGATAAGGGATTAGGCCCAGAGTATATGTTTAAGGGGGTTTCATCCAATGATTATTATACATGGGTAATTCCATGTTCATCCAATGGGGTAAGACTATAGTTTAATTTCGTGTGTTGAGGACATTGTCATGTAGTTGGAAATCATATGACTTGGATATGGATTTAGGATGATTTATGCAATGCATCTTATATGTTTATGGGAATTTCACACTAAGGGGGACTGTATCAAGTAGAGAGTATAATCCCAGAAAAAGATTCTCTACCATGGTAGATAAGTGATTTTACTTGGTGAACCAACCGTTTTTGGATTACATTTTTAATTGTCATTCACCTACGGTTGGGGCATGGTGCATAAAATACCATGGAGGAGTGTAAAACATGAGGCCCTATATTAGGGTGACTATGATTAGAAATTATTGTAATTATGTTTCCTATTATAAGGAGAATCGGTATGGTAATGGTATTGGATATGCATGAAGTATAGGGAGTCTTGTTTTAGGGACCATAAATTTTTTTTAAAAAATTAAGTAGATTGAATGAAAATGGGTTTTCACGACCAATGGGATCCTGAAGAAGTCTACTACATGTATTTAGGAGGATTGGGTGTGTGTAGATGTTGGATTTCGGTGTAGGTTATGCTTTCAAAAAGGCTTCTTATCTTTAACATACACAAATAGCATTAAGAGTTGTTTCATGATTAACTCTCAACATTAGGCCAAGATAAATTGGTTACCAATAATGTTCAGTCATGAAGTATTATATTTCTTTGAGGGTCTATGGAACAATGATGTTGTGTGATATCATAGAATAGAGGTTTGTATGGGCAAGAGTGACACATCATATTCCAAATATCCATGCACAATCTGTTGGTGTGAGGATGCATATATAGTTGAAATAGGTTTTCTATGTCATTGAACATCATTTTGGCCTATAGTATGGTTGGTTTCATAGCATACATTTGTCTATTGTGCATAACCATGAAACATGTTGGTTTCGATTTTGGATTTTCTGAGAAATTGGTTGATCATGCTTAAATTAGATATCATGAAACACTCCCATTTTTCATGACCATTCCATTGATATCATTTTATGATTCATGAGAACATTTAGAACATTTATATTTAGCTTTAGATTTAGTGCAATTGTCTTTTTTGTTCAGATAAATTGTTTTAGGAATACCTCGGTTGTTATGTGCAACCTTCTCCCCAATAACCATGGTGTTCCTTTTGGGTGGGTTGTGTACGCAATAAATGTAAAAATAGTCTATATAAAAGTGATAAAAATTATAGGTACCCCCAATTCCACCTCTCATAATCAGAGGTAATGGGGAAAAATGTTTGAGTTTCAATGGAAACATCAAAGTATATGTCTAGTTTAATCAGGGTCTCATAATCAGCCTCTTGGATCACATACCCATGTTGCATGCTGGTGAAAAAAGGCTGTATTATTTCATTAATTTGGGACATGGGACCTTTGTATAGTTACATAACATACATAAATGGTGAGCTACATCTCGTATATGGAAGTCAACATCTTCAAGAAACTACAGGGCTTTGGTCCCATACATTCACACAAACCTTATTTTAAGTGACATAATTCCATGATTTTTTAATTCTTTTGCGTGAATACCTCATATGGTGTGAGCCTCAATTTCTTTACACAAACAATTACCAATATTACATGAAATAGTGTGTGATTAAAAAATATGGTAAATGGGATATCCCACTAATCATGAGGTCATTTATGCTACAACCATGACCTAAAGAACATAAATGGTAGTTTTTGAAGAAAATTTTTGTTCCATATGTGTTGTTTTTGGTTATATGGATCTCCTATGAATTATTATAATATCCCAAAATGAATACATGAAATCAAATCACGTACCTCTCTAAATTTTTTACAGAAGGATAAAATTAAATCCAACCCATGAATGATAACTTTCCATGGTTATGGTTTTCTCATTATGATGAACATACCCATTTAAACATCTAAACTATTAGTCATCCTTTTAGGGAATATAAATACTTCTCTATTTACAATATGAGTGGATTTACATGAATAGTTATTAGGGGATCTTATATAGGATAAATAATTCTCACCCCACTATCCAAACCATCATCCAGAATAATAGCATGTTTTAGTACATAGATTAGGACTTTCGGGCTGGGGGAACACTATTATTGAGTGGGTGTGGGCATATTGGGTACGGTTGACCTTTCATGAGTATGGGGCTGAGTTGTGTTGAATTAGGTTGTACAATGTATTGTTGAAATCCGAGTTATTGGTTTTTATGATAGTAGTTGATTCTACCATATCGACTTATCTGGTGGCCCCCATACTCCAACACCTTCCACCTCTATCATGGGGAAGTGGGGATCAGCATGTGGGACCTCCATTGCATTGGTGGAACCCCACTAATAGGATTCATATATAATTAATTACTGTACCATTAATTCCTTGGTAGTTTGAGAGAAGACCCTCATAAAAGTGCAGATTATCCAGAATGGGTTGACCCATTAATTTAAGAATCGTCCTTCCTTTCATTGGGACAATGCATTCCTGACCTGACAATGTTTATTCTGGAATATTGTAGCTTCAATGATGATAGGGTGGTCAAAAATAATTTCTAAAAATGAAATATAAAATGAAACCCACATCTAATTGAATGATCCTATAGGAAGGGTTCCACATGGAGTGGGATTACTACATGTTGTAAGGTTAAATATCAATGGTTCATTATATTTCACTTTTAGACACCATATTTAGTGGTAAGCTGCTTCTAGTTAAGTACATTGACAAGGGCATGCATCATGGGATTCTATTAATGGAATAAATAATGTAATCCAGTAGTCAGGTGACAATAAGAGTAGTGCTTCTGGTCGGGATCAATAGTTATTTGGGCCATGTAGTAATTTAAAGCATGCCCATAATGATCTACAATCAATTTAAGATTTATCATCAGTGTATTAAAACACATTTTGGGGGAAAATATACAATTTTAATTAACCCTCCATGAACTGTTCAACATCAATCACTCCTCAACATCCTTGTGATTTGATAGGTAAATCTTATGGAATTTGGGGATACGATTAGTATTTGAAATATTAAAAACATCAACTTTCACCAATTACTATCTCTTACAAATGAGATGGCTGGAAACGAATAGGGGAAGATGGATAAGTGGGATTATATTTAGACCATTTGATGTAGATTATTGGATTATAAATCATGTGGTAGCACTTACTATAAATAGCACCCCTATATTGGTTCTTTTGAACGTTCATATGCATTCAGAAGCTCACAAAGTGAGTCTATGTGGGGATCTGCGGGGAAAGGAATAATTGTATCATTGGTTTGTTATAGTGGACATTCACAAGAGAAGACACGTGGGAGGCCATTATGTTTTCACCAACTAAATTCAATAACACCATATCCCATTAGTATGTTGAATGTAGATGGCGGCATATCCAGGGACAATCTATTATCAATAGGGGAGAAGAGTATAACCGCTAGGTTATCCGTAAGAGAACCAGGGTTGCGAATGTGCTATTTGTTTTATGTACTCCTCAATCATAGAGATATCTATATAGTGATTTATTGGTTGTATCTCAAAACCTCTACTTCATTAAGGGGCATTTGTTCCTTATAAGAGACCATGATAGAAAGAAGATAGAATCTGGGATGGTACTAGAAGAAATAGGAATTTCATATGAATGATTCTCTAGTATATGATTTAGGAATAAATGAATTTTACCTTTCCCACACTCTGAGAAGCTTGTGGAATGCTGTGGATGACTCTCTGGGTGAAACAGTTATGTTGGAGGTAGACTCCATAAGGGATTGAGCTTCGAGACGTTGGGCTTACTAGATTCACTGCTAGGGAGAACTTCTATAAGATATATTGATACCAGGTGGATATTGATGACTTTTCACACCAACAAGGGGGAGGAAATTGTGCTACGAGTTGGGTTAGTTTTATGATTTTGTATATCCTAAATGGAAAAAATCTTCTAAACAATGGACCAATATGTATTTATCAATTGGTTCTAATATACTATGAAAGAGTATTTATGGATCATGGGGATTATCTATCGGCCAAAAAACCCTTAGGGGAGTGCATAAATCCTCTTAGAGGGAGATAAAATGATAGAGATTCAGTTTGAATAGTTAATCATAATTTTTTATCCTTCATGTCTCTTCTATATATTCCTCTCTTATTTAACAGTTCAAAAAAAGGATATGATCTTCTACATGATCCAGCTGATGTGGGTAATGGTATCCTAGTCTAAAGGGATGGGGGTGTCTCAACAAGTACCTAAGGGAATAGTTTAGATTCCCTGCCCGAGTAATCCACAAAAGGAGGGTCTAACAAGGAGGGAAAAAATGTGTTTCTGGAGGCCACAATCTTCTCGGTCATCTACGAGGGACCACACCCTCAAATTCCAAAAATAGAGCATACCTCCAGTAATGAATACTGGTTGGTTCAACCCATCATTGAGATTTAAATGCCTCAAGGTATGACTAAAACTTAATTAGAAAGGTCCTATTCATATATCCATAAATCTCTTCAACTCAAATAAATCTATTTGTTTTGTTATATAGCTCTCAGATAGCTTCTACTTAGGGGTTTGAAGGTGGAAAATGAGGTTCCAACCATTATCATGGGATCTGCAGAGGTTGAATTCCATTTAAGATTTCTAAGAAATATATTGTCCAAATAATTTACTTTTGTAAGTCTATATACCCGATTTAAGCAATTTTTCCCTATATTTCATCATTTGTACATCTTAACTATATGTTTTTTTTTGAAATTGTGCTCAATAGGGAGCATTCCCATCAAACAGTTGTGGTTGGGGATGATGAGATGCCCCATCCAATTATTGAGCCATACATCAGGTACTTGCATGTTCAAGATGGTATAAGCTGGGATATTTAAGGTAAAACAACACATATATGTGAGTTATCTCTAAGGAGGTGGAGATAGAGGTCTGATGAAATTGTGTTTCCAAGGAAGATATGGATTAAGATGACCTCCCTCTCCACATGGATCCAACTCCATTCTAGAATAACCTAGAGGAATTTCCTACTACCGCTGTTCTTGAGTCCTTCCTAGAGTATAATCCTATGCCAACCATGGAGTTAGAAGATTCTAGGCCTAATATTGATTCACAGAACCACATCATACAGTGCATGGTGGGGAGAAGCATGAGGAACATTATTACCTACAATCTAAAGCCAAAACTAGTGATTTAAATTTGGTCCCTCCAATACAGGATTAAAAACATGGGCACAATAGTGTTGGATTCTTATTTTGTCCATGAAATATTATATGACTATCTCCCCAAGCCAATGCATGCAGAAAGTCAACAGTTCGACATCGCCTAGAACCTAGAGAAATTTGATAGCGCCAGTAATCACTAGGAATCTGAATAAGAACATATAATGCTAAAGGATATTGTAAATGATCATGTGGTCATCAGTAATACATAATAAAAGGACAACTTCCAGTTATATGACCATCTTGAAGCAGTCAATGTTTGGGATGATGGGGTAATATCTCAGATATTTATGAGCCAAGATGGGTAGGACCGGGTGAGAATTAAGTCGTAAGAACTTTTTCCCTTTTCCAAGGAGAAGTAGACATATATCATTTGGTTGGAACACGTCCAAGGGGATAAAACCCATAGGATGACTAGGATATATCACCGAGTTACCAATACAGAGCCCTGGGAGAATTATAGTTTTTTGAACAATAGAGGGATCCAGTCTGTCAACTCCCCACAAAAACATGTAATGTTTTTTTATTTTAGATGTGGGGTATTAATAAGAATGTTTATTTTTTCAAACCTCACAACCAGACTTCAATAATTAGTTAAATAACCAAAAATTAATCCTTAATCCCACATGAAAAATGGTCGGTGTGAGATACAATGGATTAACATGATTTTTCACACTTATACAAGATTTCCAAACAATAGAAAAACAGCCAGGGCCTAAATCATTAATTTACTTATGAGATTTTAGATATCAAGAAATATTTTATAATATATTGGGAAATAATAAAGGAATTGAATTCAACCCGAACAACATGGAGTGATAGAGATTTTGAATTGATAAACCTGAGATATAGAACCAAAAACGGGGGATGTGACAATGAAGGGTAACTACTGAACATGTTCCAATCGTAGGTTCCATTGTTATTTCTAATGAAAATTAATCAAATGGGGATCAATAGATTACCATGATTGTCACATGATACCAATATCAAATTTTCATCAACTGTCCATCAGATAATGTTCCTGGGATGGTAGGTGAGCCAGTGTGTCTAGGCACTATTTCTATTTAGGGCCCATTTACACATAGAAGATGATAGGGATCCAAATAATGGGATTTTTGAATAGTGATGATGAATTTTTTAATGATTGGATTTTTTTTAAGACTCCTATAATTCTACCACTAGAAATTTGAACACATTTAGTAGTTATACTGGTTCGGAAGAAGGTTATACTCTTTTCCCAAGATGTGTTTCATCTTGGATTTCAAGAGAATGATGATAATGTATGTTGTAGTATGTGACTGGAACCAATAGTGGAAAGGGATTTATAGAAATGG
Source organism: Viscum album (assembly GCA_963277665.1). Lineage (NCBI taxonomy): Eukaryota > Viridiplantae > Streptophyta > Magnoliopsida > Santalales > Viscaceae > Viscum > Viscum album. The sequence goes on along the minus strand of OY728145.1, from coordinate 1,398,432,926 downwards.
TCCTAATATTCTTATATTGTTTATTTCATATGATGGGGGTAGAGGGAACATAGTTTAACGTCATATATAAATAATTTGGAAAGAATAATTTTAATATCATACATTGAGGAAAGTATTTCATACAATTTAGTGCCAAATGATTTTGAAATTTATAGTTCTTTTTAGAATCTTATGATCAGGATGTGTGAACCATGATAGGAAAATCCCAGTGAGTTAATACAATGGGATTCATGAAAGGTAAGAACAACATGCGTAACCACATGTAGTAGTTTATGGGTAAACATAGCTCTAAATGTTTCCTAAATAGATGGGTTCCACTAGTATATCCTGGTCTGTTCTGAGGTCCATAATAGACCAATGTTGTAATTTTTTATCTTTTTATTTACACCATCACTTATTACTAAGTCACTAGAGTGACTTGGAGGGAGAGATTCTACCTATTACTCAGTTACCAATATATTTTTTCAAACCCCACAGACATTTATGATTATTTTCTTTGGTTGCTTCATGCCATATCTGTTTAACCTTTTGTAAATAGTTTATTTCATAATTCTTAAACCTAAGGGGTTTCATATAATTTTAGGATATATTTGTGTTTAATAAGATTTAAAACAAAATATGATAGATCCAATGAGATAATGTACCATAAAATGACCTCATGAATCTAGTTTCACATATGTTGATTTTACTGTGTTTGGAAAGGTATTTCACCTGAAATAGATTCGTGATGAGGATACTCCTATGATGTTGAATCCTAGAATCCCTAATAATCCAATTAAGTTGGGAAATAAATCCATACGTAGTCCTAGTTAATGTCATAGTGGGGGACCAATTTCGATTTAGGTTTTCATCTCAACTAGAGATATAGAATCATATTGTACTTGTTATATCAGGCATCCTAGTTTCATGCAGGGTAATCCTATAGTTTAACATCATGTTATCAGGGTATTTTTTTATTTCATACACTTTTTCATATGAGGAATTTTTATTTCATATTGTGTAAGGCTATATTTTAATGTCATGTACCACGGATGTTGTTTTTTTTCATCCTGTGTTTTCCATATGTGGCTTCTCTATTTTATACAGGGTAAGGATATAGATTAACATCATGTTTTAAAGATTTTGTTTTGTTTTCTTCTATAATATTCATATGAGGTGTCATAGTGTCATATGGTGTATGGATATAGTTTAAATTCATTTGTTGAGGTCATTGTTTTTTTCAGCACATATTTTTCATATGAGGAATCTTGGGTTCTTATGAGGTATGTAAATTGTTTAAAATCATGATATAAATATAGCGTCCTTTATTCATCCCATATTATTTTATATATGGAATCATAATTTCTTAAGGTGTAATTATACAATTTAATTCCATAATATAATGAAATTTGAAGGGAATGCACAATGATATTCTCTTTCATTTATTCCTCGCATCATTTCACGAGGGAAATTCAATTTGATGGAGATCCGAGGAATACGATTGGGACATATACTTGAATAGGTGTTACATGAGGGAATTTATAGGATATAATATCATAGGTAATGAGTAGTTTTTTTATAACTTCATAGCTAGGCATAAACACATGAGTTCTAGGAATCAGATTATATTCCATGAGAATGGGAATGAAGACACACATAGCTTTGGAATAGTGAATTGTGTAAGACTTAGAATAATGTAGGAGCGGTTATAATCTCTTATAAGGATGGGAAATATATTCCATGGTTTAATCATTGTACATATGGGTTGTGGATATGCAGTTTAAGGTAATAAAGCTAAGGTTGAGTGATATTTGGATAGTAGTTTAATTCATGATGATTGGATAGAGAGATAATTATTTTAAATATGTTTTCATGGAACAAAATTGGTAAATATGTTGTGATGTGTGGTTGATTAAATCCCATGTTGTATATAATTATCTTGAAACAAATTTCACATAGATTAATGTTTGAGTTCATAGACTGTATGTGGGGCTAAATTTACAAATGTTCGTGAACATAATTCCAACATGGTTGGGTTTATGATGCATTGGAAACTAGTTTGGAAGGAAGTGGGTCTAGATGTCAGTATACATACCATTCTAATTGGAATCATTCCATACATGGTTTTAGAACTATATGTGGTAGGAGAATGATGCTGGAATCGGGTGGTTATCCTTTATGATGATGGCATTGAGGCATCCCATTTTTTCAATGCAAAAATTGTTTTTATTACAGTGGTTTAGCCTACAATATAATTTATTTCACTCATGATGTTGTTTTTATTCATCTCGCATTTAGTATGTAAGGAATCTTATTCTTAACTTATAGGGGTGATTCTACAATTAAATGTAATGTGTTGAGGATGCTGGGATTTTTAGTTAAATGTCATATAACATGGACTATAGTGACTGAAAATAATTTATTGTCATAATGCATGGACTATAGGGGTTGATACTCTTTTATGTTCATAGATCTTGAAACCTTTTTTTAAACTATTATGGTCACATAGCTTAGACCATGGGTTCATGTAATGTACTACATGATAATATTAGTGTTTGTGTGTTGTTTTATATGATCTACACTCATGGTGATTATAGAGTATTCAATAATTGAATGTAGATTATGGATAATATAATCCCCTCGCAATTATTTCTTAGACATTGAAATCTCTTTTTCAGGTATGACTGAGGTTCTAACAGCCCATACCATGTCACAATTAAGGAAGGACTGTAGGCACATCTTTTTATTGAACACTCTCTATATACTATATTGGTGATACTCTATATTATATAATCCCTAATGCTTTTTCCCCCGTGGGAATTTTTAGTTATAGTTTCATAGTACCATAGTGTATTATAGGGAATGTGATGCCATCACTGTTGATTCTGTCCCACCATTTTCTATATGATGTTGTAGAGGTTCTTGTTGAATTCCTCATTCTACAGATTTTCATGTTCATGGTAACAATATGTATGCTTCTCCAAGATTCTATACTCGGATTAAAAATTCATCATCATGGAGCATTAATGTTGGTTCCCTTGTGTGTAAGTATAGTGTGAGGATCCCCCAAAAAATGGATGATGTGGGAAGAGAAAAACTCAATCACGAAACATGTTATGAATTATTTAAATGGAACCACTTATTTTCAATAATAAAATAAGTGTATTGTAGTCAAAATTAAAATTCACTGTCAAGATGTCCAGATCATGTAAGGTCCCACAAAGTCGATACACAATAATATAAAGAGACTAGTATAAATTTTAGTGTGGATATGATTCAGTCGAAATTGAAAAAAATAAACTTGGATCTGACACAGATGACACCTCTTTCTCAACTCAATGCATTTGGAAACCATGGTGGAAAAAAATTATCCCAACCTCTAAATTTGGGGGGAGAGCCTTAGTCTTTCTTGGTGATCCCCACATGACCAATCATGGACCTCCTATATAACATGAGGTATCTTGTATATTTGGATGTAATAGATGATAATTCCATTCATCCAATACATGAAAAGGCTTCTTTATCAAGGTTTGTCTCACTAAGGAGTATAAACTATGATTTACACCATCAGATTCTCTCACAATTGGCTCAGTTAGGTGGTATAATTCTTAGATATAGATACCGAACAATGGGAATCATCCTATTGAAAGTATCCTTGAATATGTGGTGCCTTGAGGTTCTTGTAACACCCCGGGATTTTATGAAACATATTATTTTAATTTCATTGATCTCTTGTGTTGTAAGCTACAACAAAATTATCTTGTGCTATACACAACACCGTATTAGTTTGTAGTATACGCAACACTATTCTTAGATTGTGTTACACATAATTTCATGTTTGTTTGATAATAGTCATTCTACGCAACATTGACTGTATATATATATATTCAATGTATAAATGAAAAATGGTTGGATTATGATATATGAAACAACAAAGGAGTCTTGCACAACACGCAACCCTAACTTGGCTTGCATTACACGCAATCGCGACCTTCCTCGATAGCGTGTGTTGTACGCAATACCAGGTTTTACTAAACAATGATATATTATTAAAATATTATTATGAACTAGCCGTTATGAATAGTATTAACTAAATTTTGAATTTTATAACATTATTATTCATCGTAAAAATTTTCTAGAACATGGTATAAGAACAAAATAAAATTTTCAGGTAAAATATGTATTTTTCAAAAATGCATTTTTTCCGCCTTTTGATGGCACACCCACATTAAATCTAGTTTTTGACATGTTTATAAGTTAAATTTGACAAAATAAAATTCTTCTTTTGAATCAGGATATAATAATTTACATTGGATAAAGTTTTGATGTTTTTCTGATTACTTTCATATTTTAATAAATGTAAAAACACGATATATTTTAATTAAAAACAACATTTTTCATCGAAATAATTTATATGGTTAAATTATAATAATTAATGGTTTTAAAGTATAAATAGAATATATTTTTACCATTTAATATAATTTATTTCATTAGCATTGATTTTACATTGAATTCGTAGGTTAAATCAATTCAATCTTTTGCAATGTTTTAAAAAAAACCATTTTCATTCGACAACTGGATTAATTTTAATTTAATTTCTGAAACTTCTGTGTATTGAATTTAAAAAAATGGATTCCACATTAGGAATCAGTGGATCCAAATTATGTTAATAGGCTACTTTTTATTTTTGGGAATTATGAATAGTAACTACGGTAAATTTTATTTACCGTAGTTAAAGGTAAATCAGGTAATTAAGGGTAAATATAATATTATAAAAATGCCCTAGAACATGCCAAAATTCTATTGGATGTCTAAACGTATACCCATATCACCTAAGGGTCTGATTAGATTCATTTTATGGACTTTTGACCATGAAAATAGTTTAATTATTATTAAAACCAAAGAAAGTGACAACATGTCACTCTCTTAAATCTTATAAGTATAATAATTTTACTTTAGTGATAAACATCATAAAATTCTAACATGAATATTATCCAGAAATATAATGAAATTATCTACATCATGATAATTTATTTAGAATTTTTAGGGATTAAATAATTGTCATTAATGGTGATACATTAATGATGCAGAAATTATTTATTAAATGAAAAATCAGTAATATAGTTTTTATTGAAATAATAATACCCATTAAAAGACCCAAAAACCTGACCAAAACTTCTTGGTAGTGTATATCTACACCATAATCATTTAATGACCAAATATATAACCGTTTAGAGTCTTATAAAAGTGATTATGACACATATATTATTTTATTTTAAATGATGCCAAAGTTGTCACATTCATAATTTAATAAATATAACAATTTAAATATTGTGATTTTAAGATGTTAAATTAGAGTAAAAGTATTATTGTGAAAGTTAATAGATTTAAATTCAACATAGGATTTTATTTTTAATTTTTATGCAACAAATAAGTATATTAAATAATTATACAAAAATGTTGTAGTAATTATTTTATTAAGAGATAAACCAAATAAATGGTTTTAAAAATAATAAAATAAATATGATATGAACTATTTAATGTTATACACTACGTTTGTAGATACATATTACCTTTTATTAATCTATTAACGATTTTAGTTCGAACATATCTTCTGTATATATTTTATTTAAATTCAAATAAATGAATTGTGTCAAAATTGACACTATTGTTATTTTATAAAAATAACATATTATAAAATTGTATAAAAATCACAATAATATATAAAAATTATAAATTTAAATTTATATGGTCTAAAAGGATATAAAGTATCCAATTATGTACAATTCACAACAAAGAAGTAATTATTTGTTATAATTTAAAATCTAGAATGTTATTACCACAAATAAACTTAAATTGATAAATCAAGTTGATAATGTTTAGAATAATTTCCTAACATGTCTAAATTTTATTTTTTGATGAGATTACAACCCTATATCATATAATATTTGAATATGAGTCAATTTTATAAGGTTTTAAGTGGGGTTAGATTTATTATAAATTAATATTTATAAGATTTTCAAAGGTGCCCCTCTCCTCCCTTATAAAAGGGCACCTCCTCCCTCTCCTCCTCACACCAATTTGAGCCTTCATGCTTGGCCAACCCCTGCCCATTTCACTTTACCACTTCCCTAGAAACATCTTAGAGGTCCTTCTATTCTTCAAAGACCAATTTTCTTGTCCTAAGAGGAGGTCTCAAAGAGGCGCTTCATAGAAGAGGTAATGTCCATTACTGATTCATTCAACTTTATTTCTTCTTCCACTTCTTCTTCTTAGGTTGTTTAATTATGTAGTAATAACATCAGTATCACTCATATAATGATATGTTATTATAAGTATGAAACGAACATATTTCACCATCTATCCATCCTACGGAAAACGAAATCATCGCGCGTGCGTATGTACGGAATACCGTCTCCACGCCATGGTGTAATATATTTTCCACCACCACCTTAATTGGATGGGTATAATGGTGTAAATAATATCTATATATGATTATTGTAAAGTGATAATGATTCTGTAATAGTATACATACACTCCAATAAAATTCCACGATCATGGGAACGATATCATCGCTCGTGCGTACATACGGAATACCGTCTCCACGACACGATGAGATTCATTCTCAATGATTAACCATTAATAAATGATTATCAAGTATATATAATAATTAATCATGAAATATGTGAAATAATAATGATACTGGATTTATGTATATATATATATGTATTTCATCCAATTAATTCCATTCAATTCAATGAGGAAACGAAAACAACGTTAATGCGTACGTACGGCCTACCATCTCCATGAATGGTGTATTTATTTCCATTTATAGATCTATTATATATATGTATATTATGAATATATATTATATATAAATCATGTTTTATATTCTAGAATTAATTAATCATGATCTAAGTAATCATATGAATAATTACAAGTCAAATCACAGACGACAAATGAAACGATTTTACCCAAAACTCTCTTTAACATGGAATTTACAAAAGAATAGGTAATATAAAGTCATAAGTGAACCATATATGATATAATAACAATGAATATGATTCTTCAATAAGTCAATAACATTATTTAAATCATTATACAGGAGGTTCAGACACTTACGAAGCAAATCAGACCTATGTTAAGGGGTAACTATTCCAATCTCGTTCTTATTCGAGATTGTTTATTCGTAAGTATTTACTGGGGTTATGTTTATCATCTGTGTCCATGTTTTCTAAAAATGTTTTCATAAAATTTTATTATTCTTCCAAGTATGTTTAAAGTCATTTTTATCCTTTTTTGACTTTTACCACAAATTTTGGAAGGAATCTTTCTTTTGTTTACCATACGAGGTACTTTTTGACTTTTCCGAAAAAAGTACGAGAAGAATGTTATTTTTAACTTATACGGAGTGAATGGATTTTTACAGTTTCATAACCCCTGATTTTCATAAATAACCCTCTACAAGATTCCATGATTATTTTCAACAAAACCATTTTCTTTTAAAATTGCATGGCATTCAGTGAAAAGAAAGTTATTTTGAAGAAGAAAGGACATTTTCTTCAAGAATTCATTTCAAGTGTTTTATCAAAACCATTTTTCCATCTAAGATGACATTATTTCATATGTGTATGATTCAAGTATAATTTATCTATGATTTACATGGTTTCACTTTACTTATTATGAAATGATATCCATTTCTTTTATATGAATTATGTGATGATGTAATGATGTTTATGAAACCCATTTTATTCTTTGGGTTATGATGACTGATATATGATTATGTTGTGGAACAGGTAAGAATGATTTCATTATGAGATGGGTGGGACCTATATATCCCTCCAATGCATTGGGTAACGATTTATATCTCATGAGATAGACATGGCTGGAATGGAAAGTTAAATCGGTTCAGTAATACAGGACTGGAACGAGGAGTGAACTCGATTCAGAAAGGGACATTGTCCACTAAGATGGTCTTGGCAGAAATGCCTTGGATAATATGGAAATCATATCATGTTATTAATGGTTGCCACAATTACATGTTTTATTCACATGCTGTTTTATCATGATTTATGTTCCATTATGATCTATGCCTTATGTACTTCCATCTTTTATGTCGTTGCTCAATATTTTTAATGTTTATATTTTTTTTAATTTCAAATGTATATGGTATGTTTTATTTTATCCATGATTACCCTTACTGAGCATTTGATCTCACCCTTTTTATGTTTTCTTTTCCCCCAGGATTAAAAGAAAGGTTTTAGGTAAGGAAACGATAAGGGGAGGATCGTTATGGGAGATGTTGAAGATCTTTCAACAGGATTAGAAGTTTATTTTCCAAGTTTCCAAAGACACTAAACTATTATGGTCCTTGTGTGTCTGTTTTGTTATGTATTAGATATTCTGGAAAAGTAATGTAATGTCCATGAACGTTAATCTTTAGGTCTCTACAGTTGGTATCAGAGTAATAGTTTAGTCAACCTTTGGAAAATAGGATGCAAAAACATTAGAGAGATCCCTAGAGATATTTATAAGGTATGTCTTGGGATATCCCTAAGGATAAGTATTCATATAGGATATAGTCCTAGAACTATGGTAACAATCATAGAATTTAACCTAAGATGTTAGATATTGAGGTTACTCCTCCTTTACTATGTTGTTTTCCCTAGCATGATTTTTGCCTCTCACACTATTATTTTTGGGTTTTAGAAAATGGCTGGAAACAGGAAGATTCATGATAATGGAGGATATGACAGACAATGGAATGATATTCTTCATGAGAAACCAAATGAAATGGGATTTGGAAGTCCAATCATCGTTATTATGCCTAATCAGCAATCTCATAATATGATCAATAATCTCAACTTTGGTAAGTTTCCCGACTCAGATAATAAGAGAAAGATGGAGTTTCATGATGATCATAGAGGAATGAAAGTTCAATTTCCATCATGTAAATCATGTGGGAAGATGCATCAGGGAGATTGTTTCAAAGGAACTGGAAGATGATTTTTGTGTGGAAAAGAAGGGCATAAAGCCATTAAGTGCAAAGGAAAAGGTTCATTTAACACCATGGATGAGGATAATGGTATTGTTACGACATCATTAATGGTTAAATGTTTTAAATGTTGAATATACGGGCATTATGCAAACCAATTCCCTAAGGGAAATTCTCATGAAGAGAATCAGTATGGTCGTATGGGTAATATTTATGTTGATGATGATGAAGAGAATACAAATGATATGTGAGATGAAAGAATTGTTGATGCTCGACCAATGGTTTAAGAAGGTAGTGGAATGATTACATGTTTATAAAGTGTAATGCTGTATAAGTAATATCATGGTACTATGGAATAAAGAGACATCTAAGGATTGTTACACTGTTGACTTTCCTTAAGTTTTGAAAGTGTATGTTGAATGGTACTGGTAACCATGGAAAGTTATTCAGATATTTTTGGAAATTAGATGATATGCTCATAATGAAGGGATAAGAAGATAATGAGATGTTTGATTGTATTCATGAGCTGATGATTGTTATAAGGACTAAGTGATATCATGGTTTGAGTATACAGAATTTTGGGATTTTGGTATGTGGAAAGAGTTAACTTTTGACAACACTCATGTTTTCACTAAAGTTCAGTGGGTATTCATTTTTCAAGAGAATACATGATTAAGGCCTCGAAATGTTTGGAATGTGACCAAAAAGACATATCTTATGATATATGGTGATCAAAGATGGTATTAAAATGTTTGTTATATGAACTCTCTGCTAATCATTTTCACTATAATATGAGATTGGACAGCAGTATTTTGGATAAGCCTAAATATTGGAATGGATTATGTTGGACATAAGTTAATATTGTTTAGGGATAGAACTTTTTCGCTATTATTGATGGATTGTTATAGTAATTTAGAAAAAAAAAAGACAACATGTAGGATGGGCGACAACCCATCGCGTCGGACAAGGCTGTGGGAATCAAACCCACAACCGAAGTGCGACTGGCCTTTATCGCCTACCACTGGCCTATAGGAAGTCCCTGTTTAGTAGAAACCAGTTTTATTATATTAAGCAGTATGATATATGAAGTATAAGTCCATTTTTTGAACCATATATGATTAATCTCACCATATATGGACTTATGTATATTTGATAACTTTTTCTAACCTTTTGTTTGAAACAGATGGAATGACCCATCATTCTATCACATGATTTGTTAACACTTCACGAATAACAAATTCAACTTCATTTCTTTAAGAGATGAAGTGGAAATTGTTCAAAGAAAGAACAACAATGAGATTGTACCAAAATCAAGAAAGTATTTCTTCTAATTCAAAATTTTCAACTTTAGGGAAATGATATTGAAAACCAAAAATGTTGTCCTAGTGCTCTTATATCCGATGAATCAGATGGTTCCTTAGATCATCAAAAATTTATGCCTTTGTGATTGATGGCTTTTTCATAGCCATGTTCTCTACCACTCTCCATCAAAACCTGATGGTTATATTTTTCTTACATATCCATATTTTCACCTATGTTCTTCTATGTGAAAACCCAGTGATGAGTTAATTTGGGTAACCATTAAGTTTCATACTTTAGTTTTTAAAGCCATGTTTTTGTATTCCTTTTTACGATATGGGTTTCTATAAATAGTAAATGATTTATAACCCCAACGAATTTCGAGGGCGAAATTCATTTTAAGGGGGGTAGAATGTAACAACCTGAGATTTTATGAAACATATTCTTTTAATTTCATTGATCTCTTGTGTTGTAAGCTACAACAAGATAATATTGTTCTATACGCAACACCGTATTAGCTTGTAGTATACGCAACACTATTCATGGATTGTGTTACACACAATTTCATGTTCGTTTGATAGTAGTCATTCTACGCAACATTGAGTTAATACATATATATATATATATATTCAATGTATAAATGAAAAATGGTTGGATTCTGTTATATGAAACAACAAAGTAGTCTTGAAAAACACGCAACCCTAACTTGGCTTGCATTACACGCAATCGTGACCTTCCTCGATAGCGTATGTTGTACGCAATACCGGGTTTTACTAAACAACGATATATTATTATAATATTATTATGAACTAGCCGTTATGAATAGTATTAACTAAATTTTGAATTTTATAACATTATTATTTATCTGAAACTTTTTCTAGAACATGGTATAAGAACAAAATAAATTTTTCATGTAAAATATGTATTTTCCAAAAATGCAGTTTTGCCGCCTTTTGATGGCGCATCCACATTAAATCTAGTTTTTGACATGTTTATAAGTTCAATTTGACAAAATAAAATTCTTCTTTTAAATCAGGATATAAAAATTTACATTGGATAAAGTTTTGATATTTTTCTGATAACTTTCATATTTTAATGAATAGTAAAAACACGCTCTATTTTAATTAAAAAAACTTTTTTTCATCAAAATAATTTATATGGTTAAATTATAATATTTAATGGTTTTAAAGTATAAATAGAATATATTTTTACCATTTAATATAATGTATTTCATTATCATTGATTTTACATTGAATTCGTAGGTTAAATCAATTCAATCTTTTGCAATGTTTTAAACAAAAACCCGTTTTCATTCGACAACGAGATTAATTTTAATTTATTTTCTGCAACTTCTGTGTATTGAATTTGAAAAAATGGTTCCATATTTTGAATCAGTGGGTCCAAATTATGTTAATAGGCTACTTTTTATTTTTGGGAATTATGAATAGTAATTACGGTAAATTTTATTCACCATAGTTAAAGGTAAATCAGGTAATTAAGGGTAAATTTAATGTTATAAAATTACCCTAACACATGCCAAAATTATATTTGATGGCTAAAATTATACCCATATCACCTTAGGAGCGGATTAGATTCATTTTATGGACTTTTGACCATGAAAATAATTTAATTATCATTAAAACCAAAGAAAGTGACAACATGTCAATCTCTTAAATCTTATAAGTATAATAATTTTAATTTAGTGATAAACATCATAAAACATCGATCATGAATATTATACAGAAATATAATAATATTATCTATATCATGATAATTTATTAATAATTTTTAGGGATTAAATAATTGTCATTAATGGTGATACATTAATGATGCAGAAATTATTTATTAAGTGAAAAATCAGTAATATAGTTTTTATTGAAATAATAATACCCATTAAAAGACCCAAAAACCTGACCAAAAAATGTTGGTAGTGTATATATACACCATAATAATCCAATGACCTAATATATATCTGTTTGGAGTCTTATAAAAGTTATTATGACACTTATATTATTTTATTTTAAATGATGCCAAAGTTGTCACCTTCATAATTTAATAAATATAACAATGTAATTATTCTGATTTTAAGATGATAAATTAGAGTAAAATTATTATTGTTAAATTTAATAGATTTATCTTCATCATATGATTTTTTTTTTTAATTTTTATGCAACAAATAAGTGTATTAAATAATTATACAAAAATGTTGTAGTAATTATTCTATTAAGAGATAAACCAAATAAATGGTTTTAAAAATAATAAAATAAATATTATATGAACTATTTAATTTTCTCCACTGCTTTTCTAGATACATATGACCTTTTATGAATCTATTATAGATTTTAGTTTGAACATATCTTCTACATATATTTTATTTAAATTCAAATAAATCAATAGTGTCGAAATTTACACTATTGTTATTTTATAAAAATAACATATTATAAAATTGTTTAAAAATCACAAAAATATATAAAAATTATAAATTTATATTTATATGGTCTAAAATGTTATAAATTATCCAATTATGGAAAATTCACAGCAAATAAGTAATTATTTGTTATAATTTAAAATTTAGAATATTATTACCACAAATAAAATTAAATTGATAAATCAAGTTTATAATGTTTAAAATAATTTCCTAACAATGTCTAAATATTATTGGTTGATTAGATTACAACCCTATCTCATATAATATTTGAATATGAGTCATTTTTGGAGGGTTTTAAGTGGTGTTAGATTTATTATAAATTAATATTTTTATGATTTCCAAAGGTGCCCCTCTCCTCCCTTATAAAAGGGAACCTACTCCCTCTCCTCCTCACACCTATTTGAGCCTTCATGCTCGGCCAACCCCTTCCACTTTCACTTCCCCAATTCCCTATAAACATCCTAGAGGTCCTGGTCTTCTTAAAAGACCAATTTTAGTGCCCTAAGAGGAGGTCTCAAAGTGGCGCTTCAAAGAAGAGGTAATGTCCGTTACCGATTCTTTCAACTTTATTTCTTCTTCCACTTCTTCTTATTAGTTTGTTTCATTATGAAGTAATAAAATAAGTATCTCTCATATACTGATATGTTATTATAAGTATGAAACGACCCTATTTCACAATCTATCCATCCTACGGAAAATGAAATCACCGCACGTGCGTATGTACGGAATACCATCTCCACGCTGTGGTGTAATCTATTTTCCACCACCACCATACTTGGATGGGTATAATGGTGTAAATAATAACTATATATGATTATTGTAAAGTGATATTGATTCTGTAATAGTATACATACATTCAAATAAAATTCCACGATCATGGAAATGATATCATCGCTCGTGCATACGTACGGAATACCGTCTCCACGACGCGATGAGATTCATTCTCAATGATTAACCATTCATAAATGATTATAAAGTATATATAATAAGTAATCATGAAATATATGACATAATAATGATACAGGATTTATGTATATATATATATATATTCCATGCAATTAATTCCATTCAATTCAATGAGGAAATGAAAACAACGTTCATGCGTACGTACGGCCTACCGTCTCCCTGAATGGTGTATTTCATTCCATTTATCAATCTATTATATATATGTATATTCTGAATATATATTATATATAAATCATGTTTTATATTATGGAATTATGTAATCATGATCTATGTAATCATATTGATAATTAGAAGTCAAAACACGGACGACAAATGAAACAATTTTACCCAAAACGCTCTTTAACATGGAATTTACAGAAGAACGGGTAATATAAAGTCATAAGTGAACCATATATGATATCATAACAATTAATATGATTCTGTAATAATTCAATAACATTATTTAAATCATTATACAGGAGGTTTGGACACTTACAAATCAAATCGGACCTAAGGTAAGGGATAACTATTCCAATCTCGTTCTTATCCGAGATTGTTTATTCGTAAGTATTTACAAGTGTTATGTTTATCATCCATGTCCATGTTTTCTAAAAAAAATTCATAAAATGTTATTATTCTTCCAAGTATGTTTAAATTCATTTTTATCCTTTTTTGACTTTTACCACAATGTTTGGAAGGAATCTTTCTTTTGTTTACCATACGCGGTACTTTTTTGACTTTTCCGACAAAAGTACAAGAAGAATGTTATTTTTAACTTATACAGCGTGAATGGATTTTTACGGTTTCATAACCCCTCATTTTAATAAATCTTCCTCTACAATATTCCATGATTATTTTCAACAAAACCCTTTTCTTTTAAAAGTGCATGGCATTTTTTGAAAAGAATGTGATTTTGAAGAAGAAAGGATATTTTCCTCAAGAATTCATTTCAAGTGTTTTATCAAAACCATTTTTCCATCTAAGATGACATTATTTCATATGTGTATGTTTCAAGTATAATGTCTCTATGATTTACATGGTTTCACTTTTCTTATTATAAAATGATATCCATTTATTTTATATGGATTATGTGATGATGGAATGATGTTTATGAAACCCATTTTATTCTTTGGGTTATGATGAATGATTTATGTTTATGTTGTGGCACAAGTAATAATGATTTCATTATGAGATGGGTGGGACCTATATCTCCCTCCAATGTATTGGGTAATGATTTATATCTCATGATATAGACATGGTTGGAACAACAAGTTAAACCGGTTCAGTACTACAGGACTGGAATGAGGAGTGAACTCGATTCCGAAAGGGACTTTGTCCACTAAGATGGTCTTGGTAGCAATGCCTTGGCTACTATGGAAATAATATCATGTGCTTAATGGTTTCCACAATTAAATTTTTTATTCCCATGCTATTTTATCATGATTTATGTTCTATTATGATCTATGCCTTATGTACTTCCATGTTTTATGTCGTTGCTCAAGATATTTAATGTTCATGTTTTTTTATGTTCAAATGTATATGGTATGTTTTATTTTATCCATGATTATCCTTACTGAGCATTTGAGCTCACCCTTTTTATGTATTCTTTTCCCCCAGGATTAAAAGAATGGTTTTAGGTAAAGAAACAAAAAGGGGAGGATCTTTATGGGAGATGTTGAAGATCTTTCAACATGATTAGAAATTTATTTTCAAAGTTTCCAAAGACACTAAACTATTACGGTCCTTGTGTGTCTATTTTTGTTATGTATTAGATATTATGAAAAAGTAATGTAATGTCCATGAACATCAAGCTTCGGGTCTCTACAGTTCTACTAATAGAAGAACCATTAGACATCATGTATACATAATGGTCTTAATCAAAAGGGGTGGCAGGTGCAACGACCATCTATTGTGCCAAATGAACGGCCAAGTCCTCCTAGTCTATTTTCTCTAGAGATGCAACCAGTCTTGCAAAAACATTGGATCGATCATTCTTTAAAATAGTAATATGGGACACATTCATTTGGTATGGGAACAAAGCCATCAGTAGATGGGTATGTTCCTTTATGGGAATTATCTTTTCTTTATGAGGTTATCAACTTTGATCTCCTCGACAACTAGATCAAACAATAACTTAATGTGTAAAAATGGGGAAATATATTTTTTAGTCCCAAATCAGGACTACTAATGAGATCCTAATACCCTTTTTCATTGTTATTGTTGCCTTTAGAAAATAGTAATGAGTATAGAGAGATGACCAATTCTGGAGTGATGAAAATTGTCCCTAGACCAACCTTGATGAGCTAGGTGTCATTGAAACATGTATTTGTCATGTTTTGGGAGGAACCATCAATGTGAATCATCAAACAAGGAATTTCCAAATCCATTGAGATAATATTTTCATCTATAAAATGAACATATAAGGGATATTTTTTAGGGGTTGGATGTGTGGCCATGAATTATTTAATTTCTTGTCCATTGATGGATTTAAATGGATAAAACATGCTATAAAACTTCTATAGGATTACTGGAAAGTAAACCAATCATCCTATTATCATGGGTGATTGAGTATCAATATTAATGTGTCTAGTTATGACACAAAATATATCTCATAATACTACAAATTTTATCTGATATTATATAGCATAATGAATTGTTAATGGAAACTCTTCTCGATGAGAGAGTATCTGGTTCCCTTGTTGAGGAGCACATGCCTGAGATTGTATATGTTTTTTTTCCATTCATGCCTTTTTTTGGTATTGTTTCCCTCTAGAATGGGGTATGATCTCATTTATTTAATATTTAAACATTCCAAACGGTTTCCAACGGGTTTGTTTGTAGAACTGGAAACATCCAATGATTTCATATCCATTTGAACCTACATTCCAATGGTAGGCGCTCATTAGTTGTGGACTGATGGGGCTTAGGAATTTTCATTGGTCGAGAGGATGGGAGGTCAGACTCATCAAACCTTTTTGAGGGGAATTATTTTCTACTCTGGAACTCTCTTTATATATTTAAGTTATTTTCGTGAATCCTTATTACATTACCAAGTATAAAAGGAGTTTTCCATTAGATATGACAATCATTGATTGATATGTAGGAAATATAGAGAATCATTTATATGTATTCGAGGATCTTCATCGAGTGAGAATCATCTGTATTTGTTTAGATAATCTTAGCCGATGGTATCCTTCAATACATGAAAGTCGCTTGGTTAT
The DNA here is from genome assembly GCA_963277665.1 of Viscum album. Lineage (NCBI taxonomy): Eukaryota > Viridiplantae > Streptophyta > Magnoliopsida > Santalales > Viscaceae > Viscum > Viscum album. The sequence goes on along the minus strand of OY728145.1, from coordinate 1,398,416,059 downwards.
TATCATGACCATACTGGTTTTAAAGCCACTCAATGGGTCTCTTGGAGTTTATTGTCATTCAGAAGGACATTGAATATTTTAGAGTTGGGATCGTACACGCAGATGGACTACCTACGTATCCCTTGTTTTTAGAAAAGAATTCAGAACCCACGTAGTTCTGGTAATAGAGTATGTTGTTTATGCATAATTTATGTCTCAAAGAAATATGTCATGATTAATTTTACACTCTAAGTTCACATGAGTCATGCTCGGTGTGAGAAACAAGAGGTATTGGTGAATCTAGACAATTGTACCATGAAAGATGCAATGATGTGGGGTTATGTGTGTATGACTGCCCAAAATAGATGACGATTAAGATTTAATTCAGGGAAGAAATCCACGAATAGGGTCCACAAAGGTATATGTGTTTCATGGAGATTTGGATACTCTAATCTTGGGGATTACTCTTAAGAAAGATGCCCAAGTTAGTAGGGGATTTATGATTGGGTTTTACTTATGAGAAGGAAGCCCAGATCAAAATCAAATTAAGACTGGTTAATTGAAATTAAAACTGGGGCTTACTCCTGAGAAGAAGGCCCATGTTAAGGGTTTTGAAAAATTAAGGGACTTGGGGCTTACTCCTAAGGAGGATGCCCATATTTGGGAACTTTAAGATTGTGGTTTATTCCTGAAAAGGGAGCCCAGTTTAAAGTAATTATGGTTGGGGTTTACTCCTGAGGAAGATGACCAATTAATAGGATTTGAAACTGGGGCTTACTCCTGAAATGAAGGCCCAGATTAATAGAAATTAAGACTGGGGATTACTCCTAAAAATCAGGCCCATATTAATGAGGACTTTTAGCTTACTCCTACAATGGATGCCCGGTAATATGGTTCTCTCATCTTAAAGGATGAGGTCGAATGAATGAAATCTATAATTTTAGTGAAATAACGATGTGTAAATCACTAAGTTTTGTGAGATGTTTCATGGAATTCCTTTTTGATAATGAATTCAATCAAGAAAACATGCCATAAATGGCTTTGAAGAGTTTCTTGAAGACTGAGTCTTGAATAGGAGAGGAGGAATGGAATAATAGGGGTTAAATGGGCAAGAAGGGAACCCAAAAAATAGAAGTGCGCGCAAGTCCTGGCAGGTGTTCAGGTACTGGGTGGGTGTGCAAGTCCGGGTCGCGTAGGTATACCTAAGCGGATCATGGGTACTTTCACGATTTTCAGACCTTATTGTAATACTTGGGCGAGACATGGCTCAAACCCTTGGTATTATCCCTAGAGGCTTTCCAGAAGATGGTGCGCCAGTTGTGGTGAAGAAGTAGGGCGGCGTGCAAGTGTGTCCATTTCCCTAATGTGTAAAACACTTAGGCACGCACATGTTAGTGCATTCTAACACTTATACCTTACTCCTCTTGTTTAGACCTTCCATTCGAGGTATAGAATTACCTTAGAAGTGTTCAGAAGAACTGAAGAAGATACTTGGGAGTTCAGAGCAATGTATGTGAATTCTAGAAAAAATCCCCCTCAAATGGGTGGCCCACCGGGGGTTTTTATAGGCTGGAGAAGACCCCTGGTGGTTTTCAAAGAGGGCGCGCAAGTCACATGCACGACCATTAGGCTGCGCGAAAGTGTACTTGCACGAACAAGAGGGCACTTGCCCGACCCAAGGTCCTTTGACTCCTTTTTCATTCCTTTGTCAATTTTTTGTGTTTTCTTCAAAGGATGAATCAATTTGTGCTAAGTCATTTCCCTTTATATTCCTTTAAACAATGTTATGAAAAGGAGTGTTAACAAAAATCCCACCTCAGAGATGGATACAAAATAATAAGGACGTGACTCTGAGGAAAAGAAGAAAACCAAAGTGAAAGAGGCGCACAGGTGTTCACTGCACAACTATCATCATGCAGGTGCGAGTCAGGTAGGGCTGGAGTGCACTGGATGTAGGCGCACAGGTGGCCGTGCTGGCCTATATATATGCTCTCATTTGTCGCACATTGTGTAGAACTTCAGATTTTTTATCTCTCGCCACGCAGGTCATCTCCGTCGTGCATGTTTCTCTCTTTTCCGCTTTTCCGTTTTTTGTCACGCTGCTGTCAAAGTATCTGGACTTGCACGGTGATACTTCTGCACCAAATATTTGTGTGGCACATTATACCTGCGCGACACATCACACTTGTGCGCCTTAATTCCTTTTCCATTTTTTTCAAATTCTTTCACAAATTGTATGAAAAATCAACTTAATTAATATTTAATTATTCAACTTTTGTGCAGATTCAACGGATCCCAAGAGAATTGGAATGGCTGATGAATTGTCTAGCAAGTGGATTGATGATATAATTGACATTGTTGTCCATGATTACTATGATATCTACGACATCACTCTCCCAGATTTGGCTAAGTACTTGAAGAAATATCATCTTAATTTCCCACAGAGCATCTACATGCCTATATATGGTCATGGTCATCTGCAAGGAGTAAATGTTCTAGATGCAAAGAATTATGTTCCTGAGATGCAACTGCACTGCTACTCCTCTATTTTGGTTATGTTGTGCATTAAGAGAAACAACATTGGTGTTAACATTCAGATTTTTCCTACATTCCATTTCCTTGCAGACATGAAAATGGAAAACCCATGGGATGAAATGTTTTCCACTTCCATTTGGTGGAGAGAAGACAAATAAGGTATTAGAACAATATCGTAAAAGAGTACTCTCTCCAAATGGCTCTTTACATTCAATGCTTCATTCTCAAATCCATGTATCCATCTTCCAAGTAACTTGGATAGAAACAGAGTCACTATTTGATCAACATAAAATTTTCTCAAACCGCACTCAAGAACATTCTTTTACAATTGTTCCAAGAAGAGATGGTATCACTAAATCTCTTATCGTATCCAGTTTAATGAATGAATTCCAGCTGGCTGCTGATGAAGCTCAGGATGCTGTAAATCAAATGAAGAGTTATGTTGAAAGTCTTTTGAAATTTCTGAAAAAGAGAAGGGACTCCAGTGTGTGGATGTCCTTAGAAATACTGTGCATCAATTAAAAACACTTTCACCTTCAATCATTTTTACCTGCATTCTCTTTTTCTAACTTCTTTGAATTTACGTAAGCCAATGTACCTAGTGAGCATAGTTTGATTTTTACTAGGATGAATATAAATAACCCTACAATCTTTGAATCTCATAATTGCTCAATATTACCTAAATCATACAAAATGTATGTTTATTGAGCTAGAATATGACTTTTATTCAGAGTTCCTTTGTATTTTGTGGGCAGTTTAAATTCATGCACGCCGGACATAAAAAGGCTAATTTTTAAGGTCGAAATATCTTTGATCGAATGAATTAGAATTGACTCAATTCCTTGACAATTCATCTGAAAACATATTACAATACTCAAGTATGAGGGAAAATATGTAAACTATTACTTAAGAATATTGGAATCTAAGATATGATATGAAAAGGAGATAAAAGGCATTAGAAGAAGTAATTCCCAATAATGAAGTTACCATTATTTAACAAACCCATTAGGGGGTTGAATTATGCAGGGCCACCTAAGGGCATTGGCTGCATAGTCAAATAAAGAGCATCTTTTGGCTGACAGGTCCGTTATGTAGACTACTTATGAAAGGCTACCTAAGGGCATGTAATGCATAGTCAGGAAAAAGAACTCTCAGAAATTTACTTTCATAGTGCTAAAAAGACAGTGAAAGTTTATGGAAATTCAAATTTTCCAATGTATAGAGTTTTCTGTATGGAAAAAGGTACTTGAATATGGAGAATATATTTCCAAACAAGATTATCGAAAAACTGGATGGATATCACTCCTACGATGTTCTGGCCTAATCCTAGGGAAGGAGAATATAAACCGTAGACTTGAATTCTTTCAGATCATTAAAAAGGATATGGGACAAATATGTTAAGGATGGCTATTTTTTTGGATCCCTGAATATTATCATTAAGAAAAATAAGGACAAAAGAGGGTTTCCTCCCAAAAATGAAGTTACCACTATTTAACAAACCCGTTAGGGGGTTGAATTATGCAGGGCCGCCTAAGGGCATTGGCTGCATAGTCAAATAATAGCATCTTTTGGCTAAGAGGTCCGTTATGTAGACTGTTTATGTAAGGCAACATAAGGGCACGTGCTTCATGGTCAGGCAAAAGAACTCTTAGAATTTTCATCCTTTGGTGATTAGAAGTTAAGAAAAGGGTTATGATGATCTGAAAATATTTAAGGTTAGGATTATGACACATAAAGATCAGTATTGTCCAAATGTATGCAGAAATACTCAGATCAATGCTAACCATAATCATGTTGTGGTTGGGTCCTGAATTGAAATGTTGGACTTCACTACGTATCCCGTAAGGATGGGAATCAAGGCATACATAGTTATTGAAGTACAGTTTAACGTCATACGAGACGAATGTATAAGAGATATTATTTTAGGGTCATAAATCTCGGACCAATATAAGAAATACACGGTGTGTGTTTTCATGGGGACTTTTCACCCAAGGGACTGAAAGTGGAATTTGGGGTTAGTCCCAATTACTTGGGGATGGATTCGAGGGACTCTCGAACATTCCTACGTATTTTATAAGGATGGGAATAAAGCTCACGTAGTTTTAGAAATACCCTCTGTACAAATTTGGTTCGTACATGTGAAGGGTGAAACGGGATTTTAGTGTAATGATGGTTTAACCCAAGATAAAATGTTCAGGTATTTCCATGTATGCATGTAGTCTTTGAAATGAAACATGATTTAAAATAAAGGTAAATAATGATTCCCTCTCAGGTTAGGGTATCAAAGAATATTCTGGTTTATTGTCATACTAGACAGAAGTGTTGTATAGTTTAACATCGTAGAGCAAGGAAGAAAGTGAACCAATGTAAATATATTGATTCTAGAGTCAGTTTCACGAATCAACATCGTATGAGTTGGAGGTGAACTGATGTGAATAGATTGGTTTTGGGCTTGAACCTTGGGAGGTTGACTACGTACCCAGCCTGGAAGGCAAGGATCAAAGTCCGTGTAGTTCAATTAAATAATGAATTAGTGATCAAGTTGTCCTTGGGGACAACGACCTAAAAATAGTGTTAGGGACTTACACATGGTTAGTAACCTAGAGAGAGTGTTATGGTTGATGTTTTCTCTAATCTCACATGATTCATACTTGGTGTGAGAAACAAGATGTAGCAACAACCCTAACGATGCACAGTTTAATGTCATGAAGGACATATAAAGAGACTATGCAGTTTTAATGTCATGTTAGAAAAAAGGGGGATTATGCAGTTTAATTTCATGCATTGAGGACAAAAGAGTACAAAATTTAACGTCATGTTGGACATATTAGGGAATGTTTCACAGTTTAACGTCATGTTGGATGAAAAAGGGAACATACAGTTTAGCGTCATGTTGGACGTAAGTGCCAATAGTTTAAGGTCGTATGCATGGACCGTTGGTTATGCAGTTTAACGTCTTGCTAGACGTAAGGGACTTCTATATAATTTAACTTCATATAGAAAGGACGATGATGGGAGACACAGTTTAATGTCATGTTGGATGAAAGTGCGAATAGTTTAAGATCATATGTATAGACCCTGGATGGTGCAGTTTAACGTCATGATGGATGTAAGGGATGCGCAAATAGATTAAGGTCGTATGTGTGGACCGTTGCTGTATTTTGTGTTCATACAAAATATTTCTTCAGAAATCTAGCATTGGTTGGAGTAGTGAGGATTTCTCCATCCATTGAGATTAAATAATAAGATCCATTGGAGTAGACCATATGTATTGAGTAAGGTCCTACCCATTTTGGCTCAAGCATGGGAGGTTTATTTCCTGGTATTATTGGAGTTCTAAGAACTAATACCAATTGTCCCTGAGTGAATGAACTACGGAAAACGTTTTTGTTGAAAGCTCGTGTTATTCGATTCTGATAGACTTCCAAGTAGGGAAAAGTGCACAATCATTTCTCATCTAACCATTCCAATTAATTCAATCACTTTTGAGATTGTTCATCTGTAGATGACTGATCACAAATGGCTACTCTGAGCGAGGGTTGTTGATCTTCAATGGGAAAGATGGCTTCTGGTCCATATACCAATGAATAAGGACTTGACCGCATTGCAGTGTGGGTGGTAGTCCGATAATCCCATAAAGAATGAAAGATTTTATCAAGCCATGATTTCTTATCTTTATCCACCATATTTTGTTGTATATTTGAAAGAGTATTGTTGAAGGCTTCTATCTTCCATTGGCCGCTGCATGATACCGGGATGAATGATTGGATTTGATGTTGTATTCTTGATACAACTTCTTCATCTCAGATGAAAAGTTGGTGCCATTGTCCGTCAATTTAGTATGAGGGACACCAAATCTGGTAATGATGTTAGACTTGAGGAATCTAAAAATGATTTTAGATCTAACTTCTTTGTGAGGTATTGCCTCTGCCCATTTGTAAAAGAAGTCAGTAGTAGTAAGAATATACTTAAACTTCTTGGTCATAGCTAAAGGGTAAGGTCCCACCACATCCATTTTCCATGTGGAAAATGGCCACGAGTATTTAGCTATATGAAGCAACTCTGGAGGTTGATGAATGAAATTTGAATGTACTAGGCATGAATGACACTTCTTTGTGAAATCAACACAACCGTGTATCATTGAAAGCCAAAAGTACCCAAGCCTTCGAATATGATCAGACAGTCTATGTCCAGATTGGTGGGCACCACAGACTCTTGCATGCACTTCTTTCATGACAGACATTGTCTCTTCACCATCAATGCATCTGAAGAGAACTCCATTGAAACCATGCTTGTAGAGAATTTTCTCTAGGTGATCTGGACTATCATAAAGAGTAAAATTGACCACACGTCACCAGAATTGTTCTTTCCCGGCACTATCAGGTGGAAGTGTTCCATTTTAAAGGTATTCCCTGATAAGTGTCATCCATCCTATAGTATGACCATACGATTCATGAATGGGACTAATTTCATTGATCTCCTCTGTTCTGGTTCGAACATAAGGTGAAATTGTATGATGGTGGGCAATACTGATGGTTGTTTTGTTCTGATTTGGATCTGCCAGAGCTGTGTCTATATTAGCAAGTGCATCAGCTTGAGAATTTTGTGATCATGCGACATATGAAAATGTCGGTTCCGTAGAAAATCCTGCCATTAACTCTCTAACATAATCATACAAAGGGATCAATTCTTCTTTTCTGATTGCATAATCCCCATTGACTTGTTTGATTCTCAGGTCTGAATCACCTTTCACCCTTAAGTGATTCACTTGTTCTTAAAGCGCCAAATCCAAGCATGCAATAAGAGCTTGGTATTCTTCTTCATTATTGGTACCACCTTCCCACAATAAGAAGGAATAAGGTAACACTGCCTTTTCTGGGGAAATAAGAATAACTCCTAATCCAACCATGTTGAATTTAGGATCTTCCATTTTCTTCCCTGTTGGACTTCTGGAAGCACCATCAAAATAAATTTCCCATACCTAAGGACAATCCTGAATAGAGAAGACTTCCTCATCACAGAGTTCAATATCTTAAGATGTGTCTTCCACTGAAGGATTTTCAACAAGGAAATCAGCCAGATCTTGGCCCTTTATTGCCTTTTGAGACACATACTGAATGTCGAATTGCTACAAAATTATTGCCCATATTTCCAGACGTCCTGTAAGCATTGGACGACTAAGGATGAATTTGAGAGGGTTATTGCGAGATACCAATTGGACCTCGTGATGTTGCAGGTAGTGTCTCAACTTCTGAACTGCAAATATTAATGTCATGCAGTACTTCTCAATACTTAAATACCGGGTTTCTGCTTCACGCTTAGTCCGACTGAGGTAGTAGAGGCTGTTTTCATTCCCAGCTTCATTCTTCTGAGCAAGAAAGGCACCCAATGATCGCTCTAAACTGTCACGTAGAGGATAAGTGGTCTTCCTTAAATAGGTAGCACGAGTACCGGTGGGCTCAAGAGGTATTTAGTGAGAATATCTAATTCTTCTTGACATTATTCAGTCCACTGGTAAGTGACTCCCTTATTCATCAATTTGGTGAATGGTAAACTTTTTCCTACCAAATTGGGGATGGAACACCGAATATAGGCTAAGTGTCCTTGAAGTCCTCTTAATTATTCCAAATTTCTAGGAGGTGACATACCAAGGATTGAATTTTTCTTCTCAGGATCAACTTCAATACAACGATGGTGTATAACAAAGCCAAGAAATTTTCCTGAGGTTACCCTAAAAGCACATTTTAAGGGGTTCATCTTCAAATTATGTTGTCGAAACCTGTGGAATATGACTTCCAAATCAGCCATGTGATTAGAAAGTTGTTTGGATTTGACCACAAAATCATCTACATACCATTCAAAAAACTTCCCTAAAAAGGGTTTGAAGATACGATGCATGACACTCTAATATGTTGCTCCAGCATTCATTAAGCCAAAGGGCATTACCAGGTAGCAAAAAACACCCTGAGGGGATCTAAAGGCTGTGGATTCCTCATCTTCTGGGGCCATTCAGATTTGATTATATCTGGAATATCCATCCATGAAGGAAATTGCTTCATAGCCAGCTGTTGCATCAATTAAAATTTCTGTAATCGGATATGGGAAATCATCCTTAGGAAAATGCCGATTAAGATCTATGAAATCGATGAAAAATCTAATTTGTCCATTATTCTTCATCACAGGGACAATATTATCCAAACACTTCGGATATTGAACTTCTCTTACGATGTTAGATTTGATAAGCTTATCCAATTCATCTTCAATTTTGGAAGCATAAGTTGGGTGTGTTCTTCTCATGGCTTGCTTAAATCCTCGATGTTCTTCTGGTAAACCCAAATGATGAGTAGCAAAATCAGGATCTTTCCCAGTCATCTCTTTATAGTTCGAAGAAAATATATCTCTATTTTGCTTTAGAATGGAAATTTACATCTCTTGATCTTCAAGATTCATGGCCGCAGTGATTAAAGTGGGGTGTGGATCTTCTTTTGTACATAGATTTATTTCTCTGAGTTCATCCACAGTGGTAGAGATACCCTCTTCAAATGCTGGAGGAGCATCCTTGAGATCTTCCTCTTCTTCTTCAGCATGTGTTATTTCTTCTATTTCTACTTTCATAGTAAATGATGAAGCAAAATTTCAATGATAAGAAGAGATGTTAAAACATGAACATCTTGAAGAAGAGGCTTCCATTTCCGACCTAATTGATAATGAAGGGTCTTCCTTAGGTAATAAAGAGGAGATGATGGTTTGAGAATCGACATCATTTTTAACCTATGACATCGCTATCAATTCTTCTGTCCTGGTTGGCGAAGTATAGACTTGCTGAATTTCAGCAGGTGACATGAAGGCATCTCCATTTGAGCTTTCATCATTTCCTGGAGGATCACCAATTTCTCCCATGTTTTCTGGCTCGATTGTCATAATTGAAATTATGGATCTTTCCATAAGATTATTTTGAATTTGGTCTATCTTGTCAATTTGACTGATTGGCAGCACATTATTTGTACTGACATGTGTAAATGGATTTTCTGGAATCTTCTCCAAACCATGTGGAGCATTAACTTTGGTAATCTCCTTTGCTGTGGATTTCACCCTTCACTTCATGTGATTGAATTTTGAATCAATGTATTGAGATTCACATGTTTTTAATGGGGCCTTATCACCATACAATGTCCCAACATGACCATAGAAACAATATTTGAGACATTGATGGTATGATGAAAGGATAGACGCATGTTGATGTAGCCAGGGTCTTCCAAGAAAGATGTTGAAGGCTGAGTCTTGATCAACATCCATGAAATCTGAATTGGATACAAGATCTCCAAATTGAGTTATGAGTGTAACTCTGCTCAAATTTTCTTGTTCATTTTTATCATATCCTTCTAACATCATGGTAGAGGGAGATAAATCAGATTCTGTGAGGCCCAATCGACGAAGTGTACGAATGGGAATGAGGTTGACTCCTGAACCATTATCAATGAAAGCTCTTCAGACGTCTACGCCATTGGCCTCGCCAGATAAGTACAATGTTCTAATATGTCCATTCACGAAATCATCTTCATCTTCATCATTAAAAGATATTACTGCATGGAATTCAGCAGGATTATTCTCTATGTGATAGACTTCACCTACAGTAATTTCTGATTCAAACTCTTGAGGACTTGAAAATGCCTCGATGAGTGTCTCCAGAAGATCTTTTGATAAATTCAACGCATCCAGAATTGATAACCTGGTAGGTACATGGGCCAGGGGTTTCAATATATCATAATTTTGATCCAAAGGTTTTCGTTTCCCAACAGGAACATGTGGTTTAGCAGGTGTCTTGGAAGTTGATGCTTTAGAAGTTGATGCATCTTGTATTGGGATAAGAGTTGGCAATATTCCTGGATTTAGAAGATTAGACTGATTAGATCCTTTTACTTTCTGAGAGGAATAAGATGGAACCTTCAACCGGTCTTCCAGAATAACTATTCCAGGACTGAATTTGCTATTTGTGGAAGACCGTGTTTGTTCTTGTTGAGCTCACTGAAGGGCTCTGCCATGAGTTTCAGCTGCACACACAGTTCTAGCAGGGGTATAATTGGAATAGTGGCTTCTGAAAGATCCACATCTTCCCTTGTATCCTGAACCTCTGGAACATTCTCTAATTACTCTATTTGATATAGGGAATTCGGGCTCATCAAAATGGAAACTGCAACTGGATTATGGATCTGTTAATTGAATCATATTAACATAACCAAAAATCAACTCGTCATCCGATGAAGACTCTGCCAGATTAGCCTGTTTAGGCTGTGCCATTTGGTGGGACGGTGCTCGTAGCTTTGAAGTAAATGGCATGAAATCTTCCAGAGTCAAAGACAACTTAGGCTTTGACACATGCTCATCTTCTTCTTATTGTTCCTCTTTCATTGAATTGTGCCGTTTCATTGAGGATTTTCCCTATAATGAAGAGGGTTTTGCTGGGGCATTCATGGCAGAAGGCACAATTGGTTTCTTAAATTGTGTTCACAAAATAGAATGAGATTGGTTAATCTTCTTTCTGACCATCCAATCATAATATTTTTGTGCATTTTTTATTTTGAATTCTTCCTATTCTCTGTCCTCCTCTAGAAATGTAGCATTAACACATGCTACCTGAGCTGAAGAACCTTTCAGTTTGACTTGTCCCGAGTCGACCATCTTTTGTAGAATGTCTTTAAAGACAAAACACTCCTGGATAGGATGCCACAACATCTGATGAAATGGGAAATAATTGGGATGGTCTTCATCTCCTTTCTTGTTTGGCCTCTTGGGCCTCGGCAGCTAAACCAGATTATTCTCCAGGGCCGAAATTAAGTAATCAGGAACTTGTTCATTTCGGAAAGAATAAACTTTACTCTTCAACTCATCAAATTGTTTCCATATTTGATCTCTTAGATCGTCTTGACAAAACGACCTCTGTTGTTGATGCTCAGGAGGTGGATCCCTTCGAGAAGATGAGGGTTTTGAGGTAGAAGCACGTACATGTGCTTGTTTAAGCATAACTATAGCAGTCTCTGCTTTACCCATTCTCCTTCCTGGAGCTGATGGAATTACAAGAGCTTTATCCTTAGTCTTTATAATAGAATCTTCAATCTTCTGAGCGATTGAAGTATGGTATCGAAATATTCTTTTTTATTTCACAGTGATCAGTGGTGTGCGTAACTAATCACGCAAATTTTCCACAATGATTGGCAACAATTCTTCCCGAGGGAGTGCTAAGTTTAGGGAATATGTTAATCCCTTCCAGCAAGCAATGAAATCTGAGACCCTTTAATTCTCCCTTTTCTTACAGTTTGTAAGATAAGAAACTATTGTCTTTGGCAATGTTGAGCTGAATTGAAGAAGAAATCATTGATGGAGATCTTCCCATCCAGTAATTGACCAGGATTTCAATCTTGTATACCAGACAAAGGCTGGTCCTTGCATGGTCCGCACGAAGCATCTGAGTTTCAATGCTTCTTGATATTCTGGAGTTCCCATCATAGGATCGTATCAAGACATGTAATGTTTCAAATGTTGTTCAGAATCGCCTGATCCATTGAAAATAGGGAATACAGGATTCCCGAAACATGATCGGGGTGGGATTACATCAACCCATTCAGGGTAAGCTCTCTTTTCTGGTTGAACATGCGCACGCCTTCCCTCCATAGCTTCCAACCGAGCTGTTAATGACTCAATAGTAGTTATTAACTTTTGAGAAAAATCTAGTTGAGTTTGAATCTGAACAGGTGCACTGACTGGAGCTTGGACAGGTATGGTAGCTGGTACTGCAACTGATGGCAGCACTGCCAGTTGTTGTTACACTTGACATGTGGGATTAGACATGCGAGGTTGTACTGATAAAGGAGGATGTTCGTGATCCATCTCAGTAGCTGCAACAAACTCCCTCGGCTGACTGACTCCATCACGTTTTGGAGGAAGACTACCCTGATGTAGTTCTGCATTCATCCTCCTCAATTCCTTCATTTCTTCCTCATGTTGCTCAAATCTTTGCTCTAGTGAGAGCGATTGGAATTCTCTGGAGGAAGGATATGTAACCTGATTCATTCCCTTCCCCTTGTTTGATCCCTTTCAGAGAGGGGGAAGTGGGTTATTTGAAGGAACACCCAGATTTTGGGTAAAACCTTTGATTTCATGTATGCACACCTTCTTCATTTGTGTCTGTTCATACAACTTCTTGAATAGAAACCTCTTCATCTGATCCCACTGAGTGAACCTCATCTATTGGATCAGCAACAACGACATTGATGACATTAATTAATGCATATTGCATTGCATCCCTTCCATCAGCATTTCTGTGATATTTTCTTCTACCATGACCCTGACAAGACATTGCCTTTTGTTGGTTTTATCCCTCGGGAACTTCTTGGCGAACCGTAATTTGGAGAGAATATCCTGATAATTTGCCTCTTCGTTCCTCATGAGGCTTCTTCCCCAATTGAGAAAAGACCAACTTTCTCTGAGGAGGGGGTTGATGATTTGAAAAAGTCCCCAGCCCGGTGGACTGGGGCTGTTCCTACTGTCTTTGCTCAACTCCTCGAATCCTATTCGTTGATTCTGAGGGTTGGGTTAAAAGAGTCCCCAGTCGGGCGAGATGGGGTGGCTATTGACATGTGATATCGGATACTTTCTTAAAATCTCTCCTGATATTGTGTACCTTAGTCTGGAAATTAGCTAGATGCATCAATCGACATCCACATTTATCACCCGACTCGAAATTCCGTTGGATGATTTCCGACACTTCTATCACATGATGATGTGCTTTATCCATACAAGAGGTCTGTTCAATATTCTCGTTTGCTTGATGCAGGAGTAATTTAACAACTTGTTCTCTGTATTCTTGATTTTGAGAAGAACTGTTTGAGGCTTGTTCTTGGGAAAGGTATATATTACAAACAAAACCCATTGACTATGGCTAGCCATGGGCAATAACATTGCATGAGACCATTTTCAGCGGGCTTTGCTGACTGGAGAGCATAGTGAAATGTAGTGCTCAATGAACATCCCATCCTCTGACACGAATACCAGATGGGGCAATGGCAATTAACTGGTGTAATCTTCTATGTGTGCCATGGCATGAATGCCGAAGGGATCTCTGCTACTTTTCATCCTTCGGATATCGAGAGACTGATAGAGATTCCATATCTATCTGAAGTTGTAAACCTTCTATTATCATAACATTATTTTCATATTCATCATAAGATAATAATCAATTTTTCAACTGAAAAATATTTTTCCATATGTTGGGACGAATATCATGAATTCCATCTTCCGTCACCATCTATGGAATTTCATATTGAGAGTCAGCCAGAGGCCAAAACTTTACTTGCACTTCAACTTTCACCAGTTTTTTTCTCATGTTCAGCATTTCCTCTTTATCATTAAATGAATATTCTTCTACCTGATTTGACCAGAGTTGGTGCTTTCTTGTTGCTTCAGCGGATTCAACAAGATTGGTAGAGGAATAACTAATCAAACTAGAATATGAATGACTTAGGGGTGGTTTGGAGAATGACCTACACCCTGGACTATCTTACGATTGAGAAAGTATTTCACCGTCTAGAGATGAAGCATCAGACATGACTGGTTTCTAATTTGCAAGTGCCTCAAGATTAGAGGGATTTCTCGGCACTACATTGTCCACTAGATCATTTTCCGGGCAATGTGCATCGCTACTGTGGAGTGGAATTTCGCAGCAAAATTCATTATCATGGAGAGGACCACTATGGTAGGTTACAACAAACGATGAGATCTCTTGCTCCTTGGTCTTCTGACCACTCAGAGGGTTCCTAGGGCTCTCATCTGAAGATGAAACTTCGAGATAGACCGAATTTTCATGAAGCAAGCCTTCATGAGGATGTGTCTGTTGAAGAAAATCGGAATTAATGTTCCCACTATTGGGAAATGAGGGAGTAGAATCTTTAATTCCAACAGATAATTGTCTGAGGGCTTCAAAAACTCCATCATCGAGCAAGGCCTTGATACAGATTGGCTCTTGATCTCTTGATTGTGTTGGGTGGGTCTTTTTCTTAGATGCCTTCTTACTCGCCTTGGAAACCACTTGTCGATGAAAGTGGATACTCTAATCAGGTTTATGTGCCTGATCAGGAGAGATGGACAAGTTAGGCTGACGATCTCTACTCAAATCAGGTGTATGTTCCTGACATGGTTTTCCGTATGATATGGGGGAGTATGCCCCACAACCCTCTTGTACTAAAAAAGTTGTGTGTGTCTGTTTCGGATTGAACTGTTGATGTGTCACTCCACTGATAGGAATAGATTTATGTGACTTTCTCTGAGATGTTGCTAAATCTGTTTTAATATCCTTGAATGAATCCATAATATGAACAGAGATTTGTTTCTGCTCTTTCACCATTGATAGAATATGCCTGGTGACTTCAGCTGCTGGAATGGGGATATACGTCCATTCCGTGCTTAGAGTAGGTGTATGTGCATGCTCATGTCCTCTTTTTCTTATCCTTGAATCCTGATAGTACTCATGTGTGGGGGCAGAAAGTTGAGTCTGCCTCCTGTTTGTCGCCGGATCTTTCCGACTGACTTCTCTGTGTGCTACCAAGCGAGACTTTTGGAAGGCTTGATCAATACTAGAAGGTGTATGTGCCTACTGATTTCACTTCGCCGAACATGGTTGATGAGCTCCATCATATGTAGTATGACGATCCTGTTGACTATATGATGATGTATAAAAAGGTATATGTTCCTGTCTATAGTACTCCACCGGAATTGCCTGGCGAGATTGGCGTGATGATACCGGACGAGTCTGCTAGACAGCGGAATTAAAATGGGAAGGTGTGTGTGCCCGCTCGTAGCTTTCCACCATGATAGGATGGTGGACTTCTCCAGAGATGGCAGAGATGAGAACCTACTCACTGTTAACCAGATTTCACCTCTGGCAATTCGTCTTTCTTGCTCGTGTTCGAGGAACCTTAGCCGAACGCCTGGAGTCGGTACCCTCATCATGTTGAGGGCGCACTGCCGCATGTGTCTGGCGGTGACTGTTAATGGGATCCCTCAGGAAGGACTTCTGTATCCTCGAATTAAGGCCCTGAGGGACCTACTCATTCACCTCCTCAGAATATGAGAGTGAATGGTGATTGCGTTCGGGGGATAACGACCCGAAACGGTTGGAGAAGGTGGTTAGCACCGCCTGCTTCTTGATCACTGGCCATCGCTGTCCGAACGACCAGGGTGAATTGTTCACTTAGAGGGCTCGTCGAGAAGCCTTCAGAGTTGGAATAGTACCATTTTGATGGTACTCCTTAACCAGCGCATTTGATACCCAATATTGAAGATGCTGAGTAGTTGATGTCATCCTCATATCGGACGAAGATCCAGCAGGAGTAGCAGCAGTGGCATTCGAAGCAGCAGTATTCATAGGTGTGAACTTGAGAGCAGCCATTTCATAGAATGCATAAAATCATGGAAAAGAGTGCATGTTTGATATAATAGACGTAATCAAGATAAATCCTCCCACCACATCTTTTGGATGAACACATATGTTATTGATTGTCTTGTTTGACCACTCATTGAGTTTTAAATTGGGGCCTAACAAGTAGGTAAACTATCATTTTAACTTGGTTAAGGATTCACTTCGGGTTCACCATTTTTTGTTTCCCTCTGGAATGGGGGATGATCCCATTGATTTAAGATTCAAACATTCCAGACGGTTTCTAACGGGTTTATTCGTAGAATCGGAAACATCCAATGATTCCATATCCATTTGAACCTACTTTCCAAAGGTAGGTGCTCCTTAGTTATGGACTGATGGGGCTTAAAAATTTGCATTGGTTAAGAGGATGGGTGGTCGGACTCATCACACCTTTTTAAGGGGAATTATTGTCTACTCCGAGACTCTCTTTATAGATTTAAGTTATGTTCGTGAATCCTTATTACATTACCAAGTATAAAAGGAGTTTTCCATTAGATATGACAATCACTTATTGATACGTAGGAAATTTAGAGAATCTTTTATATGTATTCGAGGTTCTTCATCGATAGAGAATCATCTGTATTTGTTTATAGATTCTTAGCCGATGGAATCCTTCAATAAATTAATGTCTCTTGGTCATTATGATGACCATACTTGTTTTAAAGACACTCAATGGGCCAATTGAAGTTTATTTTAATTCAGAAGGACATTGATTATTTCAGAGTTGGGATCGTACCCGCATATGGGCTACCTAAGTATCCATTGTTTTTGGAAAAGGAATCAGAACCCACGTAGTTAGAGTAAGGGAGTATGGTGTTTATGCATAATTGATGGCTCAAAAAAAGATGTCATCATTACTTTTACACTCTAAGCTCACGTGAGTCATGCTCGGTGTGAGACACAAGAGGTATTGGTGAAACCAGACAATTGTGCCATGAAAGATACAATGATGTGGGGTTATGTGTGTATGACTTCCCATAATAGAGGAGGATTAAGATTTACTTCATGGAATAAATCCAAGAACAGGTTCCATAAAGGTATATGTGTTTCATGGAGATTTGGATACTCTAATCTTAGGGATTACTCCTAAGGAAGATGCCCATGTTAGGAGGGGACTTATGATTGGGTTTTACTCTTGAGAAGGAAGCACAGATCAAAAGGAAATTAATACTGGTTAAGAGAAATTAAAACTAGGGATTACTCCTAAGAATAAGGCCCAGGTTAAGGGTTTTGAAAAATTAAGGTAATTGGGGCTTACTCCTGAGGAGGATTCCCATATTTGGGGACTTTAAGACTGGGCTGTATTCCTGAAATGGGAGCCCAAGTTAAAGAGATTATGGTTGGGGATTACTCTTGAGGAGGATGCCCAATTAATAGGATTTGAAAATGGGGCTTACTCCGGAAAAGAAGGCCCATATTAATGGAAATTATGACTGGGGTTACTCATGAAAAGAGGCCCATATTAATGAGGACTTGGGGCTTACTCCTAAGGATTATGCCCAGTAATAGGGTTCTCTCATCTTAAAGGATGATGTTTAATGAATGAAATCTATAATTTTAGTGAAATAACGATGTGTAAATCACTAGGTTTTGAGAGAAGTTTCATATAATTCCTTTCAGATAAGGAATTAAATCAAGAAAACATGCCATAAGTGGTTTTGAAGAATGTCTTGAAGACTGAATCTTGAATAGGATAGGTGGAATGGCATAAGAGGGGTTAAATGGGAAAAAAGGGCACCCAAAAAACAGAAGGGTGCGCAAGTCCTGGCAGGCGTGCAGGTACTGCGTGTGCGCGCAAGTCCTGGTTGTGCAGGTATACTTGTGCAGCACATGGGTAATTGTGTGATTTTCATCCCTTAGTGTAATACTTGGGCGAGACTTGTATCAAACCCTTGGTATTATCCCTAGAGGCTTTCCAGAATATGGAACGCAAGTTCTGGTGAAGATTTAGGGCGACACGCATGGGTCTCCATTTCTTTTAAGGGTAAAACACTTAGGCGCGCAAGTGTTAGTTAATTCTAATACTTAGGCCTTAATCCTCTTGTTTAGACCTTACATTATAGGTAAAGAATTAACTTATAAGTGTTAGGAAGACCTGAAGAAGAGACTTGGGAGTTCAGAGCTCTGTATGTCAATTCCAGAAAAAATCCCCCTCAAATGGGGGGCCCATCGGGGGTATTTATAGGCTGTAGAAGACCCCTGGTGGTTTTCAAAGAGGGTGTGCATGTCACTTGTGCAACCATTAGGTGGCGCGCAAGTGTACTTGCGCGACTATGAGGGAACTTGCGTAACCCAAGGTCCTTTGACTCCTCTTTCATTCCTTTGTCGATTTTTTTGTTTTCTTCAAAGGATGAATTAATTTTTGCTAATTCATTTCCCATTCCATTCCTTTAAACAATGTGACATAAAGAAGTGTTAACAGGTATAAAAGGGAATTAATGCACCATTCAATTATTTTCAAATAATGGACCAAAAGATTTCTTTAGACTAGTGGAATCTGAACTATAGGTTTTATCAAGTATTTATTCATATCATCAAAGGCATTATTCCACTTCTCATCTCACTACTAAATTACACATTTTTAAATTATCCTAGAAAAGTTCAAACACTTGCTAACTATATTTGAAATAAATTATAATTTGTTATATATGGGGCCATAGATGCCTCCCAACACACAAATATTTCTTAGGAGTTTTTTTTATTAACAACATTAATTGTATCCTGGTTAACATAAATTCCAAAGTATGTTATAACAATATAGATAAACTCTCTTGTGGAAACCCTGAATGCACTCTTAAGAGAGTTCATATTCATTTGAATAGAGAGTTGAAAGAGAACTAAATACTCATGATCCATGAGATGGTATTGATGATAGATTTATTTATCCACCAATTAATCCACATATCACTCTACAAGTGTCATTATAATCAGAATAAAGATATATTCAGTGTCCTTATGGTATGTTTATCTGGAATTCTTCTACCCAAAAGGCATCACCTAAAAGTAGAATGTTCCTTGGGGTACCATGAGTTGGTTCCGGGCGCAGCAGAAGCACGTTGGTGGGTCGGCCCAAATATAATTTTAGCATTAAAAATGATAAATCTGAGATTCGTCATGTGGTAAAGCTCCAAATATTCAGAATAGAACAAAGAACAAAAAACAAAAGAGGGAGTCCTAGAACCATAGAGATAAGATCATCATATGTTGGTTATAATTAATTTAATTAATTCACATGAATTACCTTGATTGAATTCATTCTTTATTGATGTCTCCGGTCATGATCTAGTGTTATCCATTGTGGTGTTGTAGAATCCTATAGTTTGATTCCTCAAGCGGTGGTCCACATGTGCCCCACGTATCTCTGGATGTCGCCGAAGAGATATCTGGGTGCTAGCACGGAAGAACCTTCACATGCGATGTCTGCCTTCGATCGACTTGATCTAGTGGTGGTGGATATCTCTCGGTCATGAGAGAATTCATGGAAGAATGAGTTCCTTCATCCGTAAGATAAATCTCTAGAATTTTTGTACACAATGATTGGGGAAAAGTGTTGGGGTTGTGAGGATATTTATAATCGGGTTTGAGGTTATATAATTATGACAATAAATAAACATGTTACATGTTTTATTTATTTCATTAACTCTTATTGAAAACCCCCCATGTCGAAAGATTAATTCCTTGACATGCGCCCATGCTGATTATAAAAAATATCATTTAATAAAACGATATTATTTCTTTAAAACCCCAACTAGAAGATCTACACGCCGTGTAATAATTAATACATGGTGTGTACTCATATTCTATAAAACTACATGGTGTGTATATTCAATATACACGGCATGTACTTTTATTTTCCATTTTTCATTATTTCCTCCACCACATTTATTACTCCTTGAGTAATTCCTATGTATTTCTTAAATAAATGTAATGACATTACATGCTAATAAATATATATTTTTCAGCCCACAATATCTTTCTCGAATAACTACTGTCGAAATCAATGCGATCAAGAATCCTTAAATAGTTATTAAACCACAGCTGGGAATAATCTTTTTTTAACTTGTTTAATTAATATTTAACTAATATATAAAGACACACATAGTGTGTGACCCTCTAGACCTCTTATTTGTTGGCATTAGTCAGGCTTCACTAAAGTCCAAGATTACTATCTAGTAACGATTCAAGGCACCAAAGAGAACAAAGTTGATGTTGCATTGACGTGTCACCTCATACGAATGATTAATGTGTAAAATAATCCATTTTTCACGATATCTCGAATCAAGCGGGTTGCATGCTTGTTCCATCAACCCATTTTCATGATTATTTCTTCATTTTCTTTCCAGAATTGAACTCACCCATACCTTACCATGGCCATGGATTTATTTAGGCTATCTCAATTCAATCAAAGGGCTTGAGATATCTACTTATATTATGGAACAGAAGGTACAAATCCTTTCTCCCATTATCTATTAATGTAGTGTTTCTCGTCATGCACCCAACGTATCCTACCTCATAGAGAATAGTATATCGTCAGAGTTTTCATCAATACATCTAAGTGCATGAGTTTTAATACCAAATAATAATAATCTTAAAGTGTAAGGACCATTACACATGTCCAAAGATAGGAACATACAATGACACTGTGAAATGTGGATTTCCTACTGGCGGGGCTCGTTCTCATAATATCCTCCTTGATATTACCAAGGGTGCACACCATGAGAAGGTTCCTTAATGTTTTATGAGTCTTGAACCCTAATGTCCTGTATAATTTGTGTGCCTCAAGTAACATCAATCGTCCATAGAACATATATTCAAGAACAGTGTTATGGCACATCCGGGTTCTCAACATAGCAGGGATCCGCTATGACGTTTTAATACAACAGCTATCCTTATGACATTATCATATGCATTGTCACGAAGAAGAATAATCAAGATTTGATAAGGATTTTATTAATGAATAATGTACAATGTTGTTGGTTCTAGGCCTCCAACTCCAACATACATCCACTAGGACTAAAGACAATTTCTAACAACCTTTAACCCGCTAGCTCTCACATGATATTCATGCTTCTACAGAGATATACCTTTAGTCATGGGGTCCTCCACGTTATCTTCCATGGACTCTCATCTCACTGCAACTTCACCCCTTTGATATAAATCCCTCAAGATGTCATCCTTTCGGAGTATTTTCTTTTTCCATTGATGTGACCTTGGTTCTTTCGCAAAAGCCACCATTGTAGTATTATCACAATACAAAATGGCATGATCTTTACTGCTAGGAAACTCATCAAGCCCCTGGAAATTTTTTTGAATCTAGACGACTTCCTAGGATACATCAGAAGAGGATATATATTCGTACTCCACTGTAGAATCAGAGAAAATTAGCTAATTTTAACTCTTCCAGCTCACAACTCTTCCATTGAGATAGAAAACATATCCAGATTGGGACTTCAGATCATTCTGATCTATCTAAAAACTAGCATCAACATACCCTTTAATGACAATCTCCTCATCTCCTCCATACAATAAGAACATATCCTTAGTTATTCTTAGATACATAAGGATAGTCTTAACAGCAGTCCAATGATGTTCTCCTAGATCTTCTTGATATCTGGCTACCATGCTTAGTGCATAGGAAACATCAAGCCTGGTACATAACATGACATACATGATGTATCCTATAACTAATGTTTATGGGATCTTATACATTCTATCATTCCCCTATTGTGTCTGGGGACACATTTTCTTAGAATGATGTAAGCCACGTGACACTGGAACCAATCCCCTCTAAGATTGTTCCATACTAAATCTCTTTAGTATCTGGTCAATGTATATACCCTGACTTAGTCCAAGCAGCATCTTCGGTCTATCATGAATGATCTTGATCACTAGAATGTAGGCTTCTTTTCTCAAGTCCTTCATGAAGAAACACTTGTTCAGATAGTCCTTAACTGATATTAAGATTGGTAGATCATTTCCAATAAGAAATATGTCATCAACGTATACAACTAGGATAATAATTGAATTCCCATTAAAACACTTATAAACACATGGATCACATTCATTCTTAATGAATCCAAATTCCTTTATGGCTTTATAAAATCAAATTTTCCATGACCTTGGTTCATGATTTAGTCCATAAATCAATTTTTATAACTTGGAAACTCATTTGGCTTCACCGGGTGTCACAAAGCCTACTAGTTGGGTCATTTAGACATCTTCCTAAAGGTTCCCATTTAGGAATGCTATTTTGACATCCATCTGCCAAATACCGTAGTCATGGTAAGCTGTTATGGAAGGTATGAGTCTTATGGATTTATACATGGAAACTAGCAAGATGATTTCATCATAGTCAATTCCTTGACACTGTCCGAATCCATTAGCCATTAGACTTGCTTTATAGGTTCTAACTTGACCTACCACGTCCAGTTTTCTCTTGAATACCCATTTTCATTAAACATGCTTTTCATCAACTGGATCATCGACTAGAACCCAGACATGGTTTTGATACATGGAATCCATCTCAGAATTCATAGCTTCTAGCCATCTTGCAGCTTCTGAACTTTATACTGCTTCCTTGTAGGAGAGAGGTTCATCATTTTCCTACAATAATGATTCACCATCCTCGGTGACAAGGAAACCAAATCTCTCTGGTTCTGTTACCTCTCTTGAGCTCCTACACAGTACTTGTGTTACTAGAACCTCTTACATGGGGTCATGTGGAACTTGTTCCTGTACCAACTCATGTTCCTCTTGAGAATCAACTTCGTCGAAGTCAATCTTTCTCCGACTATCATTCTTGAGGATGTGCTCCCTCTCAAGAAATACGGCTTGTCTGGAGACAATCACTTTCTTGTCTGAAGAGTTATATAATTAATATCCTTTTGTTTCCTTGGGATATCCTATAAAAATACAACTCGTGCCCTGGGGTGCTAGTTTATTGCCTGAGAAGGCATTTAAAAACACATCGCATCCCCAAACATGTGTGTGCGACAAAGTGGGTTTTATTCCATTCCATAAATCGAATGGAATTCCATTTGCTGCCTTAGATTGTACTCGGTTCAATGTGTATGCTGTAGTTTGTAAAGCATATCCCCAAAAGGATAATGAAAGACCAGCATGACTCATCATCAACCTCACCATGCCTAACAAGGTGCGGTACCTCCTTTCACTAACACCATTCCACAATGGTGTATAAGGGGGAGTGAGCTGAGATGGAATCCCAGACTCCCGTAGAAGATCGACGAACTCTTGGTTCAGATATTCTCCACCTTGTCTGATTGGTGTTTCTTTATCGTCTTACCAAGATGATTCTCTACTTCATTCATGAATTCCTCAAATTTCTATACGGCTTCTAACTTATAACTCATTAGGTGGAAATATCCCTATCTACTCAAATAATCAGTAAAATTAATGAAGTAAGAATATCCACCTCTAGCTTCTACTAGATATTGTCCACACACATCTGTATGCACCAATCCTTGAAGCTATGTGGACCTTTCACCTTGTCCAAAAAAGGGTGGATTGTTCATTTTTCCTGGTAAAAAAGAGTGACATCTATCAAGTGTTTTTATCTTAGTAGAGTCCAAATAACCATATTGTAAGTGCATTATCAAGTGCTTCTTGTTTACTTGACCGTGACGGTGATGCCACAACGGGGTGATGTATGAGTCATGTGAGTTTGTTTCGTTATCGATTTCCAACACTTGGTTTTCATAATTTAATACATACAAACCATTATTTAAATGTTTCATACCATAACATATGTTGTTTGTATTAAATATAGAACCCTTATTTCATGACATGAAAATAAATCCTTCCATATCAAAACTAGATACATAAATTATTTTCATGGTAACACTAGGCACATAATAACAGTTATGAAAAACCAAAATCATCCCATTCAGCAATGAGAGGTGGTAACCACCAATAGCCAACGCAACCATACTTGTGCCATTGGCAGCTCAAAGATCCACCTCTCCTCTCATAATCATCCTAAATCTACTTGGATCCTTCATTTGAATACAGATGTGAGCCCCAAAAACTGTATCTAATACCCAATGTGTATAAATTGAAATATTACACTCGATAATGAATGCACCTTTAGCATACCCACGCTTCTGGGTACAGTTACTCTTTTATTGGCCTTTCCTGGTACATGCAAAACCCACCACCTCCTATTCCTTGAGAAACCTCTGGATCTACACCTTCATGGAAGGATGATGCTCAGGGCTTTAGACTATTTATAAGTCTTTGGCCCCTTTGCCTTGTCCTTCCTATTTTTATTGACAATAAGGACTGTGGGTTACCCTATGTCATTATCTACTTTGAGAATTAATGTCAGATGTTCTGATAGACACTTCTCATGGTTGCTCATTTTATAATTGACAATGAAGCTAGAGAAGGTCTTGGGTAGTGATGAAAGGGTGATATTTGTACACAACTCATCCAAGAACATAATCCCTATGATGTCTAGGCATTCAATTTAGCCAATAAGCTGGACTACATAAGGCCCAGCTGGAATAGACACTATAAACATTGTTGTAAAAAAAGATTTAGAGATCTCATATCTCTCCTGTATCACCTTCTTTTGGTAGATATCCTTAAGGTGAGACATCATGCTATACGTATCCATGTTTTCATGTTGCTTCAAGAGATCATTAGGCATGGCTAATAGCATGAAACACTGCACATATATGGCATAATCCATGTGTTATATTCAGAGAGATAGTTCCTCATCACTGGCCTATGTTTCAGGCACAACTAGAATAGGCTCTTCCAGCACATAAAATTTTCTTTCGTGGCGAAGGATGACGCGTAAATGTCACTGCAACTCATGGAAATTGGTACCGGTGTGAAGGTTTTCCTTCTCAAGTAAGGTTCACAATGATATGTTTGATGTAATTTTTCATGCCATTTCTACAAATTAATATGTGAAAAGGTTTAGTACTTTATTATAAGAATGAGACAAATAAATAAATTAACACTTATTAGTCCCCCACTATTTTATCGAAATCGAATAGCCCTCACCATTGACATCAAAATATTCTGTTTCCTGAATATTATAGTGTAAATAATCCATATTGCCCTTCGAATTACCCAAACAAGTGTTGGTTAAGAATCTTGAAGGGTTTGAGGTAGGTATTCCAAATTCCAACTACATTAACTCGCAACTCCTTGATCCGCTGAGTGGACTACCAAATCCTAAAATCCTTTTATTTTCTATTTCCTCAACCTTTGCCTCTTTGTCACACCAAGTCCTACTGTGGAAGTCCACCCTTAATGTGAACCAAGTCAAGTCAAACCAAAACCTTGAATTATAATTCCTCTATAATTTAAAGCACCCCAACTAGGGTAGGTCAAGCACTTTGAACTATGATTCAATTCTAACCAATATTATGGAAGGCTATACCGACATAAGATTTATTTGAGGTATTTTATCCTTATTGGTAAATTTCAAATTTATTTTCTTTTATTACATAATTGTTAAAATTAAGTGGGATATACTTAAGTGATTAACCATGTCAAAGATAATATTTATGTATAAGACAGTTTTATTTTAGTTTAATCTTGTGTGCTCATTTAATTCATTAATTGTGAGATCGTGACTACATGACCACAATAAATAAACAATAAAACTGATAAAAATAAAATAAATGGTATGATCATTACATTTTTCTATTGGTTAGTTTATCTAGAGGTTGATAAACTAACCCAAGACCTAGGGGAGAAACACCTTGAACCATTTGGGTTCATGTTTACATTTTTTCACTTTTCCACCTTTGTATCTCCATGGATTGGTTTCACCTTGGCTCCTAACTTGAGCCGCCTCCACGAGGTTGGGAGTTCCATCCATTACATAAGAATTTATCTCACATATAGGTGAGGGTAAAAGTTGTTTTTTACATAAAAGAATCCTTGGGGGTGTAGTCCCTACATATTAATGAGTTGAAGGCTCGTAGGCCAACAAATTTAATTTAAATAAATTAATTTAAATAAACCATTCTCATACAAAGGTCTTGGTCTAGCTCATGATCATCCATACATGCAACGATATTTACACATAAATAAAACTAGCATTCAATTGTTTAATTGTTCTTGTTTAAGATAAATCATGCTCGAATCATTTAATTATATTTAATTAATCAATCCTTTTATCTTAACACCTTTTTTTGAATTTCCTTGATATTCTCATCCATCATAATTTTATACAGATAAATTCATTTAAAATTATCCATGTATGTATCTAGTACCATGGAGGTTACCCAATGAATTTCAATTCAATAGGAAGATGTTAAATAAAACACATATATATAAAACACCAATCACGTTTTGTGCCTCAGCTTTATGCCTGCACTATTGTACACATCACATGTGTTTGTATAATATAATAATAAATATTTATAAATCTATGTAATTTGGATGAGTACACGACATGTAGTTTCGACTACCCGGCATGTACTTTTAGTTCACCATTCATCCGCTATACACACCTGGGGACATAGAGTGTTGATGTACTTCGAAAATTTTTGGAGTACAAGGCGTGTTCAGCGGGACACATGCCGTGTAGTTTCCCTGTTATAGGGTTTCCAGCCGGGGAATCCATGTATGGGTTTCACGGTCCAATCCAATCCCGAAGGGACTACACACCGTGTTCAGTTGGACCACACAACGTGTAATCATAAAAACGTGTGCCACCTATTCGTAGTCAACACATGGTGTCATAAATGACTTAGATAAAATCCAATACATGGTCTGATCTGGAATATCAGTCAATGCATTGAACCTAGAATACACGCCGTGTACTTCTGAATACACATAGTGTATTCTGGTGTTGTATAGCCAGAAGATTTTGGCACCTCTGGATGAGTTCCTTTATTTTATTTTAACAAAATATAAAATAAAAATTTGTTTTTGTAAGGTGGAAGGGAAACGATAGGGGAGGAATAGATCTTGAGATTCAGATTTTTATGAAAGATTAACTTGAATTTAAAGAACTAAATTTTTAAAAGCGTAAATCACCAACAAAAAAATAAATAATTAGAATCAACGATATGACCCCTCTGATACCACTTGTAGGTTCCGGGTGGACTAGAAGCACGTTGGTGGATCGGCCCAACATTAATTTTAGCGTTAACAACAATCAATCTAAGATATGTCACATTGTAAAATGTCGGATCATAGGAATATAATGAAGAACAAAAAACAAAAGAAGGAGTCATAGAACCCTGGATATAGGATCACCATATGTTGGTTATAATTAATTTAATTAATTGATAATAATTTCTTTTATGGAAATCATTCTTCATTGCGGTCTCCGTTCACGATCTCGTGTGAACCGTCGTTGCATTATAGAATCCAAGCGTTGGATTCCTCTAGCGGTGATCCACACATGCTCAAAGTATTTATGGATGTCGCCGAAGGGATATGCAGGTGCTAGCATGGAAGAAGCTTCTCTTGTGATGTCCTCATTCGATCGTATTGATCTAGTGGTGGTGGATCTCTATTGGTCTTGATAACATTCTTAGTGGAAATAGTTCTTTCGTCCATTAGAGAACTTTCCAGAATTTTTGTGCATAACAATTGTGGAAATGTTTTGGTGTTGTGAGGATATTTATAATCGGGTTTGTGGTTATAGAGTTATGACAATAAATAAATGTGTTACACATTTTATTTTTTTCATTAACACTTATTAAAAACCCCACATGTCGATTGATTAATTCCTTGGCATGCACCCACACTGATTATAATAAATATCATTTAATAAAATGATATTATTTCCTCAAAATCCCGATTGGAAAAACTACACGGCGTGTAATCATTAATACACGACATGTACTCATTTTTCTTAAAACTAAAGAGCGTGTATATTCAATATAAATGGTGTGTACTTGTATTTTCCATTTTTCTTTATTTCTTCCACTACATTTATTAGTCCTTGAGTAATGGCTATTTATTTCTTAAATAAATGTAACTTCATTACTTACTAATAAATATATATTATTTCATCCACAAAATATTATCTCGAATAACTAGTGTCAAAATAAATGTGATCAGGGATCCTTAAATAATTATTAAACCCCAGTTGGGAATAATATTTATTTAACTTGTTAAATAAATATTTAACAGAGATAGATGGACACACTTCGTGTGTGACCCTCTTGGACCCTTTTCTGATGGCATTCGGCAGGCTTGCCTAACGTACTAGATTACTATCTAGATACAGGTCAAGGAACCCAAGATAATGAAGTTGACGATGCATTGACGTGCCACCTCAAATGAATGCTTACCATGTAATATATTCCTTTTGTCATGATATCTCTAATCAACCGAGTTTCATGCCAGTTCCACCAAACCATGTGCTCAATTATTACTTCTTTGAATTTCCATAATTGAACTCTCCCATAACTTACCATGGCCATTGATTTATTTAGTCTATATCAATTCCATCAAATGGCATGCGTTATTTAATTCTATTATAAAATAGAAGGAAAAAATCCTTTCTCACATTATCTATCAATGTAGTATTACATGGGATGCACCCTATGTATCCTACTTCGCTGCGAACATTCTATCATCATAGTTTCCATCAATACATCTAAGTGTGCACATTTTAATACTGATTAATAATAATCTTAAAGTCTAAGGAACAATAAAAACATCCGTAGATAAGAAAATCCAATGACACTATGAAATGTGGATTTTTCTACTGGAGGGTCTTGTTATCATAATATCCACATGGATATTACCAAGGGTGCACACAATGAGAAGGTGCCTCAATGTTTTATGAGGCCTCACCCCTAATGGAATGTATTATTTGTGTCCCTCAAATAACATCATCTGGTCATAGAACATATATTCAAAAATAGTGTTGTGGCACTTCTGGGTCCTCATCATAGCCGGGATCCGCTATGAATCTTTAATGCATCAACTATCCTTAGGACATTATCACATTCATTATCACGCAGAATAATAATCAAGACGTGATAAGGCTTTTATTAATGAATAAAGAACAATGATATCGGTTCTAGGCCACCAACTCCACCCCATGAAGGTGGCGAACTCATCATCCTCAGGGGACATCCAGATCTGATTATACCTACAATATATATCCTTGATGGAGAGGGCATGTAAGTTAACTGTAACATTAATTAGTATATTTATCCACAGAAGGGGAAAATAAACATTCTGATAGAGGAAGTTGAGGTACCATATTTTGATGTACACTCAGATATGTCAATTTTTCATCCCAACTAGGAAATTTGTTTCTAGCTACAGGGTGTACTAGACCTCCTTGAAAAGGTTGGGTTTTCATAATATTTTCAACCATGACCTCCTCCATTGCACCATGTGAGGGGGTGAATCTTTTTGGGAGTGTATTTGAACATGGGTTGACCAACTGGGAGGGAAATATGATGAATAACGACATGAGGGTCTAGCCCTATAATATCATCATGGATTTAGTAAAATTCAAAAAGGTTTTGTTTTAGGAAGTCAACATACTACAATTTTTAATTTGGTGACACTGTTTTGAAGAATAGTTTCTACATCAAGACATCCTTAGTACCAAGGTTCACCTATGTTATCACCACAAAAGTGGTGGATAGACCCTCTTAAATAGGAGTCGGGTCATCTTAAAAATTATATTAATTATTTAAGATAGGGTTCAGAGGGAGGAGGTAGATCTTTTAGGATAGATAAACCAAGAGAAGAACCAGTGTGTTCTATGGTGGATACTAAATCATCGATGAAGATTTCTTATTCTATGGTGTATCTGATGAAAAGGTTGTTGATCCAATTATATTCATTTTCTAGATACAATTTCAACTCATGATATCAAAGAAATGGTGATGTGTTAACCTTGTTTGAGTCAACCTTTCTTTTTAAATCATGCGAACATTTTGTGGATCAGTAGTCTTGGGGGATCATTCTTGATATATCATAGGATTAGGGTCTTCTAATATCATCCAATAATGTCTAATGTAGGATTATGAGGTAATATATAAGAAATATGTTTTCTTGTAGGTGATTAAACAACCCTTCTATCTATCATCATGTGATCTTGTTGATAAATTTCGAAAATAGAGATATCGTTCAAGTCTACACATGTAATCACTAGAGTGGTTGTTCGATTGTTAGGGTAAATGATGTTCATGGTCCTGTTTCTCTAGACCTTCTTGACGTCGCTTCTACAGTAACTAGTGTCTAGATAGCAGGACTTACATGAGTCAAAGAAGGATACATCACCATGGAGTACCCCTAATTTAATATCAAGGATGTACTTGAGTCATATCAACTACATAATGTGTCTAATTGATTAGAGGTTAATTACAACAGTGTGAAAAACAATTTATTTATCATTTTTATGAACATTGAAAGAAATTTGTGCTTGTTTTATATTTTTTGGCTATTTTATGAACTTTTTAAACAAAAATTAGACATTTATGTTGAAAATAGACACTTTGTGTCATATCGACCATGTCATTTGTCTGTTGGTGTGAGGTCAATTCAAAAATGTGAAAAATGAATTATGAAACATTTTATATATGTTTAAAAATAATCCAAACTAGTTTTCATTATTTTGGAGATGTAACACATATTTTAAACTAAAATGTCACGTTTCTATTGAAAAGATACAGTTGGAGTCATATCAACCACATAATGTACCAAATTAATTTTAATATGATCCTTAAACATAATAAATTAATTATTGACATTTTTCATAATGTTTAAAAACATATTTTCTCATTTTCTTGTTTTTTTCTATTTGACACATTTTTTAAACAAAAATGACACTTATAACAGAAACACAATCCTTGAGTCATTCCGACCACATCAGTTTTCAGATTTTAATGAGGTCTATTCCTATATGTTAAAAATGGACTATATACTATTTACATTATTTTTAGAACATTAAAAGTCCATTTTCAATGTTTTGGATATGTGATGTGTGTTTTCAACTAAAATGACACTTTTGTATTGAAATCGCGTACTACAATTCATTCCAACAACATCATGTGTAACGAACCGATTTTTTTAATAAATTTTCATTCCAAACATTGTGTGTTATTTTATTATATACTCAACAAAACCATTTCATTTAATGAAATGATTATAATTAAAATAAGACCGTTGGGTTTCAACTATTATATGACCAATGGACAATATGACCGTTGGAAACTAAATTTTGTGATTATTGTCTATAAATACACGTTTCCATGATTAATTAATATAAAAAGAAGATTTGATGGCCCCATCTAGTAGTCTCGGGCTGATCTAATCCCATCTGACGGAGGTCGGGAAGGAGGTAGCACCTTTGGGCTTTTCTCTGGACCAAACTCAAGCCGAACTTCATCAAGTGAAGCTAAAACAGAATCGCCTTCATGAGAAGTTCAAACTGATAGAAATCACTAATCAGGAAATATTGGTCGATCCACCCCAAGATTCTATCATCCTGGAACACCTTACACTTAGGTCATATGCTTGTGATATAAGGGTCTATGTAATGAGACCATAACTTCCTTATGTAATCCATTAATTTAAATAAAAATTGTGATGTCTTCTTATAGTGATGTTTATGAATTTTTAGATGTCCGGATAAATATAGTATGTATATTATTGATGGATTTTTGAGAAAAATTATATTTTAAAATATTTATGTAAACCTTAAAAATTTAATAAATTGTAATGATTTTCAAAAAATGGTCTTCTACAGCTGTGTTCAGTATGAAATTTGGAGTCTAATAAGATCAACATAAACATTGATGAATAGTAAATTATGAATAGTGATTTTACCCTTTTGATTAGTAATGTGATTAAATGGATTATGTAACCTCACATAATAAGGTATTATTATAATCTAGGCACATTGATTAAGTAATGTGATTCAATAAAATAGGTAAATAACTATTCCAGAATGTTTTGGTTAAGTATTAGTTTTTTCGAGTGAATAGTGTATTTATTTTAAAATTAAAATAGAATTTTTTAGAATTTTTTTTATAAAATGGAGTTCATTTTTGAATTTAGAGCGTAGATATTAGGTTATGGTGAATTTTTGCGAATTTTCTCAAATAGTTGAATTTTCAGGGAATAGGGGTTCTATTTTAAATTTAAATTAAAAATACTTATAAAATTATTTTTATAAAATGGAGTTTATTTTTGAAATCAGAGCATTGATATTTATTTAAGATGATATTTTGGGAATTTTTTGAGAAAGTTAAATTTTCAGCGAATAGTGAAAATACAGTTTTTGTGTTTTGTGTGTTTAATGACATCATTATGGATGTAATAGTTATGAAATAATTCTGGTTGACTTATGAATTTAAATATAAGGTATGAGGTGTCCCTAGAGGAAAATACCATGGGAAAATACCATGGGAATGCCCATGGTTTTTCCAATACCACCAATGAGGTGCCCCTT
Source organism: Viscum album (assembly GCA_963277665.1). NCBI lineage: Eukaryota > Viridiplantae > Streptophyta > Magnoliopsida > Santalales > Viscaceae > Viscum > Viscum album. The sequence continues at coordinate 1,398,383,654 of OY728145.1, read as the reverse complement.
GGCCATTAATGCCTTGTCCCCTCACTTCCCCTATAAATACCAAGCCATTATCTCATCCTTTCAATTCCAAAATCTTCCTCAACGAATTTATGGTACAGTTACCTCCCATGTAGTCCTCCCAATGTTCCCTCAAGCCTCTCATGTTTCCTTCCTTCATGCTTTCAATCTTACTCTTCAAGGTAAGGGATCATGCCTCTCTCTTTCTTTTCAAGTACTCTCGTTTATGTCATTTCTTTTTAGCACCATGTTCATATGTTGGGGTTGTTATTTTATATTCATATTACATTCCATTGCATTTTCATATTTTTATAGAACCACTCTTTATCTCATCATTTCATTTTATGAATGTTTATGTGGCGTCATTATGCTGCTGAATTTTTGTAAGGGATCCAACATATCTCTTTCTTTTCAAGTACTCTCATTTATGTTGTTTCATTTAAGCCCCATGTTATTATGTTAGGGTGTTATTTTATATTAATATTACTTTTATTTTCATGTTCATATGATTAGAGACCCCCTATTTCTCTCATCATTTCATTTTATCACTATTTAAGTGGGGCCGTTAGGATACCGAATTTTTGTAAGGGATTCTTTCACCCTTCCCATTTTCAAAGTTCAATTTTAATGTCAAGTATTTTGAGTTCCTTTTTCTTATGTTGAGGTATGATATATATACCCATAATACTTTCATATTTATGATCATATGAGGAGATACCCTGTTTGATCTCATTAATTCATTTTTTTGAAGTTTTAAGTGACGTTGTTAGGCTGCCGAATTTTCAAAAGAGAAATCTTATTTTTGTATGTCTTTCATGTTTTTTATTTCATATAGTATGTCCTTAAAATTTCATTACCATATTCTTATATCCTTTATATTATGTCCCTCTACTGTTTTATGTATCATTTATTAGTGGGTGACCCATGTCCCCTCTTTTTTCAGTATTTTCTAAAACCCTGCAACACAGCCGTTATGCTGCCGAATTTTCGTCTCAAAATGTCCCTCTGTTTTTCCAAAATTCTTTTATTTTATTTAGTGAATACTAAAAATTCATTATTCTATTGGGGTATTCACATATATACCAAAATGTTTTATTTTATATTCTGGGAGTTTCATAAATGAAACCCTATTTCCATTTCTGTGGGTTTAAAGTGACATAAAGATTATGTCATTAAAGTAGTTTTTAAAATGTTATGATCATGAAATGAAAACCATTTATTTTATGCTATATTGGTTATTTATGAAATGTTTGAGGATGATATATGTGTCTCACATGATAATAAATAAAAATTAATGGTGTTCTCTGATATCTCTCCAATGCATTGGGTAAGGACATAATCTTTAGAGATGGCCATTTTAACGATACCTTGGTGAATAACCTTGATAATTTTTTTAATGACAGATTGAGGATGGACCTTGGTGATACATAAATGATTGTCTATGTTAAATGTTTTAGCCACATATTCATGTTCTGAAACACATTATTTTTATTATGATGTTCCTCATGACCTCTGTCTCATGCCTTAAAGTTATTTATCATTACTTTATTGATGTATCTCATGTTCACATGTAAAATGTTTCTCTTGTTTCCCTTAATGGGCCTTCTACTCACCCTTTACTTTGATGTATGTCTCCAGGATATGAGATGCAGTATTTGTACATAGGATAAAAATATTATGAAGCCTTACATGTGGATTAGAAGAATGTTCTATGTGGTTTTCATGTTCTATGTCCCTGAGTTCCAAGACACTAGACATTAAAGATACTCTTTTTGTAAATTGTAATGAAATGTTATGTTATAAAATGGAGGGATATTGTAGTTGGTATCAAAGGATAGTTTAGTTATTTATGTAAATTAGGATGTGAAAACATTAGGAAGAACCCTATATAAAATTTTTAATATAGGTAATCTTCATGGTTTTTTGGTGAGTATTGAGTAAGTGGTTTATCCTGAAAATACATCCTTGTCTGGATACGAGCAGGTAGAGGTGGCTCTAGCACATATGTGCATAGTGGTGAAACCCAAAAAAACACCGCTTTGAGGTAGACTGGAACCAGAACTGGTACACGATAATGGGCCTTACTGCACTCTTGGTTATGACACTCTCAGGAGATATGTTTGGTTAATCACAATCTTTTTATGAATCATTATGAAGGAACTTTTGAAAAATGTAATTGTCTAATAATGAAATTTTTGGACATATAATCCTTTTTAGTTAAAATAATCATAAATGAATTAAGTTTCTCAGAAAGTATTTATTCTTTTATAAAATTTCCCCCTTGTCTAGGATTACATTGGTATTTCCTGAGGAGTTACCCAGACCTTCCCCAGAAAGAGAGGTAGAGTTCTCCATTAAACTCGTACTTGGATCTCATCTTATGTCAAAGACCCCCTATTGGATGTAAAATGTGGAGATAGAGGAATTTAATTAACAACTCCGAGATCTTTTTGAGAATGGGTTTATCCGACCAAGTGTGTCTCCTTAGGTAGCACCAATTCTCTTTGTAAAGAACAAGGGTAGATTGATGAAGCTATGCATTGATTATAGAGAACTGAATGAGATCACAGTGAAGAACAAATACTCTCTTCCAAGAATTGATGACTTATTTGACCAACTTTGTGGGACTCAATTCTTCTCTAAGATTGATCTTCGTTCTAGTGGTCATCAATTGCGGGTGATGAATGATGATATTCCAAAAACTATTTTTCAATCATGATATGGGCATTATGAGTTTGTTGTTATTCCCTTCGGACTGACTAATTCACCTTCTATTTTTATAGATCAAGAACAAGTTGATTTTGGAAACTTATGTTTTATCAAATGGATATCCATTTTAAAAGAAAATAATTTGGTTATTAAATTATAATAGTTATTTTGGATGATGTTTTCTCTTTTAAAGTACTATTTGCGTAAGGAAAATAAAATACTACATGATTTAAATTGAAGAGGAATGGTTGATTTTTTTTAATTTATGTAATTTTTTTGGAAATATGGTGATTTGGGTTATTTCTGTAAAATGATGAACCTAGAATAGAGAATATATTAATAGGTTAATTGCACTTTAGTATGAGACTTTAATAGTAGGCGATATTATTTGGTGATAAATGTTATGATTTATTGGGGAAGACTATGTGATTAAATTCTTCTATGTTTTGGGTTCCAATCTTAGTTTGGATTATTCTGATGAATTTTAAGGATGATTGTGTATTGAATGGTCTTTCTAGAACATTGGGTACTTTTGTTTAATTTTTTAGATTAATATTCATATTTCTTTTTATAATGATTTATCCTTTTTTGGGATTACATGATCTCTTACTAATATTTTTAGTTTTAGTTGATGACTAAAGACAAAGGAAAAATATAGTCATTCTTTTGTGGATTATGTGATTCTCTAGAAGATGATTATTGTGATTTTGATGGGACCAACTCTTTTTGAATGCTCTTTGTTTGGAGAAATTATTTTCCTTGGTGGAAACTTATTAAGTGATCAAACTCTACTTGAAGGTAAGTATATTTACTTATGTTTTTATTCTATGTAGTAATTGAATTCATCAAAATTATGAAATGGAACATAAAACAACAATGTTATTGGTTTACGTTTCCTACTGGGTAATCAAATACTATTTGACCCATCATAAGTTTTTTATCATCTTTTGGTTAATTTTCTCCTAATAATGTTATATATTACTCTCCATCAGAACATGACCCTTTTCTTTCTCTTCCATATACATGTTTTCCTACATGGAATAATAGTATGGGTTAACTTCGGTGAACTTTTTAATTCTCTTTATTTCATTTAAATTAATAGTTTTACTGACTCTTTTTCCGATGTGGGACTTTCAACGAAATTTCCAAGCCCAATTTTAAAATTGTGAGAACACAATTTCTTATGGGGGGAAGATTGTAACAGCATGAAATTTGGAATAAATTTTGTTTCCTATTTTTGTGTTTCATTTTATATTATACTCAAAAAAAATATTTCATTTAATAAAATGAGTATAATTAAAATAATACCATTGGATTTCGACTGTTATATGACTATTGGTCAATATGACCGTTGGAAACTAAATTTTGTGATTATTGTCTATAAATACAAGTGATATTGATTAATTAATATAGAAAGAAGATTTGATGGCCCCATGTAGTAGTCTTAGGCCAATCGAAGCCCATCTAATAGAGATCGGGAAGGAGGTAGCACCTTTGGGCTTTGCTCTGGACCAATCCCAAGGGAAACTTCATTGTGTGAAGTTGGAACGGAATCGCCTTCGCAAGAAGTTCAAACTGATAGAAATAACTACTCGGGAAATATTGACTGATCCACCTCAAGATTATATCAATCTTTCACACCTTACACTTAGGTCTTATGCATGTGTTATAAGGGGCTATGTAACGAGATTGTAACTCCCTTGTGTAATACTTTGATTTAAATAAAAATTGATTTGTATTCTTATGGTGATTTTGTGATTTTTCAAATGTCTAGATAAATATAGTATGCATATTATTGATGGATTCTAGAAAAAATGATATTTTAAAATATTTATGTAAATCATAAAAAATTAATAATGTGTATTGATTTTCAAAAAATGGTATTCTACGGCTGTGTTCAGTATAAAATTTAGAGTCTAATAAGATCAAAATAATTTTTGATGAACTGTAAATTATGAATAGTGATTTTACGCTTCTGATTAGTAATTTGATCAAATGGATTAAGTAAACTCTCTTAATAAGGTATTAATATAATATAGGAACCTTGATTAAGTAATGTGATTCTATAAAATAGGTAAATAAATGTTCCGGAAAGTTTTGGTTAACTATTTGTTTTTTTGGGTGAAAACTATTTTTTATTTTAATATTAAATTAAAAATATTTAGAAAAATAGTTTTATAAAATGGAGTTCATTTTTTAATTCAGAGCATCAATATTTGGTAAAGGTGAATATTTGGGAATTTTCTAAAACAATTTAATTTTCAGTGAATAGTGTTTTTATTTAAAAATTAAATTAAAAATATTTGAATATAATTTCCATAAAACGGAGTTATTTTTTGAAATCAAAGAATCGATATTTTGTTACCGTGGTTTTTTTTGATTTTTTTGAAAAAGTCAAATTTTCGGTGAATAGTGAAAATACTGTTTTGGTGTTTCTGGTGTTTAATGACATCAATAAGGATTTAATAATTATGCAATAATTTCAGTTGACTTATGAATAGTAATATAAGGTATGAGGTGTCCCAAGTGGCCAATACTATGGGAAAATATCATGGTAAAGCCAATGGTTTTTCCAATACCACCAATGAGGGGTCCCTTGGCCATTAATGCCTTATCCCCTCACTTTCCCTATAAACACAAAGCCATTATATCATCCTTTCCATTCCAAAATCCTCCTCAACGATGTTATGGTCTCTTAACCTCCCATGGAGTCCTCCCAAGGTTCCCTCAAGCCTCCCAAGGTCCCTACAATCATGCTTTCAATGTTACTCTTCAAAGTAAGGGATCCTACCTCTCTCTTTCTTTTCAAGTACTCTCGTTTATGTAATTTCATTTAAGCCACATGATCTTATATTGGGGGGTGTTATTTTATATTAATATTACTTTACTTTGAATTTTCATATAATGAGAGACCCCCTCTTGCTCTAATCATTTCATTTTATGAATGTTTATGTGGCGTCGTTAGGCTGCTGAATTTTTGTAAGGGATCCCACCTCTCTCTTTCTTTTCAAGTACTCTCATTTATGTCATTCTTTTAAGAACCATGTTCTTATGTTAGGGTGTTATTTTATATTCATATTACATTCCATTAATTTTTCATATAATGAGAGACCCCCTCTATCTCTCATCATTTCATTTTATGAATGTTTAAGTGGCATCGTTAGGCTGCCGAATTATTTTAAGGGATTCTTTCACCCTTCTCATTTTCAAAGTTCTATTTTAATGTCAAGTCTGTTGGATTCCTTTTTCTTATGTTGGGGTATGATCTCTATGCCCATCATACTTTCCTAATTATGTTCATGTAAAGATAGAACCAATTTGATCTCATCAATTCATTTTTTCGATGTTTTAAGTGACGTCGTTAGGCTACCGAATTTTCATAAGTGAATTCTTATTTTTGTCTTCCTTTCAAATTTTTCATAGCATATGGTATGTCCTTAAAATTTCATTACCATGTTCTTATATCTTTTATATTCTTTCATTCTAGTGTTTTATCTATCATTTATGAGTGGGTGACCCATGTCCCCTCTCTTTTCAATATTTTCTAAAACCCTGCCACACAGTCATTATGCTGCCGAATTTTTGTCTCAAAATGTCTCTCTCTTTTTCTAATTTTTTTTATTAAGTGCATAATAAAAAATCATTATTAAATAGGTTTATTCACATATATACTTAAATTTTCAATTTTATACTATTTTAGTTATATGCATGAAACCCACATTCCATTTTTGTGGGTTTAAAGTGACATAAAGATCATGTCTTTAAAGAAGTTTTTAAAATGTTATGATCATGAAATGAAACCCATTTATATTATGCTATATGGGTTATTTATGAATTTTTTTAGGATAATATATGTGTCTCACATGATAATAAATAAAAATTAAGGGTGCGCCCTGATAGTTCTCTAATGCATTGGGTAATGACTTAATCTCTAGAGATGACCATTTTAACGATACCTTGGTGAATAACCATGGTAATTTTTTTAATGACACCTTGGGGATGGGCCTTGGTGATAAAGAAATTATTGTATATGTTAAATTTTGTTGCCACATCTTCATGTTATTAAACATGTTATTTTTATTATGATATTCCTCGTGATCTATTTCTCATGCCTTAATGTTATTTATCATGACTTTATTGATGTATCTCAAGTTCACATGTAAAATGTTTCTCTTGTTTCCTTTATTGGGCCTTCTACATACACTTTACTTTGATGTATGTCTCCAGGATATGAGATGCAGTATTTTTGCATAGGATGAACATATTATGAAGCAATTCTAGTGGATTAGAAGAATGTTTTATGTGGTTTTCATGTCCATTGTTCCTGATTTCCAAGACACAAGACTTTAAATATCCTCTGTTTGTAAATTGCAATGAATAGTTATGTTATAAAATGGAGGGATTCTTTATCATGTGTCAGATATATATATGGATGATTTATATAGGTAGATATTATGGACTATTATCATTAATACTGAAAAACCTGTATCACTTTTTCTCGGTTCTGGATATGTGATGAATTTTAAACTAAAATTAATGTTTTAAACTAAAAACACACACATCGAGTCATATATACCACGTCGTGGATATGATTTCCCAGATCTCATTTACTGCATTATAATAAATAATTATGAATCATTTTGTAAATGGTTGAATTCAATCCGATATAATTTTCTTGATTTTGGAAATATAATCCACATTTAAATCTAAAATGTAACTTTTATAATGAAAACTCGTACTTTTAGTCATATTAGTCACATCCTTTTTTGGATGAATGTGAGGTCAATTTTTACATGTCAAAAATTAATTATGAACTATTTCCCTAATGATTGAAAATTATTGAAGAATATTTTTCTCAATTTCAGCTGTTAGATGGGGTTTTAAAAATAATATGACACTTTTGTTTTGAAAACATGCACTTCCAATCATACCAACCACATCATGTTTAGTATTGATGTGTGCCCTATTTGTATAGGTTACAAATGAATTGTGGACTATTTTCACAATGTTTTAATGAATTATGATATCTTATTCTAGGTTTTTTCTACTTTATTCATTTTTTACTAAAATGAAAGTTTTATATTAAAAACAGACACAGTGATTCACATAGTTCACATCGTGTGTTGAATTGGTGTATGTTCAATTCGAAAATGTAAAAAATAAATTATGGATATGTTTATAAAATTTGAATATAATATGTGATTTTTTTAATTTGATTGATGATTAAAAATGAGTTAAAACTATAATGGAACCTTTCTATTAAAAAACACTTTGATTCATATCTATCACATTATGTATCTAATTGATGATCAATCAATTTGTATATATTAGAAAGGAATTATGGATCATCTTCATAATATTTAAAAATAATATAATTTAATTTTCCTTATTATGGGTTCTTGATGTGTGTTATAAACTAAGGCGAGGCATTTTTATTAAAAAAACATCCTTCTAGACATACCGACCTCATTGGTTGTCACCTTGTCATGCCGTTAATTCATACCTGTGAAAAATGAATTATGTATTTCTGTCCATATTTTTTAGGATAATATGATATCATTAGCTCAATATTGGATATGCGACTCTCTTTTTAAACTAAAATGACCCATTTCTATTGAAAAAACATTCTTCAGTACATAATGACTACATCATGTGCCAGACCTGAGCATGGTAAATTCCTACACATGAAAAATGAATTATTGTTTTTTTCCCACACATTTGAAAATAATCTATTATTATATTCTCTAATTTGTATATGAGAAAAGTGTTTGAAACTAAAATGAAACATTGATACAAAAAACACACAATTCCAGTAATAATGATCACATCGTGTATCCTATTTTTGTGCATCCAATTCATACACATCCAAAATAACTCATGGTTTCTTATCCTAATGTATCAAAAAAATGAAATTTTTTTCTTGGTTTTGATCATGTGACATGAGATTTGAACTAATGAGTATATATATATATAAATTATTATGAGTTAAAAAATATCCCAATTAACAAAAAAGTAGATAAAATCATGAATGGTTTATTTTAATATATAGTATGATATCATTTATTCCTGATCTATGTATAAATTCTAACACTATGTATTATTCTCATTAATTTATAAAGAACTTTTTTCCCTATTTATAGTTGACAATTAAAAAATAAAAAAAAATAATATATAATTATTATATTACTAATTATTCACAACCCAAAATTATTTCTACATTCATAGAATATACACGATCATAAACATTGTAGTTAACAACCTAATTTTTACATTAGTAAACATTCATGTTGTCACAAACTAATATAAAGTGTGTTTGAAACTCTCAAATTATAATGATTACAAACTAGGAATATTTTTCGACTAATGTTTCACATGATCATTGATATCATTTTATAAGATAAAACTACTTCAATGATATTTATGCTAAGTATTATGGAAAGTCACCATTGGCAGGGATACACCATTATCACCAAGATGAGAAACTGCCAGATAAGAGTCACTGTGATATCCAAGATGAGATACTGCCAGACAAAGTCACTATCAATGCTTGTAGGATCTACCACTAGAGGTGAGTCACTATTACCACCTGCAGAGTCACTCGACAACTCACTAACAACTTTTTTTTAACATAGCTATTCTTGGACTTTGGCATAAATGGCTCAATAACTAATTATATTCTCGGATATTTTGACCAAGTATTCAAGACTGAGTTCAAGATGATTTGAATATTTTGGATCTACACCGATCAATAGTACAAAATATTCTAAAAGGACCTCTCTCTCCGGTAAAAAAAATAGAGAATATAGACACCTGATACGAACTCTTACTGATAAAAAATTCTACAGTGGATTGTGCGACCAGATTTTTGAACTCTCACAAACTTTTTGGTTCACATTATTTGATGATCAATGACACCGAATCACATAACCCATTATTGAGATTGATTGATACATCATGTAGAGATCAATATAAAAATACATTTAGATTTATATGATCCAATTTTCTACTTCAATTTGATAAAACAAAGATTAAAATTCTCCCCAATTCTCATATGAGGTCTATGAACATACAGAACACATCAAACTGATCTTTTTTTCCTGTCCCATTTATTCTCTATATTTTACTTTTGATTTTTGTGTTTTTTTCCTATTATCCAACACACAATTTCTCTTGTATATTCTTGAAGAATACTTGTTATTATCAACTTCCTTAACCTGTTTCCCACTATTTCTATCAAACAGGTTCTTGTGTGACCTTTTCTAGTCTTGATTTCCATGAATATCAATGGAAGAGTCCTTTTAGCATGGGTGGATTATTTCTATTGGTTGCATACCAAATCTATGTTGTGGATTTATTTTCTTATATTTATAACCAACATGGTAGTGTGTGATTTACAGATGAAGGGGATTAAGTCTTACATTGAGACTAAACCTGTTTTTTATTCTATTGCTCCAATATGTTATTTTTTGTTTATAAATAATTACTAAGATATATTTTTATTAACAAAACAATTGATTTGATAATATATCATAAGAAGTGTTGATATTTTTTTCTCTAATTAAATTGATCAATAAAGTTAAAGTATTTATAAAAATTTTTTTATTAAGACATAATAATTCTTTAAGAAATCATTTAAATGGATAAATCTTAAATCAATCTTCTATTTTGGTTAGTTTTATATTATATTTTTATTAAAGGGATTTTAATTTAAACTAATCTTGCAACAAAATTTTTATTGGGAACTCAATTCACGCACTATTTAGTTAGTCACTACAACCAAAAATTATAAACCCATGCATAATGCACATTCATCTCTAAAAAGATTTAATTATTATTTTTAGTGTGTAGATCATTATAAATCTTTATAGATCTAAGAAAATATATAAAAAATTATTAAGAAATATTTTAAATGAAATTGTAAATACTATTATAAATTACCCATTCGAGGATGCTAGAATTTTGATGGTATATAATATATTTCAAAAAATTCCAAACATTATACCCAAAACAATATTCATTATCTTTCTTCAGAAACAGTAGAATCATTGTTCAAAATTATATAAAAAAATCCAAATTTGGTTTAATAGTCAAATCGTTCAATATATACCTTAATCATTTTTAAATTAGAAGTAATCCATAGGCTTCATATTTTCAGCCACTAAACCCATTACATGATTTATCAAATATTTAGAAACCTCCATATCAAAGTTAAATTCATGTTCAAACATATATTAAAACATATTATTTGAATTTTATCTATAAAATATTAATTATTTGGAATTAAAAATTAACAATACACATAATGTGTGGTCCGTTTGATGGAAAACCATGCATTGTAAATAAAAAATAAAAAATTGGGGTATCCGAATTGATTATGATCAACTACCAAATCATCCTAAAAACAAATAAAATAACAAAAAAAGTGAAATATTTTTTATATATTTGATTGATAATTTTTACTCCATCATTGTTGGCATCAAAATTATTATGTCATCAACTCTTCATTTAGGGCATCTTTTTTCTTATCAATTTCATTCAACACCAATAAACATTCTTCCATATAAATGATATAGGTATTAGTGAATATAAATCATCATTCACAAGGTTTTACATTTTTATAGAAGATGTATAAATTCAATTAGAAAATATAAATAATTATTTACTTTAATGAACTTTTTAGAATCCTTTTATAGAACAACATGTTATGAAAATATACTTTATTTATGTATTCATAACTAAGACCCCCCATCCATTCAATATTGATGATCAAATTGATACTATTGAGAAAAATCTTGTATTTAATGACAAATCAAAATATTTATTTTTTATATGGAATATAGGGAATATATCCATATTTGAATGTGGCGTTTGTATAAGTTTTTAATGTTAATATATGTTTTAGTGGAACTGGAGAGGAAAAGGTACTCAAGAAGGTCCTATTGTTTTCTTAGTTGATATACTAAATTTTATTGAACTGAGATTATATTTACTAATCATTTTATCCCCATGTAATACCATAACTCACTTGAAGAATTTTCATAAATTTTTACAATATTTCATTTGAAATACTTTTAAGGACATAATTAATCTGTGTTTTTAAAATTAAATGACCATGCTATGAAATTTTGAATAAAATAAATGACAATTTTAATGTCTAGATCATCAGGTGGAGTAAGAAAATCTACTATAGGGTCTTGAGCTACATGAATCCCCAATCTCATATGATCTTTTTGGATTTAAATTTTTTATCGCATGTATCCTGAGATATCTTAATCTGTAACCTTTGCAATAAGGTAGTGTGTGGGTGTTGATAGATAAAAATATCATACAACATTACCCTACACAATTATAGTTATATAAACTAATAAATATTAGTGTGATTCACAATTAAGAGAAAGATTAAAGAAAAAATTGACTACCAAGGGTAAGGCATGCAGTATATAGGAATGAGTAGATTCAAAGATAATGGGGTTATTTGGATGTTCATGTGTGGATCATTATTCCACTAATGATTATCTTTTATCCTTTCACAAATATTTTTTATTCTAAAATAAACTAGACAATTAAATCATTCAAAAAATCCATTTTTTCCTATAATCCATTAATCATATGATATGAATCTTCTTACAATTTCATTATTATCACAATAAGTTCAAGGACGCAGTCCAAAACCTACTCATCTAAGATGAAAGTATTATTTCAGCCTCTTTAGATATACTAAATTTATTTTTCTTCTAATATAGTTGCTATTGATTTTTGTCTCTAGACCATATAAAAACATAAAAACATAAATACATATTTTAATGTTATAATATTATAATATTTTTTACAATAATGATTTGGTGTTATCATCAATTGTTTACACACCTTATTTAGACATGCATCCTTACATAGCACATAATGTGAGATTGAAGGGGATTCTAATTTGGATTTATTTATCTACATCTACGACAAGGAAAATTAATTTTTTTCTATTTCATAAGACAATTATTATTTATTTTAAATAAATACAATTTTATAATCTATTGATGTGTACCACAAAATTTCTTTGAGATTGGATTACATTGGTTTTGTTTCATAGTTTTTAAATTATTAACTCATTTCATATTAGATAAATTAACAATTTAGAATCTAATTAGATAAAATAATTAACTGAAAATAATATTTTATCAACTATAATACACTAGAAAGCATTTCACATCATGAAAAACGATGAAATAATTCTATGTTTCCTACATTATAATGTGTGTATATGTAATTGGTTTTTGATGAATTATCTTACACTCAGTATACTTACGATTAAAAATATTATGAAGTGTTTGGAAGACTCTATGAGATTTTACATCATCCATTAGAACCAATATCTAGTGAAAATTGACTAAAATAAATAAAATATACAATGGATAACAAAAATAACCAATCATTAAATTATATAATTTTTCAATAAAATTTAGAACTCTATCATAAAATTACCTTAATATCAACCCAGATGATTTCATTTATTATAGTTTGAACATGGAACCCTAGATCGATGTCAATGGGTATATTAATCCTCATCATGACCCCAACACAACTAATGAAGACTGGCCTGTTAGGGTTAACAAGTTAGTCACATTCATTCCAACCGAAGTCAAATTTGTATCCCACTAATTATTGATTTGATATTTTTTTCTCAAAAATGTGATATTGTGTTGTTGTTCTTTTTTCATCTAGATAGTGTTGATCCACAAATAATTTTTATCATTCACAATAAATTGCATGTTCTTTTCTGATATCTGTAATAACATCGTGTAAAGTTGTCATTTTCCAGAATAATTTTTAATTTGAACATATAATTTTTTTAGTTTATAATGGGATAATTGAACAACGCTTATTTACAAGATTTGATACACAAAATACAAGAACTTCTTGTGATTTTATAATGAACGGCTCATACATTTCACCTTTTGAAGTTAAATTCTCCATCACGAATACCATTTTATCATCATTCATTTCAATTTTATTTTCAGTAAAATTTAAATGGAAAATTAGTACTTGAAATTTTTTATAATCCAAATATTATATATGTTCTCTAATTCCAAAATATTACATATTCGGGTAAATTAGATTTATATAATCGAAACTAGATATGTGCATCGCTTCAACCACAAGTGTAACTCTAGTATTATTCATTATACTATGGTTATTATATTTTTTGTAAAAATTTTGAAAAATTTACTTTCAAAACTGATGTAATATATATGATTTTAATTTTCATTATGGCTATCTATCAAAGTCATTATGAAATTAAATGTGCATTTTTTAAAAACTATTTAATAATATGATCTCAAAACCATCATATAAACAGTTTAGTGTGCATATTTGATATCAATCCATTTGTTCCTGTTGGATTCAAATGCTTAAGAATTTATTTTTGGGATTCAATGTATGTATTAACATCTTCACTATTTTATAAAATCTAAAGGTGGGTTTTCACCCACCATTAGATGGTGATTGTAACCCCATATGTTATGGAAATCCATTCTCCCATATAGAGTTTTCTATTTCATTACTTTGGGAGACCGATACTTTCAACATATGATAGGTTATTGGAATAGTATTCAATAGATTATTGAAAAATATATCATTATACAGTAAAACCTTATGGTTGAATTCGATTCAAAACGTTCCCTTTTAAATTATTCATATATCATTAAACAGGGAAAAACCATTTGATGTGGATAGAATCACACAGTTGAACCACTCTAACTATGTGGACCATCATGTGGACTATTATTTCAAAATATATTTATGTGAGGAATATCTATAACTCAGATAATATGGCATAACCCCCCTTAGTAATGATTGGAAATGTCATTGGGTATATAACATTAAAACATATATGATTGAAAAAGAAACATATTCTTATTAATGTATGTCACATTATATTGAAGAAAGCTATGTAATATGAAGAGCATAAAATATTTCATCAGAACATTATCGTCATGTAATTTATGTCCTTGTAAGTTGAAATTAGTTATTTAAAAAACATTCATGGAATTTGATGAATACCCCTTTATAAATTTTACACACTTAAGAAAAATGAAAAATTGAAAATTTTATTATCTTTACAGATTGTAAGATGTTAGTGGATGAAATGTATGCAAACTCATCACATATCACCATGAGAGTCATTTCTAACCTAGCCTTGATGTCCTTGTTTGTTTTTCCTAGAAAATATACTAATGATTCAATAACACAATAAAATAATTTTTTTTTATATCTGAAATCACAAAAATGTATGATTTTCTAATCATTATAGAATAGAAATTCAAATAAAATTGATCTCTTTTTACCACTCGATTTCAAATGGTTTATGCAAAATTGATTTCAGAAAATAGAGTTAATATATTTTACTTAATCAAATAGTTGATCACCAATTCATGGAGATAATGATCTACCTTATTCAGTATTCCCATCGAACTCTCTCATCCAAGATCAATATTTATATCATTGAGGTAATACATTTTGAATTACTAATAAGAAACTCTTCAAGTAATGTTTCAAACGAACTGAGTGTGTGCACTCATCACTAGTGAAACACCCCAATATGCAGTTAATGTTATAGCATAAAAAAATTCCTTAAGTATGAGAGTAATATATAGACATATACAATATGGATCTCAGTGTTATTTCATCACTTTGATGATCATTATACATTGTGATACATGTATCCTACACAAATTTCATATATTTAACAAATAGAGCCAAATAAACACCAATGTCATTGTGAAGTTGTTTTGGTCCAGATATAAGAAGAGGGAACATAATTTATTTGTGCTTCATGCATAACCATAATAATATTCTATAATTATCCAACATAACATGAAATGTACTGTGAGTACTAATATATTCATCAAAAGGATTTATTCAGTCAGTATATAATGCAATATGAATGTGTCTAGGATAATTTTTAAATACAACATACTCATAATAAAGATTATTCCTTAGAGGAGAGTCTGTTGGATAATGATTTTACTATATTTAATTCCTGTATTTGAATTCCATTAAAATTGTATGCTAATTTATTAATAACCATATGGTCTTCTAAACTAGGGAATGATATAAAATTACATTACATAATTTTAGGAACATTATTAATATTTCTTATGTCGATTTACTCCACACATAGTTTATTTTAAAATTGATTCATGTTCATTGAAAAATAATATGAAATAATTTGTACCAGCATGAAATTTTTAGAGATAATTCCAATTTAATGTAGTATTAATTTTGACTCATATGTTCCACATGGAAGTTCATTTTATTATTCTAGTATATCATTCATGAGACAAAGTGATTATGTAGAGCTGGTCTGACTCCATCCACTACCAGATTTCAAATTATATAATTTCAATATAGCATACAATGATGTGTATTAGGAACAACCAATATATAATGTTCTGTTAGGAAAATTATTTAAAATCTTAATAACATTGTACAGTCAAGAATATAATCAATACATTCCATTTTAATTTCATTTATTCAATCTTCATCATCATTTACACTGGTATTCATATCAAAAGATATGTAAACCGGAGTATCATCCCAAATGGTGTACACATTAATTTTTTCACCATTTGTAACCGATCATTTATAAATCTGATCTATTCATTGAAAAATCAAATGTTATTCCATCATTTTTATAAAAATTTATCATGAATAATGATAACGTAAAAATTGGGAAAAAGATTTGTGAAGGGTCATATGAATTCTCTATTACAAACATGATGAACTATTTAAATCCATCATCATAATATTTTTCATGCTATTAGAATTCATCCATTTATTATTCATATTCATTCTATTTGGTTCATTAAATTCCAATTTGTTCAAAAATATTAAAATATACAACATAATGAAAACATTGTAAATGGGTAATGATAGATATAATTATCATAAGGGAAATCCAACATTTTAATGTTATCAGTTATGATTAAAGAAATTTTATCATTTTACAAAATGGTGAAATAAAAATAAAATACATGGGGTAAAGATCTGGCCATTGGTCCCGATTCTTGATTTTATGTTTGGTGGGAATAAATGGGTAAATAAATATGTCCATAAAAATTTTATTTATTATTGGATGGAAGAATACCATTGAATATTATTATTCCTGTTTTTATACAATTGTTACATATATTTCTAAATTTGTTTGAACATATCATTTTTAGGAACCTAAAAGGTCATGTAAACATATGATTTTGAAAGTGGTTCAAGGATTATGGAATTTCATGGAATGAATGGTTTAAATTATTTTTTGTGACAAAAGTAAAGTAGGATTCCATGATACTATCTCTTATTATACTATTATAGGCTATCTATTAATGGAATAACAAAAAATATATTTGTACTATAACTCATTGATGAGCCCCATTTACAAAAAAATATTGGTGTTATCGTTCTTACGTATCTTTCACATATCATATAATATCAAAAAAAATCTTATAAATCTCCATAAAAATACCACATATCAATTCATTTAATGAACATTCCCAAAAAATTTGTTAGCATGGATTCCATGTTACTCTCTTTTTCAATAGATTATTTTATACCATGCATTATAGGAATACATACAAATATATATTTATAACATCCCACAGACGGATCTATTTTACCGAAACAGTATATTTATCATTCATATATATATTTCACATATAATAAACTATCCAAAAAATCAACTCAATTTCAAAGAAAACACCAATATTTCTTTCAATTAATAATTATTCCAAAAAATCAATTCAAAATGGATTTCACATATTTTATATCCAAAACCTTCAAAGTTATATCCAAAATAGTATACTCAATCTTAATTAATTCAATTCCATAATTATGGTTAGGGTAGATTATAATAAAAAATATAATATTCTTCCACTATCTTCTAATGTTATAAGAGTAAAAGTTAAATGTGTTTAGAATGTGATCGTTTTAATGGTTGACACTAAAACAATTCCTAATGATACACAATGGATGAAAATAATAATAATATTGTGTGTATGGATTAATCAAAACATATAATGTTATAAATAAAAAGATTGAATTTATATATATCAACACACCTCTAAACATGAATAAATTTCCATTTCTCACCCATAACATTTTACATAACTGGATAAGAAAATTAATATGAAAATTCATTTCTTGGACATATATATTTACCAAGGATGACTCACAACACCTTCAGTTTTAAATTCCTTATTGTTGTCCATATTTCAAAATTATGACACTAAACCAACCATATAATTTTCAAACACTAAAAATTACCTTTTATATGATTGGTATTCTTAAATAAAATATTTTATAGAATTTTAAGTCTCTTACTATTTGATAAGAACCTAAAATTATGGTCAAATAATTATGTATTTAACCTAAAGAAGTTAATTTTCAAGACCAAACCGCACTAAAACTTACACTTAGTCAATAATAAAATCATGAGTGTACCCAAAATCTAGATTCCAATAGGACATGACATTAAGAATTCATAAATGGAGGAATTAGTAATCAAATGATATAAGAAATATGATACACTAATTGTCACTAAAAATAAAATACACAATCTAATGACGGGTTTTAAGATGACATTGCAATTTTATTCCCTGGGAGAAAGATTGATTCATGGAATTAAAAGGGGAGACTAGTTTGATTATAGTCCAAGGGAATATGAGGGATACATAGAACATGGACTGATTACTATCATTGCACCACAAAAACACTTCCTATTTATTATTTGCATCCAGCACCTTAAATTATATCTGGGAAGAGTTTTTATAGTTCATAATAGGAACTCAATGAAATCGTAGTGAGAAATAAATATGAATGAGTGAAATGAATGTGAAAGAGTGGGAGAAGGTTAACCAATGATGACTTGAGGAATGTGAGATTGGGTGGAGAATCAGTGGAGTATATCGATTTCAAAAAACAATTTCTTGCATCCAAGATGTTCAAACTATTTGAAAAATTAAAAAATAGACAAAGGTTATCAAGGGGGTGAAACGTATCACAATTGATCACATACCATGATTTTAATATATCAATATAAATTCTGGAAAAAAAATATAATAATTAAAAATATAAAGATATAAGGAAACTAATTTAATTAAATGAAAACTCTTGAGAATTATGAAATACAGAAATTTAAAGCATCCAAAGCCATTGAATCTTTTTATCTTGAATAAAATATCACAAAAAATAAATAAAGTAATAAATTCAATTTAAAAACACTTGAAAACACATTTAAATAACCCATTAGATATAAATTTATATAAAAATTAAACAAATAATCCGTTTAACATATACAAATATAAATTAATTGAGTAGTTACTAATTTTCCTCGCTTAAAAAAACAAATATATAATTTATCCCAAAGAACAACCAACTTCAACTCCTTCTATTTTAAATTTCATAACATAAAAAGGATCATTTAATAAATAATATTAGTATTCATTACAAAAAAAGTAAATTTTTTCTAAATCACTCTACATAGAAATAATAAATTTTAGATATATACATGAAAAATATAAATTTACATTAATCAAAATATTACAGTCATTTAAAAGAGAAAATACATGGTAATTACATAATTCTATTTAATGACCATAGAAAATTAAATATTCTAAAATAATATCCACTAAAGGGGAGTTTTATTATCAATACAATAATTAAAAAATCCCAAGAAATGATTACATGAAATGTTTTTCCATTTATAAATAAAATGATATCATATAAAATTATCAAACTAAATTTTGATATAAAAATAACATTAAAACTATATTCCACAATAAATGTGTTTTGGAAATTTAGAATTTAAATTTTGAAAAATGTTTTCCTTTCATAATATAAATATTATAAAATAAAAATATTATATAAATAAAATTTAATTTTTCAAATGAAACTCAAATAAAAAGTGTTTCTCTCATAGAGTATACTACTAACTAAAAAAATCAATTTCATTTTTGAAAAACCCCTTAAACATATCCACTATTAAAATTCAGTCTCTTTTAAACTGTGATGTCAATTGAAAAAAAAAATTGCCCTAGAGAAGAAATTGTGTAGTGATTTTCTTTGTAAACAAGACACTATATAAGGACACTACCATATGAGCCCCCAATTGAAACAAAAATCAACCTTAAAGTTGATCATCATGAAAAAATGGGGACATGTGTGATGATGATAGGTCAATTGGGACGAATTGGATTAAGAGAAACTAGAAGAAAAAACATGGGCATACAGAAACCAAATCACAACACCATGAACTAGTTGTCATATGAGTAGGACCTTTGTGAGTTGTAGTAGTGTAAAACTAGGAATGCAGTGATCCAGACACCAGGAACTATTGGATAAGGAAGAACGATGGTGGGATCTCTATCGAAAGAAATATGAAATGTTGAACCATGAGACCATGGGGACAAGATAACGCTGCACTATCGCACACTAATGAAAACGAAAATGAAAGAAATGATAGAGTAGGAGAAAAAAAATACCTTATATGTGATAGTAGATTCATATAAGACAATATCAAGGGGAAAAAAATGGATATGAACTTCTTTATTTTCTTGAAAGATGTTACCAAAATCAATTCAGTTTGGGATCTTATAAAAGATCTTAGAGGGTTTTGTCAGCGATTTCATATAAGAGACAATAATGTGGGGGTTTTATAAGTGATGAAATCATAGGAACAGATAAAGGATCTCTTTATCGGCATTTTTTATCACTGAAAAATATTAATAATTGTAGTACAAAAAAATATTTCCATAAAAATAATTATGAATATTTTTATATAATTATTTATTCAATAACATATATATATTAAATACATATATATTAAATATGTTCATTATTTAAATATATTTTTTATAATAATTTATAAATATTTAAATATATAATTAATTATTTATAATTATATAAGTACCTTTTTTTTAAAAAATAAAATATATTAATTTATAATTATAAATATATAATTTTATAAATATAGTAAATATAAATTTCTAAATATATTAGAAAATTAAATGTACTTATAAATATATTATTATTTATTTGTTTATAATTATAAATACATTTATATCATTATATATAGTTATATAATTATATATACATTTCATAAATAATTATTAACATAAATATAAATCAGTTAAATTTATTTATTATTAAAATATTATTATTGTAATTTTAGATTTATAAATATTTTTTTATCATTATATATATTAATATAATTATATATATTTATTTAATATAAATATGTAATTTTAAATTAAAATATAGTAAATATATTCATTATTGAAATATATTTATTATGATTATATTATTATTTAAGTATATAATTAATTATCTATAATTATATAAATAATCTTTTTAAATATATATATATATATATATAATAATAGTAGCTATATAATGTTATAAATATGGTAAATATAAAATTATAAATATATTCGTAAATAAATTTTTTTTAAATATATTTAAAATAAAAAATATATTTATATCATTATATATATATATATTAGATTCTTGGGGAAAAATTACATTAAACACACACACACACACACCACACACATAAAGGGAGGGAAGGTAACCCGTTTCCTTCAAAGGATAGTCCACTCATCAAACTATATTTATTCAATAAATAGCCAGAATGCGTAGTGGGCCTGAAGCCCATTATATAGCCCAAATTTTCATTATAGTGTTAAGCCTCTATCATATGGATGGTGTCACTCGACTTGCATCACCACCTACCTGCATCATACATCATGCATGTATCACTGTCTACCTATAGAAATTGGCTCCCACCTACATTTGAACAAGAGTCTGATATAGGACTACAAGGAGCTGTTATCAGTCAAGTAATCCCCCCACTCCTCATTATATATATATATATATTGAATATATTCATTATTTAAATAAATTTTTGATAATTTTATAAATAAAATAAATATACATTTATAAATATTTATTTTTATAAATATTTATTTACAAAAATAATTTTAATATTATTAATGAATATATAATATTCAGTTCATGGGGGTTAAAAGTGAGGGAAATTCAATAATGAAAATTGAATATAAATTTTTTTAAGCGGATAAGTTTTACTAATTTTTCAAATTCATAAAACTATAATCTGTTGATACATATAAAAATAAATATGAACACATATTGAATATATTATAACACAATATATAAATATTTATAAACCATTTTTTAGAAAATGAAAAAAATTATAAAAAATAAAAAAATCATAATAATATATAAATAATATTATCTCTAATCATATAAAAATGAAATCAATAAAATTTAAAAATTTAGAATTAATGTATCAAATATATTATGTTGCAATATGAAATTCTAAAATGAATATTAAAATGTTAATAAAATACATAAATATTCGGTGTTTGTGAATCTATATAATATTTCATTAGAGATTATCACATAGATGGCCTCGTTCTCTCTCGGAGCGCTCCCCTGATCACGCTCGTCTTCACCTTCCATGGCTTACTCCCCCAGTGCTGGAGTGCTATTCCAACCGCTTATCTCCCGGTGAGATCCCTGGAGAAATATTCTCCTTTAATCTTATTGTCTCATGCCCTGATGTTCTCTCTATAGTGTCTTCCCATCTTCCATCTTCTTACTTTTCTTTTTACTAGGGTTTCATTCCCTTTCCCATGATGTCTTTTTGGTTTAGGTTTCATCCCTGGCTCCTTGTTTGGTTTTCCATTTTACCTTCTCTTACACAGGTTTTAATTATGGGTTCTTCTAGGGTTTCAATTCCATTATATTCTTCATCCTAATATGATGATTTTGAGGTGCAGATCTATTTCTGTTTGGGTTTTGGATGGCACAGTGCGTTGATGGCTCGTTCTTGTAGATTTTTGGGGATTGTGTTGGTGATTTCTTTGTCGCGGTGCGGGTGAAATCTCATTGATTGGTTACGGTTTTCGGCGATGCTCTTGAATCCATATATCCTCCTTTCCCCTCTTACTCTGACCTGGCTTCGTGTACTGTCTCTCTTCCCTTGGTCAGTCAGGCGAGATGGTTTCCACAGGAGCTTTGGTGGTGCTATTTGAGGGGATGTTAGAGTTAAATGAAACTTGATCCTCTCTCAACGTCATTGATGGTGTATGGTGCTATTGTTTCTTGTGTCTACGATAGAATATTTTAGTCTATAGTGACTGGTGATGTTCAGTCAGTGATCATGACGGCAGTGAGGGTTTTCTGGGTGAAAATTTTGTTTTTGGTTGCAGTGGATTTGTTTGTTTCTGGTTTCTGTGATTGAAGGACCACCACTATGGCGTAAGCTATAATCCTATAGTTCTTGGCGGTCTCTGTTTCTAGTTGGCTGCCTCATCATTTGTGACTTGATGGTGATGGGGACTGTTCATGTGATGATATTGGTTACAGATGATAGGATTATAGCTTACGCCATAGTGATAAAACTCTACAACGTTCTCAGTTGGCGACTCGTGAGATATCTGATCATTATGAATTCTGTGTATCACAGGTTTCTTTTTGAATTTTGAATTTTGAATGGGGCATGTTTTGATTTTGTATCCTGCCGGTTACCGTCACCCTTAAAGCGGTTGCTTCAAAAATCTATATAAGATTTGATTAATTATGTAAATCTTTTTTTGTGTGAAATTAATGTATGTATATATATATATAACTGATTGATATATATTAAATATAAAAATAACATTATATAATATGAAGCATAATTTAATGAAATAAAGAAAAATAATACTCAATAAATCTAAAAATCTAATAACTATTATTAATTATATTTATATTTTAAAAAAAATAAAAAATGTATATTTATATATGCCAAAATGGAAATGAATAAATATATATTAAATCAATTGTAAACATATTGAAAAAATAATTGTCCATGAATAAATATATATAGATAAATATTGAGGATGGATAAAATTACAAACATATTGAACCATCAAAAAATAAAAATGAATAAAAAATTGAAATATTAAAATCTAATTTAGAATAGTAATGAATAAATAATATTAAAAGTGAATTAATTAAAAAATATATTTTATTTCAATAAATTATAAATATTTAATAAAATTATAAAAACTGTTATATTAACTAACTAGAAATAGCATATATGGTAAATATTTGAGGTTCATAAATATAATTTTAAAATGAATATTAAAAATTGAATAAATAACATAAACATGATTTGTGAGTTTTTTTTGTAAAAATGAATGATTTATATTTATGTATGTGTGAAATCAATGAAACGCATGTTAGATATATGTTAAATTGAAAAATCAAATGAATATTAATTATATTTCTATTACACAACACTATTAGTCAATATTTTTAATTAATATTTTTTAATAAACCTTTCTTCATTAGATATATGGCATATTTAATGTAATCATAATTAGTTTCTACTATTTAAATCATATTTCAGGAGTTATTATATATATATATATATAATATAATGGAATTTTTTCCTATATTAAAAATACTAAATATTTTATTGATTCATTTTGTATAAAAACCATTAAAAATGAATAATAGATTCATAAGTTTTTATTATTACATTTTATTCATTTTCTATATTTATATTTCATATATATTATATATTTATATTTATAATTAATATATATATATATAATCCATTCATTTTTATTAATAATTGTTTTATTCTTAAATGTTTTATTAATATTGAAATTTAATCTTTTTTAATTTCTTTGTCTAATTTTTACTATTTATTAATTTTATATATAGAAATTTAATATATAATTCATGTTGATATTTATTATATATATATATATATATTAAATTTATTTATTTTCCATATAATTATTTTATTAATAGAATGTTTAAAATGTTTTTAAATTAATGTATTTTTTTTTTTTTTTAATTATTTCAGTTTAGTCATTTTTTTATTATTTATTTAATTTATTGAATTTTATATTTAATTTATTTAATTATTTCAATCTTAAATATTTTTTGATACTTTTATTTATTTGATTTGTTTATTTTTATTTATATATATATAAAATTCAGGCAATGGCCAAAATGGAATGGTGGGTCGGGCCATATATAGGTCTGAATGGGGAGGTGGTGGATCGAGTCGTGCAAGTCTAGGCCGATGTGCCTGAGGGTGGTCTAAAGACCATGGGAAGCATAGGGTTGGCCGAGGACTGCGTGGGGCCGTGCGTGTAGGAACATGTCTATGCAGGGGTGTTTGGAGGGTGTGTGGGGGAGGCAATCCCTACAGCAAGCTTCTATCGTTGGAATAGGACAGAATTATTCCTAATCATGTTGTTGAACGTCTGTTATTTCAATTCAGGAAACATGCACACAATCAACACCTTTAAGAGTGTTAGAAAATTATCCACAAATGGTTTCCCTTAATTAGTGCTAAAAATATTTCCCTGATAAAGGTATTTCTTATCAGTATTTTTTGATAGTTTGGATAAAAGTTGCTGTTAAATAATGTAAAAATATTATTACTATGCGATGTGGTTATGTGTTTCCCCATGTGGGATGATTTCACAATTTGGAGGAGGTTAAGTGTGTCCCACAGGGGGAATATTTTACACTTGTGTTGTGGACTGTCCTTAGGGGGGGTTTTTCACACTTTGGATTTGGTGGAGTGTAACCCCATGGGGGAAGATTTCACACTTGGTAGGTGGTTGAGTGTGTATCTAGGGTGGAATATTTCACACATGGGTGGTGTTTAAGTGGGTCCCCTAGGGGAATATTCCAAAATAGGGGGTGGTGTGTGTCCCGAGGGGGAATGATTTCACAATTGGGATTTGGTGGAGATGAGAGATAGTGTGCTCCCATGGGGGGATATGATCACACTTAGGGATTTTATAGTAATGTTGGAATGTCAAGATTGAACCTCAAAGAGGATTCCCATGTACCCTTTCTATGATATAAGGATCAAACCCACTACAGATCGATGCCACAGTTTAAGGTCATGTGATAGGAACTATCTATGATGTTTGAAATCATACGGTAAGGGTGTTCATGTGGTGAAATTGTGTTCAATGAGGAATGGTTTAGGGATTACACTTAAGGGATTCTTAAAGTTGGAGTCTCAGTGGGTGAGGGTCACAGGCCTATATTAGATTTCCACTGAATTGTCATCCCATGATAATTATTCATGGGGAATCCCATACTCATCACATGGGGAAATGTTAAAGTGTATCACCTTTTTTTGAGGATGTTAACGTGTAGTTATAATTCGTATGAGTATAACAAGGAGGTAGTTAGTTTTATATAAGGTAGCTTAAATGTGGATGGGTCTTACACGATGTGGAAGACCATATGAAGGATGAAGAAGATTTATTAAAATGAATATCAACCAAGATTTCTAATACATTTCCCACGATGAATCCACCTTTCATAATTATGTCTATACATCCTATAAACCATTGGGTGGGGCATGGTGTAGACACATTCATGGATTAGTGAAAATATTGAGGCATGAGGTTATGGTTCGTATTCTTAGGAGTGAGAGGCATCATGATACATATTGTTAGTATAAAATTTTGGGTGATGGTCTTTAATGTGTTTTATTTATTTTGTCTATTGGGTCAGGGACTTGACTGGGGTTGCATGAAACATTATTATGTTTCATTCAAATTGGGTTGTGCGAGCCAGGGGATCTAGAATAAGACTAAAAATTGATTCAGGTGGTGTGGGTGTGTTAAATAGAAGGGATCCCAAATGTCATAGGGTTACATGAAGTTTTCTTTTCTTGTCTAAACTTGAATATCCATAAGAGGTGTTTCAAGAGGAACACTCAAAAATGGGACAAGACACACTGGCATCGTGGGTGGTCGATCGCACAAGTTTCTCATGCAACACATCATCTATTTTTAATAACATTCTATCCTATTGTAATTTAGTTTGTAATTATTGGGTTGATAAAAGATATGTTAAATCAAACACATCCACAATATTTGAAATTTCTTTTCTTTAGAATGATGTCCCACATCTAGAGAAAAGATGATTATAAATAAATTTTGAATTACGAAAATAATTTTATAGACAAAGATCTTTATTCTACAAGAATCCATGTTTTTATGGGTCTTTCAAGCGTGTGGAATTTATGTTCATTGATATTATAATACTTGTCACATTATTTCACATAATTTAAAGAGTTATGAAATAATGGGGAGCAATATTATAAGAAAAATAAATAACTTCACTTTTCCATAATAATTCTTGAAACCAAAATATTGAGTTATTATAATAAATACAACAAAAATCAGTTTGGGTGATTTGGTGAAGTGTGTGGAAGATGCAACCAACTAGGTTTTTTTTTCTAAAGAATATATGACTACTCTTCTAGGGAAATGTTATATTTCTAAAAAAGAGAAGTAGGTTTGGAAGAAGAATGTATAGGGAATAATTTTTTAGTTATGATAGAAATAAAATAAATAAATAGAGAACATGCCTTGTATTATCTACATTTGATGTTCATCAAATATTCTAGGTGATTTAAAAATAATGAATGACTAAATTTTCTGAAAAGAGGATCACTTAAATTCATGAATAATGATTCCTTAAAAATTAAAGTGAACTGTTAAGATTGAAGCTATGAAACAGAAATCTAAGGAAGTAGAATATTTTAATGGGATAAATCATGTAATACAGAGTGTGATAGAATGCTATAATGATAGAAATTATTTGATATTAAGAAAATATTAATGTGTCATGTTAGGTCAACTAGGTAAAATACCATAATGTGGGGTAAATTAGGGTATTAAAGATTAAAACTAATACCCTTCAGAACATGTTTCGTCCTTAAACATAACACACTTCTCTCTTCCTCCCATAGAAATATATAAACAGAAATGAAATAATGAATTGCACAAAACGATTTCTCATGGTTCACCCTCACTGGATATGAACAAGGATCATTCAACGGTGATGTTATAATATACCAAATCCACTAAATATCACTACCAATTACATGGTTTAGTCTAGATCTTATATGGCTAGGCTCACTGACTTTACAAGGATTTATGTTCTGGTCACTACATTTACCAGGGTCACTCCCTATATCCCTTCCACTAGCTCACTTCTAGTTGGAAAGATCACTGTCTTCCTCATCCTTTTCTCACTTCTATTTATAGGGATCCACTTAATGTTTATGGACTTGTAGGTCCATAAATTTTCATGAAAGCAAGAATCCTAATCACTAGGTAGATTTTTCACCTATATATGAATTCCAATTTTCTGTATACTGTTAGGTTAATGGAAAGTGCTTTAACAAACTATTTTGTGACCTTAAAAGCTTCCATAAGTCCAATATGGACCACCTATATTCCTTTGTATCCAACCTTGATACCTCACATATTGATTAGTGGGTATGCTTCACAGATCACCTATATATGAACTACTTCTCCTTCCATGAACATTACTCATATGCAGGCCGCTTCTCTTCTCCATCTTCATACTGCCTCCACGTACTGTCATATCTTCGTTATACCACATTTCTGTAAAACATCTTTTTTCATATCTCTTATATCATTCCTATACCATATTTTCTTCCACGTACCACTGGAAAAGTTCTTCCTTCAAAAAACCAAAACCTTCTTTGGTGGGCTTCGGTGCCCCACAAAATCCGTTCACAAAATTTCTTCCTTGAGAACAACTACACTTCGTTGAATCATTCCTCAGGAAGCACATTCAAACTGTACAAAATTTTTAAAGTAAAGATGTGTTCTTACGAAAATCAACTTACATAATGATGGTAACATTACATATTATAAATGAAAATAGATCTGAAAAATATGCTATTCCTTGATTACCAAATTTTTAATGTGGTACGAGTTTCACTGTATACCACTTCACCCATGAACTATTATTATCTATGTGGTCCACGTACTGATGTTCCTCCTTGACAGCCCAAATCACCATATGTTTTCACAAATGGCGCCCTTTGTGGATTCTCAAATGAACGCCTTATTTCCATGAATGACAAGAAATCCCATATACCATCATCACTCCACGTAACATATAGATTCCACGTATCTCATACTTCACCATGAACCTCATTCCATCTTGTGAATCATCTATATGAACTCTTCAACTTCAATGAACCGTGACCACCCCCCCCAGAACCATTTTGTCTTTCGCAAATGATTCCACCTACATCCTTTTTAATCTACATACTGTACTTCTTGGACTGAATATTGTTCACTACTACATTGAAATCATCCTTTTCTAAATGTTGTACTCTTTAATTTGAGGCCCAAAAATTTGGAAAACACAAGGAAATTGTGCCACCTTAAACATCTGCTTCAAAATACACCATTCATGCTTATTCATGGTCATATGGTCTTATCAAAAAACAATGTCACACCCAGAACATACCAAGAGGACATCATGATGGATTTTTTCTTAACATATTATAATTTTTGGGGAATGTGGAAAAGTGGTTTCCAAAGGTGAATGAGCCAGCCAAAATCACATTCTAATTGGGGAACATTGAAAGGCCTTTAATTTGTGTGATGAAGATAAAAATAATTTTTTCAACACATGCTCTAGAAAATTAGAAATGAAAGTATGAATATAATATATAATTTATATTCTATTTCAAACTTTCCAACATTAAAGATAACAGAAGATGATGTTCATATAATATGATAAAACGTGATTTGTTTTGGTAAAATTCATAAGAATGTTGAGATTAAATATGTGAGATATCTGGAAAATATTTACTCAGCTTTTTTTGTACTGATGAGATATCCACTAGAAAATGATATTTTTACATAATCACTTACATTAATGATTTCAATTAGAAGACTAAAATTATTTAGGTTGATAAAATAAAAGGTTGAAGTTTTTTTTAGATTCATCAGAAGAAATATTTTGAGTGAAAAAGTAGTTTACATAAATAAACTTATAAATGATAATGGAAAAAAATTCACATGAACTGATTTTAAACCTTATATAATGAAGCACAGAATAAAATAGAAATGTAATTATTCAAACACCGCACAAAAAAATAGAGTACCAGAAATTAAAAAGAGATGTTTGGTGGAAATGGGGAAAATCATGTTAGCAGAATACAAAAATTTTATATTTTTATTGGATGGAAGAAGTTAACATTGTAGTACATATAAATAATTTTTTTTCCTAGAATCCAATATTAATACCTAATAAATTTGGTATGATATAAAACCAGTACTAAAATATTATTTGGTTTCTGGAAGACCTTTCTTACTATATATAAAAGTCCATATGTTGGGAAATTTTCTGAAAAATATAAGGATGAAATTTTATTTGGATATTCACCCAATATAATATGTTATTAATTATGGAAAAAAAGTTTACAAAATGTATTAGATTTATGTTATGTTATAGTTTTAGAAAATACATCTTCATTAACAATGTTTTATAAGAATGTTGTTGAAGGAAATATGAATACTTCTAACAATGATAAAAAGAGTGAAGATGAATGTTAACCAAATTTTTTACCTAAAGATTCAGAAGAATTGTGTTTTATGAAAATTGATTGCAGATGAAAAAATACTAATATTTAGTACAATTAAAAAATATATGGAATTTTTGAATAATTATTTGAAATTATAAATCTCTCATTCAAAATAGTAGAAATGTGAGATTTGGAAAGAAACCATCACTTATCTCAAAGGTTAAAACAATGGTTTCATATGATGTTAGGGACAGTGAATGTGTACATCCATTGAATTAAGATTTATCTAAAATTGAGATAAATTAATTGTTAGAATATGTTACATATACACTTGGAAATATAATTAATGAAAAAATGGTTGTACATAAGTGATATGAAAAAAGATGGAAAATATTTGAGAAGAAACTCATGTATTTTTTAAATTCAATAAAGCGGTTGAAGGTGTGTATTTGGAAGAAATATTTTAATCCTTTGAAAGAATAGAAATTATAATATTGTTCTTAGAAATGTATAATCATTTTTTTATATGGTTTATAAGATTATTAAAAATTCATGTTTCAAAAATGATGTGATTGAGGAAGAATATTACAATGAGAAACCCCATAAATTTTAACATAACCAAGACAAAACAATTGTTTTTAGGTAGAATAAATACTTAAATGGGTTGAAGTAGGAACCACAATCTTTGCATTCCAATGTTGATAATTTTTAAATAATTTGAACTTTTATGAAGGAAAAGTTGATAGAAACTTATACATTAAATAAGTGACCACATGAACTCTCAATGTCATTGTTTATGTTGATGATATTATTTTTTAGGATATGTTTAAAAATATTATGATTATGTTTCCAAAGGAAATGAAGAGGAATTTTAAATAAAAATACATGGAAATTTTACTTTATTTATGGGTTTATAAGTGTAACATATTGAAATATTCAGCTTTTTATCACGATACAATTATGCCTGCGTATTTTTATAAACGATTGGTGTGGATTATTCAAAAGAATTTTCTTCCCTTATTTTAGCTGGCATGCAGATGTGAAAATAATTTTTTTTAAGTGAGAATTAGACATATTTTATAAAATTTATAGTAATTATTCTATATCATAAATCCTGAAGGTCTAATATTTTTAATTTACATATTTTTGTACCAAATATCAGTGTTATCCAAAGGAATCTCATTAGTTGGACGAAAAATGAATTATAACATATTTTAATGGAACGTTTTCCCTATGGTATGTTGTATAAAATAAGTTATGATTTGAACATTATTGGTCGTGTTAATTCTGATTGGACTAGACATTTCATCAAAAAAATAACGTCAGCAGTAACATATTTATTTGGAGAATATAATGAGACATGGAATAACAGGAAAGAGAATTAATTTCAATTGATCATAGTTGAATAAGAATATTTTTGATGAAACCAATGCTTTTACATATTATATTTTTATGAATGTACAATTAGAATATTTAAATGAGAATTTTTTTACTCCATTGAAGATTCTCTGTCAAAATAAATTTACTATTGGCCTTTCAAATACTTCTGAACAATATTCATGATCAAATCACATTGATATAAATTATCACTTCATTAATGTGGATGTTACTGGTGGAAATGTGGCGTTGGAGTATATTTATTAAAAATATGAAATTGATGAATTTTATTATCAAAATTCATGCAAAAGGAGTGGTTTAATTAATTTAGGAGGGAAAGTCATTTTCAACCACTATCATAGAATTCATAAAAGTCACAATGACCCCCCCCCCCATGCATTGGATTATGTTGGAAAATGATGTGGAAATGTAAAAATTTTCCTAAAAAATTGATAATATATTTCACTCCTAAACGAATATGAATATATGGTTATCAAAATACAGTGGAGGGAAAAGTGTATGAGAGAATAAAAAATAAAGTATTGTTTATATTAACATGGCCCAAAATATTCTTCTCACTAAGGTATTAAATTTCATTGAAAACCTTACATTATCCCGTGGTTTTATGTTAAGAGAATTTCTTTTGAAAAAATTTATGTTTCAATAAAAGTTGAAAAATCTGAGTTGTTACAAAAATGTATTATAAAAAATTCATAGTGATGAAAACTGATGAGTTTTAAAATATTTTAATGATTATTGTAAAAAAATCTAAATTGGGAGACTAAAATTAATTTGTGATGTTTTTCTAATAATGCTACTTATTTTTTGATAACTATCTTTTATTAATGAATGATTTTTTTAAATAGAAAAATTATATATTCTTAAAATTTACTAATATGGTATTAGTTATAATGTCAAGAAGTTATAATTCATACATATCATTACAAATAATATTTCATAAAAAATTATAATATGCACATAAGATCTCAATTTTTATTAATCATAAAAAATACCATGATACAATCCTTTCTGGATAAGAGGATGTTGATGATGATTAACTTTTGTTAAAGAGGTCAGCATGGTCGATGAGCTGTAAAAATTTACATAGGATGAACCATTCTTGATAAAACATTCAGATATGATGTTTATGAATTTATTTTGGTTGAATGTATGGTAGCATATTTTTTATGAAGAATCAGATGGAGTTTTTTTTAAAAATCTCAACATTGAAATATAACGTCTTATTATAGAAATATACTAGAAAACAAATATGTATAAGTAATTTTAGAGTTACTTCAGTTGGAATTTGTTTATAGGATGAGGATGTTTCCAAATGTCAAAAAATATCTAATTCGTGATTAGACACAATTCTCAAAATGGAGTAAAGTAATCTCTATTATGAAAATGGAGATTCACGATATAATTTTTTGGGTTTTACCAAATTCATAGTTTTGAGTGAAAACACAGAATGATGAAAATGTTTTTTCACAGAAAGTGTTGGAGTTTGTACTAGGAAGAACATTTCATGTAACTGGATTCTTAAGAAGTTGAATAAATGCTTAAAAAAATCTTCAAAATGGCCAAGATAAACAAACATGTTAATGATCAAATATGTTGTGATGTGTTCTACTGAAAAAATATTTCCATCAGCTGGACATCCTATGGATGAAAATTTTTAGTTAGATATATATAAAAATATATTCAAATTTAAAGATGAGGTGGGATGATTGGTCTTATATAGAGGATTTTTTAGATATATGGTGTGTATGATGTTTTATTATATGGGTTGATTCATAAAACAAATTTTCTATATATTTTTATGAACTTTTGAAGAAATGCTACAAGATCAGATTGAGGTGATCAGATGAGGCACATAGATCTGCCAAGAAGGATTTTATTACAAAATTATATTATAAGATCACATTCTCATGAAATAATGTAAAAATTCTTATATGAGATGAAGAAAAAACAAAGAAAACTTGACAAAGAAGATTATACAATAATTTCACCAGATAAGGGAGTTTCTAAAATGTATTTTTTGGTAAAGAATCCATCAGATACCCAAATTATTATGAATACAATTTAAGAAATATATTTTGGATTATATGATTTATATTTTTTTTTGTTTTATAATCAGATAGATAAGGCTCTATCTGACAAACAGTTCTTATGGATACCCAAACAAATTCCATGCAGAGCTAATTTTATAAGTATATTGGAGAAATTTCTAAATGCTAGTGTATTTATGAATATTTGAGAAATATATGGAATGATTTAGGATAATTAATAAGTATTTGTGTTAAATTAAAAAACGTGGTAAATTCATATTTTTAAATATGAGTGAGAAGGAAGAACATTTTGATTTAATGCCTTTACTATTGTTGCAGAACCTATAAATAAGAATAAAAGGTATATTATACTTCAAATAGTTCTCACATGAAAAAAGAAGAAGTAGGGATTTTTTTTCCGACCCAGTTTCCTACTAAAGTTGTGTTTAAACAAGACTAATTTTAGACATATGTTTCTATATATAGTATTGGATAGCACATTAGTTCGGATTACCAAATAGAGTGCAAATATATAGTTTCCATGATGAATATTTTTGAGGAACAATGTTTCTTTAAACAATATATAACAATGTTAGTATTAGTTAAAATTTTAGAAATTGTGTATTAGATGTAGATTACCGCATGCAAGCACACGAGATAACCACTTACATAGTAGAGAAATATGAAAGATTAATTTAGCTGATATTCAGGATGAACATTCATAATGTAGAATTCAGAATGTTAGAGTTTTTTATTGTGGTTCATGTTTGGAAAAAAATTATAAACTTTTGATTTCCGGTATAATCATACATATTATGAGATAGAAGAAGTTTAAAATGTGATATCTTAATATTTTATTCACTTCTTTCTAATAGTTAATTTCCATGGACCTGTGGGAGTGGCCATGGCTAAGATATAGTTTCTCACACTAAGAACCATCCTTGTATATCGTGTGTGCCTTTTAAAACTCCTACATTTTTATACACACAATTTTATTATAAAAAATAATAATTAAGATAACTCAAACATGATACAAAGGTTAAATTTAACAATTTTTCATATTTTATAAATAGAAAACCACAGATTCTACCCCCCTTCTCTATGGTTAATTGATCTTTAGGAACATCAATATATCATAACTCAAAATTAATTACATCATTTATAAATTATATAAATGTATCAGGATATTTTCTATCATATTACTATCTATTCTATTGATTTTTTCTATTTTTATAGGTAGTGAGATATTACATTTATAATTAAAATCTATACTGATTACATTAGTGTGTGTGTTGTTGCTTTTATTTTATCTCCATGTATTGTTTCTAACTTTTATAGTCAATAATAATTTTTTATTTTTAATATTCTTATGATATTTAAAATTCATTAAATGTGATAAAAAATATTCATTGTAATTAAGATATCATAATAATAAAATTGATTTTTTTGTGGTTGTTATTATTTTCCTCTATTCATTATGCGATGATTGTATTTATTGATGGTTCTATATGCTACATTTTTAGGACATGGTATGTTTTAATGGATCATGATTATTGACTCATGTTCCCACTTGAATACCTCTCTTTTATATATTCATGTGAAATTTAGTATTCCATGGGCCATGATTTATGATCTATATTTTGTTAGGTACGATTCTATTTTTTATGACAATGTACTTTGTTTATGATCTCTTACCAGCATGGTCATATTTCTAATTTATTATCTTCATTTGTTACATATTATATTTACCCTTATCCTGTAAATGATCTCTCCCTATCTTAATTTTCCATTACACATATCATGAGGATGTTTATTACATATGATGTGTTTAAAATGGTATCATGTGAGGAAACTATCTATGTGAGATGAAGAAAATATTTCAAAATAAGTTGTTTTTGTTTCTAATATGGAGAAATAATTATCATATAATTTTTATGGTGCTCTATAATATTTATATATTATATATATGGAGGTTTAGAATCTACAAAACAAAAAAAAACGCCATAAGAATCCCATTATGTCAAACCTCATCCATACCTATGGATTGTAAGGAACCCATTGGGCCTGGGAGTACTTTAATATGATATATATGGAATAATCATCTAAAATGATGTAATACATATGTTGGTTAAACTCATGTAACGAAAAAAATCTCTTTCATGGTAACTTGGGTACCATTAAGCTTGACTTAGCTATTATAACCCAAAATATCCATATCAATCTCTGACAATATCTTATATCATGTATAAAATATCAAAAACAATAAGGAAAAATTAACCACATCTCTGATAACAATTTCTATATCCCTATCCTATCACTCTATATTAACCTGATTGGAGAGAAAAATTACATTGGTAATGTTCCCATGTTTCAGAGGATTACAAATAACTATGAGGATCTTTGGTGTTATCATGGGGAGAGTATACCTTCTTATTAGGATAGAAAAGTATAGAAAAAATATAAATAACATTAATGAAAATTTGTAGAATATAATTCCATCACAATTAAATCCAAGAAACCAATATACCAACCATGTTTCATTAAATGAGTATTTAACATGTCATATAATTCACAATGATAGAAACATGTTCACATATGGGAAGATCCATTACATAATGATCCAAACACACCAAAAAATTAAAAATCTATTAAAAATAAATAATCCTAATTCATTTCCCAATCCAATTCTCGATTATTCATATTGAATAAAAAATTTCAAATATCAACCATAGTTCCCTTTCATTGATCGTTAACTACATCCATGAAGCCTTATTATGTGCCCATGCCATACCATGTACAGTGTGAGTAAAAATAAGTACGATACCACAAACAATGTCCCACATAATATCTAGTATGAATAAAGAATATGATGGTGTCCAAAAAAACAATTGAATGAGAGAGTACTTCGGGATCATAAAATCGACCATAGAGGTGGGGGAATGGGTGAATCATGGGAGTCCAATTCTTATAAATTACAACAGTTTTTTCTTTCTATTCTTTTAATTGAACATCTGTCATTGATTATGATTTATAGATAATAATAACAAGATCATTGTAATATTATCTTATATTATACAAGAATTATATAGATAAAAATGCACTTGTATTTTCACAAGGTCAATCCCTAATGTGATAACTTACTCCTTTGTGTGTTGAAACCCATGGAGTTATGCATTTTCTAATAATATTTTAATTAACAATACAAATTTGTGTGGGATGTTAATATCTTTAACGAATAGATCACATCCCACTCACAATGTCTCTTGAAATCTGAAAATACAGACTCCAATAAGTTTACAATATCTCCACAAACAT
The DNA here is from genome assembly GCA_963277665.1 of Viscum album. NCBI lineage: Eukaryota > Viridiplantae > Streptophyta > Magnoliopsida > Santalales > Viscaceae > Viscum > Viscum album. The sequence goes on along the minus strand of OY728145.1, from coordinate 1,398,346,757 downwards.
GAAAAGATCTTCAAAGATAACACTATACTTCCAATTTACATTCATTCATAGATTCCTTATTCATTTAGTTGCAGTTGAAGTCATGATCCCTCACCATTTCCATTGGATCATCTAAAATTGATGAACATACTCAGCTTCCTCAACACTTTATGTTTTAGCCTTTCAAAACCATATTTTACAATTTTCTCAATCTTTACGAGAATAAATTTTTTATCAATGCTCTGGTCTGCTACATCATCTCTACTTTTCTATAGAAACTCTATTAATCTCTTCACATTGTTATTTTTCTTAATATACTATCATATATTAGTATATGCTCACGATACAATATAATTGGATTTTAGATAGAATGAAAATTACGTTATTAGTGGCAAATTGTTTTTTTCATCAAAGAACAATTAAATGTGGGAGATTTTAATAAGTAATATAAAAGCACAGATAATGTGATCCCATTATCAGTGCTAAAAAAGTGTTCATAAAGCTGGTAATTTATCATTATTATTTTTAGAACCGATAAAGGGATCCCTTTATTAGTGCTTCCTTTAGCAATAATAATGGTCATACTGATGTAATAAACTGTTAAAATTACAGCACAATACAACAAAAAATACACCTACGTATAAAAAATTCATAATTTAATTAAATCAAGAATTACATAAAAAATAAACGAAAAAAATACTAAAATATATACAATTGAAAATTTATTTTGTACAATTAAAATTTCATGTATTATAACAACAATTATAAAACATCAATGGTTTCATTAACATTTTCACCTAACCACCTTGCAAAAATACCAATTATTATATTAGTTTCCAAAAACCTCCCCAACTCAAGAGAAATAATCCACATTTATAAGAAACAATTCATATCTTAGTAATAAAATTTCAATATAAATTATACATAAAAATGAACCAATACCTTTTTAAATTAACAAATTTAAATAATAGGACAATGATGAAGTCATATCAGTCACAACATGTGTCAAGAATGACATGAAGATGATTCCAACATGTCAAAAATGACCTAAGGATCATTTTACTAACATATCAAAACAATTTGATTGTTTTTTCTTTGTTTTGAGTATGTCATGTGTCTTTTTTACTATAATTATAATTTAAACAAGTAAAGTACACTTTGAATCATACTAGTGAAAACGTTTTCTAGTTTGACATGCGACTGATTCTTATATTTCAAAAAAAAACTTATGAATAATTTTCTAAATTTATCAGTACAATTCAAGTGTCTTTTATGTATTTTTATTGTGTGACTTATGGTTTGAACAACATTTTCAGTTCTAAAATGATAACAACAACTCTGAATTATACATGAAAAACCATGTATCTAATTTAGGAATAGATGATTCCTACAAGTAAAAAATGTCATATTGATCATTTTACTAAAGTACAAAAAAATATGACTGTGTTTTCCCAGTATCGAGTATGTGACTTTTGTTTTGAAATAAATTTCAGTTTTAAATAAAAGAGCACACGTTGAGTCATAACTATCATACTATGTGTTAGATTGATATGTGACTGATTCCTACACATCAAAAATGATGTAAGGAAATTTTTTTGTAAAGTATTAACACAAATCTGATTGTGTTTTTATCATTTTTGAGTATGTTACAATTTTTTACTAAATTTTATATTTAAACTATAAACACGCACTTTGATTCATTCCATTCACATCGTTTGTTATTTTTATATGATACTGATTTCTACATGTCACAAATGATTATAAATACTTTTCCTCAATTATAATCTCATTTCATGAGCATTTAATTATTTTTTAATGAGTGACACATATTTTGACGTAAAATGTCAATTTTAGACTTGTAATGGACATATTGATTCACACCTAGTACATCATGTATTAGATTGAGGTGTGGCTAATTCCAACCACTTATAAATGACTTATAGATCATTGTAATACAATATCCAAACAATATGAATGCATCATCATAGGTTTTAGTATGTGTTGTGGGTTTTGAACAAAATTTTCATTTTTAAATAAAATGTATCAGTTGGAGTAATACATGTCTCATTATTTTGTTGATTGATGTATTGATTATTATTTCATCTCAAATATGAGTTAAAGAAAATTTTCGAATGTTTTTAGTAAAATATTAATTCATTTTCTCAATTTTGTGTATGTTACAAGAATTTTTTACTAAAATATCAATTAATATTTAAAAACCGAAATTTGAGTCATTTTATTTACATCATGTGCATGTTTTATATGACACTAATTCATACACATCAAAACTAAACTATTAATTTTTTTCTTCATGTATAAATAAAATAAGAGAATGGTCTATTGAATTTCATTGATTGAAATTTTTTCTGAACTAAATTTTCAATTTTAAAGGGATAATTGAACATTGAGACATTGCGAGTACTAAGTGTATCAGAATGAGGCATGACTAATTCATACATATCCAACGTTACAAATGTATTATTATTATAATTTATTAAAACAATATGATTATTTTTTGGCTTTGAATATGTGAAGCGTGTTTCAACTAAATTTTCATTTTTGAATAAAAATACAGACATGGAATCATACTAGTAACAATATGCACTAGATTGATGTGAGGTTTACTGTCACATGTTAATAAAGACTTAAGGATCATTTTCATAAAATATGAATACATTCGAAATGATTTTTTATAAATTTTGAGTACGTCATGTTTCCTTTTTAAAAAAATTTAATTAAAGCATAAAACATGCCCTTTGTGTCATTCCGGTCACATTGTGTGTCTGTTTGACACAAGGCAGATTTATACACATAAAAATGACTTATGAAACATTTTAAGATTGTATTAAGCCATTATGTGAATGTTTATATGATTTCAATGAGTGACACATGATATGGACTAAATTATCAATTTTATACTAATAATAGACACTTTGAATCATATCAGATGTACTGTGTATCATATTGAGGATCAGCTGATTCCTACACATCAAATATGATATATAGATTTTTATAAAAAATTTATTAAAATTATATTAATGTGTTTGATCATTTTTGATTATATGATATGGTTTTTGAACTAAAATATATATTTTAATTAAAAATACTCACTCTGAGTTATACCTATCTCTCAATGTGCCAGATTGATATGTGGATGATTCCCATATGTCATAAATGATGTAATTATAATTGTACTAAAGTATTAATAAAATATGAATTATGTTTCATAGCATTGAGTTTTCCAAGTATTCTAATAATAAAATAAAAATTTTTATAAAAAACACGTGATTTGGGTCATACTCGACAAATTGTGTGTTGGTTTGATGTTATTCAAATTAGTACACATAAAAAAAGATATATTTATATTTTTAATAAAGTATCTAGTAAATAAGATCATGTTTTCACATTTATCAGTGAGTGAAAATGATTTGAACTAAATTTTCAATTCAAAACTGATAACATACACTATGAGTCAAACCAGGAACACAATGAATCATATAAAGGTGTGACTAATTCTTAATCATCAGAAATGAATTTTTTATTTTTTTCCTAAGGTATCAAAATAAACCTACTATGTTAGAGCGATTATGAGTATGTGACATGTTTTGTAAACTATTTTAAATAATAATACACACTTGGAGTAATACCGGCACACCATGTGTAGGATTGACATGTAATAGACTCCTACACACCAAAGAATGAATTATGGATTATTATCCAAAATTATCAAGACAAAATGAATTATTTTTCCCATTTATGAGTATGAAAACTGAATTTTTTTATAAAATTTACAATAAAAAATAAAATACAATTTTTGAGTCATACTAGTTGCATTGAGTGTCATTTTTATATGAGACTAAATCCTACATATCACAAATTACATATGAACTATTTTTCTAAATTACCTAGACAATCCATGTGTTTTTGATCAGTTATCAATGAGTGACACATGTTTTTATCTAACGGGTCAATTTTAAATTGATGAAAGAGACATTGATTCATACCTGGAACACTATTTATCAGATTAATGTGAGGATAATTATTGTTTATCAAAAATAAAATATGTATATTTTTATTAATTTATTAAAACAATACAAATTTGTTTTCTTTTTATGAGTGTGTGACTCCTTTTTTAGACTATAATGAAAATTTTAAATTAAATGAAAAACATTGAGTCATAACAGTTACACAATTCATCTGAATGAAATGTAGTTAATTATTAAACATCAAATATTACTTATAGATCATTGTTCTAAATTATCAAAAGTATCCAAATTAATTTTCATAGTTTTAGTATCTATTGTTCCTTTCTTTATAAAATTCCAATTTAAACATAAAATTAACATTGAGTAATGATGGTCACATCGTGTGTCGATTTGATGTGAGATTGATTCATATATATCAAAAATGACTTATGAATCATTTTACTAAAGTATAAAGACAATAAAGGCATGTTTTCTTTATTATTAGTGAGTGACACATGTTTTATACATCATCGTCAATTTTAAATTAACTACGAAAACATTTGAGTCACAGTGGGCACACCATATATTAGATGGAGGAGCAATAGATTCATACACATATGAAATGATTTATGGATTTTTTCCAAAAGTATCAAAATATAAGAAACATAATTTTTAGTTTTTAGTATGTGACATGTATTTTTAAATAGAATGTCAATTTTAAAATAAAAATACTCACTTTGGCACATAATGGGCACACCATGCCTTATATTTAGTTGAGGTTGATTCAAATTTGAAAAAATGACATGTGGATCATCATCACAAATTATAAAAACAATATGAAATTGTGTTCATGGTTTGGAATGTGTGATGTTGGTTTTGAATTTTAATGTATATTATAAACTAAAAACATCCACTTCAAGTTACACTGATAATAATGTATATTAGATGGTAATGTGACTTGTTTAGGTGCAGTTGATTCCTACAAAATCCTGAGCAACAACAATCATGTTACTAGAACTGTCGTATTAGGAACATCGAGTGTATTATTGAGGTGATTATAATTCCTACATGTCATAAATGTATTATTAATCATTTTACTAAATAATATAAAAATGAATGTGTTTTATTTATTTTGTTTATGTAATCAGTGTTTTTAATTAAAATATTAATTTTAAACTAATAATATTATCTTCAAGCATAATGGCCATACCATGTATCAAACTATTCTTTTGTTTATTCATATATAACAAACTATGTATTTATATTTCTCAATGAATTCATGATTTGGGGTTATCTTTAATATTTTTTTTTGAGAACATTCAAATTTGAATTCATTGAAGAATAAAAATAAAAGTGTATCATCTTGATTTCATCATACTTTTTGAGTGAATAACCCTAGTACTTGTGTGCATCAGGATTGTATCATCCTTCTTCCTAAACTCTAGTAAAATTAACAAAATATGTATCAGATAAAAATCAAAAATAAAGTAACTAATAATGGAAGATAAAATTATTAGAATATTAACTAAATAAGTTTTAGGATGTAACCTATCCCTGATCCATATACACAATCAGACATAATGAATTATTACAATTGATTTATAAAAAAATATATTTATTTTTATGAATATGAGGACTATCTTCAGTTAGAGTAGTACTAAAATATTGAAAAAAAATTATTAGTATACACTTAAATAAAATTATAATTATCATCATAAATACCACTTAGAGGATTCTAGTTCGATGATGGAATACGATATAATTTATATATTTGAAAGCAAAGTAATCATAAAATTTTCCGTTAGTTTATTCGAGTCACAATAGATACAATGAGAAAAACAAGTAATGTGTTTTTAAATATATATTGATAGTTGAATGTAATTATATGTACCCTAATACTTATCCATTTTAATAAATTTTCTATCTTTTTTTGTTCTCATAGACTATACTTGTTCCATGATTTTAATGATATTTAAAGACATCCCTATCATAATATAACTTTCATTAAAACATAATATAAAATTTATAACTTGAAGTTTATTTGTAAAATGTTTTATGTAGTGTATTATAAAATGATAAATGTCATCACATGTGTTTTTTTGTTTGGTTATATGAATTAAATATAGAATTTATATATTTATAGTATCAAAATTGAGATAAATGAGTATCCAATACTACCAAAGAAAATTAAGGAATAAGTATGGAAATGAATGAAAATATATTTTATTTGATTAAATGGTAGAGTTTTAACCCTACATCATTGGTATTAATAATATTCTACCATCTTTATGTTTTCATCCAAACATTATTGTGAGTTTCTATACATTTTTTCATATTTATTTTGATCCAATGAGAATATTTTTGTAAAAGTGATGTGAAGAATAATGAGTCATGACATCTATTCATAGTGTTTTCCATTGAAATAAAAATTATATATTTTCCTGTAAAAACATTGAATAGTATTTAGTTATAAATAATAGAATAGATCAACTATTAATTAGAACAATCATATAAAACACCTCATTTTTAAACATACAACTATGAATCCTAGCCGTTTATGCTTGAGGATTCCCTTTACATTCACAAAATCTATATAGTCATTAATGGCCACTCCATATATCTATTCATAAAAATCAATTATTTATCCATTAGAACATGCTAAATTTGTGTCCACCTGAGCCTTTAATGATAGTAAACATGTATGTTTAACGGGCGTGGTTATGGAACATTGTAAAACTATATTAAATTTCATGGTGGATCCTATAAAATATTTTGATTCGACCATCCATTTTACTCCCTTCCATTTGTCTTCTTGAAATAAAAATCACTATTTAAAGACTTTTTCATAATATTTTAAAGCGTTTTCATGAAAAATTAATTTTAATTATTTACAACCATGTAGACATGTATCATTACAATATCCATTATAAATTCAAAAATGTTTCAATACCTTTCTCACTATAGGAATATATTCATCATCACATGAAAGTTAAATCTCCACCCTCGGCTTGTGAGATTTTTTAATCCCCACTCTCATATGACATATTAAAAGTAATTTGTTTTTTAGAATTTATCCTTTTATATTATAGAATTCACCCATCACAAAATGGATATCAATTGTTTTTTCTATTAATAAATCAAAATAGTTTTCACCTTGTATAATATATATATAGAAAAGGTACTTGTATCTTCCTAATTTACTTTTCACAGAAATAATTCTAAAAATATTAATTACCTCTTCGAAGAAAAGTCATTTAGGGGAATGGATCACCTAAATGATAGTGAGGTGTGGGTGGGGTATTATCATGTAGTGGTTGTTCATGTGTTATTTTTTCAATTTGATTCCTTCCCATTAAAGTTTCTATAAATTTTAACTAGAAATTATGTTTTTATTCTAGGGAATCTAATCATGTCATCACCTCTTCCATTTTCTTTTTTTATTCCCCTATTAATTTATTTTATCAAAATATTATTGGGGTGACACTGCAAAACCCACACCTCGGACATGGATATATTGTTCTATTTGAATCAAGACCACTAATAGTATCTATTCACGGGTTATATGTGATGATGATTCATGTTTCTAAGATGGATAATAAAATATTGTTGAATATGTAATAATTATTATGTAATACCAATTTAATGAAAAAAATTAGTAATGTCATACTTGAGAATTCCTCCCACACATTATGTGTTTCTTACTCTATTAGTACTACCTCTTTACTAACCTGACCCTCCATAGATTACACAATATGTGTTATAGAAGTGACTCTGGATTATGATTCATCAATCATTATATAAAAAAAGTGATCACATTTTTTTTAATGTCAAAAAAATTATTATGGTTGATTTAAAATAGATACTATTTTTCAATTTATATATATTCCATATTTGATTTATGATTGTTGTTAGTTGGTTTTGATACTCTTTTCTGTTTTTTAAAACATATTTTATTTTTCACAAATTAATAATACTAAATGTAATGTATTAATACCCATATTGTCGAAAAATGTATTACCAGTAACAATGTACCCATAACAAGTGGGTAAATATAGATAAAGTACTGTGAAGGTATATAAGAATGATATTTTCCAAACATGATTCACTATTCCACTCCATTATCATACGTTTGTTTTTAAGGATTAGGGTCCTTCCATTTTTGATTCATGTCCATCCTTCTTGATTTAGTATTATTAATAGTTAACATAATAAATAAAAACACTAAAATTCTAAGCATGGATCCCATAAAATTTAATTTTTAAATTATAATTTAAACTACATGAAATCATTTTTATTAGATAATTAGAGTTGAATTAAGGATATTCAATTTTTTTATAGTGGTGGAAATCATTTAAGGACTTGTTTGGCTGATATCTATAAATTTATAAAGGTATATCTAAATTTTCATTAATTTAAAAAACACAAATAACTTACTTCGGATTAATTCGATGACATCTCATATGATTAAAACATAGAAAAGGTATAGAAAAATTAACAATCAATTAAAATAAATAAGAGGGATGATTTAGTTTTTATTTATTTCATCAATTGGTATGTGGTGGGGAATGTGGTGTTTCTGTGACAGGTTGTTTAGGACTTGAAAATGAAATTTTTCCTGAGAATGAAAAAATGTATAGTTCCCAAAAACATGTTTTTTAAACATAATGCCTAAAAAATCAAGAATTTAAATCAAATGATCATGAAGTATCGAGCTTGGATTCCCATCTTCCATTACCATTTCATACTGATCAAATTTTATCAAAGGGTCCTTTGAAAAACACATTCCATGAAATTCAATTCATTAAATACCACATTCCATAATAAAATAATATATTTCTAAAATCAATGTAATTTTTTTTAAAAAATAGGCATAAATAACCATCACAATCATTAAAACAAGGATATAAAAAATTAAATCACCTTTTATAATAACATGTTATGAAATTAGAATATTCATACTAGGGTATTTTAATTTTAATTAACCACTAACTATTGAAAATACCATTCGAAGAATCCGATTTTCATGATCATTATTTAAAAATTATTTTTAATATATATAATTTTAGTTCTGGAACCACCCTTTGTCTTTATGCATGTATGTAATTATAAATATATATACAACTCATCCCACTACAAATATTTACACAAAACTTTATAAAGATATGTAATAATTTATTTGTAATTATTTCATTATATTATTAAATTAATTCATTCAAATATATGTAATGGATAAAACTACTATTCTTCAACATGGTGAAGAACTGTATAAATCTACTATCCCTTTAATAAACTACAAAATACATTGAGTGCGTATCAAGAACCAATAAATGAATTCAAGTACCATTGATTGTTAGAGAATATAGAAAAATACCTAGAAGATAAACTAGTATTGAATACTCATAATATAGTAAAGTTAGTTAGTGTTCATAAAAATGGAGGAGTTGAACATCACAACGCCCATAATATTGTATTGATTATGTTATCAATGATACAATTTGAGACAAATCCTGTTTCGACATAGTTTACTAAATTGGTTGTAATGTAATATGTGTTGGGTTGTGATGTAATATAATACTCATAAGAAATGTAAGTAATTTCTTCCACCACTGTTCTAGTTATATCATTACATCATATTATTTCATATGTGATAGTTCATTATGAATTAGAAATCCATGAGCATAATAATTGTGTTCAACCCATATCACATGATTAAAATATATAGAAAATTAGTATCCATAAAAATATATATATTAAAATAATATTTATAAAAATTAAATAGTATTAAAAAATAAAAAAAACTTTTTAATTTTATAACATGATAAAATTATGGAGAAAAAACATAAAACAAATGATAAATAATATAAATAAAAGTATGTGAATCAGAATCCAAATTATCATGAATAACATTTCATCATAATGTATAAACATGAAAAATATGGAAAACTCTTAAAAACTAAATAAAAATCATTTCATAAATCTAAATTTTTTTTAAATAAATTAGAATATATTAAAATGATTTGGGTTCTTGTTCCTGGTATTGGAAGAAAATTCAAAAAAAATTGTTTGATTTTAATCTATGGGAGTATGATAGATACATGGACCTTGTAAATGATTACCATTTTTCTACCACAAAAACCATCATTATTATCATTTTCATTCACCACCATTCATGTCATGATTGTTAAATCACCAATTCATTTCACATGTATTGTAAAAATTAAAAAGTACCTCATTCAGAAAAAATATAGTATTCCTTTTAAATCATGTTTTAAAAAATGACTAAAAATGATTTGGAACAATAATATGATATTATTAAAAATATTATTTAAAACATTTTTAGAAACCATGTTTCATTAACCCCTCCTCTATATAGTATCCCTTATAGACTATAAATTGGATAATTGAGATGGTGACTACCAAAGCCCCAATACCAGTAGGCCCTGGGATAGAGACTAGAACTGAAAGTATGATAACATTGAAATGGGATGAATTAACCTCTATGAGAACATGAAGAAGAGATATAAAATAAAAATACCCCAATCAACACCTATTTTGATATAAAAAATAAATCAATTTAACTATAGTCAATGGAACACATCACTGAAATGACTAAAAGCAAAATATACATGTACAAAAAAAAGTAATCTCTGAAGAAACTACAAAGACCAAACATCTCTTAAAATCCACAAGATAGTAATATCAATTATTATATCCAAAATTCTTATTTTTATCTAATTGTTTTTATATTAATGTAGTGTGAGTATTATTGTATAGTTATTAGGATACACCCCAGAGCCTCTCATGCTAAAGATAAAAAAATAATACTAAATCCAATTGGAAAGTAAGTGTAACTAACTCACCACCTAAACCAGTATACTATGTTTTCAACCACACCAAGATATATCTCACCATATAATAGATACAATAGATATCATATAATTTTAATTTAAATTGTGTATTCTATTTGCACTTCCCCACTCGTATGGTTACCCTATTCGATATTCCCCACTAGTTTTCTGATTTTCCCTGATGTCTCACATCCTAATCCATATCTCCATAAACATAATCCAGTATATGGACACCTAGGATAAATATCACAAAATTTAACTCATACATCATGTCATCACATCATCCCATATCAAATATCTATATTGTAAACGTGTAGTTTCTAAGATAACCCACAACCCATATGACATGTATAATACATCTGGTTTTATATCTCAATCCATAAAATCCCATGAACTAAATAAGGGGACTCAATAAATCATAACAAACACTTGTAATAACTATAATAATCTATTGGATTCTATATCTAGAGATACATGTGTGAGGAATAACCATAATTTATTATAGGCCTCTGCACACAAATATGGGAAGCTCATCAAGATGAAAATCAACACAATATATTAATAAGTGAAAAGAGCAGGACAAAAGGGGGTAGTTAGACATCCATCCTGCTACTAGGATGTTGGAGAAAACATACTGCTAATGTATATTATGTGTTTGTATCCCCTAATGACATGTGTGGTGTAGAATATGATATCCCAAATTTTACAAGGTAAAACATTCCAACAACCACACTATTACTGAACCCTAGACATAGACACTACATCAATTAATGTCAATAAGATTCCTAGATTCAATTGATAAGAACAAGTTATCCTATAATCACTAATGAAAATAAATTTTCTAAATCCAATTAATGCTTTATATTTCTATAAATCCCTTTTATGTTGATTAATTCATTAAAAAATAATTAACAATAAATATTATAGCATTTTACATGTCATTTATAATCAATGTGAACTACATTCTGTCTAGTCATAATCAAATTGAATTCAACAGGTCCTAAATATCATTCTATTCATATTACTTCATCAGCAACCACATATCTCAATATTTATTAAACATTATTAAACTACAAAAAAAATCTAGGTACACTTGGAAAATAATCCTATGAATCCACTAAGATAAATGTAACGAAGTAGATTCAACATCTTCATGAAGTGGAGAGATAAACAATAATAAAATAAGAAACCATACCATTAAAAAATAAATAATATTAAAATGTTATCATCACAAATATCAGCCTCAAAATAATGGTAATAGCATGATTCAACCCACTCCATCATCTCTAGTTTCATCCCTGAAACCCTCATGCATATCCGGGTGAATCTGGAGGTAACATTAGTCAATTCTTGCAACATCACTCATGTATCCACACACTATATCACATCAACCATAACATTTTCATTCATATAATTATAATAACAAATAAAATGGATAATATCACACAGATAGCACATCACAAGGAAATAATAAAAAACACAATCAATTGGGAAACATGGACCTGAAACAAGGCATTCATCATTCATAGGCAAATCAACTCTCAAAGGTCCCAACTAATGGAATATAGTCTTTATAGACAAGTGCTCCCAATCAAACCCATTAATTTTTATTTATCAAAGAAACTAGATTTTATAACTTCTTTAATTAACCATATAATAATTCATAGGTTACAAATATATGAAATAAAAAGTCTCAACTATAAGAATCTATCAAAAGATTGAACATGGTCTCTATAGTTTCATAGTTTCATCACACTGTGAGGAGAACCACTCTAATTTAACATATAATTTTATTATTATCATAAAAAATCATCAATGTTCTTCACATTAATTATCAATTGTTATAAAACATGGAATATCACATCAAAATAGACCTACATATTTGCATTAATTAGATGACAATGTAATTATAAGAAACAACAGAGTCATTTAACTTCCCGCCTATTTAATTATTATTACTTACAATAGATACAAATGTATTTAAATTATTTAACAATTGTTACATTCTTTACAATGAATAAAATCAAGATAATAAAATCATGGGATAAATAAAACAATGTCCTTCAAAACAAGTGGATACCAATTAGCATGGTAAAAATAGAATATAATCACTAAATCCAATCCCTTTATTAATCCAGTTCAATATTTTTTTGTTTAAGTCTAATTTTTCATAAGGAAAAACCAATCATAAATTTAAAATCTTAGGTACATAAAAGTGATGAAATGAAACCCCTACCTGAATGTTTCTAACATTCTTCACAAGATAATGTACCCACATCACAAATCCCAATCTCCTATCCCAAATTATGACTATGTCATACAAATTATGTCATTCCACAACTCCACCAACAATAATAAAAATCCATTATAAAATGAAGAATAAACATCCATGGGATTGAAAAAAAATTTAGGAGGAACCACAACAAAGTACCACTATAGATGATGTATAATGTATTTGGATTTCCATGGATTAAAAACAGAATATTGGGATTGATCCCCTTATAATGGTTCTCCAAATTACAATGTAATATGATGATGGATTCATAGTAATTGAGAGAATATGATTCAATGTTTAGTGAAATATAGTGAACCATATGTTATAAAATGCACTTTGTAGGGGACATTAATGATGTAAATAATTAATTTATGTCATAAATCGGTCAAATTTTATGTTTTATTTAAAATCACATTGCATTTTCCATTTTTAATCTAAGTCTAATCAAGTAATAAACTCCCTCTTTAATAATAAATTCATACAAGGCTTATAAAACAAGATGAAAACTATTTAAACCAGAAACCCAACATTACATAATAAATTCTATACAAACCCAATTTTTGGAAACCAAGACCCTAATTTTTCCAACTATACCTCATTCAAGCTACATGGGATTTAGAATCATTCAAAGGATATCGGTACATGGATAAAGACCCCTATAGTAGATAACCTTCAAAGATTTCTTTTCATAAAAAATCTAAAATAGACCTGGAGGGTAAACAAAAAGGGACTTCCTAATATAAACATCACGAGATACATTTCATGTGTCTTACCATCATAAATGATCTACCATCTCACATAGAGGAACAAAGAACTAAACCCAAAAACTCAAAAAACCATCTCCTAAAAACTCTCCCAAGGGAGATACCTCTAGAATGATATCAAGGAAATGACATGAAAAAGTGGAAACCATTTTATAAACAGGAAAATCTATGTCACCACAACATGAATCACAATAAGAAAATAGAGAAATAAAAAATTGAGGAACTGAGTTCTTTTTTGTGACTTAACATCCCCAGTACTCTATTTCATTCCACTGTGTAATAGAAAAAACAAAAAAATGGAATTTCTTGACTAAAGAAAACATTCACCTATATGTACTAGTTATCGCTAGGATGCTTCTTGGAGGTCATATCATCATCCAAATAAATCTCACCCAAAAATATGATGCGATATTCATCATCAAAGTTATTGAAGATCTATGACCTGTGAAAACATTTTATATCCATCTCATCTATGAGAGAATTGTTATTTGATATTACATATCTCCAATATGATCCAAAACATTAAAAGGTAAAATAATCCCAAGAGAAATCTTACCCCCATAACCACACGTTAACTTCCCATGATATGGATTTATCTTCAGAAACACATAATAAAAAATTTTGAACTCCAAAGGACTCATACTATGATTAAAAAAGGATTTCTAATGATAAAAAACTACCTTTTTCCTCTCAAGAACTCATTGAAACTTACATTAGTATTTTTTTCTTTCAAGACCAAAAATTGATGACCTTATACCCCTAGTCTTGAATAATAATTAATAAAAAAGTAATCTATATAGAACATCATTCAATATCATAACAATGGCAAGGAGAAAAAAAAATTTATGAAAAGATGTCCAAACATAGGTTACTCATCAATGAACCTCCAAAATATCGGACACAAGTGAAGGAAATATCCTCAACAGTCTAGAAGAGTTTCTCAGTATAAACATTCGTCAGTGGATAAAAAGATGTTCAACAAAGTCACTAAAATCCATTGCAATTCCTTACACCTCTACCAAACCTAGTGGTAAAACAAGGATCATAGTGAGATATGATCATCCTCAGGACTCCTTGGAGTTTTTCCACCTACTCAATATAACACCTTGAAAAAACCTCCACTAATATTAATTCCCAGACATCTCTTACAAGGGATTATTTTATAAAATTATCCACTATAACTCATATAGAATCAATATATCCCTAATCACGTGGTAAATTGGAAATTTTGTTAATAGATATATCCTCCCACGTCCACTAACGGCACCTAGAAGTTGAAGAAAACAACAGAGAACATGGTGCTCAGTCTTCACCTTTCACTAGACCAAACATTGAGATACAAACTCTACAACTTCTTACTTCAATAGATGTTACCAAAAATAACCTCTCATATCTTGGTAAATATTAACCACACGAGGATGTATCATCATAAGTGAGCTATGTAACCCATGGAGAACAATCTCACGCATCTTCAAAGGGAAAATAATAAATCCATGAAATCACAACAGATACATAAAATCTTTAAACCAACTATTATAAGTGGGTTTTATAGGAATTATATAATGGTATACGATGTGTTTGAGAAACCAGATTAATAATAATATTTTCATAAAAAAACCATTCACATAAAGAATATGAATGGTTTCATTCATTATTTACCCATGTAACACATAAATTATTTAAAAAGATTTCATCTTAGATGGTGATTAAATTTGAAATATCTCATGGAAGGTGTCCCAAGGAAAATAAGTATTCATTGAAAATATTTTTTAAAAATAGAAAATATTTTAAAAATAATTTTCCTAGTAAATAACTATTAAAACATATAGAGAAATATTTAGAAATCATTTAAAACATTTCTTGAGGTAAATGTACTTTAATCTTTGAAATCAATTTTTAAAAAATAAATTTTTTCAAAAAAATAATTCTATTTGAAAATATCCTTGAAATAATATAAATAATTCTTCATGTAAAATAATGGTCATGATTTTTGGAAGTTTTATTTCATGTTCTACTTTTTAATTAACCATTCATTTCAAATTTTAAATAAATGCCTAACAAGTATTGTTTTGAAAAAAATATAGAGATTACAATTTTTTTTTTGAAAAAATAAAATCATGGGTAAAGATTTATTTTAAAAATTAAAAGAGAGAAATAATACATTTCATAATATATTATTACAAAAAATAGTTTTGGAAGAAAATATAATTTTGACTAAAAATTTTATTTTTCTAGAAAATATTATTTTATGAACTAATGAATAAGTAAAGTGGTGAAAATGAAGTGAAAAAATGTATTAACCTGGATTAAATATAGGAGATTAAAATTAATGAGGATTATTTAGAGTTAGATCAGGAGATATCAATATTTGAGACAAAAACATACACAATCCTAATAAATGATGAAATTGTAACATAAAACTATTTCAACTTTGCAAGCCTTAAATTATAAGGACTGTGAAATAAAAAACATAAAAAGGAAAATAAAATATCACAAGGTTAAATAAATTCATTATATTAAATTTCAAAGGGGATCTATATATACCTTAATATATAATGTAGGGGTATAAAATATCATGTTTCCCAAAAAATAAAATAATGAAAATCCCTTACTATTTTGATAAATTTGGAACTGTAAACCCCATAAAGTAGATATAATCAAATAGATATGTAATAAAAAATATTTATCAGTTGAATAATCATAATATACATTCATGGGATGTATAAAACCACATAGAATTGATAGATGGTGAATATGACATCTGTCTCGGGGAAGTAAAATGTGAGGCAAAAATCCCTTACTGAAAGTATCGACTTTTTTTGAACTAATTGAACCTCTATT
The DNA here is from genome assembly GCA_963277665.1 of Viscum album. Lineage (NCBI taxonomy): Eukaryota > Viridiplantae > Streptophyta > Magnoliopsida > Santalales > Viscaceae > Viscum > Viscum album. The sequence goes on along the minus strand of OY728145.1, from coordinate 1,398,330,085 downwards.
ATAAAAAATATAATTTTATTATAAATTTATTAAATAAACATAATCTTAAATTTTACACCATATATGATTTACTTATGTCCTTTTATTACCCATTTATTAACATGTTTTTGTTAAAGTCATATTTCAGGTAAAGCCCACTTTGTATTTCTAATATGTTTTGGTTTTTTATTATATGTACTCTTAATTTGATAATTTTTACATCACATTATTTATAATTATAATTTCATAAATCTAAAAATTATATAGATAATATAATTTTAATAGCAAAAATGAAATATGGTTTTGAGAAATTATGTATGTTATGATCACAATGATTATGGGTCGTACATATGCATCAGTAACATTTCAAATGTACAATGATCATTATGGATAGGAGGTAAGTAATAAAATATATTACAAGAAATATCATAATATCAAAAATCATAATATTTATTTAAAAATAGTTATACATTTCATACATGTTTTTTGGTGTTGAAAAAATAGTGACATTGCTTAATGAAGATGGTAGTGTACATGTACACAAGGGACGTTATAATGATTAATTGAGTGAAAATGTTTTATATATAATGGTATATATTATATTTAAAGTAGAAAAATATGTAGTTAATATAAGAATTATTTCATGAATATCGCATATAATAATTAAACATACCCTTATCATCATCGATATAGATCATTAACAAATATCATCCCTTCATGTGGAGGTGGTCCATTATACCCAAGAATAACATTATCGTATTCCATAAAAAAGAAACGTTTGGCATTATGAAAGACATAATAATAATGGAAAAATATTTATGATAGGAATATAATATTTATATATATATATATATAAACTAAATCCATCATTTCATCCAACCATTATATGTGGTAATGGAAAATATGAACGATATCGTTCTGTGAGGCGAGAGTTCTCTATACACACGAATGATGAATTCGTAACCCAATTCACGAAAGTGATTATGGTTTTAGTTAATGAACATATTATAGAAACATCCCAATAGATTAAATATACTTATGTTTTTATATAATCATTATTTATATATAATTTAATGGGATTTAATGAAATAAAATTAAATAGATCATCGAAAATCGTTACATGTTCTTTGGCTAACCTCCTTATGTTTTCACCAAAACCTTATTAGGCTGGAATTATGTACAAAATAAGGCTTATATGATGAGATGATGGATTTTGGGAAGTGATTTGGTTATTAATTTACTTAAAAAAATAGGTTTCATGGAGTAAAGAAAAAATGAGAGGTGTGGCCATTAATAAGTATAGGAGTGGACACACATAGTATTTATTTGAAAGAAAATATGTTATCGCACTTTTTTATATGTATAAAGGGTATGAATTAGTTATTTATCTATATTTTGAGGCTCAATGATCAAAATATGTCCATTCAATTTTTTTTAGAAAAAACATTTGGTAATTTTAAACATTTTATTTTAGTTTAACCAATGGTAAACCCATTTTGTAATTTAAACGTGACAATAACTTTTACATAATTCACTATATATTAAGGTCAAAAATATAGTTGAAGTTATTAAAAATTACAAATTATTAATATTTAGAAATTGTAAACCATTGTTATAATTCTATTCAAATATATGGTAATACTAAATTTAAAATTAATCCCATAGATGGGATCAGAAATTGATTTCTAATGAGAAAATGCTCAGAAGTGGGAAATGTTTTTATATAAAAATTCAATTTCAAATTGAATAAAATTACTTAAATTTGATTAATTATTATAAAATTTTACTAATTTTACTATATGACCAATTCAAAAATGAAAAGGCAATTATAAATAAAAATTCAGTATTTTCACTATTCACCAATAAATAAGACTTTTTATAAAATTTCAAAAAATTTAACTTAAGATAATTGTGAAAATATAATTTATAAAATGAATATTATTTTTTAAGTTAACTAAATTTGAAAATTGTTTTTATGAAAAATATAGTTTTGATGGTAAAATTGGATTAATTCTTATATCTACCCAAGAAAATAGAAAAGATTTTTTAAACGTTTTTTTCAATTTATATTATATTATTTTCATTAAAATAATTAACAAAATATTATTTTGTTAATTTAATTAAATAAAAAAATTCAAATGAAAATATTTTTTCAAAGTACGTTTTCCACTTATTTTCGAAAGGAATTTATTTTATTTTATAATTATTTTGTCACCAATTATTTATTTTTTAACACATGTGTAAACCATATTTTCATAATTTGTTTTAACATATTCATAAAATATATTTAATCTTCTAGTTGAAAACTATCAAAATAATATTTTAATAAATTTACATGTTTTATTTAACCTAAATGTTTTGTGTAATGCACTATAATCTCTATTATTAATCAAAATCAAGCAAAACTTTTTGTTACGTGAGAATAAAATTTCAAAAATCATAAATTTATTTTGAAAAGAATCCAAAATTTAATAAAATGTTACATTATACCCCTTTAAAATTAATTTCTACATTGAAATTCATTTCAGTCACTAATGGTTTAACATTAGAAAATTCCTTCATAGAAACTCATATAGTATAGAGGTTTAAGAAAAAAATAATGTTGAAAACATGAAAGCGATGTGAGTAAGCCAACTATAATGATACATAATAGGTTTCAAAATTGGATAACATAGGTAGTATTTGAATACATTATTATATAATAGAAAACTAACACCAAAATAATGATGGAGAGTGATAGAGTGCATTGAGGACATGCAGTGTGCAGATATAGATATGGTTAATGAACAACAACCATAAATAAAAGAGGCCTGAAAAAGGTTATTGATGTCATCAAATATTATGATTACATGAAAAAAATTTAATTCATGATCCATTTTATAGTATTGAAGAATATTCATCAGAATATACACATAGATGATTTTATTCCATTTCATAAGAACAATCTCACCCTATGGTTGGGCCCTGGTCTATTTCCACTTCATTTATTACTCCATGGAATGATGGTTAATTTTTAATACCCAAGGAACCAATGGGTCATAAGATCAATTAATAATGATAATTCATTCCTAATATCTTTTTTTAACAAAAAATTGCATGCACATTTTATCCAATATGAATTAATCATCATATGGAAAAATAAAATAGTAATCTCTAATACCTTATTTTTCATGACCCGTCCTTGGGGATCGTGCCGTGACTACCCCAAGCCTGCCTTCCATAGGCCAGGGGCTGGCGACTAGCACCAAGGCGTAATTCCCGGTAAAAAGGGAAGGAATTTCCTTTGTAAAGTAAACAAAAACTACAGAGCAAGAAAGTAGAAGTAAATAGTAAGTAAAAATTAGGTACAATAGAAAGTGTGGTAAATTGTATGGGCCAGAATACAAACCCAAACTGAAAGTAAAGTACAACTAAAAATAAAGTACATCAACTAAAAAGTAAAGTCGTAGAATCAAGCCATCCACTGGTAGTCCCACCTAAAGGGTGGGTACAGATATCCTCCACAGCTCCTCGGGTCCAGCCGTCCGCTCTGAGTACGCCCCGCCCAGTTGTCCATCTCCGGGTACTGACCTGCTCCTCATGCCTCTACCACGATCAGTGTTGTCTGTCGTCTGCAACCAACACGACGTAGTGCGGGCATAGCCCGTGAAGGGGTGAGTATAAGCTACTCAGTAGGGACACCGAGACCCTGAAGGTCTCCCAGATTATACAAAGGATAATCCAAAAAGGAAAGATACAATCACAAAGTAACTTCTGAAACTACTTAGTTATATTCCCATACATATACCTAAGTCATCAATTCTCGATCAGCTCCAACATCCGAGCTCAAGTACAACTCAGTCCACACAGGAAATCGCAACCCGATCCACATAGGAAAGAATAACGTAATCCACAGAGGATATCAAGTCAATATTATCTAAGATAAGGATTGAAAGTCAAGATTCAGCTCACACAGGTATACTTCTTCGTAAGACGATAGAGATGATTAGATGTGGTCACTGATTCATCTATGCTGTCGGACCCACACAGGATCGATAGGTACTAACCCCCGCAATGACCCACAAAGGATCGATAGGTAACTAACCCCCGCAATGACCCACAAAGGATCGATAGATAACTAAGCCCTGCAATTACCCACAAAGGATCGATAGGTAACTAACCCCTGCAATGAACCACACCGGATCGGACCCACATAGGATCTGTAGGCGCTGTCCCACACCAGACCGATGAGCGCTGACCCACACATGATCTGACACACACAGGATCAGTAGCACTGTTCCCCGTAGGATCGCTAAGTGCTGTAGTCGTTGTCGTCGAATCCACGGAGGATTTCTGTACAGTCTTCATCGTCGTCGCAGTCGCAGCTAGCTCTAGGGTTCCCGAACACAGCAAGCTCGTTCGGGATGGTTCGCTCCACGAGCCGATGGGCTGATACATCAACTGGCACATAGCCTGGAGTTGATGTATACAACAGTTCCGTAACGTCAATAGGAACTCAACGTCACAGACGACGCGTCAATCAGACGTCAGGTTTGAGAGTTATTGGCTTTTTGGTCATAGGGACCCAGTTGGTTTTTAAGTAAAAATCAACCCAACCGTACTCCAACTGAGTCCAAACCTCGAGCGTAGTAAGCCAAAAGGTCCGTCTCACTTATAGAAATCCATCAAAGTCGACGGCATGTCAATCGGACGTCCGGAGCTCAAGTTATAAGTGTTTCCGCTCCGAGGGCCCAGTTAGTTTCGTGTACGAACCAACCCGGCCAAACCCAAAGTTCTCTGAAACCATTAGTGTAGTATATCTAAACGGCCGTCTCGATCCAAGGATCGTGTCGCAGCTGACGGTGTGTCGATTGGAGGTCCGCAACACATGTTATGGGAAAAAGACCGGAAGAGGTCCTGTATTAGGGGGTTCGGGCCCAGCCCGGTACCCCCTGGGTCGGCCCGAACTGGGTCGACCCGACCCGGGTCTGGGTCCGGCCTGCTTGGGCATGGCCCGGCTTGGGTGTGGCCCTGTCTCTAGGTGGGTCGTCCGTTTCGGCCGAGAAGATGGGGGGGGGCATTCCCCCCTGTGTGTAACCACGACCCCCATGATGGGGGGCCGCTTAGCTAGCCAACCAGGGGTTACGGACCCCCAGATTTTTCCCCTGACCGGCCGGCCCTCTCCGGCCGGCCGCCTGCTGCCGCCATGGGACAGGCACTGGCCGGCCCCCAACTCTGATGTCGGCGGCCCGGAACCGGCTGTCGGTCCATGCTTCGCCGCGACATATGGCCTCGGCCTTGGTCTACCCGACGCGGCGCAATGGCATAGAGCCCCTCCGACACGGTGCCGCTCTGGCCACGGTGCCTTCGGGGTTCTCCAGCACGGGGCGACGGCGCTGCGCATTCCGTGCCACATGACCCCGCGCGGTGCGACGGCACCGCGCCATCCCTATTCCATTCCACCACAAGGTAGACAAGAGAAAAAGGGGAGGAGGGTCGGCCGTGTTTGTGCGGTTCGACCCCCTCCCATTTACTGATAATAAGCTATCCAAATGTTCGAGGAATGATGATGGAAGAATTCACGAATAGAAACACATAAATCCCCTGCCTCATCGAATTCGTTGAGTGAGGGTTCGTCGCGGAAATAACCGTCGCGGAAGAAGGCGTCGCGGAAGGAGAATCGTCGCGTCGCATAGAAAAGATTCTTCGGTGACACGTCATCGATCTCCGAAGATCCGGTGTTCTTGTTGACCTTCGTTGGAGGTTGGCGTTCTTCGCGTTATTCGCATTCTTCATCGAAGAAGATGAATCTCTTCAAGCCCCTTAGCTTTTCTCCAAATCATCCCAATGCATCATGTTCCAACAAAAATAAAATAAGTACTTCACTTATTTTATTAACTTGACTTATGTTTGAATTTCAAACATTTAAATTAAACTCACCTATTTAATTAACATAAGTTATCAAATTAAATGGTTAGTTTAAGGAGTTAGGGAATATGAAGGGGTGGGGTTTCTGTGGGCCCCACCACCCTCATAACCTCCCATGGGAAGTTGGGTGGTTTCCCCCAAGTTCCACTGAAAGTTTTTAACCACTTAGAATGAAAAAATAACAATTGTAGATAAATTTTTATTTTAACTTCCACATATTTTTTAACAACTTTTCTGTGTAAATGCAACACCGGAAAAGGTGTTCCAAAGCAATTATCGACGCTATGAATCCATCGGTGCCCTCAGAATTCGATTCCGAGCACTGGTTCAAAAGTTAGAAAAACCCGCTCGTTCGTTCACTGAACGTACCCGAGATAAACATTGGATAGAAATTCCGGGCACACTAGGCCTCAGAATCAAGTGCCTTCAGAAACCACGATCTTGTAAAATCCCAAAAAAAATAAAAATAAAATTCCCTTGAAATTTATGGGCCTTTACATTACTCCCACCTTAGGGCTTTATATCCCCGTAATGATACATAAAAAACTAGGGAAACAAATGTGGGTATTGTGCACGCATCTGAGCCTCCCTCTCCCAAGTGCTCTCCTGGAGGTTCTCATGCTGCCATCTGATGTGCATTAGAGGAATCAACCATCCACGTAGGACCCGCTTCTGTTGATCCTCGATCTGAAATGGAACCTCCGCAAAAGTCTCCCCATCATCTATGTCCATCTCCCCATGGTCAATGATATGCGTCGGGTCGTGCACTTATCTCCTCAGATGAGATACGTGGATGACGTCGTGCACTCGGTGCAACGGACGTGGTAGAGCCAGGCAATAAAACACCTCACCAATCCTGTTGAGGACCTAGAATGGTCCAATGAAGCATGGAGACAACTTGCCGCCTCGGCCAAATCTCTATAATCCATGTCGAGGTGAGACACTCAAGAAGACGTGGTCGCCATCCTCAAACTCTAGTGGCCTCCGCCTCCTGTCAGCAAAAGACTTCTACCGGCTCTGAGCCATCATCATCCGCTCCTGGATGACCTGGACCTTCTCTGTCGTGGCCTGGACCATCTCTGGTCCCACAAGTTCTGATTTCCCAGGGATCGTCCAGCAGAGAGGTGATCTTTAAGGTCGTTCGTACAATGCCTCGTATGGTTCCATCCTGAGGGTGGAGTGGTAGCTGTTGTTGTACGCGAACTCCACCAAGGGTAGGTGGTCCTCCCAAATGCGACCAAAGTCGAGGACACATGTGCGGAGCATGTCCTCGAGAGTCTGAATAGTCCTCTCTGTCTGACCATCTGTCTGAAGGTGAAAGGTGGTGCTCAGACGTACTTGCGTTCCGAATGCCTCCTACAACCCCTTCCAAAGCCGGGAAGTAAAGAGTGCATCACGATCGGAGATGATGGCACACCATGAAGCCGTACAATCTCCTGAACGTATAGGCGTCCCAAGATCTCCACTATGACCTACTCTCTGGTGTGTAAGAAGTGAGCCAACATGGTGTGTCGGTCGACAATCACCCAAATGGAGTCGTGTCCTCTGGAAGTGCGTGGAATTCCAGTCACGAAGTCCATTGATATGTCGTCCCACTTCCACTCCGGGACCTCTAAGGGATATACCAAGCCTTCTAGTACCTAGTGCTCTGCCTTCACCTGCTGGCAGGTGAGGCATCGAGAAACGAACTCTACCACAGCCTTCTTCATGCCCGGCCACAAGTGATGTCGTCTGAGATCCTGGTACATCTTTACCACTCAAGGACGTTCCGCCAAAGGAGAAGTGTGAAACTATCTCAGCACCTCCTCCTGTAAAGAAACTGGTACAAAGGTACATCCTTTGAAAAGGACGTCGTCCTCTCCACCTAAAAAGAATCCATCAGGTGCCTGTCATGAGGATATCTGCACACGTTGCATCTCACATTCAGCGTCCCCAAGTTGTGCCTCTCTAACCCGCTGTAGTAGTGGAGGAGTGACTGTGAGTGACTGAAGAAAGGATGCTCCATCTCTATCCACGAAGGATATCTGCAAAGCGTCTAGCTTCTCTGTCACCTCCCCAAGTAGCTGAATACCCGTCCTCCTACTGAGAGCATCAGCTACCACGTTCCCCTTTCCAGGAGTATAGACTATCTCAATGTCATAGTCCTGGAGGAACTCGAGCCATCGACACTATCTCAGGTTCACGACCTTCTATGAGAAGATGTACCTGAGACTCTGGTGGTCAGAATAGACTGTAATGCGCTCGCCCATCAGATAGTGTCGCCACATATTCAGAGCGAAGACCACTGCTGCTAACTCCAGGTCATGGGGAGCATAGTTATTCTCATGCGGCCTCAACTGACGTGCTCCATAGGCGATCACTGCCCGCTCCTGCATCAGAACACATCTGAGTTCAGTCCCTGATGCATCACAATAGACTACGTACCATACTCCCTCCTCCGGTAGCCTCAAGATAGGTGCGCTGGTCAATCTCTGTCTCAGCTCCTGGAAGCTCTGCTGACATCTGTCTGACCACACAAAGGGTTTCCCCTTCTTCGTCAAAGCTGAGATTGGTGATGAAACTCTGGAGAAGTTGAGCACAAATCTCTGGTAGTAACCAGCTAGTCCTAGAAAACTCCACACCTCTGTCACACTCTTGGGTGGCTCCCAAGCTAGCACTGTCTCGATCATTGCAGGATCCACCGCAACTCCTGCCTTAGAGATGATGTGTCCGAAGAAGTTGACCTCACGTATCTAGAACTATCACTTTGAGAGAGTTCCATAAAGATGGTGCTCTCGGAGTGTGTCTAGTACAACTAGCAAGTGCTAGGCGTGCTCCTCCTCAGTGGTCGAGTATATCAAAATGTGGTCGATGAAGACCATGAAAAATCGGTTGAGGTATGGCTGAAAGATCTCGTTCATGAGGGCCATGGACACTACTGGAGTATTGGTTACACTGAATGGCATAACCAAGAACTCATAGTGGCCATACCGACACATGAAGGCCGTCTTCTGCATGTTCTTGTCCCGAGCTCTGAGCTGGTGATAGCCTGACCTGAGGTCTATCTTTGAGAATCACCGTGCTCCCTTGAGCTGATAGAAGAGTTCATCAATCCTCGGTAGTGGATACTTTTTCCTCACTGTCACCCGGTTCAGGTGACGATAGTTGACACAAAGTGGCAAGCTCCTGTCCGCCTTCTTGGCGAACGATATCGGGGAAGCCCAGGGTGAAACACTAGGTCGGATGAATCCCATGCCCTTCAAGTCCTCCAATTGTACCTATAGATCTCGAAGCTCAGCGGGGGCCATCCGATATTCTTGGGTGGATATCGGGGCTATCCCTGGGTACAAATCAATATAAAAGTCTACCTCTCTACAAGGAGGTAGTCCTAGAACGTCATCGGGGAAAACATCCGCATACTGATCCACCACTGCAGGAAAACCAGGACTCCGCACATCAACTGCTCCTAGGATGAGGCTAGCCAACTGATGAGTGATGGGTTGTCCTATCCTCTGTGTGAGTCCATCCTGTGCTGCAAAGGCTCCCTTCTCGCCGATGAAGGTGAACCTGATCCCATCGGTGCGTACACATCGCACCTTGAGCATAATAAAGTGAATCTGAGCATGTAATGTAGATAACCAATCCATGCCCAAGATGTCGTTGTAAGGCCTCGACGCTGCTACAAGAAGATCTCAGCCGAAGCTCTCACCTCCTAGATTAAACTCACACTACCGACACCAATGAGTAATCGTCGAGTCTCCTCCCATAGGAGTCTCTAGCCATAAGGATCGAGCCAACGACTCTGTCGGAATCTCCGAGCTCCAAACAAGGGTAGCGGCTATGAAAGAATGACTCGCTCTTATGTCTATAAGAACCGAATCAAGTGTGTAATAGACACAAATAGTTCCTCGAATCATCTCGGGCACACCGTGGTCGTAGGACTCCACTGCCTGAAGCTGTGCCTGTCTCTACCCGCCAGCTCCCTGTGGTCGGGGTGGACCTCTTGGTGGTGGTGGTGGTAGAGCCTCAAAGCGTCACCCACCACCTACTACACGGCCAGCTCCTCTGCGTCATCTGCCTTCTCCCTACGGGCTCCCACGGTCGACCCTCTACCTCTGCCTAGGTGGTACCTCAACATTCTGCTGCTCCTCTGCACTGTGGGTTGGGCAGTCACGAGCCATGTGGCCCTGCCCGCCGCATGCGTAGAAATGTCTGCCTCTTGAATGACTGGATCCATGCTGTGTGCCCCGAACCACAGAGCCAATGTCTTTAGGTCATCTCCCTGAGGGTTTGGTCTTCCTGGACACATGATTCATCCATATACTGCCTACTTCAGAAGACTCTGCTATGTGCCGCCCTACGGTAGGTGTCGGTGCTGATATAGGCTCAGCAAGAAAGCTCTCGATCAAAAGGGCTATCTCCAGTACCCCTGCTTGTGTCGGAATTCTGAGGGAGATCAGCAATTCCCTGATATCATGCCTCAATCCCTACTCAAATGTCCGGGCCAGGAAGAATGGGTCATGTACCGTTTCCGTCGAATAGCATGAGAGATCTGTAAACCTCACCGAGTACTGGGCGACCGTCAAGCTGCCCTGCCGCAGCTGAAGAATCTCCTGGATGCACACTGCACGGAGGGTGGCTGGGACGAGCTCCGAGCAGAAGAGGCTCTCAAAGTCCGCCCATAGAATAGATGACTCGTCGTGTACCTGGAGAATCAAGCTCCAACATCTGCCTGTTGTCGCGTGCATTGGGCTCACTGCGAGGATCACCATGAGGTCTGCTGGTGTCCTCACTAACCTGAAAACCCATACAACTGCCTGCAGCCAATCCTCGGCTGCCTGAGGGTCCATCTACCCACGTAACTTGGGCATCTGCTGACACTGAAACTCATGCAGTGCACAAAGGCGATGTGCATCGTTAGCGGCTGGGGCTGGAAGCATCAGTGGCTCGGCGGGTAGACATACCGCCAGTGCCTCTGCTGTCAAAGGGCCCTGTACCGAGGCCTCATCGCTCTGTGGGTTGTAGTCATGCACAACGCTCGGAACCCTAGCTGGCTGCCATCGTGGGGCCATCCTGAAACGAAACTGGTGTGCCACGGTCAAATAGTATACCTGGTGAGATGACATAAAGTATTTACAAAGAAAACTTGAAACAAACATGCAATCAATGTTTTCGTGTATTAAGTCGGAAATCAGAAGTCAGGGTCCTGGTGTACAGATACGTCGGTCGCCGCACTAACACTGGAATCCCAGGATGAATAACCACACTCAATACTCTTAGCATTATTTCATCACATAGAAAAAGTTCAGAGTCCAATGTTCTGCGGTAGAATAGAACTCCTATGATACCAATTTTGTCATGACCCCATCCTCGGGGCCCGTGCCGTGACTACCCCAAGCCCGCCTTCCATAGCCCAGGGGCAGGTGACTAGTACCAAGGCGTAATTCCCGGTAAAAAGGGAAGGCATTGCCTTTGTAAAGTAAACAAACACCACAGAGCAATCAAGCAGAAGTAAACACTATGTAATAACTGGGTACAATTGAAAGTGCAGTAAATTATGTGGGCCAGAATAAAAACCCAAACTAAAAGTAATGTTCAACTAAAAAAGAGCACAACAACTGAAAAGTAAAGCCGCAGCATCATGCCGTCCACTAGTAGTCCCACCTGAAGGGTGGGTACAGATAGCCTCCACAGCTCCTCGGTCCAGTCGTCCGCTCCGAGTATGCCCCGCCTAGTGGTCCACCTCCAGGTACCGACCTGCTCCTCATGCCTCTACCACGATCAGCATTGTCCGTCGTCTTCAACCAGCACAACGTAGTGCAGGCATAGCCTGTGCAGGGGTGAGTATAAGCTACTCAGTAGGGACCCCGAGACCCTGAAGTTCTCCTAGATTCCACAAAGGATAATCCACAAAGGAAAGATACAATCACGAAGTAACATCCGACACTACTTAGGTATATGCCCATACATATACCTAAGTCATAAATTCTCGATCGAATCCAACATCCGAGCTCAAGTACGACTCAGTCCACACAGGAAATCCCAACCCGATCCACACAGGAAAGCATAACGTAAACCACACAGGATATCAAGTCAATCTTATCGAAGATAAGGATTGAAAGTCAAGATTCATCTCACATAGGTATACTTCTTCGTAAGATGATAGAGATGATCAGATGTAGTCACTGATTCATATAAGTCGTCGTACCCACACATGATTGATAGGTACTAACCCCCGCAATGACCCACCAAGGATCGATAGGTAACTAACCCCCACAATGACCCACAATGGATCGATAGGTAACTAACATCCGCAATGACCTAAAATGGATCGATAGGTAACTAACCCCCGCAATGACCAACATAGGATCAGACCCACACATGATCTGTAGGAACTTGCCCACACAGGACCACTGAGCGCTGACCCACACAGGATCTGACCCACACCGGATCGGTAGAACTTATCCACGTAGGATCGCTGAGTGCTGTAGTCGTCGTCGTCGAATCCACAGAGGATTTCTGTACAGTCATCATCGTCGTCGCAGTCACAGCAAGCTCTAGGGTTCCCGCAGACAGTAAGCTTATTTTGGAGGGTCCGCTCCACGAGCCGAGGGGCTGATACATCAACTGAAACATAGTCCATAGTTGATGTATCCAAATGTTCCGTATCATCAATAGGAATTCAACGTCACAGACGGCACGTCAATCGGACGCCCGGTCTGAGAGTTATTAGTGTTTTCGTCCCAGGGGCCCGGTTGGTTTTTAAGTCAAAATCAACCCGACTATACTCCAACTGCATGTAAAACTCGAGTGGAGTAAGCCAAAAGGTCTGTATCACTTAGAGGAATCCATCAATGTTGACGGCACGTCAATCAGACGTCCGGAGCTCAAGTTATAATCGTTTTCATTCTGAGGGACCGGTTAGTTTCATGTACGAACCTACCTGGCCGAAACCAAAGTTCTTCGAAACCTTGAGTGTAGTATACCGAAATGACCTTCTCTATCCAAGGATCGCATCACAGCTGACAGTGCGTCGATTGGAGTTTCGCATCCCATGTTATGGATAAAAGACCGTGAGAGGTCCGGTATTAGGGGGTTCGGGCCTGGTACCTCCTGGGTCGGCCGGAACCAGGTCGACCCGACCTAGGTCCGGGTCCGGCCTGCTTGTGTGCTGCCCGGCCTGGCTAGCGTAGCCCGGCCCTGCTGGGGCGGCCCGGCCCGGCCTGGGCGCGGCCCAGACCGGTGCGCTGGCGCGGCCCGCTCGCCAGGAGGCTCGGTCGTTTCAGCCGAGTGGATGGGGGGGGGGGGGGCGCTGCCCCCCTGTGTGTAACCGCAACCCCCATGATGGGGACCCTCAGCTGGCCAACTAGGGGTTACGGACCCCCGGATTTTTCCCCTGACCGGCCGACCCGCTCCGGCTGGCCGGCTGCTGCCGCCACGGGACCGGCGCTGGCCGGTCCCCCTGCTCCGATGCCGGCAGCCCAGAACTGGCCGCCGGTCCCTGCTCCGCCGCGGCCAATGGTCGTGGCCATGGTCCTCCCGTCGCGGCGCGATGGCGCCATTGCCCTCCGCCGCAGTGCTTGCAGGGTTCTCCAGCACGGTGCGATGGCGCCACGATCTTGTTCGATTCAGCGGCGCAGCGCGACGACGCAACACATTCCTTGCCGCATGACCCCGCGCGGTTCGACGGCCCCACGCCATCCCTGTTCCATTCCACCACAAGGTAGACAAGAGAAAAAGGGGAGGATGGTAGTCCGTGTTTGTGCGGTTTGACCCCCTCCCGTTAACTGATAACAAGCAGTCCAAATGTACGAGGAATGCTGACGGAGGAATTCACGAAGAGAAACACATAAATCCCCTACCTCGTCGAATTCATTGAGTGAGGGTTCATCGCGGAAATAACCATCATGGATGAAGGCGTCGCGGAAGGATAATCGTCACGTCACGGAGAAAAGATTCGTTGGCGTCGCATCGTCGATCACAGAGGATCAGGCGTTCTTGTCGACCTTCGTCAGAGGTCGGCATTCTTCGCGTTCTTCACGTTCTTCGCGTTCTTCGCGTTCTTCGTCATAGAAGAAATATTTCTTCAAGCCCCTTATCTTTATCCCAATCCTCCCAATGCAACAAGTTCCAACCAAAAGAAAATAAGTACTTCACTTAGTTTATTAACATGACTTATGTTTGAATTTCAAACATTCAAATTAAACTCACTTATTTAATTAAGATAAGTTATCAAATTAAATGGTGAGTTTAAGGAGTTAGGGAATATGATGGGGTGGGGTTCGTGTGGTCCCGACCACCCTCATAACTTCCCATGGGAAGTTGGGTGGTTTCCCCCAACTTCCACTCAAAGGTTTTAATCACTTAAAAAGAAAAAAAAGAAAAATTATAGCTAAATTTTTATTTTAACTTTACCAAAATTTTTAACAACTTCTCCCGTGTATACGCAACTCCAGAAAAGGTGTTTCTAAGAAATTACCGACGCTGCGAATCCATCGCTTCCCTCGGAATTCGATTCCGATCACTGGTTCAAAATTTAGAAAAACCCGCGCGTTCGTTCACTGAATGTACCCGAGCTAAACATTGGATAGAAATTCCGGGCACACCGGGCCTCGGAATCAAGTGCTGTCAGAAACCGTGATCTTGTAAAATCCTAAAGAAAAATAAGAAAAAATTTCCCTTTATTTTTACGGGCCTTTATTTTTTATAAGTTAAACATAAACCATTTCATAAATGGGTAAACTTATCACCTCTCTAAATAATTAAAATAAAAAAATTGGAAATAAGGTCACAAAATATATAAAAATACCCATTATATCCTATCATGGCTATTTATTTTCACATAATAAACATGTTAATACCATCTTCATATATTCTAGAAAAAACTTAAATAACCCAAATTACCATAAAACCGTAATGAAAACATGGTTTATTTATAATTTTTTAAAAAAAAATAGATAAAATAATTTTTTAAACTCTATCAATGATATAATAGACAAATGTTTCAATAAATAATTTACCTGTTTTGAGGTTATAAATACAATCCAAGATACATTATCCATATGAATCTGCTCTTTATCCTAAATGAAATCCATTTACTCAATCTCAGGATCATATTATTGGATTTCATTGATCATTGACCTATCCGTTAATTCATTTTTCTACTACATCAATTCTAGTAAACAAATTTTTTCAAATTCCTTAATATACAACATACACTAAAACCATCCATATATATATATATATATATATATATCAATACTCACATTATATAATCCTTGAATTCTTATATTTAAATAATTATATAATCACACTTATTTCTTATATAATTAATTAGACATCAGCATCTTATTCCATAACACTAAATTCATTTCACATGAAATTTTTATTCTCTTCATCAATGATAATATAAACATTTAGTATACCATCATTCTTATATTGAAAAAATTATTTCATCTTAGACATCAATTTTTATAAGTCCAGTAATGTATACATTTATTTTATTCATCCATTGATTATATCATAGGGAGACCAATATTCCAATTCTTTTCCTTAAATTATCTCTTCATTTTTCCTTTATAATAACTTGCTTTGTTTACTTCTTTTCTATAAGAAAAAAATCATCCTATTCCAAAAAGTCTTCTTCATGGGGGTTTATTCCCACATTCATATCACATATTAAATTGAATATTCTTTATTACAAGGAATATTCTATCCAAACTCCCTCCAAAATCATTCAATATCTTCTTTTTTGAGTCTACAAGTTGGTTAAGGTACACAATGATGATTATTTTCTGTGATTACTGATTACACATAATCACAATTTCCTTTACTAAAGAATCATTCGATTTGGATACACATTGTATATTTTTCTATCACATTAACTATTAAACAACTTCCTTCAGGTTTATCCATTGACTAAAATTAAAAATCAATGAATGAGCAACACTATACATAGTGGAAGACCACATTATTTTGAAAAATATCATAATGGTTGTCTAAATCAGGTAAAATTCTTTTAAATATATGAAACCAAAGTCATAACCTAGTTCATCAATGATTATCATCAATTTAAATTCATCATGATGGTTTTTAAAGAGTTTTTTAATTTTGAAATCATATCCCCTTGTATTGTCAAATATGTTGTGCAGCAAGGCCCACTATAATGTACCGGTTCTTGATTGAGTCTAGATCAATACGTTGAATTGTGGTTGTCACAAGTTATTAAATATATGCTAGATCGATATCCTCTTATAGTATTATGAAGTAGATGTATTTTTTGGATATCACTGAATATATCATTTACTATAATTAGAATAAAATTTCCTTTACATTGAGTTATTATTAATCTTATCTTTAGATAAATCCCTAGGAATATCCATCCAAATATCCCAAGGGATATCACTAATGTTTTCTCTTCCCTGTTTCCAAAGGTTAAATAATCCTTTCTTCTTATACCATCTATATAGACCCATGATTCTTATATATGGTTGTTACATCTTTTTATATGAATATTCATTACATCACAGAAATACACTTAATGGACTATGATAGTTTAATTCATTTGGAATCGTAGAATTTTTTTTAATTCATGAAAGATATTAATGATATCCCATAAAAATATTACACTTTATTAGTCATATGTAATATAAATTATTTATAACTCGGGGATAGAAAAAATAATAATGGTTGAGATCAAATTATTAGTAATGGTAGAGGATGGAGATACATAATTATAACATGATAATAACGGTATGAGAACATGAGAATAATGTTTCAAAACCATACTCAACATATCAAATAGCATAATACTGATTCATGACATAAATATTGGTAGATTACAAGATATAAACCATAATATAATCAAATAAAATGATCCATTATAGAGAAACATTGGTATAATACCTGGATTCTGGTTCACATACAAAAGCATAAAAAAATAATTACAATATTTGACTCGGATCACTAACAAGAAAATAATATCAGAAAAAGTCCCATTCTAAACCTGGTTTACTCCCAATTCCAAACCAATCTTACTGAACCTGGTTCACTCCCCATTTATGCCATGTATTACTAAATCAGGTTCATTCCCTATTCAATTCATGTCTATCACATGAGATATGAATCATTTTCCAATGCATTGGATGTAGATAAAAGTCTCATCTATCATTAGTTATAACATAAACACTATAGTTGTTTATAATTAACCCATAGTCCCATAATGGATATCATTCATATGTATTCCATGATATCATAAATCATTCACCAAATCATAAACCATTAAATGAAATCGATTTCGTAAACATTTCATCATATCATATCATGTGGTAAAGAGATAGATTTTATAATCATTTAAACATTTCATAATAAAATGTCCCCAAAAAATATCATGTTTCATAAGAGTTATATCATGGTATAACCTACTAAAAATAAATGGGTTTCATAAACATGTTTTTATAAAAAAAATAAAACATTTTGGGAAAGAATAAGATGGGTATTGTTGGCTCAAATTCTTAGCAGCACATAAATTATATAAAATGATATTATCTTAGATGGAGAAGTATTTTGATATATCACACGGAACATTTCATGGAAAAATGAATTATTCAAAATCAAAATTTTAAAAAAGAAAATATTTTTTAAATATTTTTCATTGAAAAAAAATTGAAAACATATAAAAGATCTGTTAAAAATCATTTAAGACATCTGTTTTGGAAAATACGCACTTCACTTCATAAAAAATTAAAACAATTTTTTTATAATATTTTTATTTGATAATATATTTTGGAAATTAGTGTGATATTGAATTAATATAATTTTCATAATGATGTGAATTTTATTTAGTGTCATACATGTTGACAGAAACAGTCCATTCACTTTTTTTGGTAAAATCCAAATGGATTTCTTTAGAAAATGATTTGATTATTCAATTCGTAATTTTTATAATAGATAAAATAAAATAAATTTAAATTTTAAGATCATTAGAGTGTAATAAAACTTTTTTGGATTTTTTAGTAATCATGGTTTTGGTTGAAAAAATTATTTCAATTAAAAAGTTGTTTTTTCTTCAAATTTTTTTTATTAAACTCTTGTGTATATAAATGCAGTGAAATAATAAGAAAACACATTTTATCATTTAATAAATAGAGTAAAATAATATTCATTAATATTATATAAAATTATATCATGATATATCCAAATATAAGATTAATTCTTAATCAATATCGATAGATGATGAAATTGTAACATAAAACGATTAACATTTTGGTAACATTTAATCATTATTTGAGGAAATAAATGATATAAAATGAAATGTAAAATATCAGGAGGATAAAAAATTTCATGATAATACATGTTCAAGTGTCATTATATATTCCTTTTTAATGAATATATGTGGGGATTATAACTTGAGTCACAAAAAAGGAAAATCGAGAAAATAAATCTCTTACAGATTTGTTTACCATTGAACCATAAACCCCATGAAATATAGATAATCAGATGCATATTAAAACTAAATTATTTTTCTTTATAAGAATCAAAATATACATTTATGGTTAGTATATACACCACATTTTTGAATCTGACATCTGTCTCATGGAAGTAACAAGTGAGATATAAATCCCTTACTGAAAGTCCCAAATCCCTTCACTCTCATTCGAACATCCTATATAGTAAATATGAGTGTGATATGCATTAATTACAAAACCATACTCATATATTTTACTCAATAAATAATTTAATTATGTATTTTTATTACCCTTTTATTAATAATTTTTTGTTAAAGTCACATTTTGATTAATAATAGTATTACTTTTCATATAGATTTTGATTTGTTGATTTCGGTCCTCAAAGATTAATTATAGATCCCTAACATCTAGAAAAAAAAATAATTATATAATTTTAACTTTCATACAAAAAATATAGTTTTAAAACCAATATTAAATTATGGTTAGGGTAAATGGTGTCTGTTACGATCATGATGACAGTAGATCATATGTACGCATGAGTAACACATCCATTTTCTGTGATCATTATGGAAACGAGGTACATAATATATTATTATTACAAAATGATCATCAAATAATAAAAAAATATAATTTATTTAAATTTATTTATTCATATCATACATGTGGTGTAGGGATGGAAGTGATTCACATCACTTCTTGAAGGTGAAAGTCCACTTATACATGACCAACATCATCGTCTTTCATTGAGTGAAAAGGTAAGAAATAAAATGATCTATATTATCTATTATGAATGATAAATACGTATTTAATATCAAAATTATATTATTTATATGATATATAATCATTAAACATGCACGTTCCAACTTCCATGTAAATAGTGAACTAATCACATCGTTTCGTGATGCCATAGTCCGCTGTATATAGGAGTGAAATTATAATATACCTACAAAATGGAAATAATAATGATATGTGTGATACAATAATTTTATATTAATAATAATATAATAAATATCATATAAAAAATAAATCCATATTTATTTCCAACTATAAAAGGATTTAATGGTAAAACCAATGATATTGGTTCCTAAGGAGATATTACGATGTACACACATATAATGATTTAGTAACCCATTTGATGGAAATAATGAAGGATGTAGGTAATTAAATTAATTCCAAATAATCCAAGTATATTTGTGATATGTTGGTTTTTATTTCACAATGGTTAAAAAAAATTATGGAGTTGGAGAAGAAATCAAATAAAGGTGTTCGTTGAATAGAATTACATCTTTTTCTGGTTTCCTCCATATTATTTCATGAAATAAATCCAATTTTGAATTTCAGATCATAATAAGGATTATATTATTAATGGAGTGTTATTTTGAAGTAATTATTTCATGTATTGTAAAAAAAACGATTGAAGGTGTATAGAAAAGAGGTGGTGGCGAGGGCTTTTATAAGTGGTAGAGGGGACACACATGGTATTTTTTAAAATTAATAAGTGATCTAAAATTTTTCACAAGTAAAAGGGTACAAATTTAAAATTTGTTGAACCATAGTTGTTGAAGGGCTTAAATATGGCCATAAAATAGTATATAAGGATTTTTATTAATCATTTTTACCCTTATATTTTGAGATTATCCCCTCGATAAACACATTTTACCTCAACCGTAGTAATTAGTTTTTATTGCATTCACTATTCAATTTAGTGAAAAAATAAGTTGAACATATTAGAATTTCTAAGTTATTCTCATTCCAAATATGTGATCCATTTTTTTAGTTCTATTAATTTATGTTCTTCATTTTATGTTAATATAATTTTTTTTATAGTAATGATAATGGGGGTTTAAAAAATGTTTAGAAGTTTGAAATTTTTTTATATGAAAACTAAATAGGGATTATATTCTAATGAAATAAAATAGTATTAATTGTTATTAAATTGAAATATTTATAATTTTAAAAAATAATTATATAGGCTAATATTGTAAATAATTTTAATTTATATGTTGTTTTAAATTAAAATTTAGTATTTCTCACTATGCATCCAAAATTTTAACTTTTCAAAAAAGTTCACAAAACATAACAATAAAATTATTTTTATAATATTATTTATTAAATGAATAATATTCTATCAAATTAATTTTTTACATTTTTTAATAATAATTTTATTGTAAGTGCACAAAAAATCAACAAAGAAACTTTTTTTAAAATACATATTTAACAATTAAATTGGATTTATTCTTATTTAATGTCTAGAAAACACAAAAGTTGAATGTAAAAATTTTATATAAATATAAAATATATTAGTTTAATTAAAATAATTAACTAAAGGTTATTTGGTTAGTTTATTAACAAAACAAATTCTGCATAAAAAAATCAAGAGAAAGAACTATTTTTAAAATGTGGTTTATTATCATTTCTAATTAACTGGTCACCAATGAATTCCGTTTATATTCACATGGAAATCATATTTTCTTAATTTGGTTGGTATTTATCATACCATTCATTAAAATAGATATGTGACATCTTTAATAATAATATTTTAAAAGTATATTGTGTTATATATACTAACTATTGTGTGTAATGAAATATAAACTCAGTGTGGCATGTAAATTATGGAAAACATAGTGTTATTTCGAACAAAAAAAATCAAAAATTTAAATTAATTTGAAAATAAATATTTCATAAAATATTGGGGTGTTATAAGTTTTCTTTAGGAGATGAAAAATATGAGGATCATATGATCAATGAAAACCATATAAATTTCATTGATATGGTATTTCAACACAACATAATAGAAAACATAAATACTACCCAATTAAGATTATGGAGGAATAGTTATACTCATTGAGATGTAACTATTGAGACCCATCACAAACAAATTAACTATACTAAATCAAAACACAACCCAACAGAAGATAAGAAGCATCACAAAATATCTAAAAAATAATTTCTTATGTTGGAAAACAATAGATGGGAGAGCTGATCAACATATCTATCATGTGAATAAATTATGCATTGAAGGGGTCAGTCAGTTGGAATACTTCATCCTTTTAGGTCATGTCTATTAGAGGAATATAAAACTGATATTAGTATTCTATGAAACTCCAATAATATCATGAATGACTGAGGAAGCTTCAACCCTCCACCACTATCATGGGGAACTCCCAAAAACCCATAACCTTGATCAATAGATAATTCACAACTAATCCCTATTGGGACACTACATTCTCTAAGATGTGAAATTCATGATCCTTAAATTCACACGTATGCAACATCATGAATATTTTTTATTGATGAATAAATCCCAAGAAAATAACATAGATACTCAGCATTATCCTCCTTAGACACAAAGTATAACAGGATGTATTCAAGGATAGCTACCACAAACTCATTTTGGATCGTATTTAATACTTCATTCATCTACCAAATGTTCATGGATAAGCCATTATCCATACCAAGGAACATCACAACCTAACTCATAATTCCCCTGAAAATAACATAATCAGGTATTCAAAATGTCCTCACCCTTTACCTATATTTTAGTATTTTCTAAACGAAAATAAATTTCTGAAAATGATCTTTATCCTCCCAGCAAATATAATAAGTCATCAATCCCTTATATAGGATAACGATTCCTCACTATCACTTGATTCAAGAGATGATAATTAATAAAAAATGATAGAACCGTCAATATTAATCATGAAAAAAATGGTGCACCCCAAGGTGAATCAATCATATGAAAAAAACCATTATTACAGGTCATGGGGCTATCCTCATAATTCCTATAACATAAAAGGTTTCACTGTACTCTTAAAAATTTATATAGGAGGGATTCCTATTTTATCTCAATCTCATTATTGATATACTATCGAGGGGGAAATAATATAACATAAATTTGAAATATATCATGGTAATCTTACATATCCCTAAGAAGTCCCATAAGGGGAACAACAGATAAACTCAACATCAACTCAGCCAATATGCAGGAAAATAAACACACACACCTCTAACCTATCTAAGGGTCTCATTTTACAACTAATATATCTATATCCCCATCATTATCATGGAACGCAATCCACCACATGCTGAAATCCATGAAATTGTAAATTAAATGGAAAAAATTTCTTACTGAGTAGCATTTCATATGTTTGTATCTATAAACATAGGAAATAAATGGGTGGTGGATACTACCCTGGAACTAACTCACAGTCTTTTCATACATCATAGAATTAATCTCGGCCTAAAACTAGAGTACTCAGTTCCAGAGGAATCAATATTTTTTATACCTCATGTACAAAATAATGGATGGGGTAGGTGATATGAAATAGTACATATATCCTTAATAAACAAAATATAAAAACCTGTATAAAACCAAAAAGTTTACATTTTATGATATCTTTCTCCCCCAATAATTGAAACTCTAGAGCATGATGTTATCAAGGCCAACACCACTACAACTTTGAACCTACTAAAGACTGCCTCCATTGCCATGAACTACTGTATGAGGTTAAGGAGAAACTCAGTCTCTCATATAGCTACCATATCTCCTCTATACTTTTCCCAGACTAAAATCCCCTATTACATCCTCCTCTACTGAAACTACCTCAATTGAGTATATTAAAGTAGAACACCTGCAACACATTATCATATCATAATGTTCATACACTCTCTCCACTAATGATGTCATCCTCAAAAATAAAAATATTCAATAACTTTCTATAGGCCTGATATCCACTTACCATATAGAAATAGGATGAAGAGGGATGAGATTCCTCATGCTAAAAAAAACTATTATGTCAGGGAAACTAGGAGCCTCTGAACATGGATCCTGTTTTTGAATAATCCCAAAGACTCACATCTCATTATAATCTGGTTCAATCCAAAATCCAATAAATAAACTATTATCTATCCATCACCTTGAGAAAATTCATAAACATTGATGGGGTGACACGAAACTAGATATCTAGACATAATGTATCATCAAAATTCATTACCCTAGCCTCTTCTGCTAGAAATTGGTTTCAAGAATATCATAGTTGAGTCATGAAATATATCCAAAACTATTATACTATATAAACCATTATAGATGGGTAAAAATATCTAGAGACTATCCCACTTCACAATTAATGAAAGAAAAACATCTCAGAACGAGACTCAGAATATCTCCCGTGAGATTATATACACTTCATGACCCCTATGGAACAGGATCAACCACTTCCTCATCACTCTACATGGAATCATCATAGTTAATGAGACCCATCAGTCAATCCGAGAATTGATTAAACTAAAATCTATCTCCACCCCACCAATTATCCCTCTATTAGTGATTCTGAAATAGTTCTATAATACATTAGTAGACTCTAATCTTAAAAATATACGATTTTTCTCATCTATGTGTAATCATCATAGACCTCTATTATGTGGTGATCTACTGTAACATCCTTCAGAATAAATTCGATGCTAACCTAATAAAAACGTCAATATGGAGCCATACCTGCAAGAAGAAAAAACATATACAGTTCCTAAAAAATAAATATGTAACAATTAACATGGATTAATTTGTTAATTGAATATATTATTTATGGTTTTAAATTATCCCATGGTTTACCAATATCTAACTCATGGGAAAATAATAAATATCAATGATCATTTCCTAGTTCACTATTCTAAAACAAGTGAAATTTTGTTTACTAGGATCAAAAAACATAAATTTTTGGGAATCATATCAAAGGGGGCTTAAATACCCATGAATCAACCTATATCCCATGTTTACATCACTTACTAAAAACCTCTAGCCTCGTTTCCCATGAAACCCATTAAATATGAGGTATTCGTAACTCCATACTCTGTCATATCTCCCAATTAGATACTATAATTTCACTATGTCACAACTCCATCCAACCATAAAGTAACCCTCTTAAGCCAGATATGGGAGAAGGGTGATTGTGTCCACCTAAGTCCTACCTCCAGTAGGCTGTAAGTTGGTGACTATCATCATGGGTGTAATAGCATTAAAATGTGAGGCATTACCCTCTAATATAATATATGAAAGTGAGATATAATACGGATATATCATTAAACACATTATTATATATATAATTCAAAAAATCTGTTTAAATTTGAAATTTCTTATTGTACCATACTAACTAAACAATAAACTAAAATTACCAAAATGTAAACATGGCTATGACTACGATGCCTAAACAGCTCATGAAAACCACATGCCAGTAATATCCAGCTCGATCTCTAACTTTCTTTCACTAAACTGATAATTGTTTATATAATCATGGAATAAAAATAATATTATAATCAGTTCGATCCTTCCTATAGTATCTAATACAAAATATAATGATATAATACTAATGACATATGAACAACAAGTGAAACAAACTCATCCCCTAATAATCTATACTATGTTCCAATACTCATGATGGATATGTCCCCCAATGTAATAAATTCCATAGTGATCATAAAATAATATGTTAACAAGGATACCCCACTCCCCCTTCCTCATAGGCATTTTTATCTTCCCCAATGTTACATTTCATGATCCATATCTCTCCAAATGTAAGACATCCCAAAAAACATGGGAAAAATTGAACAACATTAACCTCATCCATTACATCATCACATTATCCAACATCATATCTCTATATAGTAACCATGTAGTTTCCAGTAGACATCACAACCAATATGACGTGTATTTTCTATATATTATTATACCTAAATCCATTACAAGACACACTCCAAGGTACCACAAACCATCTTATTATACACACGTGATACATATAATTATATGTTCTATACTACATTGAGAGAAAAATGTGTGTTAAATAACCATAATCCATTACATCCTTCTACACAAGAATATGAAAACTCACCACCATGCATATCATCAAATAATACTACCATAAGTAGAGAACGGGGTAGAGGGGGTAGTTATCCAACCACCCTCCCAATTGGATGTTGCGAAAAACACCATCCTAGAGTTGAGTAAATTTTAGTCTCCTAAATTAACAAGGGTAGGGAAGTGTATGGAACCAAAATAAGTATAGAATGTTACATATCTCAAACCACACCATTGCTATAACCTATTCTTATAGAAAACTAAATCATACATCACATGGGCTCCTGACCACAACTATTAGGTACTATGTATCCTATAAGCACAAAATTAATTATTATTTTTATTTAAAAATCTCCTTTAAATTAATAAATTTATTATCCATTAATTATCAATAAAAAGTATTATATTATTCTACTTATGTATCTGTAGAGTGATGGTATTCCCTTGAGGCATAATAAAAATTAATACCATGGTTTCGAAAAAATCCTATAATTTACATTTTTTCAACCCCATACCTATAGATTAAAATTTTATTAAACCTTATTAAATGATTCATAATTATATGAACTGAAGTAATACCATATTAACATTCAACCAAGAGAATTGAAACCTAGAACATCCAACTAAAAAAGAAGTGGGGAAAGAAATATAAAGAAAATAAGAATCATTTATTTCATCCATTAAAAAGTTTAACATGTGTGAATCCCAACTCTCAACATCATAATAAAGGGTAAGAATAGATTTATCCTATTCAATAATATTTGGTGTTATCCCCTATACACTCATTCATAACCTGATGAATCTCGCTTGCATATTCATTAACAACCTCCAAATCACCAAGGCCTCCCCACTCCACAACACATCATCCCTCATAGACTCATCCATCCTAGGACCATAACACATCACATGTACAATAACATATCTAGAAAACATCACAATGCTGAAAGAAAAATAACAATCATTAGGGAATGTATCCACTATAATAAAGAATTAATCCTTCACATTAAAATAGGTTCTTAGAACCCCAAAATCATTCCAATAGTCATTTATAAAAAAATAGACCATATATACCCAAATATCATTCATTTTAATTTTCTAAATCTATCTTGAATTAAATATTAATTATTTAATAAGATAAAACTATGTGAATCCAAAATAATTAGTTGTAACAACGAATCAAAGGATTAAACATGCTCCCTAAATATTTACAATTTCATCATCCCATTGAGGAAAATGAATTCTCATATATCATGACATTTTATTATTATCATAAAAAAGAATTATCATTCATAACATTCATTATCAATTAAATTAATGGTTGGAAGAACAAATCCATCTAAACATGCAAACTTTCATTAATTTTATTACCATATAATTATAAGAAACACATGATTCATTTGATATACCTCCTCTTTAATATATTATGAAAAAAATTTGTGAAACATCCTTTACATTAATTTTCAATTTAAACATTATTAACCAAGCATAAAATCAGGATAAAA